>CM057090.1:13595699-14273199 GCA_029959045.1 Taenioides sp. WSHXM2023
TTAAATTACTACTAATGTGGCAAAGACAGAATGTATGCGATAGAAAAAGATATTTTAAAATTCATTGTACTTTGTTTTCCAAATACAACAGTTGCTCTAAAATCAGTTTATTAACTGACACCTAGCACCAGCTGTTTTGTGCACATGCAAACGCAACAAAATCTGATCCTATTATTGGATTATCTGATTATTCTGCTCATCTAATTTGTGTAATGTAATGTACCCAGACTTATTCATGTCAATCCATCCATTACCTGTGGCTCGTTCCTAGTGGTCCATATCTAAATTGTGCCTTTTCAGCTGTCTATAATCATTTTCAAAATTTATTTTCCATTTTCTGTTTCAGAAGCATTTATTAAAAATTTGCATGAGTGTTAATGTGTGTTAATTTGCCAAGTTCAATAATTTTCTTGGACAATATTGTTATCGATCTGCTTCTAATTTCCATCTGCATTGCACCTGTATTCTTGCTTGGCCTAGCTCTGTGCATCCAGGGAGGCCAGAGCCACTGGATCTTCATTTGGGGATGTTCCTGCCCACGTTGCTCAATCAAGCCACCCCAGAGCAAATGGATCGATTCTTCATGCCCGCTTGGAATCTAGAGATCATCGGCACCTATGCTCAAACTGAGATGGGCCACGGTAAAATAATAGTAGTAGTAGTAGTGGTACTACTTTAGTAGCTTTGGGGTAAAAGTCATATTGTGTTCTGTGCTTTAGTTACAATTTTAGGACAAGATCTGTCAAACACAGTTTCCTGCTTTGTGCTTAAATATAGGCAGTATGAGTTTAGGGACAGCTACCTTTTCTCTATACATTTGGGAAATATATTGTAATATACATTTACTTTTACCCTTCCAAAGGTACTCATCTGAGAGGTCTTGAAACCACTGCCACTTATGATCCAGCAACACAAGAGTTTGTCTTAAACAGTCCCACAGTTACCTCCATCAAATGGTGGCCCGGAGCTCGTAGGTGCATCTACATCCTCTGCATGATTTTGTAACACGCTATTAATCCTTCTCTTGTTTTCTCCTTTTTTTTATCCCTCTGTAGTTGGAAAGACGTCAAACCATGCTATTGTTTTAGCTCAGCTTTATACTCACGGACATTGCCATGGTCTGCATGCTTTTATTGTACAGCTCCGACACATGGACACACATGAACCTCTTCCAGGTAATATAATAAACCAGACACCAGCCTCTCACAAGTTGTTTTACATGAAACTAAGGTAATAGTTTTGTGTGGATTTAGGTGTTTTGGTTGGTGATATTGGTCCTAAGTTTGGCTTTTGTGAAGTTGACAATGGATTTTTGAAACTGGATAATGTTCGGATTCCACGAGAAAATATGCTGATGAAATATGCGAAGGTATTATGAGTAAAAATTTAGATTTCCCTCATTCATATCCATTTGTGAACTTGAAAATGTTTTTAAATAACATTAAACAAAGTAATATATTTGATTTACTGTAAATAACATAATATACTGAAGTCACTTTACTGAGATTTACTCTGTTCATATGCTGCACTGTTACTTTTATTGTACATAATAGTATTTTTTGGTATTTTATATTTTGTATTTTATATTTTTGCTCCACCAAAACAAAATTAGAGTCTATCTTTAAGTCTATTTCTAAATTATTCTTTTTTTATCTATTATCTTGTTTTATTGCATGTTCCATTTTCCTGCTGTTCTTGAACTGTGCGTTGCAACACTGGAATTTCCCCACTGTGGGACTAATAAAGGCATATCTTATCTTATCTTATCTTATCTTATCTTACTCTCTACTTGACATTGTCCTTTGTAAGTACAGAATAACGTTTAAAAAATGTATATCCCAGGTGGAGCCAGATGGTCGCTATGTGAAGCCCCCCAGTGCCAAGCTCACCTATGGCACAATGGTGTTTGTTCGGTCCCTTATTGTTGGTTTGTCTGCCGTGATCCTGGCAAAGTCATGTACAATTGCCATTCGCTACAGCGCTGTCCGTCATCAGTCTGAAATTCGTTCTGGGTAAGTCAACATTAATGTCCTAAGAACATCAAATGACTGTTTCAACATTTACATTTCTGCAGTGAACCTGAGCCCCAGATCTTGGACTACCAAACACAACAGTATAAGCTGTTCCCTTTGCTGGCTACGGCTTATGCATTCACCTTTGTGGGTCAGTACATAAGCCAAATCTATCATCGTATCACTGGAGACATCAACCATGGAGACTTCAGTGAACTGCCTGAGGTATGTGTCAAAGATTTAAGATCAAAATTAAACCGTGGAGCTCTGTTCATACCTGTGTGTGTCATGGGGTCTGCTACAAAACAAAAACAAGATGGTAAGTGAGGTCAAGAATGGATACCACATAACATGGCACCATTCTGTGCTTCTTTGTATTAAAGCACATTGTGAAACATGTGCCTACTTGATTATGATCTACAGCTCCATGCCCTTTCTGCTGGACTGAAGGCCTTTACCACTTGGACAGCTAACAGTGGCATTGAAGTGTGCCGCATGTCTTGTGGCGGACATGGTTATTCCTGCAGCAGTGCCTTGCCTGACCTTTATGTGCAATTCACTCCCACCTGCACATACGAAGGGGAGAATACTGTTATGATGTTGCAGACTGCAAGGTACAGACTCAGAGATAACAGTGATACCGTCTGTGGTATAAGCCGTTATATTTGATTAATTTTACTTTTCACGGTCAGATACCTGGTCAAAAGCTACAGGCAAGCCAAAGCTGGTCAACAGTTGAAAGGCATTATGGCATATCTGAATGACACAGAGCAGCGTCAAGTCCGAGCCCATCCGGCCTCTGCCAGGCCAACCGTAGTGGACATCAATGACCTGAGTAACCTTGTGGAGAGCTATAAACTACGGGCTGCAACGTAAAATATTACAAATATTAAATATTAAAAACTACAAATATTAAATATGGATAAGTCATTCATTATCTGTACTAAATGTGTTTTTAGACTTGTTGAGTTTGCTGCCAGAAGCATCCAGCAAGAGTTACAGAAGAGGAACAGTCATGAAGACGCTTGGAACAACAGTGCTATTGACTTAGTCAGAGCCTCAGATGTAAGTTGACATCTACCTGAATGTAATTTTAAAGGATTGCAGTTACTGTGGTATTTAAATGTACAAAACCCTGTACCTGTTCCAGGCCCATTGTCACTATATGGTAGTGAAGCTCTTCACAGAAAAGCTGAGTGAGATTGAGGACATAGCCATACACTCGGTGCTGTCTACCCTGGCTCTGTTGTATGCTCTGCATGGCATCACTAAAAATTCTGGAGACTTCTTGCAGGTCATTTGGGTTTTACACATCTAAATATTTAGCCGTTTCAATAAAACTAATGAAAGACACCCTTGTAGGCTGGACTGCTGACTGTGCCTCAGATGCAGCAGATCTCTGTGCGTATTAAAGAGCTGCTGTGTCTGCTCAGACCCAACGCTGTTGCACTGGTGGATGCCTTTGATTTCAATGACAAAAATCTCAACTCCATCCTGGGACGATATGATGGAAATGTTTATGAGAACCTGTTTGACTGGGCCCGGAGGTCACCACTCAACGCCACAGAGGTGGTTATCATTTTATACATTCTAACAGCTTTCTATATTCCAATATGAGTATGTTGCAATGTGTTTCCTTAAGGATATCAGTATTTTTAGCAATAATACCTTTTCTTTCTCAGGTCCATGAGTCCTTTCACAAGTACTTGAAGCCTTTGCGGTCCAAGCTCTGAGTTTAAGATAGGTTCACGGACACAGCTGCTCTGAAGAGTATATTAACCCCACAATATTTGTATAACAACATTTTGGGTTAGCATTGATACACACTACAAACTACAATAATGATTAATAATGAGTCTGTAAATGGAGGTAAACTGAAATCAAAATTGTAATGTTGCAAAATATTGCAGTATAGAGTGTTGGAATGTGGACATGAAAAGTTAAAAGAAATATTTTCTAGTGAAACATTTTTATAATCATTTATACCTAGTTTTCAGCTGCAAATTCATCCCCTATGACTGAGACTTTTGTCTAATCTAAACTGAAAATGAAATTATGCACAATTATTTTATTTTTAATTTTATTTGTATAATATAATATAGTTAGTGACTATTTTGAGTAATAAAACCATTCCTTTTCTTGTTATGAAATAATGCACTTTGGATGAGGATATCCCAAATTTGCCAGAACATTTTGCTGTTTGCATATTATTGCTGAAAGGAATAGGGCAGTTTCTACTTAGGATGACTTGACTATGTCTCAATCACTATGTTTCAATGAAGTTCAGAATATATTTTTTTTATAAGGTTTACTAGGTTAAACATGATCAGCTGCACTCACAACTTCTCTTAAAAAGTGTTGGTCTTCAGAATTCATCTGGAATTTGCCATGTGTCTTTCTTTTGTAGGCTAAATAAAAACGTGTGTGTTAAATAGAACTATATTTCCTCTTAATAAAAATGTTTTATGTAATCACCAGCATTTGCCATCTGACTCGTGCATGATTGAATTTGCTTCTGAAAAACTTAAGCCAACTTTTAACTTTTTTTATTATTATTTTTGCCGCCTTCACCTGGCCTCAGGCACACCTGTGCTCTCTGGTCTTCTGTCAGGCCAAAGCTGGCACCACAGCAG
Source organism: Taenioides sp. WSHXM2023 (assembly GCA_029959045.1). NCBI lineage: Eukaryota > Metazoa > Chordata > Actinopteri > Gobiiformes > Gobiidae > Taenioides > Taenioides sp. WSHXM2023. Next base: position 13,600,345 of record CM057090.1, read on the forward strand.
TAGATAGTGTTGTGGAAATTATAATGATAATCCATTAGCAAAGCCTTTTTGAGTTATGAAATACAAAAACATTTTTGTTACTATAAATATAGAACAGGGCCTATTACTAACTTAAGCATATAAAATGGGCACCACATTTTGACATCCAATTAACTTTGTGGGCTCATTCTTTTCAGCTGGTCTGCTCTTAGTTTTGGTATAAAATATTTTTATAGATGCCCTTGACTACATCTGTGGTTCCATCTGGTTCAGCTCCCTTGACATATGCAGTGGATATTGGCAGGTGGAACTGGCACCTCAAGCAAGGGCCAAAACTGCTTTTACATTTGGGCAGGGTCTGTGGCACTTCCACGTGATGCCATGTGCCGTTAATATTTTTAAAGTTATTATTTACTTATTTCGCTGATTACATTTCCGATCGGTTTTAACATTTTCTAATTTAGCTAGTGGCTAAGAACTTTAATAGCTAATATCTTAAGAACCATACTTTTTGCACAAAACAGCACAAACGATTGACACCATTTGGGGCCGTTTTAGAGCTTTTTTAAGCTTCCTGGGGGCTGGCTGACCTCAATTTGACCTATAAAAGAATCGTTAATCGCTAAAAAACTAAAGCAGCTCAAACAAAACGTTTTGCAGCACAAAACAGCGCAAATGAAGCACAAATGATTGACGTAGTTTTTGTGTAGGTTTGCGTTTGATGGGGGGCCAACTTCACGCAGGTGTCCCGGGCGGATACGCGAGAAACGCAGCGGATCAGCGGCACCTCCGCCGTGGATCCGCCACAATGTGCAAGTGGACTCCGTTCATGGATCTATAATAAGAAGAGAATAAGAAGATTTTATTATAGTTCTAACTATGACTCCAGTGAATCTGCGGGTACCTCTGCCGCGGATTGGCCGCAAATACTTTTTGCTATCTAGCAATAATTCAGTTTTGAAATTTGGAAATTTTGAAATACAGATTTTCTTCTTAAGCTTTTTCGCCAATTTTTATGAATGACTTGAATTAGCCTATCTTTTCTTTGTAAAGATAGTCATCTAACTGCGCTATTAAATTTCCAATGATTTGAATTGTAGCCAACTTTAATTAAGTTTATTAATTATTTGATGAGCTGTGAGAATAGAAGGATTTATTTCAGTCTCTTTTACGATGTTTACTAAATCATTAGAAGTAAGACAAAAGTAAACGAAAGATTTTTTAATTCGCCATATGTTGCCTTTAAAGGCATTGGTGGATGGCAATCCTTGGAAGGATCGTCAATACAATTCCAGTCTCCTTAGATTATTTTTTGCATTCACAAGAATATTATTACGTAAATTGTACGTAACGCCCCTGACAGTGGTGCGTGTGACGTCACAGCAGTTGGCAGCGGGGCAAGATGGCGGCGGAGGAGAGTAGGTTGAAGCATCGGACTCACCAAAACAGCGTCCTAAAACACGGTAAGCGCCCGTATCTCTGGCACCGTATATCGATACAAAGAAACGCAACGCTTGGACAACATTTTGCACATTTCTCTTGGTTTAGAAATCGGTGTTAAATGTGAGAGTAAAACGCCCAACGCTATGTACTCCGCTGATTAATCGTAGCATCTGTCCTTCTGCATCCCGCTAAAAACATCGGTCCAAACGGGACTGAACCTGGGCTGAACTCATGCAGAAATATGAGTATACTAAAGCTAATTTTAAGTGTAAACCCTGACGAAACGTGTGCTATGTGAAATGTGTGGAAATATTAATCCTTATGGTGCATCTAGAATGTAAACACGGATGTATAACGAATCTTCAGCTTGGGTAAATGCGGTGTTCTCGACCTAAATATATGGTAATATTTGCTAGCTTTTTCCAAATGTTAGTCATAGTCATCCATATTATTACTTATTGTAAGTTTTGTTCTGATTTAGTCTGTGTCAGTGCTACTGTTTGGTTAATGATTTGGGGAATACAGCTTCCATCCTTTACACTTGACCTGGTTCTACGTTCTGGCTCTCTCCAGACAGGCTTCAGCCCTGGTTAAGTCCCGTTTTTGTCTGAATAATGTTTTTTGCAAGTATATCAATGTGTCCACTATATTTGGAAATGTGTATGAAATGTATTAATCACTGAAGTAACAGATAGTTCTTAATTACTACTGCTTTGGTCTTGCTTTTACCCTGGTAGTCTTTTTGATTAATTCTTTGCCTAGGATTCACAGTACAGTACACATTTGTTCAATACTTAACAGAGATGATACAGAGAGATGTCGTTCTGGGTTCCACACTGGTTTATACCTGGTCTATGGTCTTGTCCTTGGTTTTGTTTTAATCTTTTCTTGGCAAGTTATTCCTCCTGATCCATTGGTCTACTTTTGCTTTTCAACTTAATTGTTAGTTTAGCCAGGTTTTACTCTTTCTTTCAACTGCAGTGTAGTGTAGTGTGTAGAGTGAGTATTATAGGCTGGCTATGGTTTACAGTAACTAAAGGCTTTTTCAGTTCTGTGCTTAACATGTAAGAGTCTAGATGTATCCACCACAGTTAAACGTTCAGAGCAGAGAGCAGTGATCCGTGAGACTTCCCATGATCCTCTCTGCTCCATAGCCTCCAGGACAGAGCAGGCCGAAGAAGAACTGCATTTCTGTGCCTGAGTGAGTGAAGGAGACACTATTTAAAATGTCTGCAAGCAAAAAAGAGAGGACAAGGAAGACTAAACATTTATGGAGAAAGCATAATATGATCAAACCAGGACTAAACCTAATTATTCACGAGATTTAACATAAAACATAGGAGGGGTATCAACAAAGCATGGTACTACTACAAAGTAGTACATGTTTCAAAAGTTTATCCCCTAAATTTTGTCTTTAAGATATGGTATTTATCATAAATACATTTTGCCAATCCCTTCAAAAACCTAGGGCTGGGCGATATGGTGATAAAAATCAAACCATGATCTCATCCTTGTGATGATCTGCTGTTTTTGTAAAATCTGCATATCGTGATTCCTTGCTTTTCTGTTTAATGCAGCTTGGCCACTTTCACCACCCACTCCTCCTATTGGTCTGCCTTTGTCATGCTTTGAGTGAGTGACAGGTTGATTTAAAGAGGACGTATTATGCAAAATATTTTTTTTTCTTTTCTTTTTAAGCTTTCTACCATGTTGTAATGTTGTTCCCTCATTAAACAGACTTAGAAGTGGGTGGGACTGCTGAACCCTAGGATCTTTCTTTTTTCCGCCTTTCTTGTGTGTGACCTTTGTTCCTCTGGCTCTCCTCCAGGTGACCGCAGCCCCTCACCGTTGCAGATGCTCCCCACAGACGCAGAGCCACAGGGGGGCTGCCCCGTGCAGCTAGTGGTGGCGGATGAGGACGAGCATTCCTTCTGTCTCCAGGAGGAGGCACTGGAGAGGCTTCTGCTACGGGAGCCTGTGCAGGACATGAGTGTGGTGGTGGTGTCTGTGGCTGGAGCCTTCAGAAAGGGAAAGTCCTTCCTGTTGGACTTTATGCTACGCTACATGTACAGCCAGAAACAGGTGAGGGGGCGGAGCATGCATTCATAAACCTTTTTTTGTTTTTTTAGATATATATTTCCCACTCTCACCATACATACATACATACACCATAGCATTTGTGAAAATGGCTTTAGCTCCTTCAATTTGCAGTGTGTCAGCAGATACCCTGGTGCAGACTAATGGAAGTGAGGCTGCCAATCTGTGGCATTGGCCCTTCCAAACACAACCAAAACTCGCACACCATATTCATAGTTCATACTATGGCACATCACCCACATTGTAAGGTCACAACAGAGCCTGGTCCAAGTGGGAATTGATCCTCCAACCTTCAGGTTAGTGGATACAGGTTGGAGGATCTGTTTGACGTTGCATTACTGGAAATGCTATGGTGACCAGTCATTTTAAAGACTTTTTGAGCTTCAGCTCCAGTCCTACAGATCTGTTAAAGTTTGTACCTCTGACCCATGTACATGGACTTTGTGCTTTTGTGAATGCAGCTGTGAGATACGGTGAGCAGAGGGGGACATTCTCTGCACTCTAGCTTAAGGGGGATTTTAACACAAAGACCTCAGTGTGACCAGGGCCTCAGCAAGCTTCAAAAACAGCTTTATCTCAGGGCAAAGTTCAACTGCACTCTACAGCAACATGCTACACTTTACTAACCAATGTAGAAGTGATTTAAAGAGGGGGAATTACTCTTCTATGGGGCATAACCCTAACTATGAGTGGGGTTGCCTCTTCAGATCTGACTCGTAACTTGGCCTATTGGTGTCACTAACTGGAATCACTGACTTGTCTCCATATAAAGGACTCAAACATGCATAAATCACTCTAAATGCAACTTTGAGAGGGTAAAGAAGTATAACATAGTTAAAAGCTCTGAAAAATTGGTTTTGCTCAGTATGTCTCCTTTTAATACTGTTTGACGGTGTTCTGTCTTAGGATAGCTGTGGCTTGTGTCAGTGGGTATGTCTGAGGCTGTGTGTGTGGGTGTGTCAGTGGGTGTGGTTTTACCTGTGTGGGTGTGGCTAACCCTTTGGCGCTTGTTCGGTTTCAGGGCAGCTGTGACTCGTGGCTGGGAGGAGAGGATGAGCCCCTGACCGGCTTCACATGGAGAGGAGGCTGTGAACGAGAGACCACTGGGATCCTGGCCTGGAGCGAGGTCTTCGTGGTGGACAAACCCGACGGATCACAGGTTTGAGACAGGACCAGACCAGACTGGATTAGACTAGTACGGGGGGGTTATATTAGTATTCATTACCGATTCTAATACCACGATGATGATAAAAACACACTTCCTCTAGAAAATATAATGTGATTTTCAACATTAAATTAATACTTTTTTTTATTACTTTTTTTACCTGCCTTATATCTGTGTAATCTCTCAGTTGTTGTGAAATGTTCCGTGTGGTCCGTGGGTCTACTCCACTTTATGTGATCTGAAATGGCTCAAGATCATTCTAAAATTAAAAAGTTTTTTTTCCATGTATTTGAGCAAATGTGTCTTACCCCAGTACAGATATATTGTATAAGCAGCTCTCAAATAAGTCCACTGTGTACTGTTGGCATTCTAGTTAGTAGCTTTACTGTCATCTCAACACTATGTTCTGGTTTCTGAAAGTTGTGAAAAGCACTGCCATATAAACTTATTACAGTTAATAAGAAGGAATGTGAGGAATAAGTTTGGACCACTGCAAACTGTTTAAAACGGACTAGTTATGTTTTTCATGTTTCTAAGACAGGAAAAATTAGGTACAGAACCTTTAACTTGATGTAACATTTATGTTTCAGGTTGCAGTTCTCCTGATGGACACACAGGGGGCGTTTGACAGTCAGTCCACCATTAAAGACTGTGCCACTCTGTTTGCTCTGAGCACCATGACCAGCTCCATCATGGTGCGTTTCCTCTCACACACGCCCCGCTGTTTATCACAAGACCAGAAAAAGTACGCAGACTTAAAGAGGACATATTGTGCTTGTGTCTGCTGTATAGTTATGATCTATGGCGCCCGTGGATCACTGTTATAATTTGGTCATTTTAAATCGCAATATTAATCGAAAATATAAGATATAAGAAAATTGCAGTGCCCAACAGGAACTGACATTGCTGTAAATTTCATCACAACAAAGAGTCTAGGGAACAGAAGATTTTTTTTTTTATGGCTATGCGACACTGCCGAATCCTGTGTGTATCACAGGCTAAGAAAATCAGATTGGAGCACAATGAAAACAGGTGTTGACTGACAAAATGCCGTCTTAAAAATAAGCAATTTAAAGATTGCTGAAACATGCACTAATCACTCCAAATACAACGTCTGGTAAGTTAATGATGAGGGGAAACAACTATAACATTGTTAAAAGCTCTGAAGAGTCGATTTTGCATAATAGGTCTTAATGTTAAAGAGGGGGTAAAAAAGGGAGCATATTTGACGCAGTGCATTTCTATCCAAAGCTCAGCCTACAAGCCTACATCACCCTTGGTGCCACATGACAATTTTCTGTAAATAAACAAAAGCATGATACAAAACAATACACTACTATTTCATTAATGCTAATTGTGTTATGATGACACTCTGAAGTGGGAGTGACTTAGCACTGAGAGCAAAGGGAGGGAGATCGAGCGTCAAAAGTGAAACTTATTCAACATGTTAATATGTTGTTTTTTGTGAATATAATATTTTCAATGCGATGAAAGTTAACATGGTGATCCAAATATGTTATGTGTTGGCAATTAATATCCCATAGAAATGAAACGCCCCCTCTAATGTTTTTAATGTTTGTGTTTCAGGTTTATAATCTGTCACAGAATGTTCAAGAAGACGACCTACAACATCTACAGGTTAGTAACGGTCCAAAATGGTTCATATTTAGACTAGGTATGAGACTCCTTGCGCAGTTGATGGTCATCAAATATTCCCCATCTTGTTTTTGCTCTGTTTAAAATGTTTTTGTGAAAAGAATATGTTAATTCTGTAGTTTAGACCTCTCTACAAACATGTTCTGAAATGTTCCTGTGTGTCAGATGCTCTCCCTGTGTCTCCATGGGGTCTTATTTTGTGTAAACCTTGTAGTTTAGGATTCCTTCTATTTGATTAGCATCAGCAATGCATAATTTAGTCTTATCATAAATATCAGTTCAGGAACATTAACATTTGAGAGAACACATAAATTACAAATTACGGTTGAGTGTTCTAGACAAATGGTTACATTGGAGTGAAAGGTGGCTTGTGAAACAGGCAGGAGGAGCCAAATCTAGAAAAGAAACTAGTTAGAACAGTAGCTCTATTTAAACTAAATTAAATTATCTTTTTTACCAAATGACTAAAATTATATTGTGCTTTCTTTCTCAGCTCTTCACGGAGTATGGGCGCTTGGCCATGGAGGAGGTGTATGAGAAGCCTTTTCAGGTACAGACCACACGACAGAATATTAAAGTAACTTTTTTTTTTTTTTTTTAACTACAATCATTAGTAAACCAGTGTCTTAACCTGCAGATAGAGGACACCGTTTTTTCATTCTCTGTATATGTACAGGCCATGTCTCATGTGAACTCAGAACCTCCAGAATTCAGTCACTGAGCTGCAGAGGCTGCACTAGCACTGACTAATGATTGGCTGCAGGTTTGGGTAGTGAGGATTCAGATTCATCTAACGTAGTAAATAAGTACTGTATGAACATGTATGAATCTAACACTTGAGTAAGTCAATCTAACTCTTGAGTAAGCTAACGATTAAAAAAAAATTAAATGTCAATTTGATTTTTTTTTTTTTTTAAATCAAATTGCCTCCCCTAAACTGCAACTCAACTTTTGAAGCTGGCTTTAGTTTGTAGCCTCATTTGACCTGCCCTGTGTTCTAAGTCTAATTTCTAAGTCATTACAGAAAAGTAATAGTTCAAGTTTTATAAAAATAAATAAATAGTTCAATAGTTAAAGTTTTATTTAAAAAAATACAATATCGTTTTTTATGTTTTTCAGAGTCTTATGTTCCTGATCCGAGACTGGAGTTATCCGTACGAGCATCCATATGGGCTGGAGGGTGGCCACAGCTTCCTCGCGAAACGCCTTCAGGTGAGAGGGACCTGGGACGGGGACTGGACCTGGGGCTGGGACTAGACTCTAATTGGATCTGGGGGACTTAAGTGACAAATTAAAGATGTTCTCTTATAATTTTATTTGTCATATTAGGCTAATTAGGCTAATTTCTGTGTACATTAGTTTACGTTTTGGCCCAATGTACAAGATGGTTGCTAGGTAACAGTTATGGAATTCCCTAGTCTGATTATTTCCAACCAGGAAGTACATTTTAAATCCTTAAAAATTGCCTTAACTGTGTTTTAATAAAAATGAGTAGTCCAACTTGTCATATGCACTTTAAAGTAGGATTATCCCCTAACCTGTAGCAGAATTAACTTGGGCTGTAACATATAAGCTTCTTTACTTAAATGTGTTTTATTGCAGCAACAGCTAAAAAACACAGAGGGAACAACACCGAGCATGATCTTTAGTTCCATTTCAATGCAGATTTATAAGACATGACTGTTAAATACTTTTTAAAAGGAAGAATCGCATTTCTTCAATTCTATTACAGAATGTCGCAATAAATATGGTGACCGTATTGTTCCAATAGATTTACATATCGCTACATCCCTAGATTTAACCTGTACATTTCCTTTGCTTATATTTGTGTTATATTTATTATGTTATGTTTCTGCTATATTTGTGGTTTATTTGTGGTTTGTCTGCATTGTTCAGGTGAAGCAGAACCAGCACGAGGAGCTGCAGAACGTACGTAAACACATCCACTCGTGTTTCTCAAACATCGGCTGCTTCCTGCTGCCTCACCCCGGGCTCCGAGTGGCCACCAACCCGCACTTCGACGGGCGACTCAGGGGTAATACTCCTCCAAAACCTCCACCTAAAACCTCATTACCTACTACTCCTAATAATACTCCTAATAATACTGCAGACCTAGGACTACATCAGACTGTGTACATACACCAGCATACACTTCAGCGTCCAACTATTGCTAATGACTAGTGTAGTCACGATACTAAAATCAAACTCGGATTACCTGCTTAAATGAGTGTCTAGCTTCAATACTGGTTTCAGCCCTATCTTGTATTGTCCTTTATTCAAGGCTTGAGTGCTCAAAAAATGTCTGTTTTGAACTACCCTGTATCCCCACCCAGTGCTCTATACTTACTTGTGATTACTTGTTCTAGACATTGACGAGGACTTCAAGTCTGAGCTGGTGAATCTGGTTCCTCTGTTGCTGTCTCCGGAGAACCTGGTGGAGAAGGAGATCGGAGGAGAGAAAGTCACCTGCAGAGACTTGTTGCTCTACTTCAAGGTCTGATCTCCTCACTGTCCACTCTTAGTAGTTTGGGTTTGTGTCAGAACTGCTGCAGTTGTTGTTGTTTGATTTGTGTTGTTTTAAAGAAGTCTCAATTTTAGTACCAATATAAGGACTGTAAACTGTATTGTACCTTTATTCTGTATACATTTAGATTTAATAACTTGACTCGATAAATACTTAAAAAATTGGGAACCCCCCCCCCCATCAAAATCAGAACCTGAACTAATTCATTACGGTTTGTAGTGGTTCAGAGTTCGCTTACCTTTATGCATTCATCATATTTAGTCACCGCTTTTCACAACTTTCAGAGACCAGAGTTTACTATGACAGTGAAGTTAGCATGCTAGTTGCAAACTTCCTGATTATGAGCCAATAAAATGCTTTATAATTAGATGCAGACAGTACACACCGGGCTTACACTGTTTAAGCAGCTCTTGAGGTCATAATATCTACTGGGGCAAGATACATTTTGCTCATACATAGGAATAAATCTGGTACAGGCCCTTGAAATAAGGATTCTTTTTTTTACTTGCGCCTAGTTTTACCGTTGCACTTCTTTTATACTACTTCACTTATTTCAGGCGTACATGAAGATCTACCAGGGAGAAGAGCTGCCACACCCCAAGTCCATGTTGCAGGTCAGACCCAGGACTAATGTTGTCACAATACTAATATTTCAAACTCTATTTTGATACTGGGGAATAGACTTAATACTCAATACCAATTCCAATACCAATACCACCATGATAATAAAAAACACTTAAAAGAATAGAATGCCATTTACAGCATTAAATCATAGTACTTTCTTTTATATTAAAATGTGGCCTTATAGCTGTGTAATCCCTCAGTCCTCCAGATATGGTCCATGGTGGTCCATGAGTGTATACTAGTCTATGTGGTCTTATACTTCTTATATCTGAAACAGCTCAAAATCATTCTAAATAACACTTTGAACAACCCTACCCAGGACTAGGGTTAGGTCAGGAAATGTCTCATTAAATGTGCTTGATCATAATTGTTCTAATTTTTTAGGCCACGGCCGAAGCCAATAACCTGGCAGCTGTAGCAGGAGCCAAAGAGATCTACAACAGAAGCATGGAGCAGGTACATATGAGTGGGCGTCTGATACACATGGAGGGCATTTGACACAAGGAGGGCACATACAGATAATTCTGGTCCTGTGTGTCAGATCTGTGGAGGGGAGCGCCCGTACCTGTCGCCATCAGAGCTGGAGCGTCACCATGGTGACCTGCGTGAGGTGTGTGTGCGTCACTTTCGCTCGGTGAAGAAAATGGGCGGAGACGAGTTCTGTCGGCGTTACCAAACGCAGCTGGAGGCAGAGCTAGAGGACATGTACTCCGCCTTCTGCAAACACAACGACGGGAAGAACCTGTTTCATGCCGCACGCACGCCCGCCACGCTCTTCGTGCTAATGGCGGCCATGTACGTGATCTCCATGGTGACGGGCTTTGTGGGTGTGTCCTCTGTGGCAGCGCTGTGTAACCTAGTGATGGGCGCCGCCTTGCTGGCTCTGTGCGTGTGGGCGTATGTGAAGTACTCTGGAGAGTTCAGAGACGTGGGCGCAGGCATCGATCGAGTGGCAGACTTCCTCTGGGAGCAGGTGAGAAACGAAAAGAGGGGGTTATAACAAAATTCTAAAAGTTAAATATAACTACAGTTTGATAAATCTGACTGCTAGAGATACAATTGTTTATTTAAAACTGCACTATGGAACTTTTCTGGTGGAAAGTTATTGGTCTCCCTTGGCATTTGCTCAAAAATACCTTTATAAACAGTAACTGATTCTGTGACAAGGGTTACAGTTCCACAGATCTGGGGTCTCAGAGTGCGGTAGAAACATCCAAATCTACTTGAAAGAGTTCATAAGGACAAAACCCAAATTTCACTTATGTGAAAAAATATTGGGATCTATAAATCAAAGTTTGACATCTGCAGCATAAAATCTGCTTGTGAACAGCTGTATCGGCCCTAGTCTAGACCCCGCTGTGAGCTAGTACCCTCCAGGATTCTATAATATGTTTCAACTTAATATTTGCCATTATTTAAGTTCAGTGACATTTGTGGTTGTGGTAAAGTAGCCACAGCTGCCTACTACTACAATTGCTACTAGTCTAGACCCCGCCTGGATGGACTACCCTCCAGGATTCACTTCAGACCCCTCAAATGGGGTGATACGGTTCACTTTAGACAGCGAAGACACTTGTGGCCTGTACCAAATCAGTGGAAACAAGGCTATTGTGCACCTTTTAGATCTTCTAAAAGATCTTCTGATTTGTATCTTTTAGGTGGTCTTTGTTTTAAACTTTTAGCTAACTTAACATCTTTCTTTTTACGCTGTCAGAGGACTCCTGGAAAGGTGAGTTTAAATGTGGCTGCAAATGAACCTCATGGAGTTTCATCATTTATGTTTTGACACATTGCATTATACTTTGCCCTACACAAACGTAAAAACTGCAGGTTTTGGACACGTAATTTTTAGAGTTCATTAAAAGTGAATGGGGAGGGCCATCAGCACAATGTGCTCCTGGAGCAGTTATGTATCGTTTGAAGGAGTCCAGTGCCGTTTGAATCCAGTGCTGCACACATACATCCTGCTGGAGTGTGTGGCCATGCGGCTGTGGTTTTGTGAGATTATGCACATAAATGCAGACGCATGCAGTGTGTTTAGGCCTTAATGCTTTTTCAGCTGTGTATCTTCAAGTTTGAATTTTCAGTCTACAGTCCCTGACAAAAGTCTTGTCGCTTATCCATTTTGTAGAAACAAAAGCTTATAACCTGACTTTAAATTAATCGATTGGTTTTAGAAATGTCTCATATGAAAGCTAAAACCCTCCCAAATTATGCTCAATATACTAAAATAAATTTGCTTCACTGAAGAAAGATTGATCATTTAATGAACACAGAAAGGTCAGATTTTGGCAAGACAAAAGTCTTGTCACCTTGTCATATGATGCACCCAATCCTAGATTACAGCCTCACCTGTGATCAGTTACTGATCAATCAGTTAGTGGGTGTGTATAAAAAGAACCCCAGCACACCAGACCTTCACATCAACTGCAACTTGACCTCTGACAACATGCCTAAGATCCACCCTGAGACCAAAGCGTTAATTATCAAGAGGCTGAAGACCAGATCCACTGCTGAGGTGGCTGACACCTTCAATGTGTCTCAGCGTCAAGTACAAAGAATAAGAAAAAGATCTGAAAAGACTGGAGATGTTTTTGACAAGCTCAGGTCCGGCAGACCCCGCAAGACAACTGCTCGGGAGGACCGTTTGTTGATTCGAAAATCCAAGGCCAGCCCCTTTTCCACTGCAGCAGAGCTCCACCAGGCCTGGTCACCTCAAGTCCCTGTGTCAACCAGAACAGTTTATAGAATTCTGTCTCGAAATGGCCTCCATGGTCGAATCAGTGCACAGAAACCAGCACTAAACAAAAGGCAATTAAAAAACCGTGTGGCATTTGCCAAGGCCCACAGCCTGCTAAAAGGATGGACACTGGAAAAGTGGCAGAAGGTGGATTTCTCAGATGAATCCTCGGTTGAATTACATCACAGCCGCCGCAAATATTGCAGGAGACCTACTGGAGCCCGCATGGATCCAAGATTCACCCAGAAAACAGTTAAGTTTGGTGGCGGAAAAATCATGGTCTGGGGTTACATCCAGTATGGGGGTGTGCGAGACATTTGCAGGGTGGAAGGCAATATCAATAGCCTAAAATATCAAGAAGTATTAGCTACCTCTTACATTCCCAACCATAAAAGGGGTCAAATTTTGCAGCAGGATGGTGCTCCATCGCATACTTCTATCGCTACATCAAAGTTCCTCAAGGCGAAGAAGATCAAGGTGCTCCAGGACTGGCCAGCCCAGTCACCAGACATGAACATCATTGAGCATGTCTGGGGTAGAATGAAAGAGGAAGCATGGAAGGCAAAACCAAAGAATCTTGATGAACTCTGGGAGGCATGTAAGACTGCTTTCTTTGCTATTCCTGATGACTTCATCAACAAATTGTATGAATCATTGTCGAACCGCATGGATGCAGTCCTTCAAGCTCATGGAAGTCATACAAGATATTAAATATGGATCTCACAGCACCACTACTTAATTCACTGACGTTATGCAACATATTTTTGTATTTGAAGTAAATTATTTGTTCAATTTTCTGTAGGCGACAAGACTTTTGTCTTGCCAAAATCTAACCTTTCTGTGTTCATTAAATGATCAATCTTTCTTCAGTGAAGCAAATTTATTTTAGTATATTGAGCATAATTTGGGAGGGTTTTAGCTTTCATATGAGACATTTCCAAAACCAATCGATTAATTTAAAGTCAGGTTATAAGCTTTTGTTTCTACAAAATGGATAAGCGACAAGACTTTTGTCAGGGACTGTAGATATACTTTTGATATGTCCATGTCCCAAATTATTCATTCTCAGTTTGTTCTTGTTCTCCACCACGGCTGTCAAATTATTTTATGATTGTGGACAGGTTTTCACACTTAATTTAAACTTCAAACTTTTTAATGGTTTGGTTTTGTTTTTTAAATTTCAGATGTTGTGTAAAATTGTGGAGGTGGCCCGGAGTCGTGTGCCACTGATGAACCTAATCCCTCTACCACGACCACGACTCGCGACCAACAACAACGTCAAGAAGAAAAACTAGAGCTGCCACCTTTCTCCATCCTCTCTTTCTCCCTCTCCCCTTTCCTCCCCCTTTCCTCTCACCACTCCTCACTCTCCCCCTACTCCCCCTCCACCTTCTCTTCTCCTCCTCTTCTTTTCCTCCTCCTCTTCCTCACTCATCCACTTCGGGAGCAGACGAGCATTTTCTGGATCTGCTCAAATCAAACACAAAATGAACAAACCCAGACACAATCTTCACATTTGTCTGACCCACCAAAGTTTACAGCTTTACTCCGCCATTTCATAACCGCCAGTTTGGGGAGAGTTTCACAGTTTCTTTATGTAGTCTGATTTAGAATTTAGAGTTTTATCTCTAAAGTCTTAAGTTAGGATAGGTATTGTAAGACAGCAGATTTCAGTTGTATATAAGCAGTTGAAACCTTATTGTTTTAACTAAATATTTGCCATTATTTAAGTTCAGTGACGTTTATGGTTGTCGTGATGTAGCCACAGCTGCCTGCTACTACAGTTGCTACTACTATTATTGCTGCTACTGAAATTGGGAATAGAACCTCTGACATTTGGGTTAATTGAACCTCTACTTACAACTTCTACTACCAGTTTCACATCTTTTCAATTAAACTGACAGTATGTAACTTTTTAGTCTTTGATGTGAGTGGGCTTGCGGGCTTGCATCTCTACAAACGTTGCTAATTTGGCCTGGAGGAGGGCCTTCACCTGCTTGTTTCCATGGAAATGTTGTTGGAGAATGTTCCAAAGTATAGTTTTCACTTTCAATTTCCTTGGATTATGGAGGTAAAGTGCCACCTCTAGTTACATACTGTACCTTTTAATCACTTATTTATTGGCTATTCCCGAAGACATGATTTTGACAACATCTAGTGGCCAAACAGTTCACTTCAGCCTTGAACTTTGCTTTTTTTTTTTTACTTTAAGAAACTGTGAAATTTCCCCAAACACATTTCTTCCTCAACTGAACCTAATTGTGTCATGATTCCTGCTGATTTTTAAGCTGTTTTTGTCCCTGGTGGGCTTCCGTAGACCTCCCTATGACTGTAGACTGTATCGGAGCACTATTTATTGATGTACAGCTGATTCTTGATAGTATTATGTAAAGGAGGAGTTTTTATCTGAAGTGACTGAGCACATGCTATCCCAAACCTCTGAGATTTTAGCTGTCTGAGTAGTTTACAAAAATAAGTTTTGTTGAGATATAGACCAAGGCTTTGTCCACATTTTAATAGATTTTGCTTGAGTTTTAACATTGAAATCTCACTTATAAAGCATATAGGACCAAAGGATAGCGATTTCATTCCATTTTTTGTTTTTTAAACATGATTTTATAAATGCAGAAACCATTAAGTTTGCGTTTGGTGTGGACAAATCCTTCAGCATCAGCTAAAATGAATGAATTGAATAATGGTATCTAGATTTTAGTAGTTTTGACTGAAGCTGCTCTGTGTAACTTTTCTGGTGGAGGTTCTGCCTCCTGTTTGTCTCCATAGATGTTCTTGCTTTTCTAGGAATGTTCTTTCTTTTTTCGTTCTTATTTATTGTATTACAGGTGCATTTGTTGCTCCAAAAATTATTGTAAAACATGCATTCTTACTGTGAGCGAGATCGCCTCTCCACAGATCTGACCTATAACTCGGCACTACCTACTTATTTCCATGGAGACACTGTGAAACATTCCAGACGAAGTAAGAATATTCTTTATGGAGATAAACAGGAGAACCTTTTAAGATGGTTGTAGCCCTGGATTGATTGTTTTGCTCGTTTCAAGATTTCGGTTTCACTTTTGGAAATTATGGAATTGAACTGACTATGTCTGTCTCCATAGCAACCCCACTGACATTAAGAATGCATGTTAATCGTTTTCAAGGTGTTTTAAGCAATAACACCTGTAATTAAAAACAAGCAAATTGAAGAAGTTCAAGTCAAATGCCAATGGAGAGTTACACAGTGCGCCTTTAGATATGAAGTCTTTAAGATTACTTGACTTTTCCAAACTAGTCCAACCCACTTGTTTGTAAATTATAGTCATTTAATCTTTTATTTTGACATTTGCACACTCTGCCTTGTGATTCTTTTCAGCACCAAAACTCTGGATCATTTCTCATTCTTGGTTATTCCATAGTTTTTCCAGATGCTTAAATCTTGTACAGACATTTTTACTGCAGTCTCCACATGGACCACATGGCGGCGCTGCATATGTACAAACGCTGGTTTTCTAGAGACTTTTGAAGCTTTTCTTTTGGTTTGTTTCACCAGGACATTTTAATTAATTTGAGGGCGAATCCTTGGTGTAAATAACATAAGCACTACAGACCACCTTTATTTGGTTTCTGTTACATTTTAATTTAATTTTTAATTTATTACAATAATAAACAGAACAACTATGGATTAACTCTGGCTCTGCTGCATCTTTAGTTCATGTTTGAGTGTTTATGGTGTACAGAGGTGGGTAGTTCTCATTTAAAAACTGCACATCTGCCTTACCCTGCTCACTGGCCATTGATGTGCACAGATGGAGCACACAAGGCTCCATCGGCCGTGGCATTTGCTGAGTGGAGACCAGGTTGAGGTGCGGCACGTATAGCGCACATTTATTCGTGCGCGTACTTAAAGATGAACTTGTACATCCACTGCACTCTCATCGCAGCTCTGTGGGCATGTAAAGATCACTTTAAATAAAGCAGGTGGTGGAGAGCATGGACAACATCTGATGGCACCTGGGGCGGTTCTAGGGGAGGGCTGTCTTATGTGTGCTCCATCTGTGCACATCAATGGCCAGTGACCAGTGTAAGGCAGATGCGTTGTGCCGTTTTCCTTGTAGGAGAGGAGGTGGTTTACTCTGCACATTCAGTGCAGCCTTCAGAGGCTTCCCTGGACACACTGCGATGGCTACACAAACCCAGATATTTTTATAAACAGATATTTCCTTCACTTGATTACTTGCACTGTCTGTTCAGTGGTGGCGCAATCGTTCTATTTTATCCTAGTCAGCTGTGTTCATTCATTGCTTATTTTAGCCTATTTAATCTGTTAAAACTGCATTCGTGCATTCAAGATCAGAAATGACAAAGGCAGGACTCATGTACGCTGCATACATGACATTAAAAGCGAAGAGATTTCAGCCAATAGCCTATTAAACGAAAATGAATTTCTGAAGTTTTGACGGTGCCTATTACCAGTTCCAAATAAAACAGAAAACAACAAAAGAAAGTTGAAATATATAGCAGCAGGTCATCCGCCATGGTTGCAGCTCCTGTCAAATAGTCAGAGAAGTCTGTTGCTTTGGTAAGGTTATATCGAGAAACATTTCTCGGGATCGTGTAAACGTTTTATGTTTACTCGAGTTCCTGAGAAACTTTCACAGGATCGCGGCATAATTTCGCGTGATCAGGAGATAATCTCTCGGGATCGTGGGATAGTTTCGGTATCGTCTTTATTTAACTCCTCACGCACAGCCCTCGCGGGGATCCGTACAATGAAACTCGGGCTCCTCGCGCGGCGCCTGATCAAAACAAACACCGAATTGTGTCTTTTCATTGTATTTAATCTTAATAAAGACTGCGCTGTTTTTAACACAAACATCCTTCATTTTAAAGTAAAATCCACGTTCACTTGAAGCGGGGGGCTGTTAAAAACTCTACCCTGGTAGAGCTGGGGGTGTTCGGTTGCAGGACCCAGGTAGGACCCGGTCCAAGATGGCGCAGCCCGGAGTCGAAGCTGAACTCTGAAGGTGAGAGCCAGAATTCAGTTTTAAAGCTTGTTATTACACATTTAGAGGACAGGGAATGTGGTCTGGTTAAGATATGGTTACAGAGTGGCCCTGATTTTAATACTGATCAGGGTGACGGTATTTTAAAACAATATATCAATTAAAAACTTTGTGCAAACCCTGATCCGGGAGAGTTATGAAAGCGTAAGAGAATCATGATGTAAAAATTAAATGTTTGTTGTAATTTTGTTATGACAGCTCAGCCTGGTTAAATGTGTAGTTGTTTAAAGGTCCCTTGTGAGAAGATGTTTTGCGTAATATTGGACATTTTGAAACAAAAACAACAAAATCGGCCGCACCCCTTAAAATATTTGCGTCATTTTCTCCTCCCCAGTTCTCTGTCTTTCTCTGTGCCATGGGGCTGGCTAATTTCTGGAAAAACTATAAAGTATTGATTGTGATGGGCACAAGTCTTGGTCTGATCCACTGGGGCTGGTACAACCTGAAGGACTCTCACCCACTGAAGCGACCCAGAGACGAGGTGCCGGAGCCGGGCATCGTCACCTTCCTCTCGCCCTCCCCTCCACCTGCGGCTAGAGCCAAGAATCAGTGAACGTGTGGATCCTGCCTCCTCTCTGCAAGGTAGATGTGGGTTAGAGTCCTGATCTTTTAGGGTAGGGTATAGAGTTATTTATTTATTTATTTTTTGACAACTATTAGACTTAGGCAAACTTTATTGATCCACAAAGGAAATTATTTGGACACAGTAGCTCACACATCACATTATAATGTTATAGCAAAGGGCAACAATATAAATGGTAATAATACATTTTAAAATAATAATAAGGGACTGGTGTCAAATAAAACATAATTATACAAATGTAGCTATAAGTATAAGTAAAAATAAAATGAGAGAGACATTATTGATCCCGAGGGAAATCCAAGTTTTGCTGCAGAATTTACACTGTAAATCTGTGGCCTTTGTGTGAACTCAACAGCCAAGGCCTTGTTTTTACTTCGCTCTGATCTCTTTTGGTTGTGGTGAAATGGTCCATTCCCTCAAAGTGTTTCCTCTGAAAGATCTTCTGCCACATATGCTGCCACATATGGCATAAAAAGCCTGTAACATTTCAATGCCCATAGCTAGCTAGCTCCTTAGCTAACATCTTGTCTCCATGGATACGAGAAAAACAAAGTTAATTTCAAACAATCCAAATGTCCCGTGTGTTCATTACCTCAAAATATTTCCTCTGAAGGTTTTATGCCACATTTGCTGCCACATGTGGAGTAAAAAAAAAACAAACTCAAATGTCCATAGCTAGCTAGCTCCTTTAGCTAGCATCTTGCACGGTCTCCATGGATACAACAAAAACAAAGTTAATTTCACACAATCCAATACTGTCTTACTTGTGTTCTTTGAACTGCACAGGTTGCACTTCTTAAGTTGGTTAAATCCCATGATATGATGTTAAAAACTGAGCTCAAAAAACAAAGTTTCAAAAACTGCTCAGTGTGTGAACCAGGTATCCACAAAAGCAGCAAACCACTCCACTGCCATGGGTGCAAAATATGGAAATGTAAAATATATCTTTGCTATGTACAAGAGGTGGGCAAGGAGAAACAGTGCAAAGATGAAATGGTGATTTACATGATAGGGTGAGTTGTACAGTTCTATGGAGTATGAATGTAGTCCTGCATCCCTCACTTAACCATTACCATTATGGGTAGATTTGCAGTACATGCTGTAAAAAATAAAGTAAGATTCAGTTCTGTCAACATTTTAAAGATTAGTTGGGTTGAGTATTTTCCAGCTACATGAAAGCATTTTAAAGTGCTTTAGACAAACAGTAACACTATTCTCTAATACGACTTGCAACATTTTCAAATGGCATTGTAAGTGAATAGGATTCCCAAACTAGGAATAGGCTGCGTTCATATTTCAGGATTTGCTGATGTCATCATTTCAAGTGGAGAACAGGGGCCTATATAACCTGTAGGAGATTCACTGTTTTTGAAATGTCTAAACCTAAGATCTACAAATGTTGAATCTTATCATTAATTATTGGGGATTGGCTCCACAAATTCCATTCCATTCAAGTGACAACAGCTGTCCAGCTTTATTTTAAACTACTTGGATTCTACAATGTTTTGATGTCAGGTTTAAGTTGCACTTAAAGATGTGAAGCATAAACCATTAAAATAATCTGGCAAAAGAAAGAATTGGTTTGAATGAAGTACTGATACTAAGTCTGTTTGTTATTACAGATAAACTAAAGAGGATATGCGCTCTCAGAGTTGGCTCAGGAGGAACTGGCCATGGGCTGTGGGTGGGGCCTTCATCACGGTTCACCTGTTCACCTGGATCATGAATAAGGCCATGAAGAGCTCCGTCCAATCAGAACGCACCCTGAGGAACTCTGGTCAATCAGATGCAGCCTTGAAACAAAACCCACCTTCGGAACAAACAACAGGCTGAACTAGAATTTTCTGAATTTTAAAACAAATATAATATAATTTTGAGTGAAAGGGATGCACTGAGGAGGGACTGTTTATGTGAGCATACAAACTATTTTTACTTGGGAAATTTTAGAGAATTGTCAAGTATCACCACAGCTACCAAAGTCTCAATCAAAATGCTCTGAAATTCTGATTTGAACTGAAAAATGTTGCCTGGGATCCAGAATACTCCAATACTTTCTGAAGATGTGACTCTGGTCATCGGTGAATCTCCCAGAATTCAGATAGGCAACAGGAGCCAATCAGGGAGACGCGTGGTCCATCCGTATCAAAACAAAAATATGGCTGCTTATTAGGAAAAAAAAGAAAAAATATCACAGGGACTAGAAAAAATAGATTTCCACATAAGCAATAAACTCTATTTTTAAATGATAGGTGACCAATGAGCGCCTTTACTTTACATGCATCGCTGAAATAAACAAATCTGATTGGATGAACATGTTTGATCTGGCTCAAGGCGTGACGGAGGGCATGAGGACCAGACTGATATCCATCTGTATAAAAATACTCTTATTTTAAATGCAACCATCGCAGTCCAGAATAATTGACACATGTATTTTTGTCTTTGATTGATTTGTATAATTTATTGGAATAAAAACTTGATGAATGAGAACGCATTTGTTTTTTTCCCCGAAATCTTAATTTTAATCACATCTGGTTACAAAGCGAAACATTCAGGAGTCATTTTAGACCACAATGTTGAGGTGCAGATAAAACTCCTTTTCTATCGGAAATTAAAACTTAATATTTGCAAAATGTTAATTACTTTAGATTCCAGTTCAGATCCACATTAAATTGAAATTAAGCAAATTAAAACAAATTAAGAAATAAGTACATACACAAAGTAGTACACAAGTAGTACACAAAAATTCTGACCTACACCCTGAAAAATATTAAGTACTTCTGATCAGGATCCTGGCTCAGATCTGGAGATGGGTCTAGCTATTTTGCCTGGTAAATTAAACACAACACACTGTATAAATTATGTATAAATTCTTTTTTCAGGATTCAGCCTACAAACCACAATTTCCCAAACGAACCTCCTTTTGGAGACAATTTGACAAACCTTATTTTACAGATTTTTAAACCTGTAATTAATAAAACCTACCTCTTCTCCCCATGAATGAGATGTTCCAGCAGGCGGTAGTAAAGCGAAGTGCCTGTCCGCCCTCCACAGATGAAGAAGCCGCTCTGAGTTGCCAGATTTGCATCTCTATAGCGACTTTGGGCTTCTGTTTTGGAAAGTCACATTCAGTTTTGGGGGGCTTGTTCTTTAGCAGTTATTTCACGCTAGAAAAGAAGTTATCTTTAGCCATGAGGTCTGTTAGATGATAATAAACTGTAATACAGATTTACAGGTATTTATAGTTTGTATTGCTTTTTGGCTATCTAACGGGATGATTAAATCAAAATATTTAGACTAAGATTAAAGACTAAGACTAAGAAATTAGTTTTTTGAGTTCTAAATCTGAAAAAACTGTAAAATATTTTATTTGATTTTATTTATACCTGTTTTTCAAAAGCTTGGTTCCTGGTTTCTCTGGGAATATCTGGCAACCCTGACCGTGGTCGGTGATGGCGGCGCAGGCGGAGCTGTGCGCGCTGGACCCGTTCCCCACAGGTTTCAGTCCGCTAGACGCGCTTCTGCCCCGGGTACAGCTCCAGACTCTGCTCGGGGAGGGCAATGGGGCGGACACGGACCTCCAGGCCGCGCTGATATTCACTCCACACCGGGCAGAGAGCAGCAGAGCTCGGGGAATATTTCTGCGAGCTGTCGGGACCGAACTGGAGCTGTGGAGAGGAGCAGGGCGCACAGGTGAGACAGAGGGGAAGTTGTTAAAAATTACGAATCCAAGCTGTGAAATAAAACGTATTTTATTAGAAAGGGGTTTTAGGGATAGTCCAACTTTAAATGCGCATTTATTACAATCTGTGCAGCATTAAGGTGCACCATAACTTTTCTTGCCTCATTGCTTTGCCTGAAATGTTCCACAGAAGTCTATGGGGTTACCTCTCCACAGATCTGACATGTAACTTGGCCAGGTGATGTCACCAGCTTGCCTCCATGGAGATAGATAAGTTTAATGTCATACTATGGACAAAATAATAACATGTCCATGGAGACAAGTAGGTGGTGGACCCTTCACCAGAAAAGTATGTAGTGCACCTTCAAGTGAATTAAGGTGTGGTCTCTGCAGTGAATGTTGCATCTAAGTTTATATCACTGGATTAAAATGTATACGTTACTTTATATTTTAAAGCAAGCCTACAATAATAGTGCTCAGTAGACTTAAGAGCACAGACTATACAGTTCCCTTAAGATCCTGCAGTTTAAGTTCAGTTCAGTTTAAATCTTCCCATAGTGAATGACACTAAATAAGAAATAATTTTCACACAACCCAAGCCTAAACCAAGCCTAAACCAGGGCTAAACCAGGGCTAAACCAGGGCTAAACCAGGGCTAAACCGTGTATAGCCTGACTCCCCTTCTTTCTTTTCAGACAGTGTATTGCAATTGTGGGTGAGTCCTCAGTTCCTCAGCCTTCATTCAGACCTAGGTCCTGGTTCAGTCCAGACTCTGGACCCCGTTTGCTTGGACCGGGTGGTGTTGGGTCTCAGGCGGGGATCTGGACTCTGTCACCAGGATCGGAGCCTTGTGTCTTGGCTGCTGCAGCGCTGTGGGCCGCTGACGTTGGTGGAGAGAGGGAAGCCGCTCCTCCTCACAGACACAGCACAGGTCAGGAGCAGTCTCAGGTTTTCTCTAGACTCAATGTCACTGTCTCTGTTATCATCTTTTTGTGCGATAATCAAACCTCCACTGCTCATGTACTACAAAAAAAAAAGGCAGAAAAAATGTAAATTGTATTGGCCTATGGAATGTTGTGAGTGATGTTATCTGAAACCCACACCCTTACCGACTGTTGTTTTGGTCCTTTACAGAGACTTCAGAAGTCACAGTTGTTTTGTATTGTAATTAGGGCTGCACAATATATGACAATCAAATCTAATCAAATACAAGAACAGAACAACCCAAAGAACACTTGGACTCAGACCGCCCTGACTCCCCCTTTTGCACTTTTGCAGTAGTGTAGTGTACTGTAGTTACCATTTATTATTTACTTATTACGCATGGGATAGTGAGAAACATAAATTTGATTCTTTGTATGAAGTATTGACAATAAACTTTGAACTTGAACTTGATAATTGATAAGTGAACATCCTTTGCAAAGAACAAAATAAATATCAGTTTTTAAAATTATTATCAGATATTTTTGGATGTCTGTCTTGTTTTTAAGGTTTTGAACGGCCTTGCACCTCCACCATTGCAGGTTTTTATACACAAGAAAACTAACAACAGAGTCAATACCAGAGCATTAACCCGGGGTGATTGCAATATACAACGCCGTAGGACTAAATTCAGCCAAATGGTGGTGTCTGTTAGAGATACAAAGTCATGGAATGCACTGCCAGCTAATGTTAGAAACTGTAATAATTATCTAACATTTCAAGAAAACCCTAAAACATTGGTTAAAAACAAGCCAGTCATGTACTCATGTTTAACCTACACTGTTTTCTGATCACAAGTTGATTTTAATGTGTTTATTGTAACTGGTCTTTGTGGTTCATTGTATGTCTACACTTGTTATTATGTTTGTATCTGTATGTGTACTGTTTATGGAGCCTGCCTTAGGACAGCGGATGCAATTTAGCTATTGTGCTAATTCTGGCGTATTTACATTGATGCTTATCTGCTGATATGTTGATTAATATGCATTGTCCTAATTCAATAAATAAATAAATAAATAAATAAATAGAAAAATCTTGGTGTAGTTTAAACCTCAACAAACATGTCCTGAAATGCATGGGATTCTTTGCGATGCACTAATCTGATACTGGTATCAGATATATGCACAAATACTGAAAAATTTGCTGGATCAGATATCAGCTTCCAAATATCTGTTTAGCCCATATCCTGACTTGACATATACATTGATGTAATAATAATAATAATAATTTACTGGTCATTGTTGGCTCAGTTTCATAATGTTTGAACTTTTATTTAAACAAAACCGCTCTGTAGTTACTTAAGAGATAAATAATAGCTATATAACACATTTGAATCAGTTTTGTCTCATTCTGATTTTGTTTAAAGGAAATAAATGCTGTTATTATTCTCTGCACTGTAATTGTACTTTTGTCCTCCTCAGACCTTAAACTTCCTGGTTCTGGACTGCAGCCCTGTGTCCAGAGGGCAGGTCACTCCTCAGACCTGTGTGGTGCTGACCGACTGCTCTGATTGGCCGGATTCTCAGCAGACGCAGCCCCCCTCACCCTCTCAGCCAGTCAAACTGTGTGTTTCGGATTTTGCGGTGTTGTCAGAGGGGTTGAGTGGCTGGTCTCTGCTGGAGCGGCCTAGACTGCTGGAGGCAGGGCTTAACAGGATCCTACAGGTGGGCACTCGAGACTATTTGAAGATGCAGTATGTAACTTTCCTGATGGGTGGTCCGTTAACTACTAATCTTCATGAAGATAATATTACATTACCTAGAATGTACCACAGTATGGCATTGGACTTACCTATATTCCATTTATTCATTTACAGGTGTTTTGTCCATTGGAAAACATGCATTCTTACTGTGAATGGGATTTATTTTTATTTTATTAACTAATCCACTTTATTGAGTGATTAAAGCCTGTAAAATTAAAGGTGGACTATGTAACCTTTCTGGTGGAAGGCCTGCTAACTCCTTGTCTCTAGTGACATTTTTGTTTTTCCTGGAATATTACACTATGTGGCATTAAAGATATTGATCCCTATTGAACCAGGTGACACACCAGGCCAAGTATTTGTTGAGTTTTAAAAACACAAGTAATTTGGAACATGGAGACAAAGTAGGTGATGGATCTCCACCTTTCTTTCTCTCTCTCAGGCTATGGAGTGCCATGTGGATGTCCTGGTCTCCCCCTTTCTCCCTTCTCTCCTTCACTCTGATCACTCCCTGCTCCTCCCCAAACACCTGATGCTCAAACTTGGGCTCTGTAACCATCAGTGGGTGCGCCTGTCATTAAGGGACGTGGTCAGGGAGCGCCTCGTCTCCGTTGCAATCACAGGTGAACAGGAAGTGGACAGTCAAGAGGCGGGACTAATCTCAACAACGTTGTGGTTCAATCTGAGCGAGGGAGAGTCACTTCCTGTCAACGCCACTTCTCTGCGAATCAAGGTACTGCAGGCTAACCACTCTGCCACAGTAACACACTCCACATAGATCAAGAGTCTAACCCACAACCTCCTTACCGAAAGGAGGAGAGGGCTAACCACTTTGCCACTCTACCCTCTTTAGCGCTGGGTTCCCGATTCAATTCCCGGGCGCTCTGAGACGCTCTCTCTCGCTGCGTCTCCTCCATTCGCGTCAGAATTGCACCTTCAACCTGTGCACTCGCCACTGTACTCCTGCAGTACTCTGAACTACAACCAAATACTGACAGAGTACTTCCACACACCCAGGTAAATGTAGAATCTGCCTGTAATTTAAAGGTGCACTATGCAGAGTTGTCAAAATTGTTGAAAAACAGACACTAATTGATACTAAAACTGGTATCAAAACTAGATATTTATTTGAGCAGGTATCAATACTAAAAGAGTCTCATTCTCAAAGAGTCTCAAGAAAAAGTGTTCATTTTGGTCCATAAAGATAAAAGACTGGGCACATAAATGCGTTTTGTAGCTGTGGTATTCTCTCTGAACTTCTCTCTCTCCTCCTCCTCTAGATTGGTGTCAATGGGAGACCTGTTGTCTGTCCCGGTTCAGAACCACCCAGACCTGGTCCAGTCCTCAGAGGGGGTCCTCAGGTACTTCTTGTCTTTATTCTGTTTCATACATTCCACTTGCCTGACCCTTCTACATTTTGTTCAAATCGAGAATGGTATAGAATCGGAATTGTACCACAGAGCATGAAAAACCTCCAACCTGTCCAACCATAGCCCCTAACTTGTAGAACAAAATATATTACTTCTTTTTCGAATGAACGGACCATGCGTCTCTTTGTTTGGTTAATCAGTCTGTCAATCACACCCTATGGAATCGGGGAGACAGGATATAGTTTCAGACCCACTAGAGTTTTCTCAAAGTTTGTAGTTCTGGCTAGACACTGGTTCATCTGTGTGTTTTCCTTGTTTCTTGTAGGGGCGCTGTGGTGCTGTACTTCAGAGTGCAGAGGGTCTGTTCAGCTAAAGAGGAGGTGACAGGACCATACCTGTCCGACAGGGACCACACCTCTCTCTACATGGTAACTACAGAAACAGTCACAGAATTAGAATCACGAACTCTGTAAGAGAAATCAAATTAAAATCTTAATTTGTATGGGTGTTGTTAGAGAGTCACATTTGCATTCATGACCAATAAAGGACCAGAGATGAGAAAGAGCCTGTGTTTCTACCTTTTGTACACTCTCAATTTAACAAAAGGTAAAACTAAAATATTCAAAATAAAGGGAAAAAGGTTAAGGTTATTATAGAGTATTGTAGAGTAAAGCAGTTCAATTGAGACTAAAATGGGTGTTAACCTTAAAACTATCACTAAATGACATGAAATAGCCTGATAATCCAGGATTACTCAAACTTGTGTGAATGACACAAAACACAACTCCAGGTATGTTTTAGATGAGGTCACAGCATGATAACATAGCTAAAAGTGACATGAGTCGGTTTTGTATAATGTAAGACCTGGATTAAATGTACAGCAATTGTGTGTATTTAGTCATTTATTTTTAAATATGTATTGATGAAATAGTGGTTAGTAATGAAGCCTCACAGCCAGCAGGTCTTTGGTTTGATTCCCAGATTCTTCATCTGTAAACAGTAAAAACAGATTTATACCTTTTGTGTTTCAGAGTGTGGCCACTAATAGCCCTGCCCCCTTTGTCTGTGTGGGTGGAGCTTCTCTCTGGACCCGAGTGGACCCTCCAGGACTGACCCAGACTGTGGAGCATCTGTGTGAGATCATCAGCCCTCATTTTACACACAGGTCTGATCTAGAGGAACTGGGATTAGAACTGGGTTAGACCAGGTTTAGTTCTGGGTTAGACCAGGTTTAGTTCTGGGTTAGACCAGGTTTAGTTCTGGGTTAGACCAGGTTTAGGTCTGGGTTAGACCAGGTTTAGGTCTGGGTTACACCAGGTTTAGTCCTGGGTTAGACCAGGTTTAGCCCTGGCTTTAGCAGGGGCTCAGTGGTTAGAGCAATGGTTTACGCAGTGCTGCTTTAAGAGGAGACTTTGTATATTGTTTATTTAAAGCTCTTTCCCCCTCTCTTCCTTAGCTCTCTGGGTGTGTGTTCTGTTCTTCTCTGTGGTTCTGGAGGAATTGGAAAAATGACAGTGATCCGAGCTGCAGCGCACAGACTCCACCTACATCTGTTAAAAGTACTACTACACCAGCTACTACATCGGCCACTACTGCTGCTCTTAATACTACAAATAATACTACTAGAACTAATTACCAGTGTTTCATCATACAAAGTATATTGGCTGGCCAAAATCTGTTTAATATGATTCAAAAGGGTTTACTTTAACATTTATTATGATATTTTTAAAATCAATGATATCAACATATCACAGTTCAAAATGTGTTATTGTAACAGGCCTACATGACAGCCCTCCAGCTGATATGTGTGTGTACTCTTAGGTGGACTGCGTGTCTCTGTGCGCCGACTCCCTCGCCGCCTCCGAGGTGAAGATGTTGGCCATCTTGGACAGGGCAGAGGAAGTGCGCCCCTGTGTGGTAGTGCTGAGGAACCTACAGCTGCTACTCAGAGCCAGTGGAGCCGAGCAGGGACGACTGCAAAGCACTTTGGGAAGACTGCTGCTGCAGCTGTCCAACAGGTGAGTGAGGTCTAACTGTCCGAACGTTGAAGTATAACCCACATACCTACCCCCTCTGCTGGGTATTGCCACATATTGCCAAAAGTATGTTCTACTTTTCATGAATATGCAAAAATTAAAGTCCTGTGGCAGAGCAAAAGAAGGTTAAATGCTGTCATCTTGTCTGTTTTTTTTTTTTTTCCCCAATAGTACGTTTAAAAGTAGAATTCAGTGCATTGGTAAATAATGCATTTGGTAAATAATTCCGGGAGCATTAACATTAGAGGGAAAACTAAAATATGAACTTAGAAACTAATACAATAATCCCATGCATTTCAGGAGTGTCATGTGTAGACGGCTAAACTGCAGGTTTGACAAGGCCTTTTCTCTATAAAAACACAGGTTTCTTTGTTCTTTGCAAAGGACATTCTACTATATAAACGCATAATTGCAGCCTTTGCCAGCCTATTATAATAAAAGATGGGTAGTACTCAGTTACATTTACTAAGTAACCTTTTAAAGAAATTGTACTTTACAGAATTGTTTTCTAGCAGCATACTTTTACTCCTACGTCAGTTATATTTTTTTAATTAAAGTAACAATACTTTTACTTGAAAAAACGTTTTGGTTACCCTTGGTCTCGAAGTGGAAATGAGGCTAATGTCTGCAAGTTACTAAAGCTTTATGTTAAATGATTTGAATGTTTGTGTTTCCTGCATCCTCCCTCAGATATGATTTAGTTTCTCTCTTTTTGTCTATCCTTTGAAGATACCAGATTTTGTGCATTAATGTTTAGTCCTTCAAATTAAATAATCCTGATTATAATTGCAGCCCTAATACAGTATATGCAGTATAATAAACCTATCCAATAATACTCATATCCTCTTGATTTTCCCTGCAGTGTGGCTGTGATCGCGACTGTGCCTCGAGCTGCAGACCTCAGTGCTGCTGTAGTACCACTTTTCCTCCACCAGGTGTCACTGCAGAGCCCAGGGGAGGACCAGAGGAGGTCGATGATCCGAGGACTGACCCAAGCCCTCGACCTGGGACCAGACGTAGACCTGGTCCGTCTCGCCAAAGTCACAGCGGTAACTATGGGGGGGCATCTGACACACATGGAAGAAATCTGACACACAGGATGATGGGAGGGCATCTGATGTTTTCCTTTCTTCAGGGCTTGGTGTTGGGGGACCTCAGTGCTCTTGTGGCTGAAGCGAGTCGAGAGGCACGTCACAGACTTCTACAGATCTGGTAAAGACATATTGTGCTTTTGTCTGCTATCAAGTTATAATCAATGACATCCATGGATCATTATCTTAGAATTTGGGCATTTTAAATCACAGTATTGATCTAAAAAATGTCTGCTGACTTCCATGTTATAAAACAGCGGTGTACAGTGGGACTTGACTTCATTATGCAGCTGAATTCTACATGTATCACTGATGTAGAAAATATCAGCCAACTGATATATCAGTCTATCTCTTCTGGAGCTTGTTCTCATTTTGCTCAGTTCAGATGTTTCTCTTGTTTCTGCCCAGTCCTGGACACAGTGAGGAGGATCTGGTTCTCTCTGGGGTCTGTCTCCAGGACCAGGACTTCAGCTCAGCACTCAGGACTCTGCAGCACTCCCAGGCCCAGACTGTGGGGGCGCCAAAGGTCAGAACTCACTGCATCAGAACACTTGGGTATCACTGGATAAGTAAAATTTTAAAACATGTTAATATTTTGTCTTTGGTGAATATATATTTTTTCAAACCAACAAAAGGTAACATGGTGATCAAAATATGTAATTTATTAGTGATTAATACCCCATGAAAGTCTTGAGTGGTCTAGGCTTTGCCCCTTAAAGGGCCAGCAGCCTTTTTAACAGTGCCTATTTTTATATGTTAGTAGAATGGTTTCTCTCAATCTCTCTCCGATCCCTTGTGTGTTACAGATTTTATTGTTTTCTCTCAGATTCCGTGCGTCCACTGGGAGGACGTTGGTGGTCTGCATGATGTGAAGACCCAGATCCTGGACACTGTGTCTCTGCCTCTGACCCGACCAGAGCTAATGTCTCTGGGCCTGAACCGCACTGGGCTCCTGCTGTACGGACCTCCAGGCACTGGGAAGACCCTCCTCGCCAAAGCTGTAGCCACCGAGGGCATCATGAACTTCCTCAGGTACAAGACTAGGTTTAGAACAGGCTTAGACCTGTTTTTAAACCAGGTTTAGACCAGGTTTATTTCATAGGTGGATGTTATTTTTGTTTTTTATTGTTTCAGTGTCAAAGGTCCAGAGCTGATCAACATGTACGTGGGCCAGAGCGAAGAGAACGTGCGCAAAGGTCTGAAACTCAACTGGACTTCAAAAACACATTTTGATTAAATATGTTTATTATGAAAGTGCCTCTCCCTGTGTGTTTAAAAAAACCCTGATGTGATGTGGAGTACTTTCATTAGCGGGATCGACACTGATTGTGTTGTGATGTCACTCTGACTCTAATATGTTGTTTTCAGCAAATACAGCATTTTCAAAATATTAAATGGTAACATGATGATCTAAATATGTTATGTGTTTGCAGTTAATACCTCATAGAACTGTAATACCCCCTCTCTAAATCTCTGTGTGTGTGTGTACAGTTTTTACCCGGGCACGTGCCGCTTCCCCTTGTGTGGTGTTCTTCGACGAGCTCGACTCTCTGGCCCCCTCTAGAGGACGCAGCGGAGACAGCGGTGGAGTCATGGACAGGTCTGTGATATGGGAGGGCATCCGCTACTCACACATGGGGGGCATAGCGATACAGGAGGCCTGGAGGGCTTCTGACTCTTTCTTATTTTAATGGCAGGGTATCTGACTCTCTCCTCGTGTTAATGGGAGGGCATCTGGCTGTTTCAGGGTGGTGTCTCAGCTCCTGTCTGAACTCGACTCCCTTCAGTCGTCTGGAGTCTTTGTGATCGGAGCCACAAACCGCCCGGATCTGATCGACCAATCACTGCTCAGGCCTGGGAGGTGAGTACTACAATTAGTGTTAGGGATGCAACGATATTGAATCGTTCGATACTGGTCTCACGATCCGATATGCATGTGTGGTTGATATGCATGTGTCCCTCCATACGCACTGTGTTATCATTTATTTTGGTCCGAAAGGGAAACAGTTATCACACCGTCCTCCTCAGATGCAGCAAGAAAATGGCTCCATAGGGATTTATAGCTGAAACATTCTAACAGATGTGTGTAAGAATCCCTCAGTCGTCCAGGTAGAATCCATGGCAAAAAGGAGAAATTTAATTTGCCAACTGGACAGAGTTTATTTGGTCGAATACGTTTCGCAGCTCATCCAAGCTGCTTCTTCAGTTCTGGTCAGATGCTGGTGGACACTGCTTTATATCTGCCTGAAGGGAGGAGCTAACTACAATGAAATTACTCTGAGACAACACATATTTGTTTACAGTTTCTGTTAGTTAGGTGTGTCTATTCAATATGGAGTGGGAGTGGGGGTGTAGTTAGCATAACCATTCAGGGCCATGATGGGTGTCTTCACACCTCTGGACATGTCCTGGCTAGTCCCGTTGTTTTCTCTGTTTTGTTTTGATTTAGGTTTGAGGATAGAGTTATAGATGGGAGACAAATGATGTCTGAGACCTCCATTTCTGTTCAAGGAAGGATTCTCTTTCTTGACAAAAATAGCCTCTTTAACTCCCCTCTCAAACCAGTTCTTTTCTCTGGCCAAGATCTGGACCTCGCTGTCCTCAAAGGAGTGGCCTGTGGCTTTTAGGTGGAGATGTACGGCAGATTGCGACCCACCCTGGTTTTCCCGTCTGTGTTGATACATTCGTTTGAAAAGTGGCTGTTTTGTTTCTCCAATGTAGCGCTCACTGCAGTCTTCACTACACTGAATGGAGTAGACCACATTGCTTTGTTTGTGGCTCGGTGTTTTGTCCTTAGGATGGACCAGTTTCTGTCTTAAAGTGTTTGTGGGTTTGAAATAGACTGGGATGTCATGTTGTCTGAAGATCCTCTGTAGTTTTTTGGAAACGCCAGCCAGGTAAGGAATAGTTACACCCTTTCTCCTGGGCTCTGGTTCTCTGTTGTCCTGTTTCTTGGCTCTCTTCGTTTTATTGAAAGCCCATTTAGGATATCCACAAACGGAGAGGGCTTTCTGCACGTGTTGTTCTTCTTTCTCCTTTCCCTCTGTGCTTGTAGGAACCACTTGGGCCCTGTGTTGTAATGTCCGAATGACTCCAAGTTTGTGCTGAAGTGGGTGGTGTGAATCAAAAAGCAGATATTGGTCGGTGTGTGTGGGCTTCCTGAAGACCTCTACCTGGAGTCGCCGGTCTTCTCTTATTGTTACTGCACAGTCTAAGAAGGCCAATGTGTTGTCCTTGGCATCTTCACGTGTGAATTTGATGTTCGGATCTACAGAATTGATACGTGCAGTAAAAGGTTCCAAATCTTGAATTATGATTTTTGAAAAATTATCATCAACAAAGCGATACCAGTGCGTGGGTGGAGTGCCTGGATATGAGGCCAGGGCACTCTGTTCAAATTGTTCCATGTATAAGTTTGCAATGATAGGGGAGACCGGTGAGCCCATTGCACAGCCGTGGATTTGTCTGTAAAAGTTTCCTCTGAACTGGAAATAGGTGGTACTTAAACAAATTTCCAGCAGTTGGCAGATTTGGTCGGGTGAAAGTTTGGTTCTCTCTTCTAGCTTGGTATCCTCCAGTAGGTGAGTTTTATCTTTCAGTCACATTTTATTTTAAAATGATAGACCCAGGAATGACAAAGATATTAACTTTTAAATACTTAAGAATCACTTCTGGCTTTACATCAGCTTTAATCAAATGAGCTCGTATACGCACAAGCGACGCGACTCGCAATATACGCAATCTTTTTCTTAGAGTCTATCTCATAAGTTTTAGTCAGAAAACATTTCTATGTAATATAACATGGTTTGAGTGTCCAGAAAGAGGATGGGAGAGCGCAGTGTGTCTGTTAAGAGCACAGACTGTAGCAGGGCAGTGTGGGAGGAGCTACTGTCTGTCGCTGCTGGAGGGGGTCAGCAGAGCGGGCACAGGCATGTGCAGTGAGAGGACTCAGGAGGAAAGGAAATCATCAAATCATCATCAAAAAAGGAAAAGTCTGATAGTTTAACACCCCTAGAAGTCTATATTAAGAGTAGGCTATATTATAAAATATAAAGTAGCCTGAGAAAGCTCTATTCTTATTTTCACTGAATAAAAATGAGCCAAATGAACTAAACACTTCACATATAAACTATAACTTTACAGTAGTTGTACTGTAATGTAATGTGTGTAATGAATGTAATGTTTCATTAATATGCATTCATTAAAACTTACATGAGATTTTTTTTTTTTGCATGATCCATGTATCGAGATACGTATCAAATTGTGGGAAAACTGTATCGTTGCATCCCTAATTACTACTACTGCTACTAATGCTACTGCTACTGCTGCTGCTATTGATATTTCGTCTGACCAACCAGTGCCTTCTCTTTCAATCCAGAAGGATATGTAACTGGACCATAGAGCATGAAAAACCTCCCTTCTAACATTGGGAGCCAATTTGTATCACGTGGGACATCCCATTCTTAATCCATAGGGTTTAATATGATGTTGGTCCACCCTTTGCAGCTTCAAATCTTCTGGGAAGGATGTCCACAAGGTTTAAGAGTGTGTTTATGGGAATTTTTGACAAGTTTTGAAAACTGTGAAGCTCCTGTGAACTCCATGCCCAACAGGGTTAAAGCAGTGCTGGAAAATAATGGTGACCACACATTTTGGGCCCAATTTGGACATTTTCACTTAGGGGTGTACTCACTTTTGTAGCCAGCAGTTTAGACATTAATGGTTATGTGTCGAGTTATTTTGAGGGGACAGTGAATTTACACTGTTAAACAAGCTGTACACAGGCTACTTTACATAGTATCAAAGTGTCATTTCTTCAGTGTTGTCCCATGAAAAGATATAATTAAATGTTTGCCGAAGTGTGAAGGGTGTACTCACTTTTGTGAGACACTGGACATGCGCTGTCTGTCAGTGTGTCATGCTAGCAGTTTTTGAGGGAGGATTCTAAGGTTTTACTAAAACCTAACCCTGCCTTTATGCCAGAAGTCTTTAATCCGATTTTGTCATGCCTCCCCATTGAGCTGTCTGCGTTTTCTCCTATGTCCACTTCAGAGGAGCATCAGCGGCTCCATGCGCTCTGTCCAGTGCGTGCAATGTGCATTTATGTGGACAGGACTGCTTAATTTCGGGGAACTGTTTCGGGGAGTTGTTTTGTGTCTTGGGCTCCACCCCATCGGGGTAAGTCTCTCACTAAACAGCGTTTGTTTCTCTGGATAGTGGAAGCTATTACTGTGGCTTATGACAGCAGTGGGCTTCAGCCCCCTGCGCGTCTGCGCGACCTGTTTTAAGTTGGCCCCCCATCAAATGCAAACCTACACAAAAACTATGTCAATCATGTTCTTCGTTTGTGCTTCATTTGTGCTGCAAAAAGTTTTGTTTGCGCTTTTAGTTTTTGAGATATTATTATGTTATTTTTAAAGTTATTATTTACTTATTTCGCTGATTACATTACGCCATTTACTTCAAAATATTAACGCAAAAAGTAAAATATCAACGGCACACAACAGCATAAAACAAAGAATTTATGTAATAATTTGTAATTTTTTAGCACATTTTAACATTTTTGGGGGGGCGGGGTGACATCACTGGCTGAAAATGGCTAATAGCTAAGAACCATAATAGCACAAATCAAAGTTTTTGCAGCACAAAACAGCACAAGCGAACCACAAACAATTGACATAATTCTGGGCCGTTTTAGAGCATTTTTAAGTTTCCTGGGGGGCTGGCTGACCACAATTTGACCTATAAAAGAATCGTTAATATCTCAAAAACTAAAGCAGCACAAACAACATTTTTGCAGCACAAACGATTGACATAATTGTTGTGTAGGTTTGCATTTGATGGGCAGCCAACTTCACACAGGTGTTTGTGCACTCATTCCTCTCGTGGCATGGCTTCATCTTGCATCTTGCTGCATAGGTGGAGCAGATCTGTGCAGCGGCAAGCTGGGCTACACCTCATACCTTCACCAGGTTTTATAGATTGTATGTCACTGGGCCATCACTATCTCAGAATGT
Source organism: Taenioides sp. WSHXM2023 (assembly GCA_029959045.1). Lineage (NCBI taxonomy): Eukaryota > Metazoa > Chordata > Actinopteri > Gobiiformes > Gobiidae > Taenioides > Taenioides sp. WSHXM2023. Next base: position 13,635,092 of record CM057090.1, read on the forward strand.
TCTGAATATGAGAGCGCTGCCCCGGGTGCCTCAATGATTGGTCTTCAGGAAAGCTTGGCGAGCGTGAAGGTGTGAAGACTAGAGTATGGTGAACACTTGAGCATCTTCGCAGCCACAGTGGGCATAACTTTATGAAAATCTAGATCCTTGAGCTTGGAGGAGTTAATTCGGCTATTGTTCTGTTTGACTTAAAGTTGAATCCCCATTACACAAGAATCACCTGTGGGCTTAACCAAGTAAGCGTCTGGTTGGACCTCGCTTGAAAACCAGGTCTTTACTCTGTTGTAGGACGTATAACAACAAATCATGACGCAAAAGCAATTTATTGCGGATGCACCACAACAGAGCAAGTGCCTGGTTGGAGGCCAGGTCCTCAGCTGAAACTACGTGTTTGCTCTGTTGTGGCGCGTCCGTGATAAATTGCTTTTGCGTCATGGCTTGTTTTGAACGTCCCTGATGCAGTCACTTCACCGGTGTTTGTGGTGCCTCAGAGCCTTAGGGGGGTGATGCTCACACATGCACATGACACGCCGCTGGCAGGCCACAGAGGTACACAAACCACATACCAGGCCCTACAGCAGGTGACCTATTGGCCACACATGACAAAAGATGTACAAGAATACAACAAAGGTTGCCTGGTCTGTTGTCAGTTTCAATCCTCCAAACCACTCCACCCTGCCCCCTTACACAAAAGAGGAGTCTCCTTTCCCTTTTCAGACCTATAAATAGACTGGCCTGGACCTCTGATAAAGTCCACAAGAGGAAACAAATACATTTTGATGGTCACCTGTAGGCTTCACCAAGTTTTACCACTGATTCACCTTAGACGGTGATGAGATAACTGGTAGATTCCCTGTAAGAAAATACGGCATTGACATATGAAACATTGTCACAAATACAAGGTAATCAGCATGGGAAGCATTTGGTACAAATAAACATCAGCATGACGTGTTAAACTGTACATATTATTAAAAAAGCCAGCGCACCGTCATCACATCAGGAACATTGCATTTGACATGGGACTGGATATTTATTATTCCACATGGTGAATTACTGATTTAAACCTGTCCATGGTTTGTGGCAAATGGCACCCAGTTTTCCCTAGGGCAGCACAATGTCTGGCTGATAATAATATTAACAGCGGAGTGGGCTATATGATTGTTCTGCTAACAGGGCACCAGTTGTAATCTTAGCATTAATCTCAGTGAAGTGATGTGTTGGTTTTTGAGCCCTCATTAAGTAACCCTACTTAATGGACATCTGAGTTTACAGGGTCAGCTGCTCTGCTCTGAGTTGTTTTAAGGTGACTCCTTTGATCTGTCTGTGCGGGAGTGAACCAACAGTCTCTCTCGACACTATGTTTAGATTTGGTCAGTAGAGGGCAGTATGGGAGTACTGTGTTCCCATTGCCTTACCCTGCAGATAGAGGACATATACAGGTTTTTTTGCTTCTCAGTATATGGACAGACCATGCATCATATGACAGCTCAGACCCTCCAGAATTCACTGATTATTGATTGGCTGCAGATGCTGGAGTGTGAGTTGTGAAGATTCAGATCAGAGAGGCCCTCTCCAAATCTAACTCCTCCCTTTTCCACTTCCCACTTCTACTAACTCCCTACTGAAGGCTCCTTCACAGCTGAGCGGAGGTTCCTTCATTAGAGCATTCAGAGCTCTGGCTTCAGCTTCCCTCGCTCATATGGGAGAGGCATTCCCCTTTGAACAGCCCACAACTGACACAAAGGTCAAAGGTTACATAGTTTGATATAATAACCATATACTTCTTATATGTCTAAGTACTAAGTCTTGCAGTGGAGAAATGCACTTGCCATGGCAGCTCTTAATGTTAAAATATATAAAATATGTAAAACATGAAGCATTAAAGATGCAATGCAGTAACTTGTAGACAGAATTGTGATATTAAAGACCTATTACACAGTTTGTTTTATGGTAACAACACAGAGAAAATGCATGTGCATTTCAGGTGCAGATTCACTTGCGCGTAATAGCTACAAAATTATCTCAAACTCATTAATCAATCAATAAAAGTATACTTGATCTCAGCGCTGTTTTCTGCAAAGCAGTAATAAAAGTGTGTTTGTGCATCCAAATTACCATGGAACTAAAACTGTTAGTGCGTCTTGCGCATGAAGCTGCTCTCTGCTGTTACACACACCTTAAGTCAGCTCTGATGATGACTCACTGTGAAGGAGCTGATAAGCCACTTCTCCTCACTGCTCACGCCAAACGGTACACAACGGCGCCTTCACAAGGACTTTCTCAAGGATTAGTGCTTAGGAAAAGGAAGGACGAAACAGGAGTCCTAAGGTTTAAGCTACAAGTACACTTTATTGTCCCTGTAGGGAAATTTGTCCTCAGGATTTGAACCATCCTTGAATGCCGCTGGGGGATATCAGGAGCAGAGCAGACCCATCTCCATGATCTTGTTGCTAGTCTTGGTCAGGACTATCTTTTAGATAGAGGATTGTACCTATGGTCACGGGAAGAACATGCAAACTCCGCACAGAAAGGCCGAACCTTTCTTGCTGCGAAGCGTAAGTGCTAGCCACTCAGCCACTGTGCCATCAAACACAATGGATTTCAGCATTGAAACAGGCAACTCAAATGAGAGACTCATGGCTCAGGCACAATCTGCTTTCTGATTGGATAATGCTCTTGAGAACCAGAAGACCAAATTAGAACATAAATAAATGGGACATCAAAGTCCAGTGTTTCTGTAATTAAGAATAAATCAGCATTACAACTGTTATGCCTATATTTGATTTGAACATGTCTATCTCATGATAAATGAGTGTCCTCCGCAGAGTGGCTTGGTGCTCTCTTAGAGATAGGTGAGGACCCCTCCTCGGGAGATGTTCTGGGCATGTCCCACTGGGAGGAGGCCCCAGGGAAGACCTAGGATAAAGCAGAATAAATGAATGGATGGATGTCTATCTCATATCTGAACACACAGATGGAATTATGGAATTTAAAATCTAAACTCTAGATACAGTTCTTTTAACCTATTGAGATCTAATGTTAATAGTTTAGTGATTACTTGAGTTATATTTGTATATTTTGTCTTTTTCTGTCTAGGTTTGACAAACTGGTGTATGTGGGTGTGAATGAAGACCGAGGCTCTCAGCTGCAGGTGCTACGGGCCATTCTCAGGAAGTACGACACGTCTCCTCATTTTAATCATGATGTGAATTATATAAGACTTGAGGTTAAAATCAGCATTTTCATTCATGTGTTGATGTGTGAAAGTTAAAACTCCACATTAAAATGGCTATTTCGAAAACCAGTCTGGTGAAGAGACACTAATGTGACTAGTTCATTTTAAACCTCACTCCTCACTTATGCATTGAGAGCATCCTAATTATTCACCATGATGAGTTTATAAGCACTTTTTTTCTGATTATGGGCCACTAAAAAGCTTTATCATTAGATGTAGACCGTACACAGCTGGCTTATTTTGACCTCAAGAGCTGCTTATACAATATATCTGTACTGGGGCAAGACGCATTTTTGCTCAAATACATGGGAACAAATCGGGGCAGGCTTTTCAATATGAAACTACCATGCTCTGTCCTCCAGGTTTGACTTGGCGCCATGTGTGGACTTAGAGGCCATCTTGGACCAGTGCCCTGGTCACATGACCGGAGCCGACCTGTACGCCCTCTGCTGCGACGCCATGACCAGTGCCCTCAAGAGGAAGATCTGCCTCATTGAACAGAGTAAAACTAACTACAATTATACCTTATTAGAATGTTTATTTACAAATAAATCAGTAACATGTGGCTGGCATATCCCTTCTTTCTTCTTTCTTTCTGTCTATCTCGCTGTACTTCCTCTCCCTCTCTCCTGTTCTCCTTGTATCTCTCTCCCCTCTCTCTCTCCCTCCTCTCTCCCTTCTCTCTTTCTTTCTCCTCTCTCCTTCTCTCTCCCACTTCTGAACCTCCTCTCTGTCTGTCCACTCTCTTTCCCTCCTTCACTCTCTCTTCTCAGACCTGGAAAGCGAGGACTCTGCATTGTGTCTCTCTATGGAGGATTTCTTTGTCGCAGTGAAAGATTTTAAACCTTCAGTGCCTGAAAGAGAACTTCAACGATACAAGAACCTCCAAAAAACCCTATCTGAGTATTAATACCTGGTTTAGTCACATTTAAAACAAGATTATAACTCTTAAATAATTTCACAATTGAGTAATGAACAGAATAATGAACAGATTTTGGTTGATGCCTGTTCAACATTGTTTGATGTAAATATTATAAATGTACAAATGTAAATGAAAAGTAATTTATACTGATTGCAAACTTTTACCAGACTGAGTTGTATTTTATTATAGTTTTATTTAACATTTTATTGCAAAATAATACAACCAAAACAAATACCATAATACAGACTGGTCAGAAAAACACTGATATTTGACAAAACAAGGTCAGAGGCATTTGCTAGCTCAAGTCCAAAGTGGCTGTCCATTTGAATCATAGACTGTATATAAAAATGGACATGGCTAGCGCTAGTCTCCATGTTCTAATAGGAAGTGAGCATGGGGGCTCTGCCGGCCTGGCTACCATTGACTTACAATGGAATATTGTCGCCCCTCTGTCTGTAACTGCTGCTGTGAGCCTCGTCATTTTGGTCTTAAAATGTTCTCATTAACCATCTCTACATGATCCTGGTGTTTTTATTTCCCATTTTGTCCTATATTGTCCTAAATAGAGGGGGGGATTTTGTCTAATAGCCATAGCCAAGGGTTCAATGGAAAGTGTGAGCAATAATGATGACAAGGGACTGCCCTGAGCATCACTTCTGCCCCATCCATTGGAGAGAACTGGAGACCTAACCTGACTCATGCCATATTGATATGTTTAGGACTGTGAATTGAGTTCTACACATTATCAATCTGGGATGGCAGTCGTTGAAATTGCAAGCCAAAAAAATTACATTACATCCAGCAACAAAGGCTGAAAAATCCAGCTTACATCATTTTGGTCTTAAAATGTTTGTATTAACCCGCTCTACATCCTGGTTTATTTATTTCACCATTTGTCTGTCAATAAATTCCTATTCCTAAAATGGACTCAGGCTCCAAATTTGCTATGGGTGACGTCACACTCCCTTAGTCCACTTCTTTATACAGTCTACAGTATGGTTAAGACAGAAGCCATCTGTGCTTTGTGCAGTAATTTTAACCTCATTCAGCTGGAAACAATGTCAGCAGGGATACTATGAAGACGGAACACATGTTGCATCATGATATCTGGTCTCATGAGTTGAGGGAAATCCAGGGACGGCCACAAAGTGAGCAACTTTCGAAAATATGTCAACAATGGTCAAGATGCCTAAGAGGGTAGACCAGTCATACAATCTACTTCTGTATCTGACCAGGGACGATAAGGTAGAGGTCTGAGGTGACCAGAGGAACATGCTGTTCTCAAAAGTACCAGCATCTGTAGTAGACAACCAAAATGACCAATTTACTCCAGGATGGCAAAAAAGGAATTATGGGACCATCACAAGACCTCACCACATACAGCGGCTGGAACTTGGAGTCTGTTGGGTGATCCATCTCCTGGATCAAGCTAGAATTCCTGGGCCTTCTTCAGATTGCCTTCTACTTGCCAACAGAGAGGTCCAAGAACACACTGCCAGGAGGACAGGTTGTCAAAGGGTGTGTGACACAATCTAATTCCACCTTTTACCTGCGTTTATCACTTTGATTGCTGTGTTTGTTCTTTTGTTGTTTTATTTGTGTGCAATTACTGTGTGGACTATAAAATAAGTACTGCTTACATTAAAGGTTGTATAGAGGATTTTCCAAGGAACGAGAAATCCAGCAACTGCCCTTTTTGTTGCTGCTGCAGATAACGAGGCTGCCTCGTTATCTATTGGCTAATGTAGATCTGGCCCCACCACGTTCACAGTTGATGGATTTTCATTCTTTTTTTTGTCATCATAATTACAAGGCTGCTGCATCTCTATAATGCTATCATTGACAATTTGAAACAAAAAAAATCCTTCATACAACCTTTAAGTACTGTGTGCAGCAGAGGATAATAATGAGCCACACCCTTAACCAAACCCCTTGTTCTATTGGGCGCTACCGGTAGACCCTAAAATATAAAAGTACCCTGATGCAGCTCTCGCGAGGAGAGGTACGCAGGGAGTAAACGGTGAGACACCGGCACCAGAGAACCAGAGGACGAGGAAAACGCACGGGTCACGGGAGTCGCTGGATGAGATGGACAACGCGCGCTGACAGATGGGTAAAGGAACGTGTGAACTGTCTGCTATGTGGACCTACTGTTTAAGTGTGTGTAACCTTAACCCTAACCTTGCCTCACAGACTCACCTGAGACGGGTGGAGGACGGCGCAGCTACACCAGGGACCCTGTGGCGAGTGGTTGTGACTCACCGTTCAGGACGCACCGTTCACCCAAGCAAAGTTAAAGAGACTCATGCCTCTTGTCTCAAACGGAGCGTGTTTTATTGTTTTGTATTGGCCGAGGAGTGAGTGCGCTCTCCCCCCTCACTCATACAGGATTGTGTCGCGCCAGACCCTGGACGTGTGCGAGGTCAGAGGTGACTCCCCCGCTACTCGCGCCGTCTGGAGAGTAGACATAAGGCCCAGAGATGAGTAGACGTCCGCTGCCTCTGTTGCCTACTGTTGTACTGTTGGTGGTTTCCAGTGTTGTCTCTGTGTCATCCGGCGTTCTGGACACCGACCACCAGCCAACGGGAAAGGACCTAGCTGTTTTTTTTGTTTTTTTTTTAAAGACTGGACCCACTGGTAATCAACAGGGCTTGTTTAATAGACTTTTTTTCTATCTATTTACTGGCTTGTTTTAGTACGTTTTTTTTATATCCAAAATCATATTTGGACTATTTATAGTAAATACGTATATTTTTTTAATATCAAAAATCATTGTAATAAAGACCTTAAAAGTGACTGCTGTCTCCATTCTTAAAAGTGGAAAAATACTGGTGGTCTGAATCCCACTCTGTGACATGGGCTCAGGATCGAACAGACGAAACAGCATCGGGTTTTATATTTTTGGAGCCAGGGCAGTAAGTGATCGCGACCTTGAACCTCCCGCAAAACACAGACTGGATATAGACCAAATTCTTGTGATCAACAAACGGACGGATCAGATTAGCTGTTGTGAACAATCTCTTGATCTTATCAAAGGCACAGTCTGCCTCAGAGGTCCATTTTAATGAGAGTTTTATGAATCTCCAGTAAAAGCTGGAAAAGTAAAGAAAACTTTGCAGTTTTATTACAGGCATATATATATACCGTATTTTCCGGACTATTGAGCGCACCTGAATATAAGCCGCATCAACTAAATTTTCAAAGAATTTTATTTTTGTACATATATAGGCCGCACCTGTCTATAAGCCGCAGGTGTCCACGTCTTCAAGAAGTTTTCAAGTTCCGAGCATCTGCTTGTATTGCCTCTAAAGCTTTTGTCGTCTTTTTGCGTTGAGTCAGTTCGTCACGCGCGAGAGTCGCTCTGGCGCTCTACTGCGCATGTCTCGAGCAGAAAGAGCCGCTGTCCTGTCTGGGATCATGTCAGTGTCTTGTAGGATTTCAACAGGATTTGAGGCTCTCCCGGGGGTCGGGGTTAGTTGTATCGATCATGTATGAGTGGATGTCCCGCTACTGAAGTTTGAGACGTTTCGTCTCGTCATTTACGCCTCACCTGCATTTAACACATACGGGTCATTAAGACGTATCCCACTCACTAATGTTCATTTAGCAGCAGAACTTATTTTATCACGCAGCGATAAACTGTTTTAGTGCTGACAACAGCGCTAGCGAGTGTTCTAACTAACCCTAACCCATGTTCACCGCACAGACAGCGGCGCTTTCTGCACTCAAGCTGCGCGCGCATCCGCTGTGTTCATAGACGAATAATTATTCGTCCATATATTAGCCGCATCGTTGTATAAGCCGCAGGGTTCAAAGTGTGAGAAAAAAGTAGCGGCTTATAGTCCGGAAAATACGGTGTATATATATATATATATATATATATATATATATATATATATATATATATATATATATATATATATATATATATATATATATATATATATATAAATATATATAATATATATATATGTGTGTGTGTATGTATTGTACAGAAACAAATGCAAAGTTTTAAATGTTTATTGATTGATTAAAATTGTATCTCAGTGAGTGACCTGTAACAGAAAATGAAATAAGTGCATTTAATTAAGTAATTGGAAGTGAAATTAATTGTACTTTCACTCTTTGGCCTTAGACGGTCAGGCTAAAATAGTTCCCGAGGAGTCGGAACACCTTAAGAAAATTTCGAGGCAGGCAACCATGCTGTTAGGAGGAGGAGTGCACAAAGATTTTAGCTCTTTTCTATTTAGTATTTTTACATTTTTAAAACACTGCTAAATTAATAATTTTTGGAGTCAGGTTTGATTTAATATTTGTCAGCACTATTTTTGATATGGTTAACTTTTTAAACATTGAGATCACTTACCTGTACTTAAATGTATTTTGAAATGAGAGGGAGGTGGCCTATGGCTGTCCACAAGGTTTAGGAGTGTGATTATGGGAATTTTTGACCACTCTTCCAGAAGCGCATTTGTGAGGTCACAAACTGATGTTGGACGAGAAGGCCTGGCTCTCAGTCTCCGCTCTAATTCATCTCAAAGGTGTTCTTTCGGGTTGAGGTCAAGACTCTGTGCAGGCCAGTCAAGTTCATCCACACCAAACTCTCTCATCCATGTCTTTATGGACCTTACTTTGTGCACTGATGCACAGTCATGTTGAAGAGGAAGAGGCCATCTCTAAACTAAACTGTTCCCACAAAGTTGGGACCATGGAATTGTCCAAAATCTCTTGGTATGCTGAAGCATTCAGCGTTCCTTTCACTGGAACTAAGGGGCCTATTCGACCGCCTCGAATTTCACAGGGTCTGCTTTAACTTGTCCACTTTCTATGATAAAACCAAAAACAGACTGGCTGGAACTCGCACCCTTCATAGTTTCTCTTTGTGCTTTATTGATCACACTACTCTGCTGCAGCTTGCAGGTCCAGGACCTTTGGTATTCACTGATGAGACGCCCTCTCCATCCTCTTCCAATCTAATGATTCTTATGTTCTGCTTTTGGCTCTGGCTCTCTCAACTTTCCAGTCTCTCCAGAGCTTTCTGAAGCTGGGCCTTCAGATCGCTAATAAGAGGCTTGCTCATGACCATGGCATTCTCCAAATCCGGACCCCTCTACTCTATCATATCCATCCTTTCAAACTGTCGAATTTACCAGAGAGTTCGTTCAAAGGTTTTAGCTTGTCATCCAGCACTCGGCATGCATTAGCAGTCACCTTGTCCACGATTGTGTCGTTTTCATCTTGCTGGTCACTTGGAAGGCCCACATCCTCGGTATTGCCCATGACCTCATCCTCTTGGTCTGGCTTTAGCCATGGTCCATGGTCATTTTAAAAGACATCCAGTGCAGAGCCAATGCATCACCCATGAGTTTTTTGTATATGTATGTATGTATGTATGTATGTATGTATGTATGTATTTGTGCATTTATTAATGATTTTAGTTAGAAATGACTGGATTGTTTTGTGAAATTGGTTTAAATGTGTATAAAAGTGTTTATGGCAGCCACCTCTGCCTCATTTTGCTCCAGGGCAGCTGTGGACCTCAAAGCCTGTAGGATGGTTATTATTAAACCATCCATATCAGTGTCTGAGCAGAGGTGAGTCACACAATAATTTAGTGTAGCAACAAATGAATCACGTGTTGCTGTGGGTCTATTTTGTCTTGAGGAAAAGCATTTGTGAGAAACCAGAGTTTGAGCAACTCCCTCACCCTCCACCTCTCTCTCTCTTTCTCTTTCTTTCTCTCTCTCTCAGGTTTGTTCTGGAGCTTGGTGCTCCGCCCTCGCCCTCTTGCCGTTGCCATCTGCCAATCGGCTGCCTCCAGCTGAGCTCGCTCCGCTGCGCTCGCGGAGGCAGGTACAGACGCGTGGGGCCGGAGCAGCAGCAACTCGCGCCGCTCATAGAGGAAGAGGATGTGAGGAAGAAGATGGTGATGCCGACAGAGCTCAGCAGGAGGAAGATGTTCATCATGATGTGAGGCTCGCGCTCCAGGGCACAGCGCGCGTGCGGTGGCAGGATGGCGGGAGGACGGCGCGGGCTCGTAGCACCGCAGAACACCTTCCTGGAGAACGTGGTGCGCAGGTCCAGCGGTGAGTGTCCGCACACGAGACGCGTGTATGCGCGTGTATGCGCGTGTATGGAAATGTGTGTGCGCGCGCGCGCATGTGTGCCTCTGTCTGTGCGCGTGAGCGCGTGGGCAGCGTGTGTTTGGGTGTGATTGAAGGGCTCGTGCGTCAGGAACCCGCACGTGTCACTGTCAGGATTCTGTTTATGAGTCTGGATCCAGTGGTCCCGGGTTTACACCTGCCTTGTCCTGTTTCAGTCTGGTCTGGTCCTGGCCCTGATTTAATCCTGGTTCTGTGCAGGTTTAATCCATATTTAGTTCTCCGTTCCTTTTGTTAATGGTTTATTGTTTGTGTCCTGATTATGTGACTGTGACAGCACCGTAAAACCTCACGGGGTAAAAACATTCAGTCATGGCCTCCTGTCACTATGCGTTTAAGGTCAATTACTGAAAATATTTCATCATTTTAATTCATTTAATAATTTGACACCTAATTGACTGAAGGCAAAATACAACTGTAAACTGCAGTAAACTAAAGAAATTATTGGTCGACTAAAGATTGTTGATCGATTTGGCGAATGAAAAGGGGTGCGGGGAGGCCATGCAAAAACAGCTATTTATATAGAGAAGGTACAATATCTCTTCTCTTTTTTGATGTTGTGCATATAAATCCTTTTAATCTAAATCAAATAATTAGTTAGACTGACTAAGACTCGAGGGCTGTACTCATGATCTAACTATATATCTTGACAGACTTTTTGGCAATACGTGTATCCAGGGTTGGAAAGTAACTAATTACAAATCTTTAAACCTTTACTTGTAAATGAGTAATCTGCTCCTTTCGAAAGAGACTAACGCAAATAACAACACTGCATCTCTTAAGCTTAAAGAAAATGCAGATGTGGTTTAAAACGACTAAATTCAGCTTTAAACTATTCCGTTGATAGAAAATACTAATCTAAAATGCAACTAAAAATCTGTTAAACAGTACCATTTTGGAACCAGCACTTTTACATTCTGTGCATTTTTAAGAAATGTACCCAATGTAAAAGTAAATGTAAAAAAAAAAAAAAAAAAAAAAAGTACTTTTACTTGAGTATGTGCGTATCTTGATACTAAGGAATCGAGTTTATTGATACCGATACCATAATGATGATGATGATGATGATGATAATGATAAAAAAATACACTCCACTCTTTTTTTAGAGAATAGAATGCCATTATATCGTTGTACTTTATTTTACATTGCCATGTGGCATATGTATCCATAAATGATATCCATGTATCAGGATGTATCTTATCAAGCTCTGAATGTCAGAACCTGTATAAGGATATATATTGTATTGTGAGGAACCTGGCAACACCCAGCCCTGCCATAGACCAATTAATCAACAAAACAACAACCGCCAAGTCTAAATCAGGTCTAAACCAGGTCTAAAACAGGTTTAAACCAGGTCTTGTCTGTGTCTCTTTCCCAGACACAAACTTTGTGCTGGGAAATGCTCAGATCGTGGACTGGCCGATCGTCTACAGCAATGATGGATTCTGTAAACTGTCCGGATACCACAGGGCCGAAGTGATGCAGAAGAGCGCCACCTGCAGGTAACTCTTGATCTGACCCTCTCCTTTGCATCCTCTGCTCCATCCATTGGATGGACACAGATCAAATTTATTCTGCCTCAATAAACCCTTTATAATAATGCACTCGTTTTATACAGCTCTTTTGTTGTTCCCATAGACTGTATAAAAAAGTGGACCTAGGGGAGAATGAGATCACCCATAGCATTCAGCTCCAGCTAAATGAAGCCTATTAATTGTGGCTACTCTGGACTTGAGTTTCATATTTGGGTGCACAACCAAAGAGGGAATCAGGAACGGGGTTTTTTCCCTTTCCTGCCTACCAAGCACAAAATGCTTTGTTCCAACTTGTGGTATCATTAACTGGCAGCTTTAAAGTATTTTTAGCCTTAATTGAACTGCTTTACTATACAATACATTAGTATGACATTAAGTTATTGCCTTTTTACTATAGCTGTAGGTTGAATGTTTAGCAATTCTAGGGCTGCAGATTATTCAAATGATTAAACTGAAGAGCAGCCATATGCAAGATTTGTGTTGTGTGAAATAAAAAAAAACTCCAGATATGTATTTGTTGAGGAAACATTATAACATAGATCGAACATTTGCGTAATATAGACTCAAATACCATTTTACCAATCTTCCTTCATTTATCTTAACTTGAAGTGCTGAAGTAGCAAAGATATAAAAACTTCAGTAAAATGTATGTAGTGTTTCTGCTTTGAATGATACATTATTTTAATTAAAAGGACTTCCCTGAGGACACAGATCTGGGGCGTTTGAGCATAGCTTTTATTTAATTTAAAAACAGGAAAGAACAACTCCACAGGGACCAAATGTGTCCTGAAGTTTACCTTACGATCTAAAATAAATTACAAGTGATGCAGTGTGTTCAAATATGTAAGTGTGTTTTCAGTCATATTTGTTTTGCACTATGTAACTTTTCTGGTTGAAGAGATATATATTGGTTTGGTTCCACAGTATGGCATTATACGCATCTTAGATTTGCTCAATTACAGATATTTTATTGCTCAAAATATCTTGAAAAACATGCATTCTTAGTGTGAGCTTTAGAAAGTGGTTAGAAAGTTATTAAACCTCAAAGACGTGTTTTTTGCAAGGATTTTAAGCCAATCCCAAACAAATAATAATAATACATTTCAACATTTGTGGTTCATGAATTTGGATGTGTCTTATATTTTTATAATATTAAAACAGTGAGTCTCCCATAGGGTTATACAGGTCTCCATCTGACATTATGGCATTATCAAATTCTACAACTCAACCTATCAGAGACATTCACAAACCAAAAAGGGTGAATTTTTAGTGTTGTGTTGAGACTTGTGATCTTTCAGTTTATGTAAGGAGAGTCTTTTAATTGAAATGTCATTTGTCAACAGTTCTGTGTATTTATATTTATATTTTTATTTTTTGTGTTTAGTTTCATGTATGGGGAGTTGACGGATAAAGAGACCAGTGAGAAAGTGAGACAGACATTTGAAAACTATGAGATGAACTCCTTTGAGATCCTCATGTACAAGAAGAACCGTAAGTACTACTGCTACTACTACTACTACTACTACTACAACTACTCCACTTGATGCAGTTTCACAACAGTTCCAACATTAGAGCAGTAGAACAATAGAGCCTGGACTAACGCAATTACAAAGAATATGTGAGATCTGAGTGTGTTTTATCTTGCGTTTTGGTTATGCAAGAGATAGTTATACTTCCTGTTTTCATGTAGGTCTTCCTGTTTGGTTCTTCGTGAAAATTGCTCCCATCAGAAACGAACAGGACAAAGTGGTTCTGTTCCTTTGCACCTTCAGCGACATCACAGCCTTCAAGCAGCCAATTGAGGACGAGGCTACAAAAAGTAAGTAATAATACTATTTGCTTTTAACTGTGCTTTAGAAATAAAGTTTGACTTGACTTAACCTGACTGCTACTACTGCTGCTCCTACTACAGTGACTCCTCTTGTATATTCCAACTTTGGGGTATACAATTTTAGTAGTAGCAGTAAAAAGTATTATTTTCTTCTCATATCTTGTATATTCTTGCCATCTTCAGAACTGTTCTGAAAATGGCTAGCAGCTAGCCCAAGAAGTTAATGTGCATAAGAAGACAAAATGAAAGTTTTTGGATTATTAAATCATAGTACTTTTTATATTGCCATGCAGTCTTATCTAGATAGTTATGTAATCCTTTAGTTGTCTAGGTATATTCCACAGTGGTCCATGGATGTATACTTGTCTATTTGTATACACTTGTTCTGATACAGCTCAAGATCATTTTCATCCCAGCCGCTTGACACTTGGCTGCAAACCGCCCCAGTGCTTGTTGCAGGTTCTGTTTCATCAGGACAACATTATCTGCAAACAGCAAAGATTAGATTATGTGATCTACAAACCGGACACTCTCCAACCCCTGAAATACAATGAACAGAACTGGAGGCAAAGGGCAGCCCTGGTTGGGTTCAACATGCACTGGGAACACCTCTGACTTACTTCTGGGAATGCAAACACAGCTTTTGGTTCTGTAGTACAGGGGCAACCCAGCCTTTAGTACAGGACCCCGGACCCCATACTCCCAGGGCACCCCCCAAAGGACAGCATGAGAGACATGGTCAAATGTGTTCTCTAGATCCACAAAGCACATGCGGACTGGTTGGGCAAACTCCCATGAACCCTCAGGCCCCCAAATGTATAGAGTTGGTCCTTCTGCTGCTCATCCTGAATCTGAGGTTTGACTATTGGCCAGATTTTTCTCCACAGTACCCTGGAATAGACATTAACAGGGAGACTGAGCAGTGGATTGTGTGGAGCATTGCTTTCACCTCCTGAGGCATCAGATGGTTTACCATAATTTTTTCATTGATAGTCTTCTTCTATGTCCTCCTCAAACTTCTCCCAACTCAGACTTTTTACCTCAGCAGAGCTTGATAGGATTCCTTTTTCAGCCTGACACCATCCCTTACTTGGTGTCCTGGTGTCCTACACCAGGACTGCTGACAAGCACCTTACAAGTACAGCTACGAGTGACTGCAAAGACAATAGAGATGGAGTGGACTCCATGTCACGCTTGGGTCTGCCAAGTCTGTCAGGCTTTCTCCTCTGCCAACAATCCAAATCAGCTCTGCCCATCTCTTCACCCTAGTGTCCAAGACACATGGCTGAAGGTCAGATGACAGGTCAATAAAGTTGATCATCGACCTCCGGCCTAGGGTGTGCTGGTGCCACGTGCACTGATGGACACCCTTGTGCTGGGACATGGTGTTTGTTATGGACAAACTGTAACTAGCACAGAAGTTCAGTAACAGAACACCGCTCAGGTTCATATCAGGGAGGATGTTCTTCCGAATCACCCCTCTCCAGATGTTGTTGTCGTTGTCCATGTGTCATGCGTTGAAGTCCCCAGTAGAACAACAGAGTTCCCGGTCGGTGCAATGTCTAGTACTCCTCCCAGGTACTCCAGGAAGGCCGGGTACTCTGTACTGCTGTTTGGCCCATAAGCTGACACAACAGTTAGAGACCTGTCCCCAACCCAGAGACACAGAGATGCGACCCTCTCATTCACTGGGGTATGTGTAGATGTGGGACTATGAGCAAGCCCACATCAGCACATAGCCTCTCCTCATAGGCAACGCCAGAGAAATGGCATGTCCAACCCCTCTTGAGGAATTGGATGAACCCACAATAGGTTAATTTTTGTCCTGTGTATGTGACTTTTTTGTATCAAGTGAGTATCTAGTTTTGATACTAGTCTTAGTATTAATTAGTATCTGATTTTCAATACTTTTGACAAACCCAAGTAGTAGTAATAGTACGTTTGGTATAGTCCCAGGTTGCAGTGTAGTACCAATGATAGTAGTAATGTAGTAATAATATTTTCCTCTCATATGTTCTCAGGTTGGGGTAAATTTGCTCGCCTGACTCGTGCTCTCACCAGTAGCAGAGGAGTCCTGCAGCAGCTCGCCCCTGCCGTGCACAAAGGAGAGAACGTGCACAAGCACTCCAGACTGGCAGAGGTACAATATGCAACACACACATCTTGAAATAGTATTGATCAGGACTACCTTAGCTGGAGGATTATTGTGGATTATTATTGTGCTTTTGTCTGCTATATAGTTATGATCTATGACACTATGACATGAATGGAAAAACAGGAGTGCCCGGAGGAAACCCACCCAGACACAGGGAGTACATGCAAACAGGCTGATGTCCTTTTCTGACGTGGAACAGGAGTCATTATTCTGTATCATTGATATTTTCATAAGAAATATCCACAGACTTTCATTACTACAATATCATTACAAAGACTATTCAACTACAGTACTTCTAACAGCACAGCATTATGCACAGTAAACAGGAAGGAAAACAATTTGTATGAAACTGAGAAGTCCCAGCTGGAAGAGGTGTGGCCAAAGCACAGCACGACCGCCCATGCACTCGCACATACACAACTTCCACAAAAACCCTGGGCATGCGTCGATGCCACTCGCACGAGGAAAACATGAAACAAAGTCCCCTCCAAAACATATGGTGAATCCGCGCCCAGTCCAGACAAGGACCGCGGACAGCGACAGAAGCCCCGCAGCCTCTGTCCCCCGGCCGCCCCCACCCCCCGCGCCGCCACCACATCCACAAACCCACAGAGGAGCGTGCACCGCAGCAGGACCCATATCAGTCCCATCACTCAATAGACACCCCATGCCGCTGGACCCACCCTCTCCACCAAAAGCACCAGCCCCGCCGTGCGACATGCAAACAAACAGTGCGACGACGTCATCGGCCGCAACACGGCCACGCAGGATCAAACAGCACATTATTTCACCCACAGTGGGAACTTCAGTCTCTTTGACTGTTATGAAGACAGAAGAGAAGCACTTCAGTGACACTGTTGCAGAGCACTTTATGAAAGTAGCCAAAGGAACATTGAACACAAAGTTGTCTCACTGACAATTGTTATGTTTTGTAATAAAAACACATTTGCACAAAGCGGCGCCTATCCACTTTTCTATGTTGATTAGAGTATTAAAATGATGATTCAAGGGACAAAAATGTGTTAATTTGCAATTAATCGCAAGCTAACTATGATTAAATATTTTAATCGATTGACAGCACTAATCATTTTTTAAGATCGATCTCTAAACTCTATGTGAGGCAGTAGTCATTTAGTCGATTAATCAGTCAATGGACCTAAATTTGTATTAGTCGACTATTCTTTTTCATTTGGATTATGAGGATTAATATTGGACAGCAGCAGAAAGGATTCACTAGTTTATTGATTCCTACTACTTTTTTTTTTTTTTATACATAAATAGATGTTTATACTACAGCTACTGTGCTGTGTACACACTACCATATAGTTCTGGTTCATTCATCTTTAAGTGTATTTACTCTCTACTGTCTTCTGCTCTACTTCTGAGTACTTAATATTTAATGCATGAACTACTCACATTTAGTAAGGGAAGGGAGAGAGAGCAGAAAGCAAGGAGAGACAGAGATAGAGGAAGGAGAGGGAGTTTTTCCTAGTCCCAGGTCCAGACAGTTTTGGGAATA
Organism: Taenioides sp. WSHXM2023; assembly: GCA_029959045.1. Taxonomy (NCBI): domain Eukaryota; kingdom Metazoa; phylum Chordata; class Actinopteri; order Gobiiformes; family Gobiidae; genus Taenioides; species Taenioides sp. WSHXM2023. Next base: position 13,652,450 of record CM057090.1, read on the forward strand.
CAGCTATAAACCAGTGTCACATTTAGACTCATGGATGATGTACACCACAAATATTTCATGTCAAATTAAACACAAGGCCAGGATCAAAACCAGGACTAAACCTGGAATAGACTAGGACCACACTATATAGCAGGACTGCCTCTTCCTTCTGGACAGATTAGGGTTATGCATTAATATTACCCTTACCCTATTCTGGATGAGTCCCTCTCTGTTCCCTAGTCTTGTGTGGGCTCTGGCCCTACAGATTTGAACTTTATCAGCTAATGGATGCGCGTTTGTCCTGGACATATCTGCAGCTTGTCTGTCTGTGGGAGTGGATCTCTCCTTCGCTGTGGTCCTCTAGGTTTCTCTTTTTCCCACTGGGCTTTTTTGAGTTTTTCCTGCAGAAGGAGGAACTAAGGATAGGGGAAGTTCTGGGACAGTTATCCATTTGCTTATTTTCTATGAATGTTGGTTATTCTGTCTCTCTGTTATTGACCAGTGTCTGTTTCAGTGTTGGATTTTTTAACTTTCTGTTGGTTAAATCAATAATACTGTTATGCCCCTTAAATTTGCTCTATTTAACTTTTCTGATGGGGGGTCCACTACTGGCTTGTCCCTGTGACGCTTTGCCTTAAATGTTCCACTGTATAGCATTGAACTTTTCTGGCTTGTGTGTAATCAATTACAGCCTGGTACTGTTATCAATATTCTATTCTATTCTATTCATTTTAATATGACAGCAAAATAAAAACATTCTTACATTTGTAGACAGCATAGACAAATGGTTCTTGTTTAAATGTTTGTTACATTTGCCAACGGCACTAACAATAACAGTCAATATCTTACTTCCAGCTCCAGTTTCTAAAGTTCACTGATGTCTGCAGGATTTGTGGAGTTTGATTAATTATAACTGAAATAAAATTGTCAAACTGTTGTAAACCGCTATATCTTTGGTGCGTTGTTATCCAACATAACATTAGATATAAAAAATGTTTATTACATGGTCATGTATGCTAATTTTAACGGTAATCTCTAACGTTAATTATCCATAGAAAACAGTGTTACTCGTGGTAGGCCTAACGTGACCTGGTGTTACTCACGTGAGGTCGAGTGTTTGTCAGCTACCAAAACAGACCTGGTTTTTCATAGTTTTTATGTTTGGAGGCTCGCTCTCCCATTGAAAATGCATTGGAGCTAAGATAATGGAAGGGTGCCTTAACAATGCAGGCGTTCTGTTTGCAAATACTGTAAGGGTCTATTATACTTTCAAAAACTTACCGTGAGCAGGGTTGCCTCTCCTAGATCTGACCTGTAATATGGACATGTGATTGTCTCCAAGGAGACCAGGGGTTGCCAGACTTTTCAGCCTAAGACCTTCCAAAATAACATTGCAACCACCGCTAATGAAATAGTTTTTTTTTAATGTAAAATTATTGTGTCGAGCTCCAGCTATGTTCTGTTCCACCTTGTGATGTCATTAAGTGGTAGCTTTAAAGTTAATAAAGTTAGTTAAGTTAATTATAGTCTCAGTTGAACTGCTTTTACCGCATGTTTTTGTTTTACCTGTTGTTCAGTTCAGTTTTCTACAGAAAACCATCAATAACTTCTGGTGCACCAAGAAAATAAGAATTTTCAACAAGGCTGAAACATTAACCATGTCTTCAAACTTTGACAATTCCAGGGATGCAAATCATCCAAATGATTTTAGTGAAGGCATGTGGAGTTTGAAAACTGTGGAGTAGTACCACTTGTGTTTTCAGTTTGAGAGAAGCACACAGCCTAAATGTGCAGTATTTGTGTATTAAACATGTGTGAATGAAACAGAAAACATTCATGGAGTGTCATGTATGTTGTTGTTGAAGATACAACATTATAACCAATCATAAATTAGCAAAGCTAAAACATCACAATCTAGGTAGCAAATCCTTCACTAGAAAAGTTGCACCTTAAATTCACAGTGCACCTTTAATTCTTCTATCTATACCTGACCTGTAGTTCCTGTCTGCAGGTTCTTCAGCTGGGCTCTGACATCCTGCCTCAGTACAAACAGGAGACCCCAAAGACCCCTCCTCACATCATCCTCCACTACTGCCTCTTTAAGACCACGTGGGACTGGGTCATCCTCATCCTCACTTTCTACACGGCTATAATGGTCCCATACAATGTGTCCTTCAAGACCAAACAGAACAACGTGACCTGGCTTGTGGTGGACAGCGTGGTCGATGTCATATTCCTGGTGGACATCGTTCTGAACTTCCATACCACGTTCGTAGGTCCTGCCGGAGAAGTGATCTCTGACCCAAAACTGATCCGAATGAACTACGTGAAGACCTGGTTTGTGATCGATCTGCTGTCCTGTCTGCCCTATGATGTCATCAATGCCTTTGAGAATGTGGATGAGGTGAGAGGAGAAGGACTAGGACTAAAACAGGACTATCAGGACTAAAGCAGGACTAAACCAGGACTAAGCCAAAACTACATCAGGGCTAAACCAGGACTAACCATGGGCTAAAACACAATTAAACAAGGACTAAAACACGACCAAAACAGGACTAAGCAATAAGTAAACCAGGACTAAGCCAGGACTGTACCAGGACTAAAACAGGTCTAAACCAGGACTAAACCAGCTCTAAACTAGGTCTAAACCAGGACTAAACAAAGAATAAACCTTATCCTGGACCAGCAGTTTTCAATAGGTGAGGCCCGCCTCCCCTTGGGCGGCGCCAAAGAGCCACCTGGGAGGCGCAACACACATGCAAAGACAAAATAATGGTTCACATCTGTACACATCTGCAGCATTATTGATATTGGTAATTGTGCGTGCGTGTATTAGCCGTAAAATGCATTGTTGTCTGATTCCATCTCAACAGAAATCAGCAGCAAGGGAGGAGACAGGACCCAGCAAAAAAACGTAGGAAAAATGATGGTGATTATTTAAAGTTAGGTTTCACCTGGTCGGGTTTTGAGACTGCACCTCTGCCACAGTGTGTGGTCTGCAAAGAGGTGCTTGTGAATGAAAGCATGAGACCATGCAAACTTCGGCGTCACATTGAGACAAAGCACGCAAATTTAGTCAACAAGCCAGTTGAGTTTTTTGAGAGGAAGCGTGATGATTTGTAGTCACAGAAAACATTATGCATGATTTCAGCCTTCAGGTGTCGTCAGCGGTAGTTGACGGCTACTGCTGCACCGATTACAAATATTAAGCATGTTCTGTTGATTTGGATAGGCCGACTTATGTTCAGTGATGTTAAATAAGCCTCAATTAGGCCTGCATGGAGTTGGAAATTGGAAATAATTTGATGTTGCAAAAATCGTTTATGAATGCATCTAACAAGAACTAAATTACATCTGAACCAGGACTAAACCAGGACTAAATATGGTCTGATTCAAAAGGATTATTCCATGCAAAACTGTCTCAATGCAAAGTCTTTACTGACTGAGCCAGGACTAAACAGGCAGGTTGTGGATTAGAGTGGAGTGTGTTACTGTGGCAGAGTGGTTAGCCTGGAGGTCCTATTGAAATGCACAGGAGCGGCTTTAATCTGCTGAGTGCTTGTTTTTACTACGGTGTCCTTAAGGTCAAACTGCTGTGGCACATTGTAAATGTCATGGAATGTCTTTATTGAAAGATGAGATGGTGTGAGTGAGAGAGATACTACCAAATTCAAAACCACAATGAAAATGAAAAAAAAAAAAAAAAAAAAAAAAACAACAACAACACTTTGTTAGAGAGTAACATTTTATTTTCAACACAAACAAAAGTTTCTTTAAACATACACTTAGAGCTTTCATGGGGAGGGTCGTCATCTGCTTGTCTCTGTGATGACATTATTGCTTTGTCTGGAATATTCCACAGTACACCATTAAGTTCAAAGAACACAAGTGAGGGACTGTTGGATTTTGTGAAATTAACTGTTTGTTTTTCCCATATCCATATAGACCGTGCAAGAGGCTAGCTAAGGAGCTAGCTATAGACATTTGAGATGCTACAGGCTTTTTACACCATATGTGGCAGAAGACCTTCACAAAAAATACTTGAATACTGAGGGAATGAACACAAGGGACTGTTGGATTGTGTGAAATGATTTTTTTGTTTTTTCCTATCCATGGAGACCATGCAAGAGGCTAGTTAAGGAGTAACTATGGACATTTGAGAGGCCACAGGCTTTTTACACTAAATGTGGCAACAAATGTGGCAGAAGATCTTCCAGAGGAAATACTTTGAGGGAATGAATCATTTGATCACCAACTGAAACATCAGCACAAAGCCTTTCCTGTTATATTCACCTGGTTCCCCTTGGACACTGCTGTGACGCTGCAGGACACAGAGGAGGGACAATTTTGGCTTTTCCTTTCCTCAAACTGCCCCCCTGATACTGGATCTGCTGACCTTCCCTGACCAGTGCTCCTGTTAAACTGCACTGAGACCTTTGACTGAGACACAAAAGTGAAGTGTAAATATTGCAGGAAAACTGCAACAGTTTGCTCCAGCAAAACCTGAATTTCTCTGTCCAACATGTGCTAGTAACAGGTAAATATAGAGAATGTGTTTCCTTATGTCTATGGTTCTTCCTTCATTTGAAACATCTTCTGTGCGTCCTGCTCCAGTGTTTGTGAATGAGAGCATTGCTTACAGTATTCACTTTGTTCAGAGCCAGTGCAGACTTAATAGTTGTATTGATTTCAGATGGAGCACATTTAGAGCACAGTGTTTGTATTGACACAGAATGGAGAAGTAAATGAGTAGAACCATAAACACCACAGCCACTTTAGCCCAGAACTCTGAAATTAATGACATGTCTAAGAGGCAGTGTTCTACAATTTGATGTATTCTCAGATGGAGGACATGGGCCTATATAAATCTATGGGAGATTCACTGTTTTTGAAAGACTGCTTTAATTTAATTTTCCTGTTCTAGTCCTGGTTCATTCCTGCTAGTGTCCTGGTTTAGTCTTGGTCTAGTCCTGGTTTAGTCCTGGTTCTGACCCGGTTCTCTCTTCTTAGGGCATCAGCTCCCTCTTCAGTTCTCTTAAGGTGGTCCGATTGCTTCGTTTGGGTCGTGTCGCTCGTAAACTCGACCACTACATTGAGTATGGTGCAGCGGTCCTGGTTCTGCTTGTGTGCGTGTTCGGACTTGCGGCTCACTGGCTTGCCTGCATCTGGTACAGCATTGGGGACTATGAGGTACACCTACAACTCAAGTACTGTGCAAGCACAAAGTAGTAGTACTAGTGATAGTAGCAGGAGTGTATTCACTATTCGATGTAATCCCTCATTCATGCAGGAGTGGTCCATGATAGAAAAGATTTTTAAACGTAGTCATTTACACACTGTGTTGTGAGACGTTTCCACTGCCTTCCACAAGCCATTTTCAAGCCATTTTATCTTGGGCTGAGGTTTTAGGTAGCTGTTGTAAACAGAAGTTACTTTTACTCAACCATTTCTATTCAAAGAGGGTTTAATAATAATGCATTCAATTTATGTCTTGCTTTTTTTTTTTTGGACACCCAAAGCACTTTTCATTGCATTTTTCATTCTCACTTCAGTGGAAGTAAGCTATTATTGTAACCATAGCTGCCCTGGTGCAGACTGATGGAAGCGAGGCTACCAATCTGTGTCACTGACCCCTCCCACTACCGCCAACACTCACTCACCACATTCATACTTGACAATGTGTCTAGCCTAAAAACACAACAGCAGTTTTTACCACTGCTGCTCCTCTGTTTTTTCCAGCGGTTCCATCCTAGTACTAACCCAGGCCAGCCCTACTTTGCTTCAAAGATCTGACAAGATCAGGCTTTGTCAAGGAGGTTTGGCCACATTTCTGCACAAAAATAGCTTCCTTCACACCCTAACAAACACATTTTTCTCTCTGTTTAAAATCTTCACCTCACTGTCTTGAAGTGTGATCAGATGATTAACAAGGAGCTTAAAAGCATGTGCACAGATAGCTTTAGTTGTAGCAGTAGTTAGATCTGTAAGGTTAACTACTGCTAATCAAAGGTTAATCAAATCGAATCACAATTTGAATGGACAAAATTAACAAATCGCCAAGGCTGCAATGTTTTTAGTACCATAATTTCCACCACAAACAACAAAATAGTCTGTTTTGTGACCATACCAGCTTGTCAAAAAGCCTGATCTTGTCAGATCCCAGAAGCTAAGCAAAGCCTGGCCTGGTTAGTACTTGGATTGGAGACCACTGGGAATTCCAGGTGCCACAGTGGGACGCTAGTCGCAAAAACTGTTGTTATGTCCATAGGCAAGACACTTCACCTACATTGCCTAGTAAGAAAGTGGACTGTGCGTGTGTTGTCAGAGGGACCGATGGCACAGATTGGCTGCCTTGCTTCCATCAGTCTGCCCCAGGGCAGCTGTGGTTACAATAGTAGCTTCCCATCACTGAGTGTGGAGTGAATGAACAATGAACTGTAAAGTGCTTTGAGTGTCTTGAAAGGCGGTATATAAATGCAATGATTAATGAATGAATTAATTAATAAATTTTATTCTGCATAAAAACCTCTAACCAGGTAGTTTAGATTTGTACATGTTATATTCTGAAGTGTGATTCTTGTATTAGTTTGTCAGTTCAGTCTTTTCTCCAATTCAATCAATCAATTCAATCATAAATCTAAATCATTTGCAATACTTGTTCACAGTTAGATATTTTCAGTTAGATATTTTTTAGATATTTCTTCCCAAATTGTTCAGGTTGAGCAGAAGTAGTAGCAATTTGTTGGAATAATATTTCTTTTCCCAGGTGATAGATGAGGAGCGTAACAGTGTACGCACAGACAGCTGGCTCTTCCTGCTTGGGGAGACAGTGGGCACCCCCTACAGGTTTAATGTGTCAGGGTCTAACCGGTGGGAGGGGGGTCCCGGGAAGAACTCGGTCTACATCACGTCGCTGTACTTCACCATGACCAGTCTGACCTCCATCGGCTTTGGAAACATTGCGCCAAACACCGACGGAGAGAAGATCTTCGCTGTCGCCATGATGATGATTGGATGTGAGTTAAAAACAGGACTAGACAAAGACTGAACCAGGACTGGACCATGACTAAACCAGGACTGAAGCAGGAATTAAACAGGACGAAAACAGGACTGTACAAGAACTAAAAAGTACTAAACAGGGATTAACCCTGGACTAAAAAAGACTAAACCAGGTCTGAAAATAGGTTAACGTATGACTGGATACAGGTTAGACCAGTAGTTAACCAGAACTCAACAAGTACTACCCCAGGGATAAACCAAGAGTAAACCAGGACTAGACGCTGGCCTACAACCAGTACTAACCCAGGACTAAAACTAGATTGCACTGAATGCATCCTCTCCTAGGAACCTTGGTTTTAATAAATGATGCTGCATCTCACCTCTGCATCAAAGATCAGTACAATCAATTTAAACAATCAGAACTGTCACAGTGACAGCAGCGATTTAACCCTGTATCTTCTCTCTCAGCAACTATGTAGGGCCTTTCTGAGTTTGCATGTTCACCCATGTCTGAGTGGGTTTCCTATGGTTAATCATATCAACCTAAACATGCACAATAATACTCTCACTAGGTACTCCTGACAGGGATCCTGGCTCAGATCTGGTCTTGCCAATGCATCTGTTAGCCTGTGTTAGCTTTAGCTTTAGTCTGTGACCATAATGTGACATGACAGGATGAGTGGAGAAATCCTGTTTGAAATATTTACGTCTTCTCCTCTCTCTCTCTCTCTCTCTCTCTCTCTCTCTCTCTCTCTCTCTCTCTCTCTCTCTCTCTCTCTCTCTCTCTCTCTCTCTCTCTCTCTCTGTCTATCTCTCTCCCATCTTTCTCTTCTATATGACTTCTATATGACTGGATGTGAGTAAAAAAAGGACTAAACCAGACGAGCACCACAAATAAACCAGAACTAAACCTGGGCTAAACCTGGGCTATATATGTCTCTTTCCCTTTTTTCTCTTTTTCTCTCTACCTGTTCATTTCATCCCACTTGAAGCCTCCCTTCTTTAATTTTCTCCATTTTCTCTCTCTCTCTCTCTCTCTCTCTCTCTCTCTCTCTCTCTCTCTCTCTCTCTCTCTCTCTCTCTCTCTCTCTCTCTCTCTCTCTCTCTCTCTCTCTCTCTCTCTCTCTCTCTCTCTCTCTCTCTCTCTCTCTCTCTCTCTCTATCTCTCTATCTGTGCGTTCCATCCCTCCTGAAGTCTCTCTGTTGTGGTCCTTGCTGTTCTCAGAGGAGGCCTGTCACTTAGTCCTGGTTTAATCTGAGCAGAACGTAAAAATACTTGTCCTACATGAACTCCACAGAGAGACGAGGAGGAAGAGCGAAAGGAGAAGAAAGAGGAGGAGAAAGAAGAGGAAAGGAGGGGGAGAAAGAGAAGAGAGGTGGAGGAGGAGGAAGAAGAGAGGAGAGAGCAAGAAGAAAGGAGGAGAGAAAACAGGGGAGTAGAACAGGAGGGGAAAGAGAGGAGGGCAGAGAAGGAGAGAAGGGAAGAGGAGCAGAGACGAGAGGAAGATGAGAAAAGAGAGAGGGAGAAAAAGATGAGAATGAGAGTAGACAAAGTAGAGAGTGAGAGGAGAGGAGGAGCATGGAGAGGCTTGAGGAGAGATAGAGCATGAGAGAAAAAAAGGGGTAGGAGAGGAGGAGGGGGAGCGAAGGCAGGAAGAGGAGGAAGAGTGGGAAAGAAGAGAAGTGGAGAAGGTGAGAGAAAAGGAGGAGAGAAGATGAGAGGGAGAGAGTAGGCACACAAGATACACACATGGGGATATAGGAGGATGGGAGGGCATCTGACACACGGGGATATAGGAGGGTGGGAGGGCATCTGATACACAGGGATATAGGAGAACGGAAGGACATCTGACTTGATTTTTCTCTCTCTTGTAGCTCTTCTTTATGCCACCATTTTTGGAAACGTGACGACGATCTTCCAGCAGATGTACGCCAACACAAACCGCTATCACGAGATGCTCAACAGTGTGAGGGACTTCCTGACGCTGTACCAGGTCCCCAAAGGTCTGAGTGAACGGGTCATGGACTACATTGTCTCCACCTGGTCTATGACGAGAGGCATTGATACTGACAAGGTACTAAACCAGGACTAAACCAGGATTAAGATGGGACTAAACCAGGATTAAACCAGGACTGAACCAGGACTAAACCAGGATTAAGCTGGGACTAAACCAGGACGAAACCATAGCTAAACCAGGTCCCTAAAAGTCTTAGCGGGATTGTTATGAGCTACTACTACTTCTGCATTTTTGCAGCCCTGGCTCCTGGTTACAGGGATGGAGTTTGAAGTGAGGATAACTGTATAATAATAGGATAACCAATCACACCGTTCCTTATACCTCCAGACCCTACCACTCCTCATCACGTACTGTGATGGGACAGTCAGCTTTCTCATACACAGCAGCAAAAAACTGGAACACACTTCCAGCTGATCTTAAAACTTGCACTAAGAACCACACTTTCTCTCATGGGCTAAAACAATGGCTTCTGAGCAGCAGGCATCAACATTAGGCTTCCTCAAACGTTTAAACATTCTGACTGATAGATGATATTTATCTTGATGGTAATGTTGATGATGAACTGTATTTTAGAAGATAATACTGATCAATTTGGTAAATGTACATTTAGATAATATTGATGAATTTGAGTATTTTTAGAAGATAATGATGAATTTGATATCTTGTATTTATGGAAATGAATTAATTTTGATAGATTTAAATGTTTATGGTGTTTTATGGTGTCTCTTCAGGTGCTGCAGATTTGCCCTAAAGACATGCGTGCTGACATCTGCGTTCACCTGAACCGCAAAGTCTTTAAGGAGCACCCTGCGTTCAGGTTAGCGAGCGATGGGTGCCTCAGAGCTCTGGCCGTGCAGTTCCAGATGATCCACTCTGCACCTGGGGACCTGATCTTCCACGCGGGTGAAAGTGTCGACAGCCTCTGCTTCGTGGTGGCCGGGTCTCTGGAGGTCATACAGGACGATGAGGTGGTCGCGATATTGGGTAAAGTACTGGTTTAGTCCTGGTTTAATCCTGATTTAGTCCTAATTTATTTCTGGTTTAGTCTTGGTTTAGTCCTGGTTTTGACCTGGTTTAGACCAGGTTGGTTTAGAGAGTGTGCTGATCTGTGATTTGGTTTGTATGTGTTTGATAATGGTTTGATAATTAAAATGTAAATTGTGTTTGAAAACTCTCTTAAAATAGTGTTTATTCTCTATCCACACTGATGATATCTTCTGACAGACACATTTTGACTGGTCACACACCCCCAGTACCATCTGTGGTCCAGTGTCTCCTGAGATCATGGTTTGTTACTCAGGACTTTGCCCTATTAAAACTTGACAGTTGAATGTTCCCCTGTAGTGTACAGAGGTCTAATGTACAGAGGTAGGTAGAGTAGCCAAAAATTGTATGTAAGAGCAATGTACATTTTTTTTTTAAAGTTACTCAAGTAAATGTAAATGTGCTACCCACCTCTGCTAATGGGGAAATTGCACTACAGTCCAAGAACTCCTTGTTGACATTTCTTTCTTTAGCTCAGTCTGTCCTAGGTCATCAGAGGGTATAATACTCCCTACACTAGAAGCATGGACAGTATCAGTGTGTCCCAGTCCATTATCACAGAGAGGGTTGTCAAAAGTATAAAAATTCTACTGTAAAAAGCCACTACTTTAAATGATGATGAGGGATCACACAGATATAAGACTGCATGGTAGTAATAAAAGAAAATACTATGATTTAATGTTGAAAATCATCATATTACTATTGTCTAAACAAAGAGTTTTTCTAAGCAAAAAGTTGTTTTTTTTATTATCATTGTAGTACCTGAATCAGTATAGTATCAAAATTGAGTTTGAAATGTTGGTATCATGACAACACTAATGGGGAAGTTCTTCTGTCCAAGGACTCATCCAGTTTGCTCCTTGATGACTTTTCTTTGTGGAGCACTTTCTTTGTGCGTCATCAGAGAGTATAATACTCCCTACAACAGAAGTGTGGACAGGCCTGAAAGGACAGGATCAGTGTATCCCTGTTCTCCTGTTATCACAGAGTGTTGAGTGTCCCTGTCTAATATCACAGAGTGTTGAGTGCTCCTGCCTACGGTCCTGGACTGATGTAAACAAATGATGAATCACCTGCCTCTGCTCAGTGCTCAGGAGACTTCTATTATTTAACACCACAATCTCAGTGCTCCCTTTGGGTTAACTCTATTTAGCTAAAACATGTGTCCCCCAGAGAGGTAATCCTCACAGATACGTCTGACTAGTGTTGTCACGATACCAAAATTTCAAACATGATTTTGATACTAAGGAATAAACTCAATACCAATTCTGATACCACCAATGAGTTGTATCAGAAGTTTATATGGTCTTATACTTCTGATATTCAGGAAAAGTTCATTTCTGTCCTGTGAATATGACTTTTTGACTACCGATACTTGTTCAAATGAGTATCTGTCGGTACTAGCATTGATTAGAATTTGATTTTTGATACTTATGACAACTTTACTCCTGACAGCTCCTGAGCTTTCTGTTTGGGTAGCATGAAGACACATGTGCCCCGTCATTCCCCAATTCAAGTCATTTACCAATTTTGCATCAGTCATGTTACTTGTTAGTTTGACAATATTCTCAATATTTTACCAGAAAGTATTCAAAATGTTATCTGTCAGTAGTAGCTGCTTTAGTTCTCCATTCACTTAAGTTCATCAAAGACTATTTCATAAGGGTTATTTTTAGATAAACACATCTCCTCTTTCACGTCACAGGAAAGAAAAGTCCATTCGCTCAGAGCTGTTTGGGGGAAACTGCCACTACTCCTCTGATAAAAACAGAAGATTTTTAAACATCTGACTGGAACATTAAGTGATACAGGACAGAGACTAGGTTATTGATACTTTGCAGTAACATCATGCTGGTGGGGATCTGCATGTATGTCTGTGGTGGAATGTTCAGCAGTTTCTATGGTGACACAACGCACACTTTAAGCAAACACACACATTTTCTGGTGCCTGTGATCAATATGTGTGTTCATAGCCCCGTTTAGATTTTCAACAAAAACGGAGAGTGAGACTAACTGAAAAACTGCTAATGGTAGCTAGGTTATGAATATAATGCAAGCCCTGGTGCCTAAACTGCCCATTCTCTAGATTAGTCTCTAGATTAGCCTTCAGCGGCTAGGTATATCTGGTGGCTCTTCTGCTCTCAGACCTTGTGCAATACGCCTGCAAAGGCACGTACCACATGACCACTCTGATTGGTCAGAGTGTAGCCAGAGCAGTGCAAGAGTGGAGCCGAACATAGTGATTAAAATGTTTTTAAGACAACTGAAGGATTTTGAGCTGAGAAAGTTTATGATCTGATGCCACAAATTCAGCCTTTTTGAAAGCTGTAGATGCCCTGTTAACCAAACACGAGCAGTTTGTGATTACATTGCACTCTATGGGAAATTTCTTTTCTGGGCAGGAGGATTTTTTTGCTGTAGTACCAATGAATGGCCACTAATCCAACTCGAGACAGCTCTAAGATAGCAATACTCTATCCATTTATCTTAATAGAGCTATGCTGTGATGTAATTTGAGAGGGGAGCAGCTAAGTCAGTTCATTATGATTGAGAGTGTGCTAGAATAAAGCTAAGATTAAAATCTTGAGTAAAAGAGCTTCAGATAGAGCAGTGCCTCTAGATAGCATCACACCCCCATAGAACGTCGATAACATTAGCAGAAAAGTATTAAGGAGCTCACTGGATTAGCCAGTGACCCGCACAAGAGCGTATGAAAAAACGCCCGAAAACCTTTCTATTGTATTTATGAAAGTAGAGCTCCTCCGGTGACACAGACCCAGTAGCCTTAGTGTTATAGCAATATATTGAGTATTGAATCAGTCAATATTAACACTTTTGCTCAGTACTAGCATATTGTGTAGACCTAGTATAAATAAATGTTGAAATAATTTTGCTCCTGTCTGATTAAAGGTGTTTGTGTCCAGGTAAAGGTGACGTGTTCGGGGACGTGTTCTGGAAGGAGATGACGCTCGCTCAGTCATGCGCTAACGTCCGCGCACTAACGTACTGCGACCTGCACATCATCAAACGCGACGCTCTGCAGAAAGTGCTTGAGTTTTACTCAGCCTTCGCCAACCATTTCGCTCGCAGCCTCTTGCTCACCTATAACCTGAGGAAACGGGTGAGTCTGAGTCTGGTCCGGGTTTAGATCTGAGTGAGGACCGCTTTAGAGACCTGGTTTATTCCTGGTTTAGACTAGGACTGAATAATATTGATACTAAAACTACTATCAAAACTAGAAATTTATTTGAGCAGGTATTGATACTAAAAATGTCGCATTCACAGGACAGAAATTAACCTTTACTGAATGACTTTAGAGTGGTCTTGAGCTGTATTAGAATGAGCATAACACCACATAGACTACAGGGATTACAGGGATTACATAAATATAAAACCAGATTGTAATATAAAAGAAAGTACTTTTATTTAATGTTGAGAATTACATTCTATTGTCTAAATAAAGAGTGTTTTATATTATCACCTTGGTATCAGAATTTTTAGTGAGTATCAAATCTATTCCTTAGTATTGAAATTTTTGTGTCATAACAACAGTACGACTGCTTAGTATGCAAGACCGAAATGAGCTCTGTATTGTTTTTCTGTACCTCTCCCCTTCTCTACACCCCTCCCTCCTTATTACACCCCAACTCCTCTCTCCCTCCTCTGAGTGAATATAAATGTGCTCCACATGTTTCTGAAGGAGGCGACTGAACCGTGACACAGCCGTAAATCTGCTCATGATCTTTACGGGGCCACTGGAGCTATACACCTGGGGGGGTGATAGTATATAGTAAGATCATATGGAGAGGAGTGGGGTAAGGGAGGGGGAGACATGTATGTGTGTGTGGGGTGAGAGGGAGCGGTGCGGAGTTGTAAATACACTTTATTGTTCCAGTATGGAAATGTGTCCTGTGCATTTGACCCATCTTTCAGTGTCACTGGGTTACACCTGTTACGAGTGGGAGCTAGTCTTGGTCAGGACTACCTTCGCTGGAGGATTTGACCTATTGGGTTGATGGAGGAAATGGGAGTGCTCGGAGGAAATCCACCCAGTCACATGTGGAGAGTGAAGGATAGGGGGAGAGGAAGGAGGAGGTATATGACGAGAGGAGAGGAGGAAGGGAAAAGTAAGTCTGGATGATAAATAATTTAAAAATTATTCACAGTTTTCAACCTCATATTGATCAGTTACAAATTTCCGATTTAATTTTATTTTGTCTTATTAAAATCTAATCAAAATGGTTATCAATATTAATTTTCTAAACATAAACAATACATTAAATCCTTGGCATTTAAAGTTACAGTATTTAACTTTCTGGAGGTGTCATATCACCTGCATGATTCCATGGAGATACAAAGTTAAAACCATACTTTGGAACATTCTCCATGGGGATAGATATGTGTTATAACATACTGTAGACTATTATAACCAAAGTAACAACATTTCCATGGAAACCAGCTGGAAGAGGCCCTTCTCCAGGCCAAGAGTCAGGTTTGTGGAGATGTGTGTTTACTGTGAGCGGGTTATTTAATCTGTAAAGCACCTTTTAGTGTCCTGAGTGTCTATATAAATAATTCATTATTGCATGTTTTTCAGTACATAAACACAACCAACATTTTAAAATGTAACACAAAAATATGCCAATTTCTTCCTCCAAAGTCTTCCGTCTGCTACAAACCACATCCTCTTACTGAATGAGGATTGTCTGTAGACTTCTCCATTAAAAACATAATCTAACCATTCACCATAAGAAATTACTGTATGCTGATAACAATTTGACTAATAGCTTTGCAGTGAGGAGGTACGGTATATGAGGAGGGTAGGTGGGTGATGACAGGGGGGTAGGAGAGGAGTGTGTGTGACTTATGGGGGGGGCAGATCACTGTCCCGTGTCCCATCTCTCCCCTGGTCTTAGCTCAAATCGATCTTAGGCTCCGGTTCTGCTTCACCGAGCGATAACCGTGTGACCTCCAGAAGACCCTCCCACCTCAGTGTATCTCAGGAGACAGCTCAGGAATATAAACGATGGCAACGAGCAAGACAAGACAAGAGCAAGTCCGGGTTTAGTCCAAGTTTAGACCTTTGCAAGTGCGCGTTTAGTCCAAGTTTAGACCTGTACAAGCCTAGTCCAAATTAGAGTCCAAGAGGTTGTGTTGTTATAAAAATAATAATAAAATCACACTTTAATTTCAAACTAGATACTCAATACCAATTCTGATATCATAATGAAAAAACACTCTTTCTTTAGACAATAGAATGTCATTTTCAACAGAAAATAATGGTACTTTCTATTATATTATATATTACCATGTGGCCTTATATCTGTGTAATCCCTCAGTCGTCCATGTATGTTCCATAGTGGTCCATACTGGTATATACTAGTTTATTTGGGTTCTGCTACAGGTCAAGATCATTCTAAAGGTAATAAAGGACTTAATTTTTTCACACTACAGAGTGCCTTGGATCGCTACTTGACTGCTGTATACTGTACGTATTTTTGGTAACATTAGAAAGTAAATCGCTTTCTCTTTTTAAATACCTTTTGGCCACCTCATTTTACCCACTGATGCACTCATTTCTTCAGTTTTTTCCATCATTCTAAAGCTCTTCAGGTTAGTTAATTTCTGTACTGTGAATGTGACAAATGTGTATCTAGTTTTAGTATCAATTATTATTTGATTTTCGATATTTTCGACAACCCCAGGTCAGACACTAACGTTTATTTCACAGTTCATGGTCAATAACATCTGATATTTTTTCTATTGCATAAACTCAGCATTGAGACAGTTGATTTTATTCACCTGTTGGGAGCTTCAGAGGAGAGCATTCAAACTTCACTGTGTGTTTGTATTTCACTCACGTCTTTAAACTCCATTCAAATAAATCATAATGTGCACGTTCACATGCTCCACACGCACACTCACATGTTGACTTGTTAATCCATCTTTCTCCAAAGACAGCATATTAACATGTTTAATAAGTTTCACTTTCATTTTTTATTATCTAAATACTCTGAATTGCTAACCACTCCATATCGCATCAAGTTTTCAAATTGTTGTGTGTTGTTTTGTATCCTGCTAATGTATATTTTTGGAGTATGGTCGTGTGGGAGCATGTGTGACAAAGGCTTGTGGGCTGAGCGTTGGACAGAATCTTAATGCTAACCATAAGGAGGGTTCGAACAGGGCTGAGACACTGCAAGATTACTCAAACATGCATATGACATATAAAACCACTTCAGGCATGTTTCTGATGAGGGAACAACGTTATAACATGGTAGAGAGCTCAAAAACAAAAAACAAAACAAAACAAAAATACGGCAGCACCATGAGTTTAACCAGAACATTCTCAGTATAAACCAATGGAGAGCCTTCCCCATTCTTAGAACCTGAGATCCAGGCTCACATCTGGTCCACTGCCCCTGACAGGTTTAACCCAGAGAGACTGAAGGATGGGCAGGTGCAGAGGACACAACAGTAGTAGTATTAGTAGCTGCTGTGGTAGTTGTGCTATTAGGTATTAGTGGTAGCAGTTCTGTTGTTTATTAATTTATCTGCACGTTCCCATTCAAGGACACATTTCCATGAAGGGATAATGAATTCCACCATAACCTCACATACATCAGGCTATGCACTCTCTACTGTACATCAGACCCGTGTACGTGGAGGAGGAGCGTGCACAGGGACTGGTGCAGGATACATTAGTGCACATTAACACCGTGCACACCCTTCTCTCGTGCACTCTTAGCTGCTCGGTCACCTTGAGTTAGAAACTAGATTCAGCACATCAGGCTGTCATTACTGTCGGAGTATGTGGGCTGGTATCTATCACACTGGGGGGACTTAAAACTGTATACACACTCACATCATGGGGACCTGCCTCCCTTATGAATCCTGTATCATTACATCAACAACATGATTTAAAGTTTAGATATGGGTTAAAATTGGTTAGGATTTAGGTTAAGGTTTGGCAAGTAGTGACTATGATTAAGGTTAGGATCACATCAATGGAATGTCCCCAAAAAGCATGGAAATCCAACCAGTGTGTGTGGATGACCATAATAAAGTTCCTGGATAAATACTAAAACATTTGTGGTATTAAACTCCCTCTTACTTTGATTTGAAAACAACTCCTAAATTAACTGCTTTTTTGTCAAATTTTATTTTGTTCCCTCAACCAAAATACACCTTAATCTCACCTTAGATTAAGTTTAGTCCTTCACTCATTGATTCTGCAGAAATCCACAGTGTTTTTCAGGCCACTGTGATATTGTTTTTCTTTCATTTTTCTGATACCAATGGACCATGTGTGTTGCTGATTGGCTAATCCACCTGTCAATCACAACCATCTGAAAACTGGGACATTTGCTGGTGACCAGACTCACATCTTCAAAAAGTATTGAGGAAGTGTGTATTCTGGATCCCAGGCAAAGTGAATACTTGTTAGGTTGTGAAATGAGCTTAACATAAGCTCAGTCTCAAATAAGAGTTCTGTATAATATTATCACTCAAAAAGTCAAAAGCAGATTTCAAAAACATACTTAAAAACCAAGAAATTTTACTAGAAAATAAATAAATAAATGGCTAATTAAGTCTAACCACATGTTTTTCTAGTACTAACATGTACTTGTCTCTGCACAAACCTGACTTGTACATTTTCTGGTGGAGCATCTGCCACCTGCTTTGCCTCAAACACTCTAAAAGTTGAATAATTTTAAAGCAATAAATAAAGACAAATTTAAGCAAAAAATAAATAAATAAATAAATTAGTTAAAGTTAAATCTTTAAATCTTTAGTTAAAGTTAAATCTTTAAATATCTTTAAGATATAGCTTAATGTAATAAAAGACCATGTTGTTGATGTTGTTGCGTGACACTTTCAGGGTGATTTCAGAGTGAGTTATGTCTGCCTCAGTAAGTCTGTATAACTCTGCATTCATCCCTCCACTGTTATACTCTGATGGCCACAGCTGCCCCGGGGAATAAAGTAAAAAAAAAGTCCAGGCAGAATTCATATGAGAGTCCTATTCAAATTTTGTTAATTTTAGGCAGTTTATTTGTTTGTGGGTTTAGAGTACAAATGGCTTATGATTCAACCCTGAATGCTTTTGTTTTTCTGATTTTTTTTTCTTCTTATAGCTTTCTTGTCAGATTTCACATGCCTGGGAGGCACTTGATAGCTTTATTTTATCAGGTTTATCAAATTTTATTTGTCCCTCCTAGGTCAAATTGATAAATACTACAGTTGAGTGAAACATGCTATGTTACATGCACTCCAAATTCTGATTAAAATCTGATATCTGGAGCTTTAAAATTATTTAAATTACATGTAAACTGTAAAATCTGATGCAGGCAATCAGAGGGACCAGGATCAGGAAGAAACTAGATGATTTTGTTGTTTACTTGTCATTTTAATGGTCTTATAACTCCAAAAATCTGTTAATAATCACATTTGGACAGCTCATGTAATAGTAGCAACTTCTCTGTGTTACATAACTGTGACGTGTGAATCCGAGTATGTTTAAAAGAGGAATCCCTGACTGATGGAAATGCCGCAGGGCTTCGTGGAAAAGTCCTGCTATGAAGACAGTTCTGCTCTGGGAAAAACCTCTCATTCATAATTCACACGACAGAAGCTTTTTATAGACTCATAACAACAGACTGACAGAAAAGACAGACTTCTGTAAGACAGACCAGAGACCAGGGGTTTAGCATTAGCGTAGATTTAGCCTGGGTTTGTTTTGATCACAATGTTGGAAATCTACAGTGGCAATAACGCAAAAGAAGTTGGCTTTAACTTTATAAAAGTGAATACTTGCGTGGCAAATACAGAATGATAACCCTTTATATTTTTGATACAGATTGATATCAGTCTGGTCCGCACAGTCTCTGTTGTGTCTCAAGCCCAGCCGATCATGATCATGAGATTTGTTTTTGTCAGTGACGTATGTGAAGCAATCAAGCTCATTGGTCACCCATCAGTTCCAAGTAAAATACAAATTATCTCACCTCAGACTAAGAAAGTTTAGTGCTTCACTCATTGATTCTGCAGAAATCTGCAATGCCTTTCAGTCCCCTGTGATCTTTTTTTCACCCTTTTTTTTCCAATTACCGACGAACCATCCATGTACCTGATTGACTAATCCACCTGCCAATCACGTCAATCTTAAAACAGAGATATTCACTGGTGACCAGACTCACACCTTCGAAAAGTATTGAAGAAGTGTGTATTCTGGATCACAGACAAAGTGAATATTAGTTATGTTGTGAAATGAGCTGAACTTAAACTGTTGAGTCTCAAATAAGAATGCGCTATATTATCAGTCAAGAAAAAAATAGAAATAGAAAAAAATAGATTTCCAAAGTGTACTTAAAAACCTACCGTGTTTATCCCCTCCTACTCCTTCTCCCCAACTATTCCAGACTATCTATTTCTACCTCCCTGTTTTTATTTTCGCTTGCTTATACAGCAGCAACATATTTGGCAAGGGCGTCATGATTAACTGTTTAAGATGATCCTGTAGAATGCTAAGCCTGCTGACCGTAAGGAGGGTTCGAGTACAGCTAAGGAGAGATCGCTAAATTATTCAGACATGCATGAATGACATATAAAACGTTATAACATGGTAGAAAGGTCAAAAAGGCTGATTTTGCATAACAACATTGTTCTTGAAACCATATTTGTTTTCTTTTCTTATCCAGATTGTTTTCCGTAAGATCATCGACGTAAAGCGTGAGGAAGAGGAGATGCTGAAAAGGAAGAACGAAGCTCCGCTGAACCTGCCGCCGGACCACCCTGTGCGCCGCCTGTTCCAACGCTTTCGCCAACAGAGGGAGGCTCGAATGGCGGCCGAACGTGGAGTCGCCGCCCAGCTCTGTGACATCGAGAGAGGCATCATCCATTGTGAAGCCCCAACCCCTCAGATCCTCGCCTCCACCAGCATTGTCACGGTAACCGAACACCCAAACGAGACCACGCCCACCTCGTCCAATGCTCCGCCCACGAGGAACACCAGTCGCAGTACTCAAAATGGCATGTGTAAGACAGTGGAGCCCCCAAAAGCAAAAGGGTGGGGGCGCTTCAAAGAGGCGGTGAAAGCCGAGTCATGGAGCAGCGTGTCCAAAGCGGAATCCATGGAAACACTCCCGGATCGGACTAAATCTCAAGACCAGGTTTCATTTATTTATTTATTTGAGCATCTTAAAAAAGTGCATATGGCAGGTTATACTACTAATTTTACTAAAACACACTTAACATATTTAAGAAATATAATATTAAAACATTTTTTGTTTATAATTTTATTTTCTCGTCTAATTCGTACAACAGCTATGATTAATAAATGATAACACACACAATTTTGTTAATGAAAGCCATGCAAAAATGCCTTCTTTGTGCTTAAAATGTCCCTGCCTTTTAGACATAAGTTTTGGTGTTGATGACATAGATAGAAGTAACTTAAACAAACTGGATTTCAGCATTGAAACTGGCAGCTAAAATGAGAGATTCATCTGAGGCTCATTCTGCTTTCTGATTGGATAATTGTTTTGAGAACCAAAACACTAAATTATAACAAACAACTTGACCTTATAACATAATCAACTTGCCCCTCATGTCCAATGTTTTTGTTATTAAGAATAAATCAGCATTACAATGTTATCAGTAAGCGGTGTATTAGATTTGAACTTGTTTGTTTAGTTTCTGGAGACACAGATGTGTTTATGGAATTTAAAGTTCAAATCTTATAGGGTTCATATGTTATACCATCCATACGACTAATTAGTAAATGTGGCATTCAGTGATAATGCTGTCATCCACTTAGCAACTCGGCTAGTCCGGAAATGTTTTGGTTAGTCACGTTCAGTGTGTAAACCTTTTGCTGTTTTATTTTACCAAATCATTTGCACAATTTGTGTATTTTTCAAAATCATTTGTACAATTATTTGCAAACTTGACTGTTTTTACCAGGGGTGGGCAATTATTTTTTCCATGGGGCCACATGAGAAAATATTGTGGAGGGCTGGGCCGAAATGCTTAACTCAATTCTGCATAATATTAATTGTATTTCTTTATAAAAAGCAGTAAATAACTTTGTTTTAACAAGCTGGTAAGACTGGTAAGAGTATTTGTTAGGACTAAGCAATGAAAAAGTGAGGTTGCCTTAAAAAAATGTCATTTAAAAAAACACCTCTAAAATAAAAGCAATGCAACTTTAGTCCATGCATGAGGTAAAATTATAAAATATATTTATTTTGTAATTCCAAATTAGCTTAAATGGCCAGGTCAGAATCATCCAAAGGGCCGTATGTGGCCCAGGAGCTGTACAATGCCCAGGTCTGGTTTTTACAGTAGTAAACAATTACATCCATCTTTCTTAACACTCACTTTTTCTTGGTTCAGGTTTCTCTGAAGAAGACAGACTCGTGCGACAGCGGCATCACCAAAAGCGACCTGCGATTGGACAACGTGTGCGAGCCGCGAACACCACAGGAGCGCAGCCCGAATGCCACAGACGAGAAGAAGACTCTGACCAACACTGCGTTGGAGCAGCAGATGGTCCACGCGGCCTTCACTGAGTTCAAGCAGGAGATACGAGAGGATATGCAGGCTCTGGACAGACGTATGGGGGCCCTAGAGAACCAGCTCACCCAAATGCTGCAACTCCTCAAGTCCAGGAAGTCCTCGGGATCCTTTTTCGAAATCTCACGGCCACCATCACCAGACTCTGACAGCTTTACTTAAAGGTCCTATATTATGCAAAATTAAATCCTGTTAGCTTTAAGCCATGTTATTTTTTGTTGTTACCTCATCAAAAACATACCCGGAGTTGTGGTTTGTTCATTCACACGTTTGAATAAACCTTAGTCTGTCTACGTACAACTACAAATTCTCTGTTCCACCTCGTGATGCCATGAAGCAATAGTTTTCAAGCAAACAGCTACAGCTAACAAACAGCTTTTGTTCGGTAAAGTCTGACAGTTCCAGGGCTGAAATCATCCAAATGATTCTACTGAAAGTGTATGGAGTTTAATTCAGAAGCACTTCCTGCTTCTGAATTGTGTTTTCTGTTTGAGAGAAGAACTCAGCCTAAATATGCAGGGTTGTGTGTTAAACATGTGAGTGAATCAAAACAAAACTCCTGGCATGTTTTTGATGAGAGCACAACATTATAACGTAGATCAGAAAATAGTGTAATATGGGCCCTTTAAAGAGCTTTTACTTTGGACAGTTTTGTTTTTCCTTCAACAAAGAAGGTAAAAATGAAGATATTCTTGGAATGTATCTTCTAAAGTCTAAAAATTTTATTTTTGCACGTATGACGCTTGGCCAAATCATTCACCATTTGCGCCTCATCCGAATGTTTCAAAGGGCTTATATAGCGTTATTTTTTATTTATATTGTAATGTTGTTTCCTCATCAAAAACATACCCAGAGTTGTGTTTTGTTTCATTCACACATGGTTAACACAAATTTTGCATATTTATCCTGTGTTCTTTTTTCAAATTGAAAACATTCTATTTCTCCTTGTGATGTCATTATGTGGTAATACAGGAAATGCTTCCCTGTGTTTTTAAACTACTTACACTTTCACAATAATCATTTTGATCATTTCAGCCCTGGTTTTATCTAACTTTGAAGTTACAGCTATTGTTTTTGCCTCACTGCTTTAGTACCAGAGACTTTCTGTGGTACTCTCAGCTGTACTAAAGTTACAAAATTAATATAAAACATAAATAAATATTAAAAAATTTAATCATAATTTTAATAATCAAGGATTACAAATGTGTGAATGAAACAAAACACAACTCCAAGTATTTTTTTGAGGAGGTAACAACATTCTAACATGGCTAAACGCTCACAGGAGTCAGTTTTGCGGAATATAATATTAAGCATCTGCCCTCAAAAGCAATGGCGTCCAAAGGCGGTCTGAACGTAGCATAATTGTTTAACTTTCTTCCGTTTGCACTGTTTTATATTTGTAAACAGTGAGGTCTGAATGACACTGTACCACTATGAAGCGTTCAAACTGTTTTCAGCAGCCAATCAGCTCGTCCACTTCAATGTGACGCTATAAAAGAATTGAAAATGACTGATCAGGACTGAAAACCTTATTGGAGACTAAAGGACCGAACAGAGATCTTCTGTTTGATCGATATCTCCTGCCATCTTAAGAATCATTCATGTGAAAATCGAGTGAAATTTTATTTCCTCCTTGGGCTGCCCAATTTTGAAAAATTGTCAATCACAAATATTTGAAACTATCATTTATGCACAGTCTAAGATGTACCTTTAGATAAAGAACAAATTTAATAGCATTCGTCATGTTCTTCTGATTCCTATTTTAAAGCTGCGCTATGTAACTTTTCTTTGTCAGCCTTCATGCAGGAGTTACTGCTTTGTATGGAATGTTACACAGTATGGTATTAAACTAATCTATTTCCATTCATGTAAGTATTTTTTCAGCAATAAAAATACCTGTAAATTCATAAATTCAAATAGCATAATTAGATAAGTTTAATGCCATACTGCGGAACATTCCAGACAAAGCCATAACATCTCCATGGAGACAAATGAGTCACAAATGAGTGACCAGCAAAAAAGTTACACAGTGCAGCTTTAAAGCCACTGTAGGCTGGACAAGTGGCTTTACTCCAGAATCTGAGGAAACGTACAAATGCCCATATCATTCACAGCAAAAATGTTCTTTCTTTTTTTTTTATTAATTAGAGCAATAACTGTAATAACGATTAAAATATGTAAATTCATTGCACAGCCCCATCTCCTACATCAAGTGTAGGTTATTACAGCAATTCTCCATGTTTGGTCTTCCATCGTTAACTGTAGCACAACAAGGCCAAATGTGGGAATGAACACTTGGATTAAAAATGTCTTCCCAAAATTAGATTAAGATATATAATAGTTGAAGTCTTCCATAAATAATAAATACAGATTAAGGAGGTTGTGGGTTAGACTTCTGATCTTTGAGTGGAGTGTGCATGTTCTATCTGTGTTACTGTGGCAGAATGGTTATCCTGTCTCTTCCTCTCAGTAAGGAGGTTGTGGGTTAGACTCCTGATCTCTGTACAGGGCAGTCAGAATGTCCCATAGTCACTGAATGTGATACCACTTAAACAGAGAATGAGTTTAGTTTAGTTTAGTTTATTTTATTTAAAGGACAGTGTGCAGTTACATTAAAAGATGGCTGCACCAGATTTAGCATAATGCTACTTTCCATCTGTAGTCCTAAAACAACAATTAACACAACAATTAAACAACAATTAAAACAACAATTAACACGTACAGTGTAAAAACAATACAATACAAATCAGTGCAAGAATTCAAAAGTACAAATTATTCAGTGTTCAGCACAGACTAATAAAACAAGTAGTACAGCAACAATAAAATAATAAAATAAAAGTAAAATTGCAGCAGTTACTTAAAGTGCAAGGGGTCAGTATTATTTAAAGTACAAGAGGTAAGTAAAGTGCCTCAGTATGTTTGCAGTGCATCAGAAAAACAGTGCAATAGCTACCGGATGTACCCACGAGGGTAACACCCGGTAGCTATATATCCAACTGGTGTGGAATACGGCAGTGTAATAACAGTCATAATCTGATAGTCTGGGGCCAAATACCCGTCTGAGGACTCTGTGTTTTCATTAGAATTTGCTTCTTCAGCCTTAACATTGAACTTTGCATCTGGAAGAGCTATGGATTTTTTTTTTTTTTTTTTTTTCACATTTTTTCATTCACCAATCTCTGATGTTGACTGACAAGCAACACAACTCCAACTTAAGAGCTGTACTGAAAGCTGTATTTAAAGAACATTTGCTTTGAAAAGACTTGGATCATATAATGGTCTTATTTTGTTTCATCAAACAGGAAAGTTGAAAGACGATGGACATATTTGGCAATAATTTTGAAGGTTTTATAATCGTCTTAAAGCAGAACTCTGTCACTTTCCTCTAAGGTTGTCAAAACGTTCAAAAATCAGATGAATCATTACTAAAACAGTTATTGAAACTAGATACTCCTTTGAGCAGGTATCGATACTAAAAAAAGTGACAGAGTTAGGCTTTAAAGACACTGAACACTGTGAAGAAGGAGGAGACGCCATGACGGTCCGATGAAGCAGATGTGAATGCCTCTCCACTGTGAAGAGTGAGTGGGAGCGCTTTAGTCTGCTGCGTCTCGTGTTTTCGTCCCATACTAAAATGTATTTAATATATGCAACTGTTGCCATGTGAAATAATCCAGAACTCAGTCGCCACAAGCAAAAGGAAGTTTGAAATCGAAACTTGGACACAACCAGGGCTGCAAATAAGACTAAGTGAGAAAAATAATCATAAAACAAAAATCAATTCACATTTTAAACCCATCCAGGAGCATTAACATCTGAGAGAAGATTGAAATCTGAACTTTAAACTAATCCAAGAATCCCATGCGTTTCAGAATATGTAGAGGTCTAAACTACAAGGTTAGCAGCTTTTACACAGATTAAGACCCCATGGAGTCCATCCAGTTCTGCTTTTGACCCGGTGTAGTCCTGGTTCTGGTTTAGACCTGGACTTAATTTCTGGGTTGCTATGGCGACTGGGTTCACATTGAAGCACTTTCGTGTATTTAAATGTTGTTCGTCTTTGTCCAAATGTTGCATGAACTTAAAGTGAGACTGCAACTGGTGCCAGAGGGTCCGGACCGGTCCTGCATGAACTGGACCTGTTCAGAGCCAGGGTCACATCAAGACCTTGGCGAGACCTGGTCTTTTGTTGACTTGACAACATTATATTGATAAGTCTAATATGTTTACTTCTGATAATAAGACCTGATTTAGTCCTGGACTAGACCTGGACTAGACCTGGTTTAGTTTCATCCCACGTTAGACATTGTTTAGACCTGGTTGAGACCTGTCTTGGACCTGGTTTACTCCTTGGTTTTACCTGGATTAGACTTGGTCCTGGTTTAGTCGCTTGTTGACTCCAAAGCCCTGATACCACTGAACTGATAAGTCTAATGTGTTTGTATTATAATAAGTGTAATATGTCTGTGTAAAATGTCAGAGCGCTGCACAAAATCCACCTCCAATAAAAGATTTTTTACTTTTGACTTTAAGTTTGACAAAAGATGTGTTTGTGAGTCACTGCAAAAAAGAGTTCAAGGGGGTTCAGAATTTCTAGTTTTGATTCATTTAGATTTATTAGAATGTTACAGGACCAAAAATGGCATAATTTGAAATAAATAAATGCATTTACACATTAATGCATACATTCTGGTACCCCCCAATCCAATAATCAGTGAGATGCTTCAGACGGCCTCCTCTGGTCTATGATAGAACACGCTCCTTTTTCGACGGAGCGCCTGACCACATCCATGTCCCTGTCCGTTTTACCTTTACCCCACCGAAAGTAGAAGCACCTAGAGGAGAAGCACTGCTGAGCTAACACCTTCTGTGGCGTGTGCAGGACATGGCCCTTCCACCATGTCCTGCACCTGCCTTCCCAGAGCAGGAAGGGACAGGACGCTGCATCAAGAGGAACCCTGAAGAATACAAGCAAAGGATGGAGAATGTGAAGAGACGACAGAACCGACCCCATTCTGCATGATTTTGAAGAACAATCTAATTGCAATTTTTCTGACAGTATTGCGGTTTGACATTTGTGCCAACTCAGATTGCAATTTTGATTTGACTGAGATTAAAAGTACAGTACCAGTCTGCACTGCAAAAACTACCCTTTGAAATAATAGCTCAAATCGCCTACTCACCTGTGGTGCAGAGCAGGAGGTTCAGCTGGTTCAGTAGAGAGGATATAGCGACTGTTTGATCTCAGTCCAGGTTTACTGTAGTACTGTAGTCCAGTTTCAGTCCAGGTATAGTCCAGCTTTTTAGACCAGCTTTAGTCCAAGTGGGTAGTATATCTTTAGTCCAGGTATAGTCCAGTACTTAAAGGGCCACTCCTCCCATAGAAATGACAGGTGGCTGACCACACAGGTGTGAACGGTCATGTGGGTCTGATCACTGTTTAGTCATGGTTTAGTCCAGGTGTTGTCCTGCTTTAAACTGCACTGTGTAACATTCCCGGTTTATACTCTTTCACCTGCTTGTCTACGTGGAAATGTGTCTACAGTATGACATTTAACTGATCAATCTTGGATTTTAATTTTTTCAAAGTCCCTAGAAAACATTAATTCTCACTGTGAGCAGGGTCTTTTCTGCACACATCCGACCTGTAACATGGCCTGGTGGAATGTGTAATGCCATTCCGTGGAACATTTTAGGCAAAGCAATTACATCTCTATAGCACTTAAAGGTGGTTCCTCCTCAGCTCTCTGACCACACAGGTCTAACCAGTATAATGAGTTCTGTGGTGACGATTAGACCATGTTTAGTTCAGTCCTGCTTTAGTCCAGTTTTAGTCTTGGTTCAATGTGGTTTTGGTCCTGTATGAGTCCATATTTTGTCCTGGTTTAGTCCAGGTTTAGTCCTCTGTAAATGCCTTTTCAGTTCTGCCTCTCTCCCTCTCTCCCTCCTCTCTTTTATCACCTTTTCCACTTGTCTGTATTTTGATTTTGACTCCGACTAGAGGCTCCAGCGCGGCAGCCCTGGTCTGACCCCACCTCTCGCGCTCTGCATTGCGGCTCCGGTCCTGTCTCTGGAACTACAGCGCCATCTGCTGGACCTGCACTGCTCATACAGCGTAAGGAACAAGGAGGGAAAATACGGTACGGTTCGTGTCACATCACGATATTATGCTCCTTATGTTGTTCCCTCATTAAAAACATACCAAAAGAAGTTTTAGGGAAAGGGAGTATCAAGAACAAAAGTGAGAACTTATTAAACACGTTAATACGTTGTTTTTGGCGAATATATAAAACAATAAAAGGTAATATTGTGGTCTAAATATGTGTTAGCAGCTGATACCTCATAAAAGTGTAATAACCCCTCTTTAAATAATAATAAGAAAGGCTACAGCTATTGAGTAGGCATATATTTGTTTTCAAATCATCTATAATAATCTTGTTGTGTTATGAAGTCAAAAAATGTTATCATGTTAAAGGAATTATGTAAATTTTCTGGTTTGTGACACTCTGCTCTGATTTGCCTGTTTTATTCTGGCCCCACTTCCTTCCCTTTCTCTCTTTCTCTCTCTCTCTGAGTGCCTGGCTTCCTACAATTAACTTCTTCATAACTTCTCCATAACTTCACAAAGACATATACTCCGAATCTCTTCAAATTCAGATGGGCATAATTTACAGATGAATTATGGCTGCTTATGAGGAAAAGAAGAAAAGAAAAAAATATCATAGGAAACTGTGAAAAGCATTGTGGATTTCTGAAGAATAAATTAACGAAGCGCTAAATTCTGTTCATCTGAGGTGAGAGAAATGTAATTTTTGTAAATGATAAGAGCTCCTTCTCTTCCTTCTTTTTTTTCAGTGAAATAAACAAATCTGATTGGACAGCTCTGTCAGAGTTTGACCTGAGACACAGGGAAGGAGAAGGAGACCAGACTTAGGGATCTTCTATAGGGAAAATACAAATAAAACAGTCAGGACCCCAGGCTACCAAAAGCCTATCTCTCCCCCTGTCCCTCTCCCCTCTCCCTGGCCCCCCAGCACAGAGGCACAGAGTTTGATCCTGTTGTTGTCTCTCCAGCTGAACTTTCTGGTCTCTGCTTCATATATGCAGAGGATTGGGAGCGACGGGGGCAGAACTAACAAATGTGCGGGGTCAATTGGTAAGAACACTCCTCCTCCTCTCCTCCTTTTTTTCTTTCTCTCCTTTTTTCTCACCTGTTGAACTTTGAACTTGACTTGTCTCAACTCTGGCATGCTGCAGATTCAGGATTTGTCTTTCTGTTTCTATGATTTAAATTTATGTTTAAAGATACTTTATCTAGTCATTTATCCTGAAATTTCTCTGAACGTCTTGTAAGAGATGTAGACTACAATTTCAGACCACCAGGAATACCTTTTCAGTTAGTATTTTTCCCAAGACACAGTGTTACATTTAAAAGCTTGTTTTAGTAGCTTCTGTTGGTTTTGGTGTGGAAACCTTAACTCTTTACTTAAAGTCACCAACATTTTTTTTTTTTAATGAACCCACTTTTGAAATTCTTTGGAGTCACATAAATTCAGAATGCTGGGATTTTTTTCTCCCTCTCAATCCAATTTTTAAAATTTTTGTTTTCGGTTTGTCTGTTTTTAATTTTATTTATACATTTTTTGCAGATGGATTGGATCGGATTTTCACCTTTTTTAAAATTTCTATTTGAAAATGTTTGAATATTTGAAAATTGTTTTTTCCTTCCACACCAGACCCTCTTTCTTATTGAACATTTGTAGGTAACAGGAATCTATTTAGTTGTCTACAGGTTTGTTTCTTCTTTTATTTTCACTACAACAGCACACATTACCACACTTGCACAGTGACCACACACAATGGGAACTTGTAACTTGTTAGACTACTTCTTACGCAGCTACATCACCACTTTAACTTCTTAACCTTTATGAGTTCGCTCACTGGGTCTGGAAATTAAGTTATCTTTTATTTTCTTTTACCCCTTATGTAGATTATTATTTACTTTTATTGTTTCTACGTAACAGTTAACATCTGGAAATTTAATATTAATTTTAAATTAATATTGACAGCATTTTAGTGCTTTGGATTAGCATTGTCACAATTAATTTAAAACTTGATTTTGATATTAAGCAAAGACTTGATAACAGTTTCAATACAGATTTTTTTTTATTTTTTTTTTACAGTAGGTGTATGTCATGTATCAGTCGTTTCTTAAATGTTACCATGTGATCTTAGTTCTGATATAGTCAAATTTATGACTGAAAAATATACTATATCATGTGTGGGGCTAAGCTAACAAGCTAACACAGGGTAGTGTTTAGTATTACGACTGCTGGAGTGTGGAGCTGTTGTTTTGCTCTGGACAAAGCTCTGGCCTCAGTGAGACTAGATCCATCTGACCAGCACAGCACCGACCATTCTGGACTTTTCTCCCCCCCTCTCCTCTCTCTCCCCACTCTCTGCCCTCTCTTTCTGCTCGTGCCACTGTATTCTCTTGGTTGGGCTGCTCTTTGGATAAAGGTTGATGGTTCAAATCCTGCAGGGACATTTCAAATATCCACATGTCCTTCATGCAGCCCCAGGGCAGCTGTGGCTACAGCATTGGCTTACACCACTACAGGCCTGACACACTTGAATAACAGGGCTGCAACCATTGATTACTTTGTCTGTAATAATCCCATTCTGTAGTGAATTTGATGTTTTATTTAGGCTAACGATTTAAGGTCAAATTTTCAACATTAAAAAATAGTACTTTTATATTACCATGTGATCACTAGTCTGGTCTTGTATCTGTGTATTCCCTCAGTCTTACATGAGCGTATATTAGTCTTTGTGGTTTTTATACAGCTCAAGATCATTCTAGAGCTATTGAGAAAAGGCTCATTTCTGACACACTTTGAGAAGCCTGTCAAGCCAATTATTATTTTCATTGGTTTGTTCCAGAGTGTGTGGATTTTTATATTTTTTTGACAAAACTTGAAAATGTTGTATTTATCTGCCACACAATTGAGTGGTTAGCGCTTCAGCCTCACAGCCTGAAGGTCTTGGGTTCAACTCCCAGGATATCTCAATCTCAGTGGCACTTTCCTGGTTAACTAGAAGTGAACAAATAAATTCTATCTGCATCCACTTAACCAGAAATAGAAGACAAACTAGGAACAACTCCAGCAGAACATTATTAATAAATTGCAATAGAAAATGTAATTCACCTGGGCAAAAATTTTGGAGTATTTGGAAATCCAAGTGCAACACCAAAGAGCCAATCGGAGCAACGTGGCTTGATAGCTGTCAAACCTGTTTGCTAACGCTAGTGAGAATGCACTCGAGAAAAGAAGGCACCTGATTAGTTTGTTATTAATGTTCAGATCTTGATTTGGGACAAAATTGTGAAATAAAAAGTCCAAATAGACAAATTTAAAGAAAATTTTAAGGCCAGAATGATGAGCAGCAGTTACAAAGAAAGGGTCAGCATTTTTTCAATAGAAGTCGAAAACCACCCATGCTCACTTCCTGTTTGGAATGCGGAGGCTAGCTATGTCCATTTATATAAGTTACACAGACATTATCACTAATAAATGATAATACCTCTTTTATCATTGGTGGTGGTTGTGGGGATAGGCTATTAGGTCAGTAGTTTAACTTTTTGCATTGAATCTAACTGGGTTTGTGTTGTTGCAATTCCCACAGGTTTCCCAAGGGGACGCTGTTGAGAAGCTGGCTCACCAAGTCGCGTCCCCGTCTGCTGTTGCTGATCGCCGGACTCAAGCGGCCTCAGGTCACGCTAATGCGCCGCAAACGGATGAAGCGCACCAAAGTAGCCAAGACCACGTAAGCACCGGTAAATATAAGACTTCCAAACTAGAGCCACGTAAGCGCCGGTAAATCAGGCCTTTTGATACTTTGCAGAGACTTCACGCTGGGGGTTCTGAATGTATGTCTATGGCGGAATGTGCAGCAGTTGACATGGTAACACAGTGTACACATTAGCAAAATCTGCCCAACAAAATTTTAAGATGGACAACACATTTTCAGGAGTTTGTGATTTAAATGAGTGTTCATTGTCTCGATTAGGTGTTTTAGTTTTAACAACAAAGCTGAGAGTGGCTAACTGAAAACTGTAACGTGAGCGGCAGTAGCTCAGTTGGTAACAGCGTTTGTCCACTGATCGGAAGGTTGGCGGTTCAAATCCTGTTCTTGACATAAAAATCATTGGTTGAGCAGTCAGATCCACTGACCCGCAGGTTGGTGGTGTGATTCCGGCTCCCACAGATGAATGCTGTCATTGTGTCCTTGGGCAAGACACTAAAATACATTGTTGTGTGAATGGGTGAGTGGTTCCTTGTTATAAAATGCCTTGAAGGTGGAAAAGCGCTATATAAAAATGTGACCGTGACCATATTTGAGAGGGACTTGTTTAACAGAACAAATCAGCTCATCTGTTGTAGTTCCAAATAAGTCAGTTCTTTAAGGTCAGATTGTGTTAAATTAAAGATCAGATAAAAGTCTAACTTGATTAGCAAAGCATCAGACAGAGAAGTGCCTCTAGTTAGCATCACCCCCCAGGGAATGTTGATGAAATAAGCTGCAAAGTATCAATACTAGAGTAGAATGAGCCTAAGGAATGGAACCCTGTATGGATGCCGATACATTAAAGGGCTTCCCAGAGCTTTGTCTAGTCATCTGTGTATTGTATGTTTAATTTAGGTTATTTTGGTACCTCACTCATGGCCCACCATATTATTGTGAGACTTTTGACGATACGATATCACAGTATTTCAGTTATTGTTATATCCTTAATCCTGCGTAATGTCATGTTTTTTTAACCACAAAATTTACCTAGTTTGCACTAAAGTTGCCAAAATGATTAGAAACAATATAGACAATACTATTAAAACCCCACATACACAATTTAGTAGCAAAAAAGAAGTTGATTAAAGGCTGCCACACACTACAGGAGAATTTGCCTGATTTTGTCTGCGATTTGCTTCTCCCCGAGTTCAGGGAGGCATGACCCGAGTTTGTGTCTTTGTGTGTGATTTTGAAGCCGCTGTGCTCCTCATGTTTGTGGTGTCAGTGTGACTCTGAGCTGCTCTGTCAGATCACAACCACCAAACATCAGCAGCGCTACAGTAACAGCCAATAAAACAGAGCGTCAGAGGCAGAGGAGTGACGGACACAGAGGTGCAAGATGCAAACTCGGGATATTGCAAAAATAATGAGAAGACTTTATTACACACCTCTCCTAAAGTGGTAAATTTAAAGTGCAGCATCTCATCCACATTATCCACAGTTTGTCCTCCACAAATAATGACATCCAGTCCACAAAACCACGCTATTAATCCAGTTTGAGGCGTTCTTTAAAAGTAAAAATGCGAGAGTAGTTCCTCACGTGTGTCTGTTTACATCCACACAGCGCACAGATCGAGGTGAAGCTGCAGATTAGCGATAGTGACTCTACTTTCTGTGTACTTTATCGCCAATCGTTTATGCTTTAAAAATCATGTATCTGAAGTACTGCTCCACAGTTCACAAATAATAACACAGTTTTGACTTGTATCTAAACTAGAAGTGCAGTGTTCTGATCTTTTGAACACTTAAAGAGTCTCAAAGCGAGTGGTTTTACTGTAGACAGGAAACAGCAGACACGAACGCTCACACCTGTGTACCCTGTTGTCCACAGCCATATCCCGCTGCAGTCTTTGCGATCAGAGATTTTAAGTTTCATAAGATTTGTGTCTGTGGTGTGCGCTTATTGTTGCAGTTTAATAATTGTTTAAGTCCGAAAAATCCTGTAGTGTGTGGCGGCCTTTAGTGTTTAGTCCCACTTTAAGTTCACGTATCAAAAATAAAAATTACCTTTATCCAGCCCAGGTCTGATGTTCTTCTAACCCTGTAGAATCAGGATAAACCTTTGCAGATCCTCTGTATGTTTTAAACCAAGCCTGATTTGCCCTTTGACCTTTAAGGCTCATGTTGTTTACTCTCTCCACTCAGAACCTGCAGCCGGATGCCCCACTTCTCATGAGCGCTGTGCCTTCTGGAACCGCGCCGCAGAGAAGACGCTCCGCCGCCATGTTGGATCAGAGTCCCGCCCCCTATGGACTAGCCCCACCCCCAGGCCCCGCCCAGTCCAGGGCCGGTCCGGCCCACAGAGATCCAGACCCCCAGACTAAGGCCCAGATCGGGACTGAGCAAGCCGGGCTTCAGAAAGTTCGACTCGAGTGAACCCTCCTCAGAGCTGCTTCTATTCTGTGACTGTCTGTGTCTGTGCAACAATAAACTGTGAGCTCTCATGGACTCTGCCTCTCATTCAGATGCCCTGCCATCCTCCTGTATCCTTATGTGTCAGATACCCTCCCATCCTTTATCCCTATAGTGTTTAACTGAGATGTGGGCAGGTCAAATCTCTCTAGTTAATCTGCAGATGTTGTGGTGTGGTTGGAGAAATACGGTGGGAGAATGGAACTTGTCACATGATCAGGGAAAACATTGGCAGATATTCCTTTTCTTATGAAAATACCAGAAAATGAGACATAATACTCGCTGGCTAGTTTAAGTTGAAACTGTCTGGAATTAAATAAACTGTATGTAGATCTGTCGTACAGTCTTAAAAAAGAAACTCAGTCAAAACTGAACAGTGGTTGCCAGTGCCTTAACCTGCAGAAAGATAGAGAATACATACGTGTTTTTCACACGTATATGGACAGGTCATGCCTCATGTAAATGCTCAGAACCTCCAGGATTCCCTCGTTGAGATGCAGAGGCTGCACTAGCACTGATTCATGATTGGCTGCATGTGCTGGGGTTTAGGCAGTGATGATTCAGATCAGAGAGTACTTTTAGGTTTAAAATAATTGGATATCTGCAATGAACCTGGCAACCCAAATGACTTATGTGAGGCTCATTCTGATTTCTGATTATAGAACCAAAACACCAAATTATAACATAAACAACTTGACCATGTCCAGTGTTTTTAATTATTAGGTTACTTTTTTAATATATGCTGCATTTTTTTCCTTCCCAGAGCTCATTGGATCCATTGAGTATGTCTACCTCTGGTGGATATTTGGCAGTAACGCAGTGAGCCTGTCAAAGCTGTGGGAAACTAAAAACTCAAATAACATTAATTAAAATACATTTAAATCAAAGGTTATACTCTACATAATCTACGGTTTAGCGTTTACCTCTGCATAATATAATCGTAATTCATCTTTTAATGACGCTAACTGCTCTTTATCGTTGTTTGTGTAGTCAGCGGAGGGATACAGCACAACTCAAACCGAGGAATGGATCAGCCATGCAGAATCCGTCCGCTTAGTAAGTTAGACCCAGGCGTTAACGTGAAAAATAGGCTTACTGTGTCTAGTTAAATGTTATAAATATATTAAAAAGGTTGAATGGTGGCTCTGTTGTGAGTACGTCGTGTTTGTTGCCCCCGAAACCGCTCTGGAGGCCGTGTGAGACCGCCCTCACAGCGCCTCTCCTCGGTCACAGCCTGTCACCGGTCACTTCCAGTTCCAGGCAGCGGGTCCTGGCGCCTTCTGTGCCCCGGAAAAACAGCGTCGAGCCGCGGCCCCAGAGCACCGCCGAGCAACCGTCGAGATGCCCGGGATGATGGACAAGGGCTCCGAGTACCTGGGCAAGGGCCGGTCCAACGGAACCAAAAGCCCGTCAACGGCCTCTAACGGACACTGCACGGACGACAGCAGCGACGAGGAGCACGGTGGGTAGCCTCGGTCAGCAGCGGAGCCTCGGTCACAGAAAACAAGAAATTTGGCGATTTAAATGGGCAAAAGTTGGACCAGAATAGAGGTTTAAAACACAGCTAATACGAGACTGAATACAGGTTTAAAGTAAGACCCAGCTAGACTAAACACTAACGCACATGTCATAACAGTTTATAATTGTGTAATAGTTAAAATAGAGTCTTCTGATCAACTGTAGTCATTTACAGTAGTGTATTATTAAGATATTCACTACTATGTTTTATTATTTAGTGTAATGTGTGTATTATACAGCTTTCATAACGTGAACAGAGCGCGGAGCCTCGATCTCTGCCAGGGATAGCCTCGAACACATGGTTACTGTCCAATAGGGAGCCTCGAGCAAGGACTAGACCAAGACTAAAGAGGAACTTGACTAGGTCTAATCCAAGAACTATACCTAAGATAAAATAAGACCCCAGAAAGACTAATCAAAGACTGTACTGTATAATCATTATTTTTATTTATTTAAGTTTAAATATACAGCATTTTATCATTTCAACTGAAAAGCATAGATGGCCAGATATGTTTTTTCTTGAGTTCATTTTAATATCCGATATTTGTCTTGCTGCATTGATCAATATTTGAATGCAATCAACTTTTTGGAGCTTTCTCCCACATTATAACGTTATTCCCTCATCAAAAACATGACTGTAGAGGTTTTATATGTTATCCATGCAGGTGTAATTAATCTAGTGATTTAGCTGTACAGTTTCTCTCCACCTAACCAAAGCTCAGCCCACAAACCTATGTCATCCATGCTCCAGCATGGCACTTTTATACAGATTTACAAAAGCGCGATACAAAACAATACTACACAAACCTGATGTGATGGGCAGTAGTTTCATTAGCAGGATGCACGCTGACTCTGAAGGGGGAACAAGGGAGGGGCGGACTCAATCAAAAACAAAACTTATTTACATATTAAACAAGTGAATACACTGTTTTCTGCAAATATATCATTTTCAGAACAATTAAAGGTAACATGGTGATCTAAATATGTTTGCGTGTTTGCAGTTAATGCCTCCTCTTTAAGGTGTGGGTAGAATCCCTCAGTCGTCCAGGTAGAATCCATGGCAAAAGGAGAAATTCAATTTGTCAACTGGACAAAAGTTTATTTGGTCGAATACATTTCGCAGCTCATCCAAAGTGCTTATTCAGTTTTGGTCAAATGCTGGTGGACACTGCTTTATATCTGTCTGAAGGGATGAGCTAACTACAGTGAAATTACTCTGAGACTACCACACCTATTTGTTTACAGTTTCTGTTAGTTAGCTAAGTCTATTGAATATGCAGTCTGGGGTCTTGTTAGCATAACCATTCAGGGCCATAATGGGTGTCTTCACACCTCTGGACCTGACCTGGTGTTTTCACACCTCTGGACCTGACCTGGCTAGCCCTATTGGTTTTTCGAGGGGTGTTAAAGAGGCTATTTTTGTCAAGTCAAGAAAGAGAATCCTTCCTTGAACAGAAATGGAGGTCTCAGACATCATCTGTCTCCCATTTATAACTCTATCCTTAAACCTAAATCAAAACAAACAAAGAAAACAATAGGGCTAGAAAAATGTATCTGCTTCAAAATCCTAAAAATATCCATCACTAAATCTCATCAATGTCAATGGAGTTTATAGGAAGCATTACCCAGCTGACACATTACCCAGTTGAGATTTTGAAACATTTTAGAGTTTTATGCTTATTATAGAGGTGAGACAACCCCCACATTACCATGGCCTATTGCTGACATTAAGATCATATCCATACCTTTTACCAAATCTAAAATCTAATTAATAGATTTGTAATTCTACAAAAAAATGTGCGTTGTCCAGTTAACGTCTGAAAAGTTCTGAAGCTGGGTACACAGTAAAACAAGATAATTCTTCCAAAGAAGCGTGTTAAACCTGAGCAGGCTCTTTTCAAATCTCATTCCAGGAAAGCTGAGTTTGTGACTTCATAGTGAACCATTGCAGTTTTATGAGAGATTA
Source organism: Taenioides sp. WSHXM2023 (assembly GCA_029959045.1). Classification (NCBI taxonomy): domain Eukaryota; kingdom Metazoa; phylum Chordata; class Actinopteri; order Gobiiformes; family Gobiidae; genus Taenioides; species Taenioides sp. WSHXM2023. Next base: position 13,689,812 of record CM057090.1, read on the forward strand.
TCCAAGGTGTTGCCCAGTTGACAAAAGTTTTAAAATATTAAAATCAGTCTTTTCTAACATTTGGGATGTTATACAAGCCACTCAGAAATGGATTTTGGATCTTATAATTTAAGTGAAATTTTGAAATTTGAAAAGCGGACAAGCAAAAGGCTTTCTACAGCATATAAATTGATTGATTTTGCAAAAATCAATAATGCCATCAAGTCACCAAATTTTGTCCAAACCCCATGTGCCAATGTAAAACTATCATTGCTTCCAGGAATTCATAAGTAATTCATAAATACTGTAAGTGGACATGAAATGTACCCCTAATTACAGATTACACCCATATGATTGACCCCAATATAGAATACAGGACCCGGCAGAGGCGCTTCAGCTTATTTGATCAGAAATACGGCCTATTTTGTCAAAAACTTGCAGAGGGAAGGGGCTTGGGAAGTTGTGGAAGGAAAGATGTCTCTGCTTTTTTTCTCAACTAGATTTAACCAAAGTTTGATTTATTGATGTGTTCTGCTGTTGTGAAGCTTCAACCAATCAGATTCGAATATTTATCATGATGTCCAGAATGATAAATGCTGTACACATATCAATAAGGTGTTAACAAGCTTGGGGTTCTATGGAAACGACAAAACCGCTTAATGTATTATGCTTACCATGTTATTGCTGTGCTGTAAATAACAATAATAAGATAGATATTGTTTTATGTGTTTGTGTTGGTGCTTTTCAGACGTGGGAATGAGGGTGGGCTCCGACTATCAGGCCACCATCCCAGATTTTGAACCAGGAGCCACAAAATACTCGGACAAAGAGAGTGGAGGGATGCTCGTGTGGTCGCCCTATCACTCCATCACCGACTCTAAATGTCAGACCACACACACACACACACACACACACACACACACAGACACACACACACACACACACACACACGCACACACACACTCATTGGGTGTCCATGCTCTTTTATTTTCTGGTCATTCCATTGACTTCCATTAATTTCCTGGAGACTAATCCTAACCTTAATCATAGTCACTACTTGCCTAACTATAACCTAAACCCTAAAATTAACTATCTGAATTTTAAACCATGTTGTTGATCCAATAATAAAGGAACTACATTAGGTCCGCACAATATACGGTGTAGCTATTCTGGTTTTCTTCATTAAAAAGGAGTTAATGCTCATGTTCATGTCTCTGTTACCATAGAAACAAATATACTGTCATATTACTCTCAGCTACTTATGGGTCAAATGCAGAAGACAAATTTCCCTATGGAGACAATAAAGTGTACCTTAACCTTAACCTATCACAAAAATATTGATATGGAAAATATTGGCTGATTATACAATAATTGATATTGCAAGAAAATAAATATATCACAACATCTTACAGAAGTGTATTGTACAATGGACAAAAAGGCATTCATTCATGATTTTCCTTAGGTTGGTCTTGGTTTTGTCTTTGTTGAGTTTTATTTTGACCCTCTTTGACTAGTAAATGAAGGCTTATGCATTTTTGTTTAATTATCTGAATTTATTGTGCCAAAAAGTATATTACAATATCGCAATAATATTGTTTTCACAATACAAAACATAATTATTGAATATTGCATTTTTTCTCATATTGTGCGGCCCTAATTTATATAATCGACCTTTACCAGGTCCTCACCTGCCTCTGTCTCTTCACAGTGGATGAGTACATCGCCATCGCCAAAGAGAAGCACGGATACAACGTGGAGCAGGTGAAGTCCCTTATTTCCTCCAACAGTTGTATTCCGCTTCATTCACGCTGGGCTCAGTCATTTTCTGTAAAAAGTCCTTGCCTTAGAGCAGTCACCAAGCATGCGCTGTGTATTTCCCAGGATTGTTGCATCACAGATAGAGACCCTGCACAGTTTTTAAAAAGGGGGCATTATGCAAAATGTCATTTTCAGAGCTTTCTACCATGTTATGACGTTGTTCCCTCATCAAAAACATGCCTGAATAGGTTTTATGTCATCCATGCATGTTTGAGTAATCTAGCTGATTGTGATAGCGCTCTGAAGGGGTGATTGAACTCTTAACCATTGGTTCAGTCCTGGTTCAGTGCTTGTTAATACCTGGTTCAGTCCCTGGTCTAACCCTGGTCTTTGTCCTCAGGCACTGGGCATGCTCTTCTGGCACAAACATAACATAGAGAAGTCTCTGGCCGATCTCCCAAACTTCACTCCGTTTCCAGACGAATGGACAGTGGAGGACAAGGTTCTGTTCGAGCAGGCCTTCAGCTTCCATGGCAAGAGCTTCCACCGCATACAGCAGATGGTAACTACTGCAAATACTATTTTGTAGTAAAAGTAGTAGTGCTTCAAACTCGATTTTGATACTAAGGAATATACTTGATATTCAGTGCTGATTCTGATACCACATTGAATACAATAATACAAAAAAATACAATAGAATGTGATTTTCATATGTCTGTGTAATCCCTCAGGTATGTTAGTGGTCATAGTGGTCCATGGGCGTATACTAGCCTATGTGGTTTTATACAGCTCAAGATCATTCTAAAGCTATCCAAGGTTCATTTCTGTCCTGTGAATATAACTTTTTTAATGTCAATACCTGCTCAAATGAGTATCTAGTTTTGAAACCAGTTTAAGTATCGATTAGTATCTGATTTTCAATACTTTTTACAACCCTACTACAAGTACTACTGCAAGAGCTTTTACTACTTCTCTGATGAGTGCTCTGTCTACTCACTTCATCAAATCTTGAAGTTTCTGTTCTGTTTTGTGCAGCCCTCATATTAGAGCTAGATATTAAAGCTAGTACCTTTTATGTACTTTCAGTTACCAGACAAGTCCATCTCGTCTCTGGTGAAGTATTATTACTCCTGGAAGAAGACGCGCTCTAGAACTAGCCTCATGGACCGACAGGCCAGAAAGTTAGCCAGCCGCTCCAACCAGGAAGACAGGTACTTTTACTGCTAATACTGCTGCTGCTACTGCTATAACAGCTACTACTACTACTACAAGCCCTCACTCAGTGTATAATTATTTGTGTGTTTCAGTGATGAGGAAATGGAGGAGGCCAACCCGATTGAAGCCAATGACAGTGACTATGACCCCAACAAGGAGACAAAGAAAGAGGTGAGAGAAGAGAGAGATAGAGATGAAGGGGTGGGAGGGAGAGGGAATCCGCCAAGGAAACCAAGAAAGAGGTGAGGGAGAGAGAGGGAAGAGAGCAAAAGGGAGAGAAGAGATGAGAAGGGGAAGGATGTGAGACTCAGAGAGGAAGAGAGAGAAGGGCTCTGAACTAAAAAGGTCCACAAACTTTATCTTCTCCTCCTCTAGGGTTATTATTATTATTATTATTATTATTATTATTATTATTATTATTATTATTATTATTATTATTATTATTATATGATTGGGAAAAGGTTACAGCTTTAAAGATGGGCTATTATGCAAAATCACTTTTTTTAAGCTTTCTACCATGTTATAACTTTCTTCCCTCATCAAAAACACGCCTGAAGTGGTTTTATATGCCAGCCAGATCTCTCCTATTTGAACCCTCCTCATGGTCAGCTGTAAGATTCTGTCCAGTGTTCAGCCCACACACACCTACGTCATCCATGCTCTCACGTGACAATTCTCCATAAATATACAAAAGAATGGTACAAAACAATACACTATAACTTCACAAACTTGATGCAATGTGCAGTAGTTTCTAGAGGCATGTTGATTGTAATGTGATAGCACTCTGAACGGAGGGGGCTCAGAGCGTCAAAAAACAAAACTGAAACTTATTAAACACGTTAATGCGTTGTTTTTGGTGAAAATAGCATTTTCAAAACAATAAAAGGTAACATGGTGATCTAAATATGTTATGTGTTAGCAGTTAATACCCCCTCTTTAATGTCCCTCTCTTTCTCTTTGTCAGAACCAGCCTGAGGCCCCTCCCCCAGGAGCTAAACTGGCCCTGGGTCGCAGAGAGCACCAGACACTTACGCACCGCCACCACCAGAGGGCACGCTGCAGACCGCCTAAAGGCATGTACCTAACGCAGGACGACGTATTAGCCGTTAGCTGCTCTGTGTCCGCGGCTAACAGTCTGCTCAGGGGGCTGGACCTGGAGCTAGTGTCGCTAAAGAGACAGGTACGAATACTGGTACTACTAGTACAACTACTACTAATAGCAAAAGGAGAAATTTAATTTGTCAGCTGGACAGAGTTTATTTGGTCGAATACGTTTCGCAGGTCATCCAAGCTGCTTCCTCAGAACTGAGGCAACGTTTCGCAGGATGACCTGCGAAACGTATTTGACCAAATAAACTCTGTCCAGTTGACAAATTAAATTTCTCCTTTTGCTATGGATTCTACCTGGACGACTGAGGGATTCTACACGTGTACTACTACTAATGCTACTGCTATTGTGGCATCACTGATCCCATACATAACATTGTTCTTGTACAGCCATTTTATGTGGGTATTTTATGTGGCACACAGGGTACACTACTGGGGTCATTACTGTTTTAAATTTTTATAAGCAACCTACCGTTACATGAGTTACACATGTGATCCACTCCATTTGGCGTTACTACTATAACTAATACTACTATTAATACTTTTACTGGTACTGCAACTACAACTACTACTGTTATATGTTTTTTAACTTAACTGTTATTTTTCAGGTGCAGAACGCAAAACAAATCAACAGTGGACTCAAACACGCTCTGGAGTCTGGGATTGACGAGTTTAGGCTGCCTGAGGTAAAATAACCTCCAATAATATACATCAAAATAACTAAAAAATGTACTGAAGCTGTAGTGACCCATGTGACCATTCACTATAAGGATATTACTATTATTACTATAATTATACAATAATACGATAATGTGTTATTTATTTTTTCATTTATTTGATTGAGACAGTGCATGTTCATGGACAGACATGACGCAACATGAATGTATATAAACTTAATTATAGCCAAAGGCTTGTTGTCCCAAAGTAAAGTGTGTAAAGCTAAAGCTCTTTACTGACTGCTGTGACTGCTGTGTGCAGAGTAATCAGAAGGTGAACGCTCGCTGGACCACAGACGAGCAGCTGCTGGCCGTTCAGGGTGAGTCCAGTCTGTTCCTACTCCCAATTCTACGCTCAGCATAAAGGGCCTTTTTCTACACTTTTGATAACCCTGTTATGCAGAAAAACATGTCTCCTTTAATGCTCTGTGTGCAGGTGTGCGAAAATACGGTAAAGATTTTCAGGCGATTGCGGATGTGATCGGGAACAAGACCGTGGGGCAGGTCAAGAACTTCTTTGTGAATTATCGACGTCGTTTTAACCTGGAGGAAGTGCTGCAGGAGTGGGAGGCAGAGCAAGGAACCAGGGCTCCCAATGGAGACAGCGCCACCTGTGGAGAGGAAGGAAAGAACAGCACCCCTGCCTCAGGCAAAAGTACGGACGAAGAAGACGAAGAGGTGAGGGGGCACGAGCAGTGACTGATCCAACTCCTTCCTTTCCTAACCCATTCCTAGAATCTTTATTATTCACTGCAGTCAGCTTATTGGTACTTTAGAGTTGATGTCATGAACATTCTTTGGGGGTGCACTGCTCTGTCTGAAGCTCTGTTACTGAAGTTTAATCTGATCTTTGTTTTAACACAGTAATCTGCCATGTTGTTGCATTAGCCAAAAATATTAAGAAGTAAACAAAAGAGCCATGAAACAACTGCTGGACAGAGATGGGTAGAGAAGCCAAAAATTGTGCCCTAGTAAGAGTTAATGTTACTTCAAAATAATATGACATAAATAGTAACGTTGGACATTATATTTGATCTAATTTGAAGTCAATGTAATTTGAAGACGAACTATTAGATAATGCACAAATGCACTGGTATTTTCAAAGAACAGACACAAAAATGAGAAAAACTAAATCATATCAGAAGGAGCGGTGCAAGAAACACAAATGTTTAAGTCATTTAATATTGTCAGCATTAAATGTTTGTCACTTGTAGACTCACAGTGGGAAGAGTTACCAAAACGTTTACTCAAGTAAGAGTACTCTTACTTCAATAAAATATTACTCAATTGGCTGATTCCAAATTGACACGTGTAGCACTCTGAATTGAGTTCTACACATTAATCTGGGATGGCTCTCGCTGAAAGTGTTCAGAAAATGCAAAACATCATGGTAATTGGATCAAAGCGTCACAACAGCAGAACAAGCAGAAAAATCTAAAAATCTAATTTTTAATGTAATTAAATACAGTTGAGAGAAAAGCACAGACATATTTCCTGTCCACAAATGCCCAAAGCGCCTACCTTCTGCACGTATCTCACAAACACAATAGTCCATATTAACGCAAAAATAGGCTGAAATACGTCTGTTGGCGTTGGCATGTTTGTTTTGGCTTGTTGGGGTGCTTCGCATTGGGCTTCCGCACAAACCTCAAAGGCTGCTCTGTGATTGGTCACCAACCACCTGTTTGTGAACTCACAAATATCGTGAGAAATCATCTTGCTGTGCAAGGTTAATCCACCTCTGCTGCTGGATCACTACTGTTAAATACATCTGTCCAACCATTAACATTTGACTCTAGCAGTAACATCCTTAAGTCTCTTCTGATGCACTATTCGACTAAATGTGAATTTGTTGAGATGTGATGACACTATTTTGAGCTTTAGAACTTGAGAATCGGTGCTCTCCGGTAGAGTAGTGATGTTCACTTCACTCTGAGACACAGCCTGTTTGCTGAATGTCTCTACCCTCTCGCTTCTCATTTCACACCATAACTTCCTTGTCTAATAAAGCCTTCGGGGCCAGAAAGTTTAGAAAAAAATAACAACCTGAGAATCACAAACATGTGCTTTTTATTTAATGTCTCTCCCTCTCTCTCCCTCTGTCTCTCTCTCTCTCTCTCTCTTTCCTTCTCTCTCTCAGGTCTCGTCTGGCGCTTCTCCGGCTGCTGCCTCCTCCTCTTCTCATCCCCCTCTCTCCTCCTCTTCCTCCTCCGCTCTTCACCAGCCTCCTCCTCTCCTCCGCCCTTCTCTACCGGCTGCTCCTGCTCTTCATCGTCATCCTCCTCCTCTCCAGCAGCAGGCTCGCTTCCTCCAACCACGCTCCACTTTACAGCAGCCCCCACCCCTCATCCGGCCCTCGTCCAATCAGCTGCCTCCAAGGCTCAACCCAAGACCACCCACCACTACCTGCAGTACCGCCCCCGGAGCCACAGGTGGAGCTGCACAGCCACAGCAAGAAGCTCCTCCTTCACAGGCTTCAAACATGCACTAAAACGCAACACCACCGCTGGGTCAAATGAAAACAGGGTCCCACTCACCCAGAACACTGCAAAAACAAGTTAAAGCTGCACTGTGTAACTTTTCTGGTGGGGGTACACTGCCTGCTTGTCTGTCTCCATGGAGATGTTTTGCTCTGAATGTTCAACAGTATGGGATTAAACTTCTCTTTGTCCGTGCAGGAAGAGATGATGCCACCAGACCAAGTCACAGATCAGATCTGCGGAGAGGCTAGCCTGCTCGCAATAAGAATCAAACAACAAGAAAACATTTGTAGTTGGATAAATGCAAAATGAATAAGTCTAATGTCATACATTCAGGCAAAAAAACATCTCCATGGAGACAAGCAGGCGGCAGATCCTCTGACTCCTGAAAAGTTACATTATGCAGCTTTAAAATAAACAAGTCCAGATGGTTATAGGTGGACATTTGGACAATGTTCGGTTGAAACTACCCAATACAGTGTGTGAGGTTTAGTGGGTAGAGATGTCCACCCTCTTACCAGGAGGTTATTGGTTCAGTCCCCATGTATTGCATTCATTCAATCCCCATGTATTGCATTCAAAGTATTGGTTTTGATCTCTGGTGTTACCTGGTTGGATATTTTTAAGTTTAAGCATTATTGTGACTTTTCTGCTGGAGGGTGTGCTACCTGCTTGTTACTATGGAAATGTTATTATTTTGTTTGGAATGTTCCACAGTATGGCATTAAACTTATCTCTCTTGCATTTATTCAATTACAGGTGGCTTTATTGCTCCAAAATACCTCGAAAAACATGTATACTACAGAGAGCGGGGTCACCTCTTAGCAGATCTGAGCTGTAACTTGGTAACGTCACCTGCTTGTCTCCATGGAGATTGATAAGTTTAATGCCTGTGGGACATTCCAGAAGTCTCTGCATGGAGAATACCAGGAAGGTAAATAGTGCATTTTAAACTATATCTACATCTAAACTACATCTTCATATATTTGCCATTTTTGAACCATGTCAACAGTACAAAATTTTAATATTTTTGGTTGATTCATAATTTTATTTTTGTTAAATCTGAATTTCCCACCGTCCCTTTAAATGTATAAAATATTTAATTAACATTTTGGCGCAGACATGATGGTTCTAGTGACTTTCTAGGATTTCTGAAAAGTATTGTAAATATTGTTTGGGATTAAAAATTTTAAGCTGTTCTAAAAAGTCTAAATTTTACCCAACGCACTTTTTTAGAAACTCCAGGGGCGATGGTTTTGGAGTCACAAATTATTGACAATTGCAATGTGAATAAAAAAAATAATGTAAAAATATAGTGAATTTAAAATGTTACTGTTTAGAGCACAAATATTCTGCTAAAATGAACTTTTCTCTCATTAACCCTGTTACAATGTGATGAAATATTCCGTAGTGGGGCTTTAACCCTGTTTTAATGTAGTGTCCTCCTCAAAAACGTCCCTGGCATTGTATTTTGCTCAGAGCTCACAACACGCTGTTCTACCTTGTGACATCATTAGGTGGTAATACAGGAAGTGCTGGTCTTTGTTTTAAATCCTTAAAGGGTAGATTCATCGATAGTTCTGAAATCTATGATAATATTGCTATTGGCTAAAATACCCTTTAATAATAAAATTTTTAAATTCATATCAGCCAAATTAATGTATTTTTGAATGTATAATTTATGTTTAAGGGTTTAATGGGGTATTCTGATTTTTATTTTATATTTTGAGGCTATTTCAAATTGTCCTATTTTTTAGCTTAAATCATGTTCCACTGTTCTACTTCTTCACTATTAACACAAGTTATATTCATTTTTTTTTTGACTCTTGCATGTTTGAGTAATGCTCTTTGCAATTTAATTTTTCCACCATGTTTGAGTAATTGTAATCAGCCTAACCATTAGCAGTTACTCTTAATAACCTGATTTAAACTGCTTTACTTCTCAGTGCACCAGCAGATGAGTCCTTAACCCTTATATAAACAAAACTGTTAAAAGTTACAGTTTTTTATTATGTGGAAAAAAAACATTGGAAATTTACCTGTTAAAATCAATAAACATTTTCCTTTATTTTAGAGCATTATCTTTTTCTTTATCAGGCAACTTTATTAAAAAATTATTAAAACTGCGTTTGACAATTTTACCAATGATTGAGTAAAAAAATAATATATTGTTTATACAAAATTTTCCCATTAGGTTCTAAATGTGTTAATATATTTGCTTTTTCTGCATAAAAATAAATATTGAGGAAACGTTTTGCCAATTTATTTCACTTCAAAACTGAGTTTAAAAATCTTTACATTTCAAGAATGTGTAAAGTTGTATTTAAAACTCAAGGCATTACTGTTCTTATGTGTCTTATGTGTCCTCACTCATTCTCATAGTATTTTTTGTAAATTTGAGCATTGTTTCTGGATTTTCTGTGGAAACGTGTCACTTTCATTTTTCAGGTCTAGTTTAAAACATTGTAAATGTGTCATGTGAAAGTGCTCTTATGGTTTGAGATGAACTCTGTGAAGTCGATAGAAAGTGGACAAAAATAAAACACATTTTGAGCCTGAATCTGACTTTTGGCTTTTAATAAATTCATTTCTCTCAGATAAATAAGATGTAAAAGAATCATTCTCTGGTGTCAAGTGTGGGCTTAAAGGTCCTATATATTCGCAAAACTGACTTACAGTGCTGTTAGCTTCTCAGAAACATACCCAGAGTTGTGTTTTGTTTCATCAACACGTTTGAATAATCCTAGATTATTAGGTGGTCTACATCCCCCAAAGCTCAAAATGAAAAATGAAATCCAATTCTAGTAAAGTTGTATGGAGTTAGTATTACCACTTAATGACATCACAAAGAGGAAGAATGTTTTCTGTTTGAGAAAAGAATACACCCTAAATATGCAGGATTTGTGTGTTCAACATATGTGAATGAGTGAATCAAACACAACAACTCCAGGTATTTTGATGAGGAAGAATAACACCATAACAGATCAAAAATAGCACAATGTAGGTCCTTTGAAAAAAACAGAATTCAAATGGATCTGTAGCTGATCTTGAGTTATTTACAGATGCCATATCGACGGTTTCTCTCTGTGCAGGATCACAATCACGATAAATCTGAATAATCTGTGAGAAAAGCACAGACATCTTTTCCCTCCAGAATAGACCCTCCTCTACACAATCGCGAGGCAGGTCACAAGTAAACTGAAGTAATACTAAAGAATATCATGCATTTCAGAACATTTTAGAGAGGTCTAAACTACAGATACAAGCTCGTTCTTAAGACAGGATAATTTGTTCTGAGCAGAGGACATTCTACTTTCTAAATAATTGCAGCCTTTGCAATGTGACAATTGCTCCAACTCAAATTGCAATTTTGATTAATTGTACAGCACTAGGAGACACTGCCTTAAACATTTGTGTCTAATGTCAGAGATATACAGACGGCGTAACAGTTTTCAATCCCATGTGTAAACTCTCCATCAGAAGCCTCAAAAACAATGTCCACAAACATAAACAGTTTGGGTCAAAGCATTACATGGATAAAATTATATTCAATTACATATAAATATACATGTTTAAAAATGAAAACCATCAACCATAGACTGTATAAAGAAGTGGACTAAGGGAGTGTGACATCACCCATAGCATTTGGCAAGTATTGCCAAGTATTGTTCTTTGGAGCCTATCGGGAGCGAGGCTGTTCCAGTGCTGTCAATCAAACCTGTTGCTAACACTAGGGGGAGCAACCACGGAGAAAAAAAGCACCTTATTGGTCTAATATTAATGTTAATGAGATTAATGTATCTTGATTAACAGACAAAATAGCAAAATAAAAACCCCACGATCATGTAGAGCGGAGATAAGGGGGATGTTTTTTCAGTAGAAAGTGAAATAGAGTCAGAGTCGATGGAGCCGAATCACACCCATGCTCAATTTTCCATTTTCCATGTGGCGGCAAGTGGGTTAGCAATGTCCATTATATATAGAGTCTATGCCATCAATACATCACTAGTCAAGTCCTGTCCAGCTCGGATTTCTCTTTATCGACTTATTTTCAGTTTAAATCTTTCTGGTAAAGGTTTTCTTACAGGTGAACAGCTGTAAGGTTCCCCCCTTTGTGCGGTGTTCTGTGTTTTTTATCAGTTTTTTTTTTTCAAACAGACTGGACCCCTGTATGGCCCCCACACTTTCTGTGCGTGTTTGTATTTCATATGTGACCTGAGATTAGACCTGGTGGTGCAGGTTTTCTTACAGTGGACAACTGTAAGGTTCCCACTCTGTGTGTTGTTCTGTGATTTTTATCAGATTTGTTTTTTCTCTCACAGACTGGACGCCTGTAAGGTCTCCCCCTTCTGTGTGTGTCTGTATTTCATATGTGACCTGAGATTAGACCTGGTGGTGCAGGTTTTCTTACAGAGTGAACAGCTGAAAGGTCTCTCCCCTGTGTGCGTCCTCATGTGTACAGCGATGTGACTCTTATGGGAGAAGGATTTGTGGCAGACTGTGCAGCTGAAAGGTTTCTCTCCGGAGTGAGTCCTCATGTGAGATGTGAGAGTGGAGTTTACTCTGAACACTTTGCCACAGAGTGAACAGCTGAATGGTTTTTCCCCTGTGTGAGTTCTCATGTGGATCTCCAGATGGACCTTTTGTGTGAACGCGCTCTCACACACTGAACAGCCGAAAGGTTTCTCGCCTGTGTGAACTCGGATGTGTTTCTGTAAAGCCTGTTTTGATGCGGAGATCTTTTTACAAAATGGACACTGGTATTTACTGGTTCTAGTTTCTTCGGCAGCACTTGAGAGGGCTTCCTCCCTCACAGAGGCACTAGCTCTGGTCTGTGGGCCTGAACAGCTGTAGGGAGCACCCCACTCGTCATCATTGTCAGTGTCAGAGGAGGACTCCGCGTGTCCCTTTGTCTCTGGTTGGAAAAGTGTCTCCTCTTCCTTATTTTCCTCTTTGGGCTCAGTCTGTTCAAACTCTTCTGTCTTCACACACACAACAATAAACTCAGGGGCAGACCTGAAAAATAAAGTAAAACACTGTAAACACTGAAAGGGGTAGACCCCTTTCTTGCACGACCTATGTTCCACTTATGACAGGATTGTCAAATTGCAGTCAGATAAGCTTATTAGACACATAATCAACATGACATAATCAGTTTTTGAAAAAAATTTCACAATTTGGAGTAAAAAGCTGTACACTTTTGTAACCACTATGCAGTTACGAATACCTGAGGGTAGATTATGGCGTACACTAAGGTTACCAATATGCATTTACAGAACAAACATGAATTAGTTATTATGAATTTTTATTTCAACCTTCTGCATCAACAATATGCACATGTGTAGGTCATGGTGAACAAACAGCTCATTTCAATAACAAAACAGAACGTATTTATGTTTTCAGTAGAAACCTCTTGCTCCTAGACCTAGGTTCTACAGTCATGGTACCATACATGGTATACAACAATTCACTTATTGTGAAATCTGAAGAAACAGTCAGCTTTGCCATGTAGGCAGAGATATATCTTGCACTTTCGGCACTGGTAACGTGATCTTCCATTGCATCCCTCCAGCTTGCATCGACAGGGACTGCCCTCGACACAGATGGGGAAATGACCAATCCTGTCGTACCTTGCATCCACAATAACATCCCTGGCAGTCACACTCTGTCTCCGCCTTGCTGACACAACATCACCTTCATATTCCTCTGCCTCTTCGTGCCCAATCAGAGAACATGCAACATCCAACTTGAAGTTTACAAGATCGATATCTGACGCCATTGTTGCTCTGTAAAGTAACCATGCATTCACAATACACAGATCTAACAAATGGAACATCACTCTCTTGTACCATTTCCTACTCTTCATTGAATTGCGATACAGGGACATCAACATATCACACTTATCTACACCACCCATGTTGGAATTATACTCTTGGATCAATGCCGGACATTTGACATCAATCTTTTTTTTCCGTTTCCTGTCCCATCGTTGGACAGACTTTTCAGGTTTTACCCCATGTACATTGCTAGCCACAGTTACAATTTTGTTGTCAAACCATTGACAAATCAGGATGTTTGACGCTTTGTCAACCCAGTAGTCGCTAGCCCCTCTACCCTTCTTTGCCAATTGCGTCTTCGACAAAAAGACGCCTTTATCACCATCAATGCTCTTCTTCTGAATGGTGCAGGTACCATATAACCCACGCTTTCGAAGTTCCTCAAGGAGAGCAGTAGATGCAAAGTAATTATCAAAGAATACATATGATCCAGCTGGTTGATCCTGAACAAGAATCAAAACAACATCACCTGACTTCCCAACTTTGTCTACAGATTCAGTTGCAACAACACTGTTATCACCATTTATGTAGAATTTGTGAACATAGCCTGACTGACCAGCAAGAACCCAGTTCTTATAACCCCATTTCTTGGGCTTGTTCTTTATGTACACCTTTAGACTACTTTTCCCCTTGAAGGGGACTATCTGCTCATCTACAGAAACGCATTTTTCTGGTTCAGCATTATTTTCAAAATTATCAACAACCATATCCAACAAGGGCCTAAGCTTATGAAGCCGGTCATAGCCTGGCTCATCGCGACCTTTCATCAGTTCATTGTCATTTGCATGTAGAACAGAAAGAATCTCCTCGAATCGATTCACAGTCATGACATCTGCTATGGCAGGCAGTCGTGTCTTGGGAGCCCAATACATCCTCCGTTGAGGCATTCGAACGATAGTCATGTAATACAAAATTCCGATAAATGACCTCAGCTCATCCAAAGAAATTAGTTTCATGCGGTTTCGATTCAGCTGCCTGGCGAATCGGTTAGATTCTAGTTGTAAGGTCTTCAGAATGTCATCATCCACAAATTGCCGGAACATCTCATACGGAGTTTTAGCGCTTGCTGCATCTCCCCTCGCCTTCAGCTCATTTTCTGGTGTCTGGTGCACCGGGAGGTCTTCTTTCAACCATTTGTATGGTGACATTTTTTTCTTTTTCTTGCTGCACATAGCATTATGGTCAGGGGTTGACTCATCATCAGAGTCATCGGTCCCATTTGCGTCATTTGATTCACTATCAGCATGATCAGGTCGTTGGCGTTTCTGCTGCAGTGGGCGGCGCTGCTGACCTTCATCCTCTTCAGATTCAGATTCGCTGTCCAATTGTCTAGGTTGATACTCATCATCTGAACAATCATCACTGTAGCCAAGGCGTTCGTCATCGCTTCCACTTGGTATATTGTCCTCTATCATGCCAAGTAGTTGAGAGACAGTATATCTGGCTGCTGACGGCCTACAAAATATACAAAAAAGCCAGTATAGTGCATGGAATACCAATAATTTGTACATAAAGTAAATATAAGACGTGCATGGTATATAGTTCTGTAAATGCATACTGTACACTTTTGTTACCTACAGAAAATGCACTGAAGTACACCTATATACATGATGAGCACTTTTGTGACCGCGACATATATACCCATGTAGTCATTGTGACAAATTAGATTTTACTCAAAGATTTATGATGTCCTGCATCTTTCTCAAATGTACAATGTGTGCAATATGTTTATTGTAATAAAAAACACTAATATCATAGATAATTCCATAATTTGTAGGAGCTTACCGCCGCCTGGTGGGAGTAGCCATTTTGGAGTCTCCAAGCATGGTCTATGCAAACTGCAGTGCCACCTATTGACAATTACTGGAACTACAAGTGGTAACAAAAGCGACCAGCATGCAGTCAGAGTACATAGAGCATATTATGAGGGTACCAAGGGGGGTTATTTGGCGGACACTTTTGTGAGCGCTATGCAAGAAAGGGGTAGGAAAATCATGTGTTTAAAATGGCCATTTGAAATAAACTCCTGATTTGTGAGAAGGAAAAATATATAATTATTTGAAAAAATAAAAGTAATGGTTAAACAACTCAGAGCAGTGAGTAAAATCTGTAACGCACTGCTCTAAGAAATTAAATCCGCTTATACCAGAGTCCCACAAACTGAAAATGGTTCACGTTTAAATCCGATAACATTTAGCTGTCCACGGATGCTCAAGGAATTCTTTACTTCTTTGGTGATACTTTGCAGCCAATGTCATCAATATTCCCTGATGATGTTAACTGCTGGCACTGCTCTGTCTGAGGCTTTGTTTGGCTTTAATTTAATAATATTTTATCATCTTATTTTAACACAATCTAACCAGAAAGAACTGACTTGGCTGGAACTACAACAGGTCTAATAATCTAATCACAAGCTATCTAGCATTAGTCAACAGTTTTTCAATTAGTCTCGCCTTTTTTATTGAAAATCAAACACCTAAAATGGATCATGAATGACTGACATGATTATAGACTCCTTAACATGTGCCGTTTAAATCAATTTTTTTCAGATTACCATAAAACATTTTTGGCTGTGTTTGCTAATGTGTGCCTTGTGCCACCACATGTAGAAGAGCCTTGCAAACTAATACTTCTGCAAAGATCGTACTTGTTATTTTCCCTCTAGTTGCCCCTATACTGCGCCCCGCTGTCTGTGAGCCTGGTCCTGCAGCCGTTGAGCCTCTACAGTTATAAATGTGCTGTTATGCTCGTATGTGTTATTACCAGTTAATACTGGTGATACTGTTTTTCCGATTTGACAAGTGGAACCCACATCCGATGTTTAACTCTGGGATTACGTCATTCCGAGATCAGAACTCTGAGGGCGACTCTATGCTATGGACTGATGTAATAGTGAAATGTAGAAATGGTAGGTTAATATGCATTTTATAAGATAAAATGTATGATATTGTAAATACCTAATGTTTTGCCCTGTTATGTGTGTGATGTGCTGTGTGTGTGTGATGTGCTGTGTGTGTGTTTGAGAGTGGACAGAGTGAATTGTTCTTATTGCTGAATATAATTGCATTGTATAAATTATTTCTGTAAATCAGGGACTTCAGATGGAAACTAGCTATTTAGCTATAATCTGGTGTGAAACATCTGTTTTTTATGAGCTCAATGTCTCTGTACATTGTCCCTTCAAATAAAGACTAAACTAAACTGAACTAAACTAGACTGGAATCCAGCATTATACAAATAAAAAAAATATAGGCTTGCCTAAGGGCACAACAACGGTTTCCACTAGCCTCAGTGCTGCCCCACTGTGTTATCTACTATGGAACTGTGGAATTTGCTGCTTAACTGTCAGTTTGTAGATTTGTTGAACAATATTTGTGGATCCTAAGTTTGGATAATTCTTTCAAAAACAGTGAATCTCCCACAGAGTTATATAGATCCCTGCCTCCATCTGATATTATATATTATACATAATTATACATAATGATGATGGGTTCGCATACACTGGCAGCTGCTCTTCCTCTTCTTTGATGCTCCACTCCTTTTCCTCTTCTTTAATCTGAGGAGTCTCTAGAACTTCATGGTTCAGACCACAGCCAGGATTCAGAGAGTGGGTCTGGACAGCTGCAGGAGACACAAGGAAGTGTGTGTAAAAAACAATACAATGGCACAGTGCAGGAGGAAGATGAGGATGAAGAGATGAGAAGTTAGATTTTATTTCATTCACATGTTTATTATGTCTAACACACAAATCCAGCATATTTAATGCAGAGTTTTTCTGTCAAACTGAAAACACCCTAAAACATTCCTCCTTATGATGTCATGTGATATAAGAAGCTCCACTGTGTTTGTAATCTTCATGAACCTTCACTAGAATCTGTCAGGATAATTTCAGCTCTGGAATTGCTCTAATAAACAAATGTAAAATGTAGCTGTTAACTTGAATAACAAGGTGGAACAGAGCATTTTGAGATGCAAATTTAATAATAAAGGATGAAACAAAGACAACTCCAGGTATGATTTTAGTAGTAGGTTGCATGGCTAAAAGCTCACGAGTCAGTTTTGTGTAATATGGGACCTTTAACAGTGAAAGTGCGTCCCAAACTCTAACATTTCCTATATTCTGGTGAATTTTAGATAAATTATTTTTACAGCTCGATCTGATGTGCTTTGTTTCTTACCTGTTCCTAGTAGGTAAATCATCGAGAATCATCATAATGTTAATTCTTTCATTTTATGCATGTTTTGTAAAGACATTTTGCTCTAACAAACAAATAAAGTCCTTTCTCCCTCCTCCTTCACTCTCCTCTGTGGTGATCTTTAACTAAATATTGTCTTCCCCCTTCGCCCCGCCGACTATTCCAGTACAGACCTTAGACTTTCATGGTACAGACCCATCCCCGAGCCACGGCGCAGACTCACCCGCTCTGTGCAGCTCTCCTCTCGGCTTCAAGGCCTGGCCCAGAGGCTCCAGTCTGGTTCTGACCCGGATCTGGTTCTCCTGGGAGCGACACGGTTCCTCCTCTTCCTTAAAGGCTCCCATGTGGATTTGAGACATTTTAACAACTCGTTTTAAGCTCGAAGAGAAGAACACACCATGGAGTTATTAAAATACCACCTCACCCACGTGACTTCCTCCTGCAGCCTGCACAGTGTCGCCCCCTGCAGGACCGTGTCTGTCTGACGCTACAGATTTACATGGGTAACTTTGAAATTGTACTTACTAGTAGAGAAGTTTTCTAGCAGTTTACTCCTACTTCTTCAGTAATATTTTTAATGAAGTAACAATACTCATACTTGAGTAAAAGTTTTGGTTACTCTTCCCAATGTGAGTTAGTCTACAAGTGACAAAATCTTTAAGTTGACAATATTAAATGAATTGAACATTGGTGTTTCTTGCACTTCTACAGATATTATTTAGTTTTTCTAATTTGTGTGGTCTGTCTTTTGAAAATACCAGATTTAGTACATTATTGAATGTTTTGTCCTTCAGATTACATTAACTTTAAATTATAAATCAGATATCCCAAATTGAAAAAAAAAAAAAAAAAAAAAAAGCTTTCATTTTAGTTTATTTCTTGGCTACAAGAAAGTTACAAACTGGGTCTTTAATCATTGTATTCTAGACGTTAAAGATTTTTCACCATGACTGTTTCTGAAACCATTTTAGGAGAAATTAAATAAACCAGAGGCTGATCTTACAACAACAAAGTAATAATCTTTATATCAAAATATAATATACACACATATGTTTTTAATCTGAAAGGACACTGTACAAAGAGAGGCTTTTGTTTTGAAAGGACTCATATAAAAATAATGTTTAGCTTTTTCCTGTGCTGAAGTCAGGTGTTCAGTCCTGGTGTAGCTCTGGTTCAGTACAGGTTTAGCCCTGATTTAATCCTCGTTCAGTCCTGGTTCAGTCCTGGTTCAGTCCTGGATCAAAGATTAAATGCTGGGTTGCAGAAATTCCCACTGGTCTCGTCTTCGTTTTCGTTGAAATCTTCAGGATCGAGATCGTTCTCAAACATTCTCTGGATTAGAGCATCCACTGTGCGGTACCCTGCACACACACAAGAGTCAGGACTAAACCTGGACTAAACCTGGACTAAAGGTGGACTAAAGGTGGACTAAAAGTGGTCTAAACCTGGACTAATGCAGCACTAAATCACGTCTAAAAGAACATTCAAGAGTCAGAACAAAAAACTGGGTCTAAAAGTGGACTAAACCTAGACTAAACCAGGTCTAAAAGTGGATTAAACCTGAACTAAAGTAGGACTAAATCAGGTTTATGTAATACTTGTAGTAGTTACTAATAGTGTAGTACTAGTAGTAGTAGTAGTAATAGTAGTAGGAGTAGTAGTAGTACTCACTCTTGGAGGCGATCTTAAAGAGCAGGGCTGGTCTCTTCTTTTGCTCGTCCTCCTGTTCACTGTCCATCGTCTCCATCGCGTTCACCAGGTTCTGTTCCAACTTCTCCCTAAAACACAAGACAGTGAATCCTCTGCTTCATCTGACCCTCTCCTTTTTCTCCTCTGCTTCATCTGACCCTCTCCTCTCTTTCCTCTGCTTCATCTGACCGTCTCCTCTTTCTCCTCTGCTTCATCTGACCCTCTCCTCTTTCTCCTCTGCTTCATCTGACCATCTCCACTCTTTCCTCTGCTTCATCTGACCATCTCCTCTTTCTCTTCTGCTTCATCTGACCCTCTCCTCTTTCTCCTCTGCTTCATCTGACCCTCTCCTTTTTCTCCTCTGCTTCATCTGACCATCTCCTCTTTCTCCTCTGCTTCATCTGACCCTCTCCTCTTTCTCCTCTGCTTCATCTGACCCTCTCCTCTCTTTCCTCTGCTTCATCTGACCCTCTCCTCTTTCTCCTCTGCTTCATCTGACCCTCTCCTTTTTGTCCTCTGCTTCATCTGACCATCTCCTCTTTCTCCTCTGCTTTATCTGACCCTCTCCTTTTTCTCCTCTGCTTCATCTGACCCTCTCCTCTTTCTCCTCTGCTTCATCTGACCCTCTCCTCTTTCTCCTCTGCTTCATCTGACCCTCTCCTTTTTCTCCTCTGCTTCATCTGACCCTCTCCTCTCTTTCCTCTGCTTCATCTGACCCTCTCCTCTTTCTCCTCTGCTTCATCTGACCCTCTCCTCTTTCTCCTCTGCTTCATCTGACCCTCTCCTCTTTCTCCTCTGCTTCATCTGACCCTCTCCTTTTTCTCCTCTGCTTCATCTGACCCTCTCCTCTCTTTCCTCTGCTTCATCTGACCCTCTCCTCTTTCTCCTCTGCTTCATCTGACCCTCTCCTCTTTCTCCTCTGCTTCATCTGACCCTCTCCTTTTTCTCCTCTGCTTCATCTGACCCTCTCCTCTTTCTCCTCTGCTTCATCTGACCCTCTCCTTTTTCTCCTCTGCTTCATCTGACCCTCTCCTCTTTCTCCTCTGCTTCATCTGACCCTCTCCTCTCTTTCCTCTGCTTCATCTGACCCTCTCCTCTTTCTCCTCTGCTTCATCTGACCCTCTCCTCTCTTTCCTCTGCTTCATCTGACCATCTCCTCTTTCTCCTCTGCTTCATCTGACCATCTCCACTCTTTCCTCTGCTTCATCTGACCATCTCCTCTTTCTCCTCTGCTTCATCTGACCCTCTCTTCTTTCTCCTCTGCTTCATCTGACCCTCTCCTCTTTCTCCTCTGCTTCATCTGACCCTCTCCTCTTTCTACTCTGCTTCATCTGACCCTCTCCTCTTTCTCCTCTGCTTCATTTGACCCTCTCCTCTGCATCGTTCTATTCTTACTGTTTTACTCCCAGGTGTAGTTCTTCGATCTTCTTCTCCACTGAGTTCTGAAGATCACTCTTTTCCACAGAATACTCCACAAAGAAGGCCTCCAAGACAAACGCCACGAAAATACTGCAATACAGAGAAATACTTAGATGCGAATTGCTACTGCTACTACTGCAAGTACTACTACTACTGTTACTGTTACTTGATGATGATGATGACGACAGTGATATGAAACAGGAGGAAGTACAGTCTCGCCGCATTGTGTGTTGTGAGAGAGAAGCCGCTGCTCAAGAGTGCCACCTTGAGTCAAGGACAAGAACTGCACTCTAGATCAATCAGGTAATATAAATCGCCAAGTCCTGATTCAGTACTGGTTTAGTCTTGATTCAGTCCTGGTTTATTCCTAGTTTATTCCTGGTTTACTCCTGGCGCACAAAATTTACACAAGACATTTTAAACTGGTCTGATCAGCGTCCATCCCGTTAATGAACTACTGCACATCGCATCAGGTTTGTGAAGTTTTAGTGTATTGTATCATGTGTGTATCATGCTTTTGTATATTTATGGAAAATAACCATGCAGGAGCATGGATGATGTAGGCTTGTGGGATGAGCTTTGGACAGAATCGTACTGGATTTGAATACGACCTGGGAGAGATCACTAAATTACTCAAACATGCATGGATGACATATAAAACCTCTTCAGGCATGTTTCTGATAAAGGAACACTGTTATGTTAAGCTCTAAAAGGTACATTTTGCATAATGCCTCCTATTAAAAAATAATTAGCTATGTTTTTTTAATATTTTTAAGAATATCTGGCACAGTGCCTTTGAAGCTGATCATTAGAAGGATATCATGCCATTGGTTGACCATTGTGAGCTCCAGCAGCAGGATGAACGACGACACCACCTGGTCAACATGAGAACAACATACATCAAATATACTAGTATACTGAGTTTGGTTAAATAAAGGTGAAATTAAATATAACTGGACCTGGTTGAAGTTGTTTTTGCAATAGCTGTGGCGAGCGAAGGCTGTGTCCTTAAGGAGAGGGTTCCCACAGTATACCCGCTCAGGGGCCTCTGAGTCTGGGCCGAAAAACTGGACTTTCCCCTTAAAAAGCTCCATGCCCACCATTGCAAAGATGTAGTACACCACCTGAACCAGAGGACTGTGTCAGATGCCCTCCCGGACAGCTTTATTCCATGTCCTCCCTGTGTTTGAGATGCTCTCCCCATGTGTGAGATGCCTTCCCCATGTGTCAGATGCCCTCCCTGTGTGTCTGATGCCCTCCCCGTGTGTCAGATGCCTTCCCGCCTCACCAGGATGAGTTGTCCAAACGTGAGGATCGCTGGTCCAATCCGGATCAGAGTGTTGATGATGGCTCGGAATCTAAATATAAAACATTACTGTTGAAATGTCTTTGTAGATATTTTTTTAAATGTAAATGTACTATTAGAAATAAAACATATGGTATGCATTATTCTAACTTCTCGCCACAAAGCTGAAGTCATATGCAGAAGTGGGTAGTAGTGACATTTATTTGAGTAACTTTAAGACTTTAAGAAATTGTACTTTTCAGAATACTTTTCCAAATTATGAGATGATTAGATGTTCCTCACAGTTACTCAAGTTACTCTTACTTAAGTTCTTGGAACACTATTTTGTATTTCTACTTGAATAGTATTATTTTTTAAGTAATGTTACTCTTACCTGAGTACAATTTTGGCTACTCTACACACCTCTGGTCACATGACACCGATTCATGATTTTGCCTACTACAATTTATGCACAAAAAACATTTGAGTATAAACCCCAATGGTATCTCTTCTTAATAATGGTACATGAGGTAATATGAACTCATAATGGGTTAATGGTGGAATTCATGGTGTCATGGAAGAATCATGATGAACCATAGACTGTTTAAAAAAGTGGACTAAGCTAGTGTGGCGTCACCCATAGCGTTCAGTGCCACACAAATGAACGATGCTAACGGTTGTAGGAGTGAATTTGGAGCCATTTTGAGCCATTTTGAGACCAAAATGACGAGGCTCACTGCAGCAATTACAGAGACAGGGAAGACAATATTCTAATGTAAGTCAATGGGAGCCAGGGTCAGAAGAAGCCACCTGCATGCGAACTTCCTATTTGGAACGCAGCGGCTAGCACGTAGGTATGTCCATTTATATATATTGTCTATGTGATGAACTAATAATATAATGCAAAAACTCACAGATTATGTCATTTTGCAAGAACTACCTGTAAATTTATGGTTGCATTATCTACTGCCTTTTGGCAATTTTAGAGCAAACTAGGTCAATTTGCAGCTTTCTAGTCAAAAACATATACAACTGAGTGTGTCCTATCCCCACTTGTAGTTGGTGATATCACAAGAGACTGCCCTGAATTACAGCCAGGTATTTCTGATTACAAACAGCTGGCTGTAAGGGCAAAGTTTGAAGTTTGGATACCTGTTAGACCAATCACACTGCTCCTTATACCTCCAAAGCCCTGGCACTGGCCAGTTCAGCAGCACTATTTGAAATGTGGTTGTGGGTGGACTTCATGTGTTTAGATTTTAAAAAGGAGATGTCACCTGTCAATACT
Organism: Taenioides sp. WSHXM2023; assembly: GCA_029959045.1. NCBI lineage: Eukaryota > Metazoa > Chordata > Actinopteri > Gobiiformes > Gobiidae > Taenioides > Taenioides sp. WSHXM2023. The sequence continues at coordinate 13,712,781 of CM057090.1, forward strand.
GTCCACGACCCTGATGAGACGCAGCACTCTGAGGATGAAAACAATGTCCAGGATTTGTCTACTCGTGTATCCACTGGCTGCACTCAGGGATAATGCAGAGACAAATGCAAAAACACAGAAGAATTGTTAATAATTAACAAAACACTGTAAAACAATATAAGCACAGAGACTCACAGGATTGGAGAGCAGAGTTAGCGATAGTGGCAATGAGTGCAGCCACGACTATAATGGTATCAAACCTGAAAACCAAAAACAGGGTCAGCGGATGCAGAGGAGAGGCTCAGATGGAGCAGAGAATGTAGAGGGTCAGACCAGTTCCAGAAGTTGTGTCTGGAGAAGAAGGCTCTGGGTTCATGGACGTAGAGCTTGAGGATGATCTCGAGGAGGTACAGGGCCAAGAAAAACCACTCTGAGTTAGAGATGAGCGGGTTCTCCTCGTCCAGAGCAATGAAGATGGCGTTCACCAAAATTATCAGGTCAAAGAGGATTACGAAACCTCTGAGAGAGAACGAAAATCAGCTTAAAGAGCACCCATATCATAATTGTTTCTCTTCTCATTTACCTACTCAAGGTTGTATTTAGAGTGATTCATGCATGTCTGAGTACTCTTTATTCTCCTATGCTCCCATCAATCCCATTTTCACCACTACAAGTACACGCTTACTGCTCTGAACATCTTTCTCCCGTTTTATTTTCTTTGGTGATAAGCATAGGATTATGAAGGATCATGTTGTCATTTTGGTACAAATAATAAAAAAAAATCTGCTAGCGTGATATGCAGCTATCCACAGGTGGGGCAAACAACTCCGCAGCGCTTTGTTGTGATGACATTTACAGCAAGGTCAGCTCCCATTGGACACCGAAGTTTCCTACTGCAGAAGTCAGAATTGTTGGCTTTATTAAGTCGTTTTACGTCAATATTGTGATTAAAATGTCCACATTATAACATAATGATCCATAGGTGTTATAGATTATGACTATATAGTTGACAATATAGTAGGCACGAGCACAATATGTATGTGACAATAAACGCAAGGTTGTGACATTATTTATTATAAATATTATATATATATATATATATATATATATATATATATATATATATATATATATATATATATATATATATATATATATATATATATATATATATATAATTATAAATATAATATTGTGGATTTGTTCACAAGTTTGGCCTAAAAATTATTTATTTTAGATTTTTGTTGTCATTGTAGCAACGCTTTTTGGACCTACAGCTTCTCAAATGGTGAAACTCACCAGCACTCAAACCATTTCTGTCAAAGACAAAAGTGAACACATGAGAAAAAATGTGTCCACAATCTTGCAGGAATTTTATCTCACAAACTGGTCTGTAGTCACCTAGACTAGACTCACTTGGTCTGGACTCACCTGTGCTGGATGATGGAGCAGAGGAGGCGGCTGGGCTTGGACAGATAGACTGTGGGCCATAGGCTCTGAAGGGGGTGTGGCCTCTGCTTCACTGTGATGACCTCAATGTTCAACAGGTCAGCGAGCTGCACAAACGCCAGCTTACCTACAGAACAAAACTGGGTCTAAACAAGGACTGGGCTAGCACTGAGCCAAGACTAAACAAGAACTAAACCAGGACTGAACCAGGACTAAACTGGGTTTAAACTAGATCTAAACCAGGAATAAACCAGGTTTAAAATGGGACTAAACTGGGACAAAACCAGGTCTTTAAAAGGTCTGAACCTACTGAAGAAACAGGATTATATAGGACCAAACCAGGTCTAAACCAGGTCTAAACTTGGTCTACCTATGGCGCCCTTCTCCTCTGGGTCGCAAACACTCCACAGCAGCTCTTTATGGGCATGGCTTATGTCAGGGCGGACTCGACGGACCAGTCGGCTCCATCTGTCGTGTGTGACCACAGGCTCCGCCCCCTCGACGCTCTTCTGTTGCAGCACGCCGAAAGCACGTGCCATTTTGTGTCTTTTGGCCCTCACCAGCTGCCGTACCTCCTCCTGAACACAACAGGGATAAGTGAGTTAAAAGACCTGTATCTACTTTTTTCCCATGTATCTGAGCAAAATTTGTATTGCCCCAATACAGATTAGTGTCACAACACTAAAATTTGAAACTCGATTTTGATATTAAGGAATAGATTTGAAACTTAATACCGATTCTGATACCAAAACAATAATAAAAAACACTTTCTTTAGACAAAAGAATGTGATTAGCAACATTAAATAATAGTACTTCTTTTATATTACCATGTAGCCTTATATCTATGTAATCCCTCAGTTGTCCAAGTAGGTTCCATAGTGGTCCATGGGCATATAATAGTCTATGTGCTCTTATACTTGTTCTGATTCAGCTCAAGATCATTCTAAAGCTATTCAGGAAAGGTTCCTTTCTGTCCTGTGTGACTTTTTTTAATCTAGTTTTCTGATTTTCGATACTTTTGACAACCCTAGTACAGTTATATTGTATAAGCAGCTGTGTAGCAGTAGCAGTAGAAATGGTAGTAGTAGCAGTAGAAGTAGTAATACTACCTTGAGATGCTTCTTGTAGTTGTTGTAGACCACAGCGAGGAACACAGACATAAAGATGTAAACGTTCACCAAGATGAAGACGATGAAGAAGATGGAGAAGACCGAGCTGGAGTTATATGCCGGCATCCTGGAAAAAACATGAGAGAAAATACTTGAAACAATAAAATAACTGAGAAGAACACACAGAACCTCCTCCAGATCTCAGCCAGGATTCTGGTCAGGAGTGCCAGGCTGGAAGACTGGGCATGTATTGGGTTGATATAGTGCATTTCTGTTTAATGTAACTATGTTCAAATACAGACACAAGCAATCTGTTTAATTGTAGTATTATGTATTTTTCTTATCTTATCTTTTCTTATCTTACAATATGTCCAAATTGTTGAATGTAGTAATAGTAGTAGTAATATGTTGGTCTGCCAATACTACTGCACTTGTATAAAAGCACTCAATTTTATTCTTCATTTCAGTAATACAGTATGTTTTTGTGTTTCATATTTTTGCTTATTTCTGTAATGTACTATATTTAATTCACTTGTAAACCTTCCATAAGTCTTTCTCTTCTAACCTGTGTTGTATGTAGGCCAATTAACCACAAGGAAATTTCCCTTTGGGTAACCTGTGATCACTGTTGACCACACAAGCTCAAGCCAGGCTAAGGTCACCCCATTTAAGCACACACCGTGGGAGCCTGTGGTTGCACCTGCAAGAAGTAATGGTAATAGTTTCTCACATGACGGCTGTTGGTTTGTGGCAGTATTAGTTGTAGCAGCAGCAGTAGTAGCAGTACTAGCAATATTAGTAATACTAGTATCTCACATGATGTTGGCTGTGGTTTAGTGGTAGTATTGTATTAGTAGTTGTTGCAGCTGCAGTAGTAGTAGTAGTACTAGTATCTTACATGACGTCGGGGCTGTTGGCCGTGGTGACAAGAACGTAGAGGTCGAACACGATCTGGAGAAAGTTTGTGAAATAAGGAGCTCCATCTGTGGTCTTCAGACCTCTGACAGAAACAAGCATTCAAAATATATGTTTTATAATTTATACAAATGCATTTTATTGCTTTATTTCTATAGTGGGCTAAACATCTTAACTTCCACAACTGCATTTCAAATAGAGCTGCAGGGCAGTGCCTGGAGAGGAATGAGAGAGGAGGATGGGCGGGGTCTGGAGTGTGATTGGTCTAACAGGTGTCCACCCAACAAATTCCACCCATGTAGCCTGGTGTTTGTTATAGAAACTCAGGTCTGTAATCAGGGCAGTCTTGTGTGATGTCACATAGTACTTGAAACTGCAAAGACCATTGAAGGCAGCGCAAGCTTAGACTTAGGCGTTTTTAATCAGAAAATTGCAAATTTGCCTAGTTTGCACTAAAATTGCCAAAAAATGACAAGAAACAGTAGATACTATTACCATATACACAGTTTAGTAGCCAAAAAAATTGGCTTTAGTGTTTAGTTCCACTTTAATTATAACTGTAACTGTTTTTCTGACCGTTTGGAGAAGAGCTTGAGGGCCATGAGGGAGAAAATGAGGATGCTGAAGATGAAGAGGAGGAAGACAAGGAGGATCTGAGGAAGAGCATTCCTGATACTCCTGAAGGCTTGACGCAGCTAAAATAAACAAACAAAGGTAAAAAGGTAAGGAGCTTGGATTAGAGACACTGCTCCAAATGTAGGCGAGCAGCCAAGGCCTCTGGAGCCAAAGACCTGGTACACTGACCAGTCATCCAATTTGTACTGTTAAACAAGTCTCTCTAAAATAATATTGCAGTCACAAGCTAGCTAGCATTAGCCAGCAGTTATTCAGTCAAACACATTCACAGTTTTTGTTGAAAACTGATGAGCAGCAGAGGTCTGAGGACTCTAGTTTAGGCTTGATTTTAGTGGCGCATGTTTTGGCTGTTGTTTGGTGATGTGTTCATTGACCCTGGTAAATCTGAGTATTATCTGTCTCCCTTTGGCCTGTTGCATTTAAGGACTGTGTTTTTTACCTGTCTCCTCTGCTGGTGATGAGCAGCAGAAGTCTGAGGACTCTAGTTTAGGCTTGGTTTTAGTGGTGTATGTTTTGGCAGTTGTTTGGCGATGTGTTCATGAACCCTGGGTGGTGGCAGTGCTACTGTGATGGTGCAATTAAGGACTCTGGGTTATTTACCCGTCTCCCTTCTGTGATGTTGACCAGCAGCAGAGGTCTGAGGACTCTTGACCAGCGCACTCCAGAACAGTCCAACGCTCTGAGAGACCCATAGATCAGCATGTCCAGCAGGGTCAACTGAGAAAGGAGAGACTGGCATTAGACCTGGAGTAGACCTGGAGTAGACCTACATTTTGACTGAGACCTCATTTAGAATAGGCTTGTAGTCAATTCTTTAAAGGCTCTAAAGACATATCCTGCCGATCTATTAGTTAAAAAGCTAAAAAGGGGGTGGGGCAAAAGATCTCAAAACTATTACACATCTCTATGTATCTGATGCAAACTGCACTCACAAGACTACACCTGCACAGGAGTTCATGCAAAAAAACAAACTATTTATGCAGAAAAAAGCACTAGGAAAGAATAAACTTATGATTCATGAGTTTAATCTGCCTTTTTACATATAAATACCAAAAAATACCAAATTTTAAGATAACCCACTCACTCACTAACTTCTCCTTTCTGCTGCTGTCCCACATAAATTCTCATAATCTACATAAAATGATCAGTCGACTAATACAAATTACCCATTAATCACCTAAACCACTAAAGTCTTTATAACTGTTCAAAAAATTCAGGGGTCCAGTAGCACTGTGAGTGAAAAGTCCATGAACAGCTGTCTAAAGTGCCCCCCCCACTGGCTGTGCCGCACATGTGGACAGAACAGAGCGGGGAGGGTGTGAGTGTTTGTGTGAGTGTGAGGGGGGCTTCAGGACGGGAAGTGAGGAAGTGAGAAGAGCTGACGGAGCTGGACTCGGGTCATTTCTCAACTTCAGCCTCAGCAAAAAAATGTGATTCAAACTGGACAAGAACTGAGCCGGACATATACACAGAATCTGACTCAGCAAAAATCGCAAATTATAAATAATCAAGAGGGAGTGAGATCAGAGCCTTGTTAAAAGTCATTGTTGCATGCTGTTTTATATATGCTTTTTATACTAGTATGGCAATAGTACATTGCATGTAAAAGTGGCATCTGAGTTAACTGCTAACCAGGGAGTAAATTTTCCATCTATGAATGTCTATGAGCGCCCCCTGCCATCAGAATGATGTCATATGCGAGCGGCTCCTACCGTCAGGATGGCGATGATGCAGAGGTTTTTAGGGTCCTTCCAGAACTTGTCGCGAGGTATAACTTTGGCGTAGTGTGCAAGGCGAGCGATGAAAACCAGAACACACAACAATTCCACGGACATGGTGGCCTGAAGACAGGTGGAAACAAGTCAGATGGCCTCCCTGTGTGTCAGATGCCCTCCCGTGTGCAGACTCACCCAGAGCGGCAGAAGGACCACGGCTGGATCCTCAAACAGAGCCAGACACAGATCCACAAGAATGAAGAAGTACAGCGCCACCTGAAGGCCCCAGTGGTTATACAGTATGTACAGCCTGAAAACAGAGACAAAAATATCCACAAATGTTTTTCCTTATCATTTCTATTAGTGATAGGGTCCAATCTCCTGCTACAATGACCCAACCTCAACAACCTCAACAATATCTGCAGATTAATTACAGACATTTGACATCTCAGTTTAACATAACAGGGATACAGGAGAATGGGAGGACATCTGACACACAGGTGTACAGAAGGACGGGAGGGCATCTGATACACAAGGAAATAGGTGGATGGGAGGGCATCAGACACACAAGAATATATGAGGATGGGAGGGTGTCAGACACATAGGGATATAGGAAGATGGGAGGGCATCTGACACAGATATAAAGGAGCATGGGCGGGCATCTGACACAATACCTGACAGCCTGAGGGGAGGAGTCAAAGAAGATATTTCTGTTGAACTGAGCGTCGGACACAAAGATGGAGGCCAAGTCCAAGTCCAGGTCCTGTAAAATCCAGATCACAAGTGGTAAATTAAAACTGCACTGTGCAACTTTTTTGGTGGAGTGTCTTCATAGAGATGTTATTGCTTTGTCTCCATGGAGACAAGCAGGTCACGTTACAGGTCACATCTGTGAAGAGGCAAGCCCACTAAGAATACTAGTTTTTCAAAGTCCTTTTGACCAATTAAATAAATGTATGATGAAAAGTTTAAAGGCCCATATTATGCTATTTTCTGATCTGTTAATAATGTAATATTAATGTATTAATATTTCCTCATCAAAAACATACCTGGAGTTGTGGATTATTTAATTCGCTTCACAAAGCCTGAATATCTAGGCTCTCAAACTAAAAACACTCTGTTCCGCCTTGTGATGTCATGTGGTAATACAAGAAATGCTCCACTGTGTTTTTAAACTCAACACACATTTTGAGCTTTGGAGATGTAGACAGACTAATAAGAAAGGGTTACTCAAACATGTGTGAATGACACAAAACACAACCGGATATGTTTTTAATGAGGTAACAACATTCTAACAAGAGTAAATTTTGCGTAACATAGGACGTTTAGACCCTAAATCAGAAAGGTTACACAGTACACTTTGAAATAAGTCATATTTGCTGCATTCTTCCCCACATTGCCCTCATATAAAATGTAGCTTTAGTCAAAAATTTACTTGTCAGTTAAACTATAAAATAGAAAATGCTGACTTCATTCATTCAGTCACATGACACGCTCTACTCTGGACAATAATAAAACATAGACTGAACTGGACTGGCTATGCATCAGTGAATCATTTTAGTGCATTTTAAATCAGAAATCAGAATAACGTTAGAAAAAGTTATGACAATATGGTGCAACATAAGACAATAATAAAATAGGCTAAACGTCTTAAGTCCATATAAAGTAAAAAACAATGATAAAACATGTATTCAGTCGTGTTCAATTTAAGAGGTGATTCAAAGTGGACTTTTATGGATTTTTTTAAATTAAATAAATGTCATCATTACCTAAAATGTAATAATAATCCTCCAATTAAATACATTAACTAAACTTTAATTGAAAAGTTGAAGCTTATATTTATAGAATAGAGAAAATGGTAGCTACTTTTGACATGTTACCAGACAACAGGAATTTATAAAAGTGGCTAAAGTATAGATCTAGTCACTAATCTATTTCTGCTATGAGCTCTTTGCACGCGCAGGAATTGAAACTTTAAACACTGTGGTAGGATCAAAGCATAACTGATTTAAATGGCATTTCCAGATTTTATTACGTTTAATACAATAGGCAATAAGTCTAATTTTGCTATGCCAATATATGAACCCCTCAGACCCACTGCTGCCCCCGGCCCTGGTTCGGTTCACAGCCCCGTTAGCTCGCTCCATGCACAGCGGTGGATGCACTCACCTCCTCCTTGCTCTGCTCCCGGCTCTCCGCTGCTGTCTCCGCCGCGCTCACGGGGCTCTTCTCCGGCTCCGACATCTCCGCAAAGTTCCCCCAAAACTACACCGACACTACCCCCGGACAGCGCCCAGAGTTTAACCCCGAAAAACGCACCAAATTCGGACACGACCCACACTAAACCCCGCTGCTGCAGCTGGAAGTTGTTTCCTCCTCGTTTCGTGTTTTTTCGGGTGTTTCCGTGAGGACTTGAACGAGGACGCAGCGTCCGGAAAAACAGATGTGTAAAGCGCAAAAGCAGCTGTGGCTCAAACTTCAAGGACTTGTTCCATGACTTCCAGAGCACAGCGGGTCTCTGGACTCGCTCTAGCCGAGGAGGAGCGGAGGAATGCGGGGAAGAAGGACGAACTGCGACGTGGAAACATCTGGAGGACTAGGCTTACTACACTGGCTGGATTTCAACAGATTTGGTTCAAACTCACTCGAACATCGAGAATATTAGGCCTACTGTATATTAAAGCCACAGTATGTACGTTTTTAGCCAAAAATTGACTAAAAAGAAATAAAAAGCATGTTTTTGTTTTCATTATTTTTGAATGTTTTTATTGCTCTGAAAAAAAACCCCATTGCTCTCCTCTGTGTGGGTTTGCATCTCCACGAAGTGGGCCTGGAGGAGAGCCTCCTCCTGCTTGTTTCTATGGAAATGACAAAAAAAAAAAAAAAACCCTAAGTTGGAGAACCACTTTAAATTGAATCCAGTAAGGAAAAATAGAAGACTCTCTTTGCTGTAAACTCAATAACATTGAGGGCACAAATAAAATGGAGTTTAACATTGAACATTGACGTAAGGAGCAGTTTCGCCCCCTGCTGATCACAGTGCAGAATGGCTTAAGTGTAGGCCTGTAAAAAACAGAGGAAAAGGGATTCATTTTATCAGGACTAAGATAAATTATTTGGAGAAAAGTGACATTATTCACTTGTTGGATCATTTTATTCATGCACAGATTGAAATTCCCCACATCAGTAAAATACAAACTCAATATGAATATAAATATAATATAAAATAAAAATAATAACAAAACAGATTCATGTTGAAATGATCAGATGTGTAAACAAAGACATCTGTTCAAAGTTTTGCAACAAACAGAATTTTTTTAAGTTAAAAAGTTTAGCAGTTTGTACAGCATCAATGATTAACAATAAATTAAAATATTGTATGACAGTAAAACAAATATTTCATCAATAGCTTTGGATTAATTTTAAAATAAAGTGCTTTTTAATTGATTTAGGATTGGTAGGAATAATAATAATACATTTTACTTTCCTATTTAAACTGTCAATCATAATGTCAGGGCAAAAACAAGACTATAGGCCACATATTTTAGAAATATAACAAACAATGAAGTAATTCTTAATTATAATGTCTGACAATAAGAATGTCACTCTGGATGTATGCTAATCTAACAAGGCATTCATAATTTGATAAAAACTTTGACTAATTCAACAAATTTCATTCGTAAACAATACGATTAGATAATCAGATAATATGATTAGTTATAATAATTCTTTAGGCGCTGATCTATTTTACACACAATAATATTATAGAAAAATAACTTTGTGTCATGTAAATGATTTGGAAGTTGACAGCATTCAGATAAAAACATGTGTAAACAAATAGACCAAAAGACCAACCAAGTAGTGATGGACTACTCCAGGACTAAACCAGAGCTAAATCAGATGTAAACTAGAACTAAAACAGAACTAAACCAGGTCTAGCACAGGTACAAATAAACCAGAACTAACCCAGGGCTAAATTTAGTCAAAACCAGGACTAAACCAGGACTAATTCAGATCTAAAGAAGGAGTAAACAAGGTCTAACCCAAGTCTAACCCAACTTTAAACCAGGTTTTAAAAAAATGTCTAAACCAGGTCTAAATTAGGTCTAGGATTAAAACAGCCCTAAACCAGGTAATGTATAACACAAAACTAACCCAGAACTAAACCAGATTAAACACAGGATCAAACCAGAAATAAACCAGGAATAAATCAGGACTAAACCAGGTAAGGTCTACCCCAGAACTTACCCAGGACTAAATCAGGTCTAAACCAAGACTAGAACAGGTCTAAAACAAGAACCAGGATCAAACCACGGGAAGCACATTCTTTGAATATGATCATTTAGATTTTTCCTTAACATTTTAAACTTTTTTATTTCGTTCAAGCTTTTGGTCTTTGGTCCATTTCAAAGATACTGTAAAGTGGTGTCCAGCAGGGGGCAGTGACGAGCTCAGTTCCAGCAGATGGGATTGACTCCAGCAGTGACAGGGTTATTCTCTGTCATGGTGCATCACAGCAAGAGGGTGTGGTCCCTGGTGTGGTCTCCTCAGGTTTCTACAGGCTAATCCTTCATTTAGGTACTCCTGACCAGGATCCTGGCTCAGATCTGGTTCTGGACAGGTTTAATCCAGAGACACTGAAGGATGGGTCAAATGCAAGGGACACATTTCAAACAAAACAAAGTACATGTTAACTTAATCTAAGTGTTGTGATGTTGAGGACCATGAAGTCACTAGGCCTGTCATGATAATTACTATATTGACTTTTCGTTCAGTACATGATGGATGGGACAATCATTTCTGGGGGTCAATATTTATCGTGTATACCTCTTCTTTGCACCAGTGGGTAATTTTTGGTTATTTTGTGGCAATGCGATAAGATTTAAGATATAGAGGATTGACTTTTGACTTATTATAGATAAAAATAAATTGCATCCTCCAGTTCACATTTTTTAAAGAATATTGTACATTTATAATAGTTTTTGGTAGCCTGGTAATCCAGAATGATATCGCTCTGTATTTTTATACAGGCTGATATCAATCTGGTCCCCACCCCCCACATTAAGCCTCAATCCCAGTCAAACATGATTGTGCATCAGATTTGTTTTGTTTTTTTGTGACGTATGTGAAACAAAGGAGCCCAACAATCACCTGTCATTTATAAATAAAATGTGATTTATCTCACCTTCGATTAACAGAGTTTAGTGCTTGGCTCACTGATTCTGCAGAAATCCGTAATGTTTTTCAGCTCCCCGTGATATATTTTTACGTTATTTTTTCCTATATGGACGGATCATGATTGGCTAATCCACCTGACAATCACGCCCATCATAAAACGGAGATTTACTGATAACCAGACTCACATCTTAGTAAATTATTGAAGAAGTTTGTATTCTGGATCCTCAGCGAGTTTTGGGGGGATAATCCTGCTTTAGGATATTTGTGCCAGTGTCATAAATTTGATTCAGTATTATTGTTTATGTTACAGAATGTTAGGACTGGAAATGAGGAAGTTGGGAGTTGTTTTGACAGGAGGAAATACCGGCTTTGTTTGTTTGTCTAAGGGGGACATCCCATAATATTTTGTGACGCGATGTCCCAATCTATTTAGCAGCTGTGAAAAGCACTAGTTAAAGGGTCCATGTTACGCTATTTTCTTATCTGTTATAATTTTGTTTTCCTCATCAAAACATACATTGGCTTATTTTGTTTCATCCACACACACAATCCTGAACATTTAGGCTAGGTTTTTCCCTCAAAATGAAAACACTCTGTTGCACCTTGTGATGTCATGTCCTAATACAGGAAGTGCTCCACTGTGTTTTTGAACTCCATACACCTTCACTGAAAGCATTTGGATAATTTCAGCCTTAGACAGGGAGCCTAATTTCTACTGAACTAAAGCTAAAAGGTAGCTGTTGACTTGAAAACTAACATTTCATGACATCATAAGGTGAAACAGAGCATTCTGAACTTTGGAGATGTAGACAGACTAATAATAAAGGATTACTCAAACATGTGTGACAGAAACAAAACACAACTCCAGGTATGTTTTTGATGCAGTAACAACATTAATACATGGCGTAATATAGGACCTTTTAAAAAATGATTCTATATTATTTCTGCCAACCTAAGGCACAGTGTGAAAGAGCCTCACAGCAGTTTGGGCCGTAGGGGGTTGGGTCTGACTGAGGAGAAGGCCCCGATGTGAGTGATGAGGTTGGGTTCGAGGCTGTGGGCATGTTCCCCTGTCGCTCGTGCAGACTGGTACAGAACCAGGTCCTTGGCGTTCCCTTTGGTGCAGAATGCAGCATCCAAAATATCCGCCGCTCGCAGAGACGAGTTACCAGGGAACAACATGCCAGGCGTGCAGCATTCGGTCGCCGGGGAAACCGCGTAAAGCTGCGGTGAAAAACGACGCAATTCAAGAAGGTAGTGACGGCCAAAAAGCTCTGCAACTGCCATAAAATACAATGTAAAGAAGAGCAGGTTAGCGCGAGATAGGGAGAAGGCTACAGGGAGACGTTTACAAAAAGGCAAAGCTAGGAGTAGTGCTGTAGCGAGCACTGAACCAAGACCAATCCACTCCAAAATGCGGTAAGGTTCAGGGTTGAAATAGCGCTGCAGTCTTTCTGGATGGTACAGTTTAACGTAAAGAGAATTTCGAATAAAAGTGCGTGAAAGAAGATTATAAACTACGTGAAAAAAGTCTGATTTTGGCAAAGCGTCGTCTTCTAAAACTATAATATTTTTAGCATGTGTTAGCTCCCAGCCTTTACGTAAACAAAAGACGTAATCACGCTTCTCTTTTTCGAATGTGTTCACAAAGTCCAAATCCGTTTCACGTTCTTTAAAAGTGCGGCGGACAACTTTAAAATGGCTTCCGAGTAAAACGGCATCTTCATTTTCCTGGTTTCCGTGTTGTACGTCGCAGATGAGAAGGTCAGCGCAGTGTTGGAGACCCTCACAGCTCAACAACAGGTCGTGCAGTGTCTTCATCACCTGCAGGAGATAATGAAACTCTTTCGCTTCACTGCGTCTAGATGTCACAATCGTCACCAACAAATTCGGCTGCTCGGAAAGTTCAGAAAATCCTGAGTTTTCTTTGGTTTTCCAGAATGTGAGTGCGTCTTGTCCGCGGTGTAGGCTCTGTCTGAGCACAGCTTCGCTCATGGAGTCCAGGAACAGAGGTTTGATGAAGTAGTAGGAGTAGAGCAGGCGGTGGCAGCAGAGAGGAAGCAGGACGCAGAAGGTGAGGGCACAGAGAAAAAGTGCCTGGAACACGACACTGGTGTGACGCAGATACAAAGCCAGAAGAGGGCGCCATCGAGGCATCGGGAACACATCCGACTGAAACAGAGAAGAGGAAAGAAAGAAAATAATTACACCGTTTTCTGAAGCGACTATCAAAACATTGTTTCAGTTTTGTTTATTTATACTGAAGACTTTGAACTTTGTGCCAGTTTTTGTTTCATGTGAATAAGACTGGTTATTACTGAGATATTAAACATAAATAATTTGTAATGTCTTTGATTCCAAGGAAAGATGTTTTTCTATGTTTTTAGACAAAAAAAAAATCATTTTATTTTTGTCTATTATGGGACTAAAAAGTTAAAAACTGTTGCTTCAATATTTTGTGCTGTCTGACCTCAGACTGAGACTCATTGGCACATTTGAATGTTTTATTCAAACTGCCTTCATCTCATGATTCTCTGAGTGGAGTCTGAACATACTACTACCACTAACGCTACAACAACAACTACTACTAATACTACTACTACACTACTACTGCTACCACTGCTACCCGTGCTACTATTACTACTACTGCTTATACTACTGCATCTAAAACTGTAGAAGACTGTTAGCTTCAGTAGTAATGACAGTATATCTGCAGCTGTTGTAGAAGTATTTGTACTCACATATTCCTCGTGTGAGTGTCTCCTCTGAGCTTGTTTCGGAAACCACATTTCTACCCTGAAACATTCGGGTTTAGTCCTGATTTAAACCTGATTCAGGCCTGAAGTAGACCTGATTTAGACCTGATTTAGTTCACATTTAGAACTGGTTTAAGTCTTTGCCCTGCCCACTTCCCCTTTTGAACTGTAGTAGTATGTCAAATATTTCCTGATACCTTTGATTATGTTTCTAGAACACACCTTTCTCTTACATAAGCAAAGATTATAAAGACATCCTTTATCATTTATAACAGTGGCAGAGGCAGTAGTAGTAGCAATAGTAGCAATAGAGGTAGCAGAGGGTAAGAGAACTAAACCAAGCCTGCATGTGGACTAAACTGGGCTCAAAACAGGATGCAATAAAGACAAGTGTGAATGTACTAAACAAGGACTAAACCAGGATTAAACCAGGTCTCAAACCGGACCAAATCAGGACTTAAAGGTACACTGCAATTTTTCCAGCTGTGCTTGTCTCCATTGTCTGTGTTAGACTTGAGTAAGATTTGTATGATTGTAATTTATGGTTGTATGAAAACAAAAAAGAAACAAAACAAAAAAAAACAAACAAAAAAAAAAAAAAAACACAGAGGCCTGAAATGTTGCCTGAAATGTTCCACAGTATACCATTAATTTTCTGTGTCTCCAAGTAGAGACAAGTAGTTGATGAAGTTACAGGTCAGATCTCCAGAGAGGAGAACCCACTCAGAGTAAGGAATATATGGTTTTTCATATAATTTTGAGATATAGACTAAACATAGACAAGTTTAATGCCGCACTGTGTAATATTCCAGGCACTAAAATCTTCATGGAGACAAGCAGACCAGCACAAAAGTTATACATAGTAGCCTATATCTTTAACCAGATTTACAAAGCAGGGCTACACTTGGACTAAACTGGCACTAAACTAGATCTAAATCAGAACTTAATCAGGTATAAACCAGGACTTTACCAGGTCTAAGTTGATTTATGATTAAACCAGTTTACCTTTCCTCCCTGTGACGTCAGCGCACACTTGTCTGCAAACACGACCCTCGCGCACATCCACGATTTAAATCACAAAAATAATCCACAGTATAATCCCAAACTCCACCAAAAACACCTTTAATCCGGATCTAGACCCTGATTTGGTGCCGCGAACAGTCCGTGAGCCTGCCAGTGCATGTCAGAGGAGCTGTGCCCGAGATCAGTGCCTCTTGAGCGGCCACAGCACGCACCAACAGCTGTCTGAAATACAACCAGGACGGAACCAGGACCAGGACTGAACTAGAACTGAACCAGGACTACAGGACTGTATTAGCACTATGGACAAAAATTAGGTCTGATCCAGGAGGACTAAACCAAAACTGAAATAGAACTAAATGCGGACTGAAACCGGACCATCGGCGCGTTCTCGGCCTGTTTGCGGGTTCTGTGCTTCGGTTCGTACCTGTGCGGGGGAAGCCGTAGGCAGCGGGGAGAATATGGAGGAGTTGGCCGGGAAGGACCGCTCTGAGCCTGGGGAGAATCCTGGGAAAGTGCCCTTAGATGGTCAGGATCCGAGCCGGAATGCGCTACCGTAATGCCCAGTAAAAAGGTGTGCGTAAAAACCGTTGATTGTGGTAAAAACAGCGCTGTGACACAACACCGGCGGTACCGTAATAACCGGAGAATACGCGTAACGGGACTGCACTACCGTAATATACCCAAGATAGAGCCCGAAAGAAAAGGACACATATTCAATTAAGTACTTATAGCGATCGGACGGGGCAGCACTGAGCCAAAGAAAGAGGCTGTGGTTAGTCCTGACAGATTTTATTTAGGGTATTAGTCCTGATTCAGTCCTGGGTTAGTCCTGGTTTTGTTAGAATATAACAGAAAAAAATAGATGGTTATATCATTCACAATAATTAAAGTAGTAAAAAAACAGACTTGTAAAAATAACAAGACTTCTCAAATATTGTGCCACATATTTAGATCTGTTCAAGTACAATAAAAAATATAGGAAATATGAAATATATTTAGGCTATAGAGAAGTGGTGGGGTAAAGAGAAACCCTGAAATGTCCTGGCACAGTTCTTAGTCCTAGTTTATTCTTTATTTAGATAGGGTTAGATTCTATTTTAGTCCTGCTATAGACCTGGTTAAATATACCATTAGTTAGTGAGGCTGGTTTTGTTAAGGTTAAGATTAATGCTGACAATGAATAAAAATACTTAATCCCGATTAATCTCATGAATGTCATAGTTAATTTGCGATTAATCGCCAATTAATCACACATTTTGTCCCTTGAATCATCATTTTAATACCCTTATCAACATAGAAAAGTGGATAGGCTTGCTTTGTGCAAATGTTTTTGTTTTTTGTTTTGTTTTTTAATTGCAAGCCAAGTCAGTGAGACAACTTTACGTTCAATGTTCCACTTTCATGAAGTGCTCTGCAACAGTGTCACTGAAGTGCTTCTCTTCTGTCTTAAATAATAGAGAAGAAATAATATGCTGTGACCCTGAGGTGGTTCTCATTACTGAGGGACGTCCAGTAATCTCCAGTTAGCGCGACTGTGTTTGTCTGTCCCAGTCCCTGCTGTACTAGGGGGCGCACTCGCGCTGGGAATTTTGGGCCATGCCGTTCTCGGTTGCGGTTGCCTGGGGTTCTGTGACCCGTGTTTGCACCTGCTGGGCCGTGGCCGATGCCGTCGTCGCACGGCGCTGTTTGTTTGCATGTCGCGCAAAGAGCTGGCGCTTTTGGCGGAGAGGGTGGGTCCAGCGGCATGGGGTGTCTATTGAGTGATGGGACTGATATGGGTCCTGCTGCGGTGCGCGCTCCTCCGTGGGTTTGTGGGTTTGTGGATGTGGTGGCGGCGCGGGGGAGTGGGGGTGGCCGGGGGAGAGGCTGCGGGGCTTCTGTCGCTGTCCGTGGTCCTTGTCGGGGGTGGGCGCGAATTCTCCGTATGTTTTGGACTTTCAGACATTGTTTTGTATTTTCCGTGTGGGTGGCATCAGCACGTGCGCAGGGCTTGTGTGGTGAAGTCACGCGTGTGGGCGTGCATGGGCGGTCGTGCCGTGCTTTGGCCCACCTCCTCCAACCGGGACTTCTCAGTTTCGTACAAATTGTTTTCCTTCCTGTTTACAGCCGGATCCTGTAGTTTTTCTAACGTTACTAGCAGTGGCCACTGCTTATGAAAAAACTAGCTCACTAGGTCACCATCCATTTTCTTCTGCTTATCCGGGGCGGGCTGTGGGGGCAACAGTCTGAGCAGGGACTCCCAGACTTCCTTCACCCCGGAATACTTCCTCCAGCTTCTCCGGGGGGACCCCAAGGCGTTCCCAGGCCAGCCGAGAGACTTAGTCCCTCCAGCGTGTCCTGGGTCTTCCCCGGGGCCATGCCCGGGACACCTCCCGAGGGAGCTTTGCCTTTTGGCTCAGCTCCCTCTTCACCACAACAGTCAGATACAGCAACCACATCACTGCTGATGCTGCACCAATCCGCCTGTCAATCTCACGCCTCCCCTCACTTGTGAACAAGACCCCGAGATACTTGAACTCCTTCACTTGAGGCAGGGACTCTCCACCCACCTGGAGAGGGCAAGCCACCTTTTTCTGGTCGAGAACCATGGCCTGGGATTTGGAAGAGCTGATCCTTCACATTTCGCTGCAAACCGCCCCAGTGCATGTTGGAGGTCCCGGTCCGATGAAGCCGTCAGGACAAAATCGTCTGCAGTCTGAGGCGTCAAACGGTTTACCAGAATTTCTTTGAGGCGGTCCAATAGTCCTCCTCCATGGCCTCTCCGAACTCCTCCCAACCCCGAGTTTTTGCCTCTGCCACCGCCTGGGCTGCAGCATGCTTGGCCCGCCAGTACCTGTCAACTGCCTCAGGAGTCCCACAAGCCAACAAGGTCCGATAAGACTCCTTCTTCAGCCTGACGGCATCCCTTACTTCCGGTGTCCATCACCGGGTTTGGGGATTGCCGCTACGACACCACAGACATTACAACCACAGTTACGAGCGGCCGCATTGACAATAGAGGCCGAGAACAAAGCCCACTTGGACTCCGTGTCTCCAGCCTCCCCGGAATCTGGGAGAAGCTCCCCCGGAGGTGTGAGTTGAAGGTCCCCCTGACAGAGGGCTCTGCCAGACGTTCCCAACAGACCGCCAATATATGCTTGGGTCTGCCAGGTCTTTCCAGCTTCCTCCTCTGCCACCGGACCCAACAACCGGCCGGAGGTTAGATGACACGACAACAAAGTCGATCATCGACCTCCAGCCTAAGGTGTCCTGGTGCCACATGCACTAATGGACACCCTTGTGCTTGAACATGGTGTTCGGTATGGACAAACCATGGCTAGCACAGAAGTCCAATAATAGAACACCGCTCGGGTTCAGATCAGGGAGGCCATTCCTCCCAATCACCCCTCTCTAGGTGTCAATGTCATTGCCCACGTGGGCGTTGAAGTCCACAACCCGGTCCACAACCGGTCCACAACCCCCCCGGTCAGTGCACTGTCCAGTACCCCTCCCAGGGACTCCAAGAAGGCTGGGTACTTTGCACTGCTGTTCGGCCCGTAGGCCAACACAACAGTGAGAGACCTGTCCCCAACCAGAAGGTGCAGGGACGCGACCCTCTCGTTCACCGGGGTGAACTCCAACACACGGCGGCTGAGCTGTGGGGCAATGAGCAGGCCCACTGTCGAGCACTCACCCCAGGCCTGGCTCCAGGGTGGGGCCCTGGTAACACCAATACGGGCAATGTAACTGGCCTTGCTGTGTTTCTCATCATAGGGGCTTCTGATCCGCTCTTAGTCTGACTCGTCCCCCAGGACCTGTTTGCCTTGGGTGACCCTACCAGGGGCATGAAGCCCCCAGCAACATAGCTCCCGGGATCATTTGGGCATTCAAACCCCTCCACCATGTTAAGGTCACAAAGAATTGTTTTGCGTTAACTCGTTAATAGCGTGATATTTTTGACAGCACTAGTTAAGATACACTTTGTTGTCCACATATTGTCCTCTGCATTTGTCCTTCAATAGTGTTGGGCCAATCTGTTAGAAGTAGTGAGCGTTGCAGTGCCTCACTCAGGGGTAGCTGATTTTAGCTTGAAGGTTATTTTTCATATTGTGCATGTTTTGGGTTGATGAGGGAACCTGGAGTGCCTGGAGGAAACCAACCCAGACACAGGGAGAACATGCAAATGCCACACATAAAGGCCCATGCGACCCACAAGTCGAACCCAGAGCCTTTCTGTGAGGAGAGCGTGCTAGCCACACCACCACCATGCCAATTTAGTCCTGGTTTGGTCCTTGGACTGCAGACTGAAGCACGGAGGTGGACCATGGCTCATGGCGAGCTGGTAGTTGTGATGGTTCTGCTGTTTTCCTCTCAAAGCTGTCAGTCCCAGATGGGCCTGAAGTGAGTTCCAGTCTAAAAGTAAACATGAAAGTGACACAGTCAGTTCTAAGTAAAAGTCAACACTTTGCCAAAAAAGGCAAAACAAAGTTTACAGCTGAAACACAGCACTAACTAGTGAGGCGGTTAGAAAAACAAACATGCTAACTGCAGGCTAAACAGTGTCTATTTGCCAATATCTGATGGCAAACAGCACTGCAAAAAAGCTTTGCCAGAATTTAAGATATAAACACTTAAATCTGTCAGAAAATGACTTAAAAGTAGTGAAATGATCTGTCCATGCACCAAGATAATTTTACTTGACAAGTTATCTTAAAATAAACTACCCCTTGACTAGAATTAAGCAGTCTCAAAACTTGTAAGTAGATAATAAATCTGAAAACAAGATGAATAACGTGATATAAGTTTTAAAATTTTGGCCAGATCAGAGAAATTTGCAGTGAGAGCTGACACAGCACAGAACCAGCACCTACACCAAAGTATCAAGGACGGGGCTTGTGTCCAGGGAGGAGGAATTTGCGCTCAGCTTAAACACACCTGAGGAGGTGACAGGTCCCGGGGCCCGTCTCAGACCAGGTTTCAGACCCAGATCCAGTTTCACAGAAACTCGAGATGTTTTTATCAACAACACATCTACTGACTCGACAAGACTAAAGGGTCTGCCAGGACTAAACAGGGACTGGAGCAGGGCCAGGATCCCTGTGTGTCAGATGCCCAACCATCCTCCTGTATCCCTGTGTGTTAGATGCCCTCCTATCATCCTCACTGAATTTTTCCCCATGTAATTACACAAATTGTCTTGCCTTAGTACAGATAAAAATAAAAAATAAATGTGCTGTGTACTGTCTGCATTTACTTATGAAGTGTTATATTATGAGTCAGGAAGTGCACATTAGCATGCTATTTATTATTATTATTATTATTTTATTTTTTTTTTTTTTTTTGGTTTTTACACAGAATGAAACAGAATACAGGCTCTGCTTCAGCTGTCTGGTCTACTTGGTAACCTTTAGTGACACTGAAATAAATAAACAAAAAACAACCAAACAAAACAAGTAAACAGTAAACAGTGGATTCTATGGAGCTGTTGTTTTGGTGTCACCTGCTTCTCTTGCGACAGATGTGATAAGCCCCACCCCCTCACATCCTTCTTCAGAAACCAGCCCTAGTCCCGGTTCACTCCTGGTTTAGTCCTGGTGCAGTGAGGATCACGGACAGTGTCTAGTCCTTGTCGCACTAGAAGTAATTTTGGGAATCTATTTGTAGAAGGCTAAACCTGAATATATTTTGTCTCTTATTGAACCTGGCTTTAGCCTTGGTTTTGGACGCCCTTTTTATAGTCCTGGTTTAGTCTTGGATCACTCCTGCTTTAGTCCTGGTTTAGTCCTGGTTTAGACCTGGTTTAGACCCCGTTAAGGGCCATGGCATCGAACACTGCAACTTTAGGAAACCTTCCGAGTGGATTTGGAATCTGCACAACTTTTCCTGACCTGCTGTACTTCCCTGAATTGGTAAGTACTGCTACTACTATATATATATATATATGTATATATATATATATATATATATATATATATATATATATATATATATATATATATATATATATATAAAACTTTGTTTTATATAAGTAACTGTGAAAGAATTACTGTCTTAAAAATATGTGCTTATTTGTCACATTCAGTTTAACTCTATAATGTACAGTATTCATTTAAAACATTTTTAGAGTGGTCTTTCATTATTGGCCAAGATTGACTGGCCAAGTCTTTGTGCATGTTGTAGTAGCAGAAATGTGTTTAGTCATACCAGGACTAAACACAGCTGGTGCTGGTTCAGTCCTGGTGTAATCCTGGTTCAGTCCTGGTTTATTCTGGGTTCAGACAGTCCTGGTTGAGTCCTGGCTCAATCCTGGTTCAGTCTTGGATTAATTCTGGTTGAGTCCTCGTGGTTTTTGGTCATAGTTTATTCATTCCCAGTGTTTTGTGCCTGTTCTCCATCTGCTGTTTTAGACAATAGAACATAAAGTATGAGCTGGTGAGGTAAAAGTACTATGTGTTAGAATACCTGTCAGCATTAAGTTATAGTTGCGGTATCTGGAAGTTTGTATCCAAAAAATATGTGACTGGTAAAAACAAAGCCACCATTATGTCACAACTGGCCAAGTCTTTGTGCATGTTGTAGTAGCAGAAATGTGTTTAGTCCTGGTATAGTCCTCAGTGCTGTTGCTGGTTCAGTCCTGGTGTAATTCTGGTTCAGTCCTGGTTTATTCTGTGTTCACAGCAACTGCTTCGCTTGGTGCTGTGTCACTCAGATGTGGCTACTAATCTGCGTCATCAACCCCTCCAACCACTCACTGAAACACCACAAACATATGTACGTTAAGTGGGTGAAGTGTCTATAAGGACACAACCTCAGCATGCACTAGTTGGGGTTTAACCAACAACTTTGTGATTAGTATTATGTACCTCCCAATTTGACCATAGATTTGTTTTATTATTTACAATGTTAAAAATGAAACCTTTTTCTATTCGCACTGTGCCCTTTTCTCAACCTTTTTTTAAACCTGCTTTTAACCAAAGATCAGGTATAATAAATAATAATAATGCATCAGTTTTATATAGCGCTTTTCTGGACACTCAAAGATGTTTTACAGATCACTTTTGTAGCCACAGCTGCCCTGTGGCAGACTGATGGAAGCGAGGCTACTAATCTGCGCCATCGGCCTCTCTGACCACCACCATCACTCACGCACACACCACTTTCATACTAGGCAATGTGGGTGAAGTGCCTTGCCTGTAGACACAACAACAATTTTTGCAACTGGCGCCCCACTGTTGCACCTGATTTTCCCATTGGTCTCCCATCCAAGTACTAACCAGGCCCGGGCTTGCTGAGCTTCTGAGATCTGACAGGATCAGGCTTTGACAGGCCACAGGTATGGGGAGAGGCAAGCCTGCTCACTATAAGACTGCATATTTTTGAAGGTACTTTTGAGCAATAGCTCTATTGTGGAAGGTTCCAAAAAATGCAATAACATCTCCATGGAGGAATATATTCCACCATAAACATTAAGTAGTGCACCTTTCAGATTAAAGTTAACATATCTATCTATCCATCATCTCTTCACTTACAAATGTTTGTCTCCATGGAGACAGATGAGTTCAAAATACACAACCTAAAAAATAAACAACCTGAAGATGAAGAAGAAGAAGAACCTGGATGTAACAAAGACTAAACAAACACAAACCAAGATCCGGACTAAAACCGGTTACTGTATAAATTTTAGTCCAGGATCTGAGCCTGATCTCCTCTGAGGCTCCAGTTACACAGAAGAGACAGAGTATGGAGTATGGAATATCACTGGAAAACTGCAACCATTAGGAAAAAGTAAAGATAGGGTTTTAAGGATCAGATGAGTGTGGTGCAGGAGACTGGATGTTAAATCCACAAAGAAGCTTCAGAGATGACAATAACATGATGTTTATCAGTATTGAGATTCACATTTATGTGATTTCGAATGATCATGAGCTGTATCGGAACAAGTATAAGACCACAGAGACTAGTATACACTCATGGACCACTATGGAATGTATCTAGACGGCTGAGGTATTACACAGATACATAGATAAGGCCACATGGTAAAGTATTACGATTTAAAATTACATTCAATTGTCTAAACAAAGAGTGTTTTTATTATGATCATGGTATAGGAGTATTAATATTAATCTTGATTAATAAAAAATATTAATCAAGATTAATACACAATACTAAAATATTAATCAAGATTAATATTTTAGTATTGTGATAACACTGTAACATACAGTAAGTGCATTTTCTTTTGGAGTACTTTCACTTGAGAGTCGCAGTACACTGGGGTTCTGTGAGGGTGGATGATTGACAGGTGGACGACAGGCATGAAAGCGTTTACACAAGGGTCAGAGGTCACACAGGTAAAGGGGCAGGGCTAGTGGAGGGGCAGGGCTAGTGGTGGGGCGGGGCCAAAGGTGACAGGTGACACTCATAAATAAGGCAGGAGCTGTCAGGTGTGTGTTACACAGACAGGTTAATACCTCATTATCCTAGAGCTCCAGTTCTACAACCACAGCCTGCAGCAAATACAGCCAAGACACTTCAGTTTACAAACACTTTTAACAAGGCTACTGTGTGCTCTGTTGTGTTCAGTTTATTTGAACTATTTGTAGAACGACTGAAAGGACTACTTACAAAATTGACAATGCTTTCACAATACTAAAATTTCAAACTTGATTTCAATACTAAAGAATAGACTCAATACATATTTGATACATGATGATAAACTTCTTTAGACAATAGAATGTAATCTTCAACATTAAATAATAGTTTATATTATATTACCATGTCTTATATCTGTATAATCCCTCAATCATCCAGGTAGGTTGATAGTGGTTCAAGGACGTACACTAGTCTACTCTATGTGGTCTTATACTGTATAGTGATACAGCTCAAGATTATTTTAAAGATATTCAGGAAAGGTTCATTTCTGTCCTATGAATGACTTTTTTAGTATCAATACCTGCCAAAATGTGTATTTAGTTTCAATACTACTTTAGTAATAGTAATTTCAATACTTTTGACAAAAATTAGTAATCCTATTCTGTGTAAACTTGACATTTGGTCATTGCAAACCATATCATTTCAGTACAAATGTCATACATTTTAAAATAGGTTATTTTGAAAATGTATTACATCAGTTAATGGTCTTAGATATTGTGCTTTATTTGTGTCTTTTTTTTTAGTTTATTTATGTGTATAAAGGGAGAGAATGCATGTTTTGACTGGCTTTTGTCAGTCATACAAACTAATTATGGACTAATTGTAAACCCAATGTTGCAGTGTAAAGCCCCACGTGTCACTAATCCATACGTTTAGTTATTTAGACAAAAAGTCTGATCTCCGTGACTCCCTCCCCTCTCACTCCAAGCCTCCTTTCTGTGTTATGATCAATTTAGTCAAACTTAGGCACTGATTATCTGATTATCAACACATCCGTATTATCATCAATAATAATATAATGGTCCTGATGATATGCTTGTTCAATACACTACTGTATATTTATTTGTACAGAATTGGGCATCTTGCTGCCAGAGGTCCTGTGTGTAGGCTCTCTTTACGCCCTCACTCTTGGCCAGATTCACTGTTGTCTCTTATCCTCTGTTGCTGATGATCTGCCGTTCATTTAAGCCCTCTAAAGTCCACAAACCGAGCTCCTTGGCTACCGGCCTTTCTCAGATAAAGCAGTGGTTAAGTGACAACAGCCTCCATCTTAACAGTTAATATTAATATAGTAGTTTATACTAATATTTGCTTACATTTTAAAATTATGAATGGACTTAAAGCATCCTCTCAAAATGTGTTGCCCTGCGCCCAGATTAAATTATTTGCGAACCTCAATCTACTTCAAGAGAATGCGCCCTACCAAAATGCAGGACCTCTTTTATTAAAACTGCTTTTTTTCTTTTGTCTCAATGATTCAATGGAACATAAGGCCAACAAAGATTATTGCCTGTGGCCAATGTGGAATAATATGGAATGCAGCAAACAAAAATTAAACTAAAAATAACTTTGTGGGGAAGGCAGATTAACAAAATGTGTGAAATGAAATAAATTAATGTGAGTTTAAAACCGATACTTAAAAAGTCACGAGACAGGAAGTCCATTTTCCAGATACAGGTAACACAGAATAATTAAAACATACAAAACACTCTTTTCCAGTGAGACAGTAGGCTACTTCAGTGTGTCCAAAACTCCTCTGTTTCAAGAGCATCTTCTACAATGACAGTACCTCACTTCTTAAAAGTGAGGTACACGGCTCCCAGTCTCACCAGCAGACCATCACCGGTGCTGCTGAACCTCGAGCTTGTGAGCCTTTACCCACAGCGGGTTTCTGAAACACACACCAACCAAAGCTCCTCCAAACTTGCTCCAACTGCACACAGCTACAGTTGAGCACCAAGTACTCCTGGCAGCTCCTGGCAGCCCCTGACGTTGACCACAGACGTACACAGGTGTCAGCTGTAACACACCACGACTCCTCCAACATCCTTGAAGCCCCAAGCAGCTCCATTCTGTCATGGTGGACCTCCGCATGAGACACTATCCTCACTTCAGGGATCATCCCTATGAACTCCACCTGGCTTCAGTGGACCTGGAGATGCGAAACATCCTGGATCCTCAGTTGCCTCATGAGGTGTTGTTGATTTCTCCATTGTTCCAAATAGTTCAGCTGTGGTTTTCTGCTGATCGGCCCCAGTTGGTTGTCAGGTGGACCTGCTGCTCCATCAGCACAAACCTTCTTCAGTCTGGTTTTCATAGTTCTTCACTGCCCCCCACTGGCCTGGATCCCACCACTTCCACCAAATGTGGGGAAGCTGGCCCAATGTGGTAAATTAACAAAATGTGTGAAACGAAACAAATTAATGTGAGTTTAAAATGGGACAAAGGCCCATTTTATCACAAACTTGATCAAGAGTTCTTGACCTTGACAAAGCACGGAGGTGAAGTAAAAACCATTTCAGCAGACTTTATTGCAAGGGTGGTGCAGCTGTGACTACAATAGTAGCTTAGCACCACCGACTGTGGAGTGAATTAATAAGGCAATGTTAAGTGTCTTTAAAGGCGCTATATAAATCCAGTAATTACTGAATTTAAAACTTTTGCACACATGACCAAAAAATGGCTTCTGAAAAGTCTGTACCCACGAGTAATGACTGTATATACGTATGTATGTTTGTGTATGTATGTGTGTGCCTAAAAAGAGGAGATTGTATGTTTGTAAGTGCAGGATGATGCTGTTGAATAGTTTTCGTAGTGTTTGATGTATGTGTGGATTCATTTGTTTGTCTTTATTAAATTAAATATGTAAGTATGAAATATGTAAGTATCACTGTGATGGAAATTTATATTATGGAAAGATTTTTCTCAGTCTGTCTTTGTGCAAATTAATGTGATTTCTACCTTAGACCAGACCAGTCATTAGCATGTGTAAAGTCAGCAGACGCAACTGTCCCCACCCTCAGGAAACTGTGTGTTGTCTTAGTTGTCCTCAAATGTAAGTTAAGTTGATTAGCACAAGTCTGTGAAACAAATGTCACTCTGCTTTGATATGTATGTAACTTGTATTTCTGTATAAATACTCAGAGCTCAGATGCTCTGGAGGAGATTCTCGGGGGGAGAGACTGTAGAGATGGAGAGAAGGGATGACTGGAGAGAGGAGACTCAGGAGAGGCTGTTGGTCTCTGGGCAGGGCAGGCCTAGGCCCTGTCCATATTTGCTGTAACAACAAGAATAAACCTTTGTCTGTATTCCAAAAATTCATTGGGCTTTGCAGATGGATTCATTATTTTTTTTATTCAAAATCTATATAATTTTTTTTCTACAACATCGCACTTCAAGAAGAATCTCTCTTCTTGAGATTATTACATCAACCTGCCCAGGGACCACAAGTGGAAATTTGCATGTTCTGCAATGACCTTTTTCTGTCATTATTTTAGTACTGCTTTTATTTAATAAATTATAATTTTACCATACCAAAGCATCTTTGAGCTTCTTTTGAACAGCACTACATACATACGCAAAACATATGTATTATTATTATTATTATTAACCCTTTCTCTGGTTTCTGGTCCTCAGCTGTTTGGAGTCCTGGTCTGGATCCTGGTCGCCTGTACATACGTGGTCCCTCAGAACCCTCAGGGCTGGGTCATGTTTGTGTCCGTCTTCTGCTTCGTCCTCACCTTCATCTGGATGTGTGTGTTTGCCTGTGGAGGTCACCGCAACAAAAGCAGCTGGGCCGCTGCCGTGAGTACACAAATATATTACTACTGCTACTACTACTACTACTAACACTGCTATTGCTACTACTGCTATTACTACTGCTGCTGCTACTATTACTAGTACTGCTACTGGTACTGCTACTGCTAACTGCTACCCTCGGTGAGCTTCATTTGACTGGAGCTGAGCACTACAGGTGACGTCATGCTCCCTCAGTCCACTTCTTTATACGGTCTATGAAATTTAACAGTTGTAGGATTTCATGTACCACTTAAACCTGTTTTAGTCAGGCTTTAACAATACTTTTGTGTATACTTTCTGTAGGATTTTGTGTACCACTTCATCGCGACTGTGTTCTACCTAAGCGCATCTGTGGCTCTGGCCATAGTCACTCTGGGCGTAAGGACTGTTCCCAAGTTCCAGGTGTACCAGCTGGACATCTCAGCTGTGGTCAGTACTTAACACAGGACCAGGGCTGCTTTAGTCCTGTTTTAGTCCTAGTTTAGTCCTGGTTAAATCCTGGTTTAATCCTGTTTTAATCCTAGTTTAGTCCTGGTTTACTCCTGGTTTAGTCCAAGTTTAGCCTTGACTTACTCTTGCCTTAGTCCTGATTCTGCTTTAAAGTCCAGGTTTAGTCATGGTTTAATTCTGGTTCAGTCCTGTTTAATTAGTGTTGATTTTGGTCCTGATTTAGACATGATTGATCCTGATTCAAGTCCTGGTTTAGTCCTGGTATAGTTCTGGTTTGATCCTGCATCAGTCCCGTTTTAGTCCTCATTCAGTCCAGCTTTTGTCCTGGTTTAGTTTTGGTTCAGTCCTTGTTTAGTCCTGGGTTAGTCCTGGTTTGATTCTATTCTTCTGTCCCAGGTCTTCTCCTACGTGACGACATTGCTGTACTTCATCCACACCATCTTGTCGGCCTATCGCTGGAAGTCCTTTTGAAAAACCAAAAACACAAAACAGACATTAAAATATTTAAACATGAAGGGGGTGGATGCTAATGGCACCTCTGGACCAGTCCCTGCACAGTCGGCCCACCACAGACCTGCCTACACGCCCCGCGATTTGGTTGGTTATGTCACATCACATGATTTTCTCTGTACATTTTTCAGTTTTGTATTTTATAACTCTTATTTCTGGATTTTTTTTTTTAACTCGGTAAAAATGGGTCTGACTTTATTTGACATTTTGTAAGATTAAAAAATAATACAAATTGGACACAAAATAGATTTTTAATACTTTATGGGAAAGATGATTTTGTAATTTTTTGAATTATTGGAAGTTAATAAATTAAACTGTATTGTAATGGCTGGTTGCTTGTATTTCTTTCTGTACAGTAAGTTATAGCACAGAGAAGCGTGTTTAGTGAATATAGCATTTTCAAAACAGTGGCTCCATCTGAAAAGGGGCAAAAATGCCTCCTTCCTTCTCCTTCCTTCTCCTCATCGCTGACCTCTGAGAGCTACGTCATGAGGTCGACTATAAGGACCAAGGAGGAAGAAGGAGCAGTGAGGAGAAGGACCACCAATCGCTGTTTTGGTGGATCAGGATTACCTCATAGAAGTAAAATACCCCCTCTTTAAATCATGTCATATTTTTGTCCTAAAGAGTGAACACATAGCTTAAAATGGTTAGTACTCACCTCACAGTGAGAGAGTCTCCGGTTCGATTCCCTGGCTGTTTGGTATCTGTCTGATTAGAATTTTTTTATTTTAAGTTGAAATCCCATGGTAATTTGTTTCAAACTAAAAAAAAAAAAAAAAAAAAAATAGCCCCACTTTGTTTTGTCACTGCTTTGGACATTTGGACACTTGGCATTTCTTGACCTTGACAAAGCAGTGCAGAAGTGAAGACCATTACAGGAGACTTTATTATAAAGTTAATTGAAAGAAGGCCAAGGGTTTGCAGCACTGTCAGCAAAGCAAAGGGTCACTACTTTGAGAAATAATCTAAAATATAAAAAAAATATTTAGCTCAGTAACCTTTTTCTCTGCTACATAATTCCATCAATCTTGTATCTAAAATGTAGAATAGTAAACAGAAAGAAAAACAATTCATGAGAATGTGTTTTGACTGGTAATGTAGTCAAGATAAAGTGTGGTTTTGACATTTATTTATCTACGAGCACAAAAGCACTTGAATAGACCCCAGTTGTAATTGCCACATCATTGTCTATGAATTAGGGATGAGTAACCCTGCATATGCGCTGTAGCTCTACCACTGAGTCACTGTCTGAACTTCCTCAGAACATTTTAAATATGTTGTTCTAATTTTAGGGTCTAATCCAGGTTTAGCCCACCTGTACCTGTGTTCAGGAAGTGCTGCAGCTTCAGTTTCTGAGCGACAGGTGAGTGTGCGTCGCCGTGGAGACCAGCTTGGGGGGCGGTGTCATGAATATTTAATGAGCTCAGGTTAAACGTTGACAGCTCAAACACACAACACATTCACAGATGGATTAGACAGAGTTAGAGCTCAACTTAATCTGACTTCAATTATCCTGAACCTGACACTGATGAATTTAATTGCTTGGTTCACACTAGATACCGTTCCATCCTCTACACACTATTGTTTCCTTTCATTTTGTCTGAAAGTTTTATAAAGTTTTATCTTTTTATTAAGACTTTCAAAGATGCACTCTAATTTTTCTGATTGAGGGTCCATCTCCTGCTTGACTCCAAAGAAATATTGTTGCTTTGCCACAGTATGGCATTATTTATCTACGGGAGGGAAGCTGTTAGCGCCACCAGGCCAAGTTGCAGATCGAATCCAAGGAGAGGCGAGCTCACTCACAGTAAAGTTTGGTTTATACTTAAATTTAATACGAGAACATGTGTAACTGTAACTATGCAGACAATCCACATGGAAATGAGCAGGATTGTCTAGTCCAAGCTCCTTCAGACTATAAATGGTGCCGATGTTTTCTCTTTATTCTGAGCATCATATTTCCATATTAAAATATAATCCAGTTTTAAGAATGCATGTGTATCAGAGTATTTCTGAGAAATAAAAACATGGAAGTGATGAAATGCAAGACAGACACAATTAATAAGTTAATTAAGTTCAATTTAAATGGATGCAATTAGCAAATCACAAAGGCTGTCATTTTATTTATATATATTCTGCATAAAAAGTGCGAACCCTATAGTTCAGATCTGTACAAACCTGCTCTGAAATGTGATTCTTGTATAAGTGACAGACTGATTCACCCTCGCTGTGTTAAAGAGAGATTTTGCTGGTCTTTCCTTCCTGCTGCTGTCAGACTGTATAATGAACAATGCTAGTCATGTGTCATCTCCATAGCAACCATGTGTCATCTCCATAGTAATAATAACAATGTGCAATATTATTTAAAGTCACTTTACCTGCTACTTATTTATTTAACCACCACTGTCCATCACTGCACTGTACACAATCATCTGAGTCACTTTATTGTAGTAATATTATATATTACTGTACTGGAGTCACTTTAACTGCTGTTTGTTCACTGCTCAGAATCAAAGACACTTATTGTGCAACATTCCTGTGCCTTTTAGCTTTACAGTGTTGTGTTTTTTGATTGTAAATACTTATTATTTATCTCGATTTTGATGCATGCTCTTATTTTATTACCATTTCTGAAACTTGCGTTGTGACACTGCAATTTCCCCATTGTGGGACAAATCAAGGATTATCTTATCTTAAGTTTGTCAGTTCATATTTCAGTTTTGTCAATTCTTCTGGACATGTTTAAAATGTGAACTTTGAATAGAACTCTATTATTGAAAGATGAATCAGAAAAATTGCAATTAAATATGTTACTCAACAGCCCTACCGTGGAACATTCAAACCAAAGTAAATGTAGGCAAATTCAGTTCTGCTTTAGTCCTGGTTTACTCCTGGTTCAGTACCAGTCCAGCCCTGGTTTAGTCAGGGTTAGTCCTGGTATAGGCCTTGTTCAGTCCTGCTGGAGTCATGGTTCAGTCGTGTAAATGTTTGTATAATTCTGTGTATTCAGTCTAGTCGACAGGCAATACTTCTACAAAGCTTTCCATGTTTTCCATGGATTTATTATAATATCGGGATAGTGTATTGCCAGTGGTCAATGGTGGTAAAAAATCCTCTACAGTCAGTCCTGGTTTAGTTCTGGTCTCCTCTTATCAGTCTAAGGTGAGGAGAAATTGTGAAGTGTCCTGAATTAAACATGAGGTGAGGTGTTGATTGGGACAAAGATCAGCGCCAAGAAACACGAGCTATCCCTAAACACAACACTCTCAATACCACAGTATACACGATAAGTACAAAGAGGTAGTACTACGGATTCACATTCACACTACAGTAGTACACACAGCAACAAATTAATGTTTAACCACAAACAAATATATCAAATATGTAAATAATGTAGTAATAATTTAGAATAACATAAGATTATCAGTATGTATATCTCACCAACTGTTGATCACCTTATCTCAGGCTCATAAACTGTCACACTTAAAACCGTGTTAAACAACTGCAATTTATTTTGAATATATGTGTCATTGCAAAGAGAAAAAAAAAGACTGAAACAATTTGTTCAAATACACAATCAAAATCTGAGCTACAAAAGATTACTTGGAATACCACAAGGATCAATATTGGGACCAAAATACTATATATATAGTAGGTTGTGTTGGCAACCTCATGTTAGGCATGTCAAATAAAAAATGTATAAGTCACAGGAGGTTAATGAGGCAAAATAGTTTGAAAGAATTATCATATGAGGTATAGTTGAGATAACAGGAAGGACAGCAGGGGGGCAGATGATGGTGATGTATCATACCTTTTAAGTGTAAAACACAATATCATATGAATTCTGATAAGGATGATATTATGCCATAGTTACATATAAACAATCATAACTAAAACCAGAGAATAAGTACTTTTCTTCCACAATCATTGCCTTCTTAATTAGGCTATGCAACACAATTGGTGGTTCTCAGAGTCCGTGATGATCCCTGGAGACAGCTTTTCCTTCTCTCAAACTGAAAATACTCTTTTCCACCTTGTGATGGCATGAAGTGTTAATATAGCACTGCACTGTGTTTTTAAACTCCACACACTTTCATTACAATCATAATTAATGAATAATTTCAGTCCTGGAACTGCCAAACTTTGAAACTACAGCTATCGTTTTAGCCTGTAACTTCTGATTCTTGGTGCATCAGAAGATATAGATGTGGACTTTCTGTGGCTCTCAACTGAACAAAGAAAAAAAATAGATTTAAAAAGGCAACAACTTATTCCATCATATTATAGAATAAAGCAGTTTGAGAATAAAAACAGCTGTTAACTTTAAAACTTCCACTTGATGACATCACAAGGTGGAACAGAGCATTTTGGGCTTTGGAGATGTAGACAGACACAGAGATAATAACACAGGATGAAACAAAACAACTCCAGGCATGTTTTTGAGGAGGTAACATTATAACATGACTAAAAGCTCACAGGAATCAATTTTGTTTATTTCACCTAATGACAAAATATTTTGCACTTTCAGAGACAACTCCTCCTCAGTCAGATGCAAAGTGAAAACACTGACACCACTGCTCACTGCTGCCCTCTTCTGATGACTAGCCAGTGAAGTCTTCCCTGCTGAAGGTATTAACACAAACACAAAGTTTAATGAATAATCCACTTTGTACTTTTCAATATCAATTCTATTTCTCCAAGTTTGAAATTTTAGTATCATGACAACACTAAGTGGCAAAGACTACTGACCTGTTGGAGACAAAAGACCATGGGAATATGCCCTCTTTTCCATCGAGTCTTCCGCTGCTCCACTCTTCATCGAGGTGGTTAGTGACAAAGATGCGGTCTCCAGCCTGAAAGGACAGGTCTCCCTCCGTGTTCCCAGAGAAGTCATACAGAGCAACTACCCACTCCGAGCCAGACCGAGGGGACTATGGCATCAACATTTGATTTAGGCTTATTACAGAGCAGGCAAAAGTGAAAAAGGTGTGCATCTTAATATAGAAATGAAGGTTACCTGAGCTGGTGGGGTCACTTGATTCTGTGTAGTTTTAGCCATGCCTAAAACATAAAAGTTGTAGAGACGACTAGTACAAATATCGTAACAATTTTGCAGCAATGCAAATGTACATCAAACCACATCTTTCATGGTCAGTGACAGTACTTAAAGGTGCATTATGTAACTTTTTGGTTGGAGGTCCATCACCTGCTTGTTTCTATGGTTATGTTATTGCTCTGTTTGGAATGTTCCACAGTATGACATTAAACAGCCCTACCATACATTTATTCAATTACAGGTGGTATTGTAGCTCAAAAATATCTAGAAAAACAGGCATTCTGACGGGGTTGCCCCTCCACAGATCTGACCTGTAACTGACCTGATCTGGTTTGGTCTCCATGAAGATAGAAAGGTTTAATGCCATACTGTGAAACATTCCAGACAAAGCAATAACATATCAATGGAGACAAGCATTTGACAGATCCTCCACCAGAAAAGTTGCACAATGCACCTTTAAAGGTGTAAAGTGTGAAAACTGCTCCAGTCTATTCCCTAGTGTCTCTTCAGATGTTTACATTTGGATTGTGTGTTTTTCTAACTGCAGAAAAAAAATAAAAGGATAAAATAATGTACTACATGTGTTAACTATCAAATCATAACTTAAACCTACCCTGTAAAGCAAGTTCAGATATCAAACATGACATGTTAGTCAAATTTATATCTATATCAAAATATTTTCACAACTAAGGAGTTGCCCTGTGTATCAGGGGCCATCTGATAAACAGCTGTTAATGAAATCACAACAAAAGCAGATTCCTGTCGTGCCACACAGTTGTACTGGACAACAGAGTCACAGATAATGTATCATTACCAAATATTTTATAGACTCCTTGACAATAGATAACTGTACCTTTATTGGTTTACACTGTATTTTTAAAATTAATAAAACTTGAAAAAAACCCCAAACATTTTATCACAAAAGGAGGAATATTGAAACTAGGTTACTGTATGTCACTGTTATAAGGATATTATTGTATTGCATAGCAAAATAACAGAAGCTTCCCCACTACTGCAAAAATAAAATAAACCAAAATATACAGATGATAAATATTGAGCCCCAAAATAAATAATACATTAACGTACCAGGCAGTGCGATCTTGTTGGGCTTTGTGGGCTGTGGGCTGGGTGCTCGTGGCAGGTCTTGGATGATCTCCACAAAGTTGAGGGGAAAGATGCCACTGAAGGCCCCTAACTGCCCCCGGGCCCAGTCCTGTCCCACGTAGGACTTGAGCTGGATCACGTCTCCCTCAGAGAAGCTCAGCTCGTCACTGTGCTCGCCCTCAAAGTCGAACCTGGCCACGCACCTTGGACCACTGCAACAACGCCAACATTTAAAGGGCCCATATTACTAATATTTCCTTATAAAAACATACCTGGAGTTGTGTTTTGTTTAATTCACACATGTTTGACACACAAAGCGAGAGAATTTAGGCTGTGTTCTTCTCTCAAATTAATGTTAGTGCTCCATTGTATTTTTAAACTCCATTCACTTTCACTAGAATCATTTGGATAAGTTTAGCTACTGAACTAAAGGTAAATGGTAAACCTCCACTTTATAACATGGCTTAAAGCTCACATAAGTACATTTTGGATTTTCTATATTTATATGGGTGACAAAGAATCAGAGGGCTCAAATAGGGCCCGGGAGAGATCACTAGATTACTCAAACATGCATAGAGAATGACATATAAAACCACTTCAGGCATGTTTTTGATGAGGGAATGATGTTATAACAGCTCCAAAAAATTGATTTTGCATAATGCCCCGTCTTTGAAGTATGCCTGAGGTAAAGAGCAGTACCTAACATTTGAAGAGGGCTTCCTGCCATTTCTGTCGGGGAGTCGTGGTGAGTTTTCCTGTATAGAAGACACAATTACTTAAGTTTATTTTAATTAAACTTTTTTTATACTATACTTTGATTGTCGAGAGAACCATACCAGGACTTTGGCATAGTTGATGGGGAAGAATCCTGTGGAGCCACTGCAGGTCCCTCTGTACCACTCATTGTCCACCTGCTCCACCATAGTCACCACATCTCCTGCTCTTAGATCCAGCTCACCGGGATTCTCTGTAGACAGAATACAAAATGTTCATTCAAAGGGAAAACAGTTTCTATGTAACATTCATTTCATTTATACTTAGAGAATCAATTTAATGCTTTAAAATAAATAAATAAATAAAAATCTAACAATCTAAAAAGTTATCAGGCTGTGTTTGCCAATGTGAACACTGTGTAATCATGACTACTAAACATTCCTCCATAGATATAGTCTAGAATTAAGTATCTGTCCATGCTTTATCAACGCTAAATAAGGCAGAGTTTTTAATCAAGTAGCAACCAATTTTCGATACCTGGAATGAAATCAAATAGGGCCTTCACTGTTAATCCATTGCCTGAGGCTGTTAGCATACCACCCTGATGAAAACACAGCAATAAGTTAGCATTTCATAAGTTAGAAGCTTATATAGTACCACATGGTAGAGTAGTATCCATACTGACAATAGAAATATACCTGTGTTTCTGAGAGATCTGAGGCTGTGGACAGTGGAGTGATGACCTTCATACTAGACCTGTGCACCCTTCCTCTCCGGTCTCCCACTTGACACTCATATGTACTGGAGTCTATTGGATTTAGCAGCACGAGAACTTCATTTTTCTATAGCAAATATATGGAAAATAGTTGACAAAATGTTACAAAAACAATTAAATGTATTATTGTATTTACTAGAGATGCACCGATACCAATACCGGTATTGTGTTTCAGTCTGATATCAAAGTAACTCACAGTTTTGATTTTAGTAGAAATTTAAAACAACCCCTCAAATAAGTATTCCAGTGAAAAAGTAAGATATACTTCCAAAATGAGTTTTACCGCTGTAATACAATCCTTGGTTTCAGGTGCTCAAAATAAAGTACTTGTACTCATTTTGTAAAAAGTGGTATCGGTGCATTCCTAGTATCTACCCTAGTAGTTCATTGTAATACTATATACAACTATAATAATTGTGGTTGAAAATACAGCATGAAATAAAAATATACTAATGGATTATGCTTGTGCTGCTCAATAAAAGGTCAAGGCCTGGGACAACAAAATACTGGCACAATTGCTAATGTTCTCTTCTCAGGTATGATACATAAATATATATGTCCCAAGTGTGGCTAATGGTTAATGCCAATTTATAATGGTTGGTGTTATGCACTTATTTCAATGTAAACTAAAAGATACTACTTTAAAATCACCTGAAACGAGAGCTCGCCAGTACTGCGGCCATCGTAGTCAGTGGATGCAACTCCATGTGGTACATGAAGCTGAAATGAAAAATCTCAACTCAAAATCTGTGAATGTATGTATTATTACTACTAGAACATGCTTTACAGTGTATTTGTTGTAGAGGCAGTGTCCTGGATTAGGCCTAGGGGGCAGTACTGGGTTTCTCTTTTGGGGCTTCTGTGGTTTAGGTGGAGAGTCCCAGGGAGAGGAGTGTGCGCGACCTGCAGCTTCCAAACGCGGAGCAGGAGGTCTGCCCGGACCGGACCTCACCATGGGGGGCCGAGGGGGCAGGGTTTTACTGGTCATGAGCCTCCTGGAGGAAATAGGTTCAATAATTGTTAGAAAAAAAGTGTCAACCTTTGGAATTTCATGGTTTTCTGTATAAAACTTTTAAAAATGTAATTGAAGCCCATCGACAACCAGCTTAACCAGTTTTAGGCTATACTTCCCCCATTTCTTTCTTGATGATGATGATTTTATTTAAATATTTTTATACTACTGACTTCTATTTCTGATTATATTTTTTAAAAGGTTTAAACACTTAATCTGGAGCTTGTGTAATGTCAAGATCAGTAGACAATGAACATGAAATGACAAATTAAAGCACTAGATCACACGATATAATGTTTTGGTTTTTTTTACAATTATTAACACCATTACCAAACAACAGTGAAATTCTTCATTCACTTTTCATATGGTTTAATATGACCTGAATCTCCACCAGTACTTACCGTGGTGGTAGTGTTGGCTCTGGTGCAGGACTGTGGGACACCTAAAATAGGACAAAGCACCTTTACAAACACATATCCACCGTAAAGACTCTTTTCTACAACACAGTGACACTAATACAACCCATAGCATTCAATAGCACCTCAGGCTACAAGAGCGTCTTTGTTCAGCAGAATGGGACAATAAGGTAAGCTGTGCGAATTCTGGATATTTAATAGATTTGAAATGCCATAGGCTGTAAATTGATATTAGTTTGATGCCTAGATATGCCCAAATACAGTTCACAGTATTATGTTTGCAAGTAACAGTTATTTTGCCAGTTGATTAATCTAGCAAATACTCTTTTGATCATTAGTTAGTAGGCTTTTGAATATGAGCATTTTACAGAATTTGGCCCAAATAAAATTATATGATACTTGAGGACATCTTGATTGAGTATACACTACCAGTCAAAGGTTTGGACTCACCCTCTCATTCAGCTTTTTTTCTTCATGTGTACCACTTTCTACATTGTTTATACATACAGACATCCAATATATGCTGCAAGATATTTAGAATTATGTCACAAAAGAAAAAAAAAGTACTTCAACTAAGTAATTTTTAGATTTTATATTCAAATGCTCAAAGCAGCCACCCTTTGCTTTGTAGAAGTGCTGCAAACCCTTGGTCTTCTCTCAGTGAGCTTCATGATTATGTCTCCTAAAATAGTCCTCTCTTCACAGGGTCAAGAAATGCCAAGAGTAAAATCAAGAGCAAAGCACTGATCAAAAGGAAGGGTGACTTTTTAAAAATCTAAAAGTTTTGTTTTATTCTGACTTGATTTTTTGTTTACTACATTTCATTTGTGTCCATTCATGGTTTTGATGCCTTCAGTGAGAATCTACAATGTAAATAATCACGGAAATAAAGCAGAAACATGCATGAAAAAAGTGTGTCAAAACTTTTGACTGGTACTGTAGTGTGCTTATAGTCAAAATAGGTTTTTAATCAAAACCACAAAACTGTACACATTTGCCATTCTGATAACGAGCTCTGTCCGAGTGATCAAACCTCATCTCTCAGCACATGTTTTGGATCTGTGTGTAGTTCAGATCGTGATCATTTGTTTAGTAATTTAGTTGATGATTACTTCAATAGTCAGCAAATGGTGATAAAATGAACTTCTTTCAGCCAAACAGATTGCATATAGATTACCTGAGGTGGAAAAGAGGCGATTGAATGTCTGTTGACGGGTGGTGCTTTGAGAGCTCCCACGGGCATCTGGACTGGAAGGGCAGGGGGGCTGTCCTGAAAACCATCTGAAACTAACAACACAAGTACTGAATTACCCTCTTGTCTTTACAATTCACTTATAATAATAAAAGATTAAACTGCACAGCTTATTTTGAGCAATAAATTAGTGTGATTCAAAATTAATGTAATAAAAAAGTAACTTGATTTCGATACTAAGGAATGGACTTGATCAATACTGATTCCAATACCACGATAATATATATTAAAAAAAACCCAAAAACAACCACAGTGCAAAAAAAGGTGCCAAACGTGCGTGAAAAAAATATTTATAGTGGTACAGTGGTGGTTTCTGTGTTAAAATTCAATTCAGAGGCAGGCAAAAAAAAAAAAAAAAAAAAAAGTTTTTAGCAGACTTCCCCTTTAAGTCTTTCAGACGCTCTCTCTCAGCGCACGTTACCGTTACCTTAAGCTGCAGAGTGGACCTATATACCCCCATTTGCCCCTCACATTACATAATATCCATTGGAAAGCTTATTTACACCATTCCACTATTAAATGGCTAAATATCAGGTGCCAAAAGCTGCGCACGCACAATAGCTTTTCATCAATAAATCACATGCAACGCTTCAAATATACAGAGAATACGAATAATTGCCCATACAAATTATGGTTGGTAATGAAAGGGCTCAGCGCGCGTCTTCACATGCTCTCCCCGGGGACAACGCTCTTAGAGACAGACCTGCTCCGTCACAAACACTCTTTATTTAGACAGTAGAGTGTCATTCTCAGCATTAAACTGCAGCCTCCTTGAAATGTAATACCCACCTCCGGGAATAAGTGAAGAAAGAATAAATTAATGAATGCACACCATTTATTATATAACGTATGCCAACAGTTTATGTATAGTCATTGTAAGCTGTGAAAAAAGGAGAACTTGTATTGGTGGTTTTCACATTCTACAATACAATGTTGTGACAGCATCTGAAACCCAGCAATACCATGAACAAAAGTACTGCGTTGAGTTGAAAAAACAAAAAAGTAAAAAAATCGTTAACTCACATGACCCACTTTTCCTGGGAACGATGATAGTGGTCGGTCTCCGGGTCATACTTTGTCTAGAGCCTTCATAGTTATCCATCGGTGGCTTTGGCTTGACAGGAATATTATCTGAAACTGAAAGAAAGTTATCACATAAATTATTATGAAACAAGGTCAGTCATACACAGAGGTTCATAGTTTTTTTTTTTCATCGGTCCCAAGCTTAGATAAACAGGAATGTGTTAGTAAGTCTCCAGTATGAAAACAAAATCACCAAAAATAAATAGCACAGATAGTGTCACCATGAAACCATATTAGATACAGACAAAGCAAACATACCATTGAGAACTGTTCCACCGATATAAGCAAAATATGCAGGGCCTTCAACAGTAATGGGCCCGTTTGTATTGTATGCATTAGTCTGAATGTGGACAAGATTACGTTTGAAAGTGCATACAGTGTAAAAACCTGTTAATATTTTTGTAATTTTGCAGTGGTAAGATGTGTGGGCTGCAACTTGCTTATACTGGCCAAATAACATGGGGACAATATATTAATAATCAAGCTCCTGCATATTATACCTCTACGGTGAACTTTTGTTGATTGATAGATTGAAATGTTAAAGCTTTGTCTGGAATATTCCACATTATAGCTTTAAACTGATCTGTGCTGCATTTATTCAGTTATTGCTTTGTTTTATTGCTAAAATATTCCTATTACCTCTTCACAGATCTGACCTGGAACTGAACTTGGCAACTTCGTCTGCTTGTTTGGATGGGTATATAATTTTAAATGTCATATTATAAAATATTCAAGGCAAAGCAATAACATCTCCATGGAGACCCTCAAATAGAAAAGTTACATAGTGCATCTTTAAAATGTTGTTTCCTCATCACAAACATACCCGGAGTTGTGTTTTGTTTCATTCACACGTGTTTTACACTCAAAACCTGCATATTTAAGCTCTTCTCTCAAACAGAAAACACTCTGTACCACCTTATGACGTCATGTGGTCAGGAAGTGCTCCACTGTGTTTTTAAACTCCACACACCTTCACTAGAATCACCGATTTCTACTAACTAAAGGTAAAAGGTAGCTGTTAACTTGAATATTACCACTTCATGACATCACAAGGTGGAACAGAGCATTTGAACGTGTGAATGAAACAAAACACGACTCCAGGTATGTTTATGAGGAGGTAACAGCATTGTAACATGTCTTAAAGCTCAGAAGAATCCATTTTGGGTCATATACGACCTTTAAATATGAATGATTTTGTCCTTCAATCCATGGTATCCAAACTTCAGGAAAACTCACTTGAAGTTTTGGCCTCGTGTTTTTGGTACACAATCATGGTCAGGATTTTCTGCAGCTTTCTAGCATTTAAATTTTAATAATAACAATCTTGACTAAATACTAAAACTCACTATTTTGCGAATATTCCACATGTTCATACAGGTTGTTTGTAGTTTCAGGACTGTCTGTGATCATGGGTTCATATAATAAAATTTACAAAATATATAAATTTGACAACTGGTTTAAATTTGGGTTTTGAGAATATTTAAAAAACTATTACTAACTTACGTGATGTATCGTCCTCAAATGTGTACATGTCCCCAAAGTCATTTCCTGAAGCTACTAAAAAGGGTCACATATTGGAAATGTTTTGTATTATAATGTGTTTATTTCTTAACTGTAATAACATTATTAGTGTTCGAGATTACTCACTTGATTGTCTGTCCACATACTCGTACACACTGAATGAATCGTCAGTACTCACTGCAGTCACTAGAAAATGTAAATGTTAAGTATGGTGAACTATTGATTATTATTGGTTAAATTAAGTTATTTTATTTTTTTGCCAATGCATTTTTGGATATGTACTATCAACTAATTTGAACTGGGGCTACATAATATAAGAAATACAACATTATTCTAACCATTAATATTACAAAACTTAGAAAGTGTACAGTATAAGTTCACTTTTCTGGTATCTCATGGTGCACTTTGATCTTTTTACACATGTTTTTCTAATGTGTTTTTTTTTAACTACAAATGGCAAATAAACCTTACCTAACCATGAACCACTCCTGAATGAATTAGGATTTATTAAATTGATGAATTCAGAAATACAATACAATACAATACAAAACTGCAAATTACTTACTAAAACAAAATGTAATGTAATTTTCAAAAATATCAGAGTTACCAGTTGTATTTCTTTCCTGTGATAGAGTTTCATTATAGTATATTGTGCAGCCTTAAATTGAACCAATGCTCATCTGGTTGAAGAACAAACTTTACTTACTGCACCACTGTTTCCCCAAATGAAATTTAAAAGTCTCTAGCATATTCTCTCTCTCATCATCATAACACCACCAATGTGTGATGACTAAAATAATACTTTTAATTTGATGGAAACATTCTTGAATTCAACAGAAAAGCAATAGAAATTTCAGTATTTAGACTATAGAAAGTTAAATCATTATATTTTATTTTATTTGATATGTTCCACAGTGGTCCATGGGCGTATAATAGTCTATGTGATCTTGTTCTGATACAGCTCAAGATAATTCTACCTGCTCAAATAAGTATCTACTTTCAATACCAATTTTAGTATTGATTAGTATCAGATTTTCTATACTTTTGTCAATGCTAATAGAAATGTATAAAATAGACAGTCACTCACTTGCTACATTCTCCGCACTGTCGTACAGTGGCTGTGCTGTGTAGTTGTTGTGGTTGTTTATATTCAGATTGGGTCTGAGTGGCTCTTTTGGCTTAAGCGGTGGCATAGAGGGCCCTTTGGCAAAATCATCATCGTAAATACTATCCTCCCTGGTCAACTTCGGTGGCTTGGACCTATGCTGTGCCAATACCGCATCCAACTCCTCCTTTACAGAATTTGTTTTCCCCACTGTTTTCATGGTGGGTTTGGGAGCCGGAGTTGGGGGTGAAGAGGAGACATTTTCGTAGATATCGTCAGTGCTAAATTGTGGTTTTAAGGGTATGGAAGGTTTAGCTACTACCGGGGGTCTTGTTTTCCTCTCTACTGGTTGCGGCTTGATTGGCACAGATGCTTCTTCTGCTTGGTTTTCAAATGCCTGGATTCTAGCACGAAGACTATTTGCAGCACTCATCTCGTCCACATATTCTGTTTGGTTAAAATTAGCAAGATTTTCTTCTTTGAAGACTTCCAGTAATTCTTCTAGGTACGTATTGGAAGAGGCTCTGTCAAGACTGCAGTTTGAAGGGTCAGAATTTTCACTTAGCTGGACCAAAGTTGGGGGTTCTGCTGGTAGAATAAGCAGCCTTTTGGATTTGATGCGAGGAAGTGGGACAGGATACTGGATAGAACTGGCAGTAGTAGTAGCAGTAAAAGCAGTTGTAGTATCAGAACTAGTCTCTGTGCTGGTTGTGTTATTCCATTGAACAGTGACACATCCGGTGTAGTTTGTCTGTCCAGAGTTAAAGCCTGAATCTTGGTTGCTACAGGAACTTGAAAATGTTAAATTCACATTAGTAGGTCCGTCTGTTGCAGTGGATGATATTTTGTTCTTTGGAGCCGATGGTCGTGGTGGTTTGAGGTTTTTTTTACCTGTAAACACATATATCATAAAATATAATAAGAACAACATATAAGGAGTATATTCACTCTAAGGTTGCAAGATTAATTGCAATCTAATCAAAATCGACATTTCAATGGATTAGCGCTTTTTTTTTTTTTTTTTTTAACTGTAATTTCTTTGTCTTAATATTCTGCATAAAAAACTGTTAACCCTATAGTTTTGGTCTGTACAAACTGAAATACATACATGCCATTTTTAAATTTGTGTACTCTTGTATTAGTTTGCTAATTCATAGGCCAATTTTGTCAATTCTTCTCGATACGTTTACAATGTGAATTTCACAAAACTGCAATGACATATTTTCCCCAAATCGTTCAGCCTTAATCCATATGTATGTATGTTGTTCTAAATAAATTTTAAAGTAATTAAATTTTTTCAGTGATGATGGACCAAATGAAACTACTGGTTTTGTGACCTTACAGATATATTTCAATGCAATATTTGCTTTTTTTCTGTGTTTATTATTGATTCAAAACCTCAAACCCTCAAAACCAGTGTTCCATCAATTAATTTGTTTTATTATTTGTATATAGATGAAATTATATAGATATTAAAATTGGCTCACCAGCAGTTTCGGTGGTAGCAGTAGTAGCAGCAGCAGCAGCAGCAGCAGCAGTAGCAGTAGTAGTAGTAGTAGTAGTAGTTTTGCAGTTCAGGTGACGAGGGGGTGCTATAGGTTTAATATGGACTTCCTGGGTCTTTTGCCTTGGGACCTGATTATAGGACAAAATTGATTTAGAAAGACGAAAAAGAATTGAGCTTAAAGTTCGTATATTGTGGAAAATCAAAACTCTGAGCTTTAAGCCATTTTAGAATGTTCTTACCTCCTCAAAAACATACCCGAGTGGTGTTTTGTTTCATTCACATGTTTGAGTAATCCTGGATTAGTCTGTCCACCTTATGATGTCATGAGGCGTTAGTGAACAGCTACCTTTTACCTTTAGTTTAGCAGACAATTCTAGGGCTGAAATAATCCAAATTATTCTAGTGAAGGTGTATTGAGTTTAAAACACAGTGGAGCACTTCCTGTATTACCACATGACATCACAAGGTGGAATAGAGTGTTTCCTGTTTGAGAGAAGAACTCAGCCTAAATATGCAGGATTTGTGTGTTAAATATTGAAACAAAACACAACTATGGGTATGTTTTTGATGAGGAAACAACATTATAACATAGATCAAAAATAACGTAATACAGGCCCTTTATTAATGAAACATATTTCCCATGATTAGCAATACACATAACAACCCACCTGAGGAGGAGAGGTGTGAGGGGCAGAGAAGACCAGAGGATTTCCTGAACTCCTCCCACTGCAGTCCAGAGGTTCTGCTGAGAGGATGGTGATCTCTGGACGCCTGCAGACACAAGAAATGGACATTTTGCACCAATGAACATCTGAATAAATGTATTCTGTTCAATTATGTCATAATTTCAGATGAATTTATTATTAGGATACCCATCAGCTAAGCTTAACCAGCAACCCTGCAGTACACAGTACAGTACAATTATTTATGTGACAGAATTTACAAAAATATCAAACATCCCCTTATATATTTACAATACAAAATACAAGAATATAATTTACCATTTAAAAGTTTAAAATGTCCACAGATAACACTTCACGTACAGATAACCCTAAAAGACTTGCGATTGACAACTCAGATAACAGAACTGATAATGGCAACCCACTCTTGATTGCTCTGTTAATGCATTTGAGAAAGTTAGTGTTTGCTCTGGGAATTAAAAAACGCCCTTCAGAGGTATGTGTAAAGGCATACCCATGGGAGGAAATTGTTTTTAAACTGACTGTATAAACATTGAGGTTTAACTTTATTTAGTCTCTGCCCTAGTATCGGTTGATATCGGCTATCA
This sequence comes from Taenioides sp. WSHXM2023, assembly GCA_029959045.1. NCBI lineage: Eukaryota > Metazoa > Chordata > Actinopteri > Gobiiformes > Gobiidae > Taenioides > Taenioides sp. WSHXM2023. The sequence continues at coordinate 13,757,544 of CM057090.1, forward strand.
GCAGATACCTAAAGCCTAAAGTATCAATATCTGAACAGAAAAATCAGTGCATCCCTATTTGAGTGCATAGTGTTTAACCTGGTTCTATATGAACAGTATAATGCTTCATGGACAGCTTTGTTCTGCATCATCTGGAGCTAAAATGTTAAAATCTTATCTTCATTAGTTTGGGATTGACTCCACAGACATATTAATTTCATGGTATGAAGTCCTTTCAGCTCACAACAATCACACATTGAGGGTCTTGGGGTTGAACCACCACTTTGATGCCATTTTGAAAAAGTATTTCCTTTTTTTGTACAATAGAATTCTGCCCTCCAGCTCAGTTTTAAACTATAGGAATTCGAAAAGTGTAATATATGAACTCAACATATTCAAACAACTGTGAATAAATGGCTCCATTACAGGTGATAGGGCATTTGAGCAGGGACATGTGTGACTATGACTATATGACTGATGTGTATACACTTTATTTCAAATAAATATTGTCAGTTGCAAATTAATTTCACGAGCTACGATCTGTGCATTTTGAACTGTTGTACTGACAAAAACAAAAATCAGATATTATATTTAATATATTTCCATGATAGTGCTCTAAGCCAGACCACCATAGTTGTGTATCTATTCTCAATACAAGAACATTTCACTTGTGAAAGTAAAATTTGCGTATTGCTAGTTACAAACAATTTAAATGTTGACCAATACAACAAACAATTACCTTCTATAATTACCTCTGCGGCGCTCACTCTGAGAGCTTGGTTTGGCTAGGAAGACAAAGAACATTTAAATTAAAAAAACATAATAATGTAAACTATTCTAGGCACACTTACTGCGTTTTATCACAGCTTTTATAGACGACAGTGGCCCCTGCCTGTGTAGAAAAAAGAATTACAAATTTGAACTATAACGATCAAATTTCACTAATGTTGTGAAATGTTGGAGTCACCATGATAAAAGTCAAAATCTTAGTCTGGCTAATTATATCATGGCTCAGTATATCTTGCTTATTGTGGATTATTAATGTATAATTTTCCCTAGAGAATGTTAGAGAAGCTCAGTGTTTACATCCACTTCACCACAGCGACGTTCACTCTCCTGACAGAAGAGGCTCTTTATACAGTGTTAATGAGAGACAAACAGGAGGCTGATGTTAACACTACACTCACTTTACCACTATATATTTCTTTTGGTTTAGTAACTAGTGTTGTCATGATACAAACATTTCAAACTCAATTTTAATACTAAGGAACGGACTAGATGCTCAATACCAATACTGATACCACAATGATGATACAAAATGTCACTAAATGTCATTTTCAACATTAAATCTTAGTAATGCTGATTAGTATCTGATTTTTGATACTTTTGACAACCCTAACACTGTATGCAGCAGAACACAAAGTATTGTTACCTGGTTTGTGTGTGATCTGTCCACAGCCGATTAGAGGAACCTGAAAAAAGGAGAGATTATCATGAAAGTCAAGCAAATTTGTGACAGTGAAAAAGTGGAAATGGAATGCATTTTGCAAAAGGTGTGTTAAGATGTATTAGTAGAATTGTCAAAAAGCTATTTGCATTATGGGTAAAACATGTAAAAAAAAAAAATTATCCTACTAAACAATCTTATTTCATTGAGAACATTGACGATTTGCACAAACATTTTGAAAACCAAAAGTAAAAGTAAGTATGAACACGACAAACTATGTGTAATGAAAATATAATCAGATTTATATAAAGTACATAATATATGGGCAATACATCAAACAGTGTTTTTTTTTTATTAAATGAAAGTTGACACTGTTTTAAAAGAAAACACATCTAAAAATGCTGCAAGAAGAGCTACTTAAAAATATGCTTTAAATCATGCTTTCAAATAAGGGTATGAAGTGATATTTCTTCACCTGGAATATGGGAAACTACAAATTTGTTTTAAAAGATACATTCTACTGTATGAAAACAATATTGTGATGTTGAAATTGATATAGCAAGCCTTTTCCTCATCCCCGTTCCTTAAAAACTGAGTTTGAATTTATTAATTAATTTATTTATTTTTTGTATCGTGACAATACTTTAAAACATAACAGAAGATACTCAAATTAATAGAAGTCACTGGTTCAGTTACAGTAACCACTGTGAACAAGTTATACCAGAACCCAACCCTACAGGACTAACCCAGAGAAACAAGCTGCTCTTTAATAGTGATCTAGTCATCTCTTAATACAAGAATGACCAATGACCTAAATATTTGAGGCGGAAATCAAACCTCATACGCGATGGGTAAAATGGAGAAGGGGATCTTTTCCATTGATTTCTTCTGTCCTCTTGTCAGTTCAATTTCCAATTCAATCAAAAAAGCATTCATACATAGCAAAATAATTGTATAAATCTCCTTATCATTCATACGGTACTACTACGTCTGCCAAAACAAACTTGAGTTGACATAAGGGTAGGTCCTCTATTTACAGATCTTGTGCGTGTCATTGTAGTCTACATACATAACAGTAAAATATTGGACTCTACACACTTTTTCTGCAATTTTTTGTGGAATCCATCTCATCTTATTTTTAGGTTTAAGAAAGATGACTTAAATGCCTAACAATAGCCTTTATGGCATTATTATCATAGCCTTGAGCAAACTAGTCTGAAACTGAGACTAAATTGTTGCACCTGTTTCACCTGTTACTTGTCAGCCGTTAGCTTTGAGCTACTATTCACCTGCAGAAACCCAGCCTGCTCTCACCTGCCCTTTATAAACACTAACTTTATCAAACTAGGCAAGCCACGTTTAAATGTGCCATTTCCCTACCTGCATTTCCAGAGGTAACTGAATTTTAACAGCCGATTATATTACAGTTCCAGAGTTGCTCTTTCTGCGTCGTGGCGCAGACTGAACCAGTGACTGAAAAGTGGCACACAGCTGAGGACAGTAGGCGGGGCTTAGGTACCTGTGTACCTGTGTTTACCTGCATGGCCAGTCTGCTCACCTGGAATGTGATCATGCAGGATACAAACCGTGCCATGGCTCTGCTACGGTAACTTCAGTACTGTTGAAGGGCGATCATGTTTATCAAGTAATCAAAGGTGGGTAGCTACATTTACTTCAGTAACTTTTAGAGAAAGCAGCATACTTTGACTCCTGCCCTTGAATAATATTTTTAATGAAGTAGTGCCGTTGAGTTACTCATAGATACTCCCACTGTGAGTAAGTGACAATTTATGTTGTACAATACGAAATGATTTGAACATTAGTGTTTCTTTCACTGCTCCTTCATATATGATTTAGTTCTTCTCATTTTATATCTTCATATTGTGAACATTATTTAATGTTTTGTCCTTCTAATTGCCTTCACTTTTACAGTTACAGTTACTCTTCTTGAGTGGTAGTTTTCCCAAATACTTTTTTACTCTTATCTGAATAAACTCTTGGCCCACTCTGTACTTCTACTACTACTCTACACTACTCTACCCACCTCTGCAAATAAAAGATGCAAATGTGAGAGACATATCCCGATCAGCTGTTTTGGAATACTGTCTCTGGTTTATACACTTTTAAATAAATTCCCCATTCATTAATATTTACTTGATTTCCTGTATTTAAATTATACCTGTTGTCTAGCCTTCAACCTGATTTAATAATTTAGTAATCAATAATACAGCTCAAAACTAGATACTCATTTGTGCAGGTATTAATACTAAAAATGTAACAGGACAGAAATGAACCTTTTCTGAAGCTCAAGATCATCCTAAAGACAGGATGATCTTGAGCTGTATCAGAACAAGTGTAAGAGTCATGTTAATATAAAAGAAAGTGCTATGATTTAATGTTGAAAATCACATTTAATGTCGAAAGAAACCATGTTTCTTATCATCATTGTGGTATCAGTATTGAGTATTGAGTCAAATTTGAGTTTGAAATTTTAGCATTGTGACAACACTAGTATCTGGGTATTGATGCTACAGGCCTGAACAACTCCCTTTGGTTTGGGCAGTGCCAGTGAAAAGCACAAAGCACATGTGCTGAGGTCAGCTGTTTGGCCCTGACTCATGTGGGCGTTACTCAGCAGCAGCAGCAGCAGCAGCAGCAGCACAACAGGTGGACAACAGCCACCCCCAAATCAGTGCACACAGAAGCTTTCAGTCTCAGCTTAGCTAATTCCTGTTTGACTTTGTGTATTTCAAACAAAACAAGGGAATGTTTTCAATCTCATAAACTACAGGGATACAGAATTGCTTGGCCTAAATCAAACATGAATGAATCAAAAAACAACAACTCTGTTTTAATAGGCAAATGTTCTACCATGGGGGAAAGCACAGATATGTTGTATTTCCTAGTTATAGCTATTTAAAGGAGCACTACGTATGCCAACTTTTCTGGAGGAGGGTTCGCCACTTGCTTATCTCCACGGAGATGTTGGATTGTTCCACAAAATGGCATTAAACATATAGTTCTGTGGAGATAAGCACCATGGAGTGCCACCAGGCCACGTTACAGATAAGATCTGTGGAGCAGCAAGCCTGTCTGAACACAGTAAGAAGGCATCCTTTTCAAGATATTTTTTAACACTCTATAACACCAGTTACTAAAGCCTTTGCACTGTTCTGCCCATACTGTATATATAAGAGGTGATAGGCCTTTCACGATAATGACTGTATTGATTTATTGTTCAATATAGGAAAGCTGGAACAATACATCCTTTTAATAGTGGTGAGATTTTTGCTATTATTATGTAATATGATAAGGTTTCAGCTGTAGAGGGTAGAATAAATAACTTCAGTGGCTAATTAGTTCATTCTGTTATGTATGTGTTTTGTATCTGCTCAGACCTTTTAATGATACAGTATATTTAAATGTGTTCACTGGGATTTTCCTGCTTTGTGTCAGTGGCATAAAGTAGTTTAAATATTATCGTTTATCGCAATATTGCTCTTTAGCAATATATCATGCTTCAAAATGTGTTATCATGACAGGCCTGGTGAGTGAGGAGAGGGTGTGTGCCCGGATGACTCTGGGCACAGTGGAAAAGTCCTCTCAGATGGTTACAATGAAAAACAAATACAGTTCAAACTGTCAGGCAGGGGACAAATTTTGTGTATGACACTGAACAAACATGATATAATCTATTATTAAAACAAGTGTTTAACCCAGATCAGTTTTGGAATCGGGATTGCAGGTCTTTGATGGAAAGTTAAGCTATAGGTCTAAACTACACATAAAGTTGATAACACTGTTGTATAAGTTTACTAATCTTACTAATCTTACTAATCTTACAGCTACACCAAAGACGGAAAAGTCACCAAAAGTCTATGTAAAAGTAAAATTACTAACCAGTGTTCCAGGTGTCCCCTGTATTTCTGCGCATCTCGTTGTCCTCCTCAGACGTGCTCCAGACAGCTCTGCCAAACGCGCTCAGCTCACGGGCCAAACATCCATCAGCAGCACGTCCACTCAAATGCCCGTGGCCCACTTTGCTCCACTTTGTTCAGTGGTACGAGGATGGGAGGAGGGGGTGTGCCACTGTCTGGATCAACAGTTGTGTCACAAGTTCTGCGCACTTGACCTCAAGTCTGAACTACACAGAGCAAACAAAGAGAAAGTCTAAAGTTCTTATACTTTAGACCACTTTAACCTTTTCCACACTGTGACCCAAGTTTATTCTCAGTACAAAAGTAACTTGAGGCCCGTTCTCATATTAAACGTATTACGCCTACATTATATGAGGCTACAACAGATGAGTAGTATCATCATTCTTCCTGCAGATGGCGCCAGGATGCCATTGTTTGCTCGCTTACATCGCAACAACTTTTTGGACAAATATTGAGAATTAAAAAAATTGCACTTAAACGTAATTGAAAAGCGGTCATAGTATCCACGTTTGTCTACTGCGCAAAGCTGCGTGAACTAATCTTTGCTTTGTGTTGGATACCAAGGAAACCCATAGGAAAATGAGAAGCATACCAGATCACTCCACCTCTGAGCTGTACACGGGCCTGCCCCTGCTGCACAGTGGGAGGAGCTTTCTACCGAGGATCAGTGCGCTTTTTCACCTACGTACGCCACGGACCAGGTTAAGTCGCTTGATTACTCGCTTATGTGAGCACCAAACGGGGACTACTTTCAGAACAACATACTCCAACTCGGATTTAAGTTGAATTTCAATGAAAACACTGGCACGGGCGCTCAAACTGCTGCGCGCCTCTGGATCTGACAGTCCAAGTTGAGGTAAGCTGACACAAGAAAGAAAACACCACGTAACTCCACCACGACGCTTTAGCTTTGCTGCAGTCCTGCTCATCTTTAAAGCTTCAATTTAACACTAGGTCTACGTGTATTTTCTTAGATAACCATGTGTTACGCGTTGCTGTTGTGACAGTTGTTGATTGACATGTGCGAATGGAGGAGGAGGGAGAGCTGGGGAGGTCCGTCCGCTTCTGTCACTAGAGACACACTTTAATTATTTTATTGGCTGGTCAATAGGAAAACAAGGGCTATAAATGGACACGCTAAAGATGAAAGTGGCCTGTGACTTGACGTGTCCACTTTGTAGCCACAGCAGCATAGGCCTCCTTAGTGACTTGACCCACCCTTTATGGAATCATACCACTCAAATTAACTCCAGACCGTATTCCCAAAACAAGTCTTACCCGCTTGTACTAACCTGCCGTGCCTCCAGCTCACTTTTGATTAAGTGTTGCCCAACATTTATTTCTATAGGTTATCTACTTGCCCATTCAGCCTATGTAGTCTTTATAAAATGTGTCAAAAAATAAATTAAAAATGCTATTAAAAAAAAAAGCCTAATAGAAGAAAACTGCTTGAGGTGTCAGGAAGGCGCAACAGCTAATGCAAATAAAGTAAACAAATACGGTTAGTTCTGTATCTGTTTAATTGTGTCTTGTCACATTTGTCAAATTGTTGCGTTGTTTTTATTTACCATTTTGCCACATGGTTAACTTTTTTCTACTTTAGTGATGGACAAACTCAGCTAGTGTTGTCACAAACCTGATTATGATACTAAGGAATAGACTCAATACCGATTCCGATGCCACGATCATAATGGAAAAACACTCTTTATCTAGACAACAGAATGTCATTTTCAACATCAAATAATAGTACTTTCTTTTATATTATACTAGTCTATGTGGTCTTATACTTGTTCTGATACAGCTTAAGTTCATTCTAAAGCTATTCAGGAAAGATTCATTTCTTTTTGATTTTCACTACTTTTGACTACCTTAAACTCAGCATATTTCCTTTCTAAATAGCCATAGGATCACAGCTGACCTGATGTTCAAGATCTAGGCTTGGTCCAACCAGCCAGTGAACCCCTGAATACCCCCAGAGGAGCAGGGTAGAGTTACCAACAAACCATCAAAGTTTCATGGCCAGTCCTCTGGTGTCATTCCTGCACAGGTGCCCATTTTCAGGTCGCACAATCAATGTAACTCACAATCAGCTAATGCTCACATTGATTAGGTGTGGTTAACGTGGATAGAAATGGATCACAACAGAACAATGTTTTGGGTCCAGAGGAATTAATTTTTCCTACTATTGTAGTTTAGAAGTAGTTTTTGTATGATTTTAAGTGTTTATCGATACCGAAAACCGATTCCGAAACCACGATGATAATAAAAAAATGTCTTTCTTTAGAAAATAGAATGTAATGTAGGATGTAATATTAAAGAATTATTGATATTAAAAACCTATTCTGAAAGATGCATCATTCATGAAGTGTTCTTACAAACAAATTTGTACTTCTGACTGGAGCACTGGTAAGAACAGAGATTCTGCCGTTTCAGAATATTATTACTCAAATAATGGAACAAAAAAACAACAACATCAAATCGATTATAAATTATTACAAGTTATATTATACTGTGACGTGACCCATGGAAAACGTGATGTAAACGATGAAAGCCCCTGCTTATTTCAGTAAGTTGGTGACTGAAATATACCCCCCCATAAGTGTGTTCATGTGTGATTGGACCTTTCTAATCGCAGACGAAGATGTGAAACAGTGGGCATGCACTTTCACATGTCGTAATGCCCATGTCCATTGTTCTGTTGTGAATCTTGCACAGAGTTCTCTCAACATTCTCTCAGAATCTAAAAGTTATATTTTTTTAAAGAAAAAGCTTAGATCATATTACTAACCAGACCTGAGCAAGCACCCTAACCAGATGCACATTTGGAGAACTGTGCTTCAAAAAATACAGTTTATTTTGGAAAGTAGCATCCTCCTCTCCCGTCTCATGAGCTGATGTGGCTGCTGTGGTCGCTGCACCAGGCTTAAAACTGTCCCTGAAATGGGCATAGTTTAAACTTAGCTGGGCTCTGTCCACTTGAAACATATTGTCATGGAAATAAGTTTGGTGATCAGTTGATGCCTCTCACACGGCTCATGGTGCGGTGGTGCGGTGTTTGGGGTGAATGATGAATGAGAAGTAAACTAAACTAAATCTAGTGCGCACTGGGTCGATCCATACAGACCATCAGTGTCTTAAAACAACTCACAACAACTCACATTGTGAACAATAACCAAAATATTTACTCAAGTAAGGGTACTTTTAATTAAATATAATTGTTATATTTTATTTTATATTATATATTAAATATATACTAAAAATATTACTTAAGTAGGAGTAAAAGTATTCTTTTGTAAAAGTACTCAGACATTAGTTAAAAACACATGCAGTTTCACTAGGTCTAGCTATTTTTATGCTGTAATTACACTTGACCTTTATTCAACCATGTTTACATCATGCATTCAGTCATCACTAATTGTATTAACTTTTAATATAGATTAAAATCAAGAGAGTTATGCTATATCACTGAATATACTTCATATTATCCACAGTCTTGCAGTTTGAGCGTCCTTGCCAAAGAATGCCACTTTGAGATTTGCTTTATGCTTTCCTGGAATGAGAAGAATGTATGAATGTATGGCTAATTGGTCAACTCTGATGGCCGGTGAACTTTGGACAGCAATATCTGAAAGTCTGAAAATCAAGTCTATGCTCTGTTTTGATGTAGAATATTTACCATGCGAGGCTGTGAATAATGTTCATGCTAATGTCATTACACCTATGAGTCCAAGTCACGGGTTTCTCATTTGTCTGGCTGGGGGTGTGTGACCAACCTAATGTATTCCAAAGATTACATTAATACACGATGCACACTATACTTAAATAATTAAAGTACTATTTTTGATATTATAATAATGTTTCCTCATCACATGATTAAAAGCTCACATGAGTCAGTTTTGTGTAATAGGACCTGTAATACTGAGGATTTGTTTAGTTTTTTGTTTAACCTGGTTATGCACCAGGACTGAATAGTATGCAAATTAACTTTATTTGCCGACAAAATGTGTTAAAAAAAATATCAATCAGACTTGTTTCCTGGTACTTTGATTGCATTGCCTGGAATGATCCACAGTATGGCATATTTGTCTTGCATTTTGTAAGTGTAAGTGTAAGTGTTTTTTGTTTTGTTTTTTATGCTAAAGAATATGCCTTCTTACTGTGAGCTGGGTTTCCTCTCCACAGATCTGACCTTTAACTTGACCTCATAAGGTCACTGCTTGTCTCCATAGAGATAGATTAGCTTAATTCCATACTGTTGATGCTATAACATATTCATGGAAACAAGCAGGTGACACCCCCCTCACCAAAAAAGTTACACAGTGCACCTTTAAACAAATCAAAATGTAGCTTTATTTTCATACAGTAGCCTATGTCCACGATCTGGTATTTTCAAATTACTTCTGTGCACCATGCAGTAGGCCTTTAGTTGTTTAGTCGATTAATCGGTCGATAGTCGATCATAACTTGTGTTGGTTGGCTAAGTATTGTGGTTGAATTTTTATTGGATAACAGAAAAAGAGAAGATATTGAGTGAGTCAGCTGAATATTTAGGAGTGAATAATGTGTATAACCTGCCTTTTTAAACACATTACTTAGTACTTTTTTGTTTAGTACTTTAAATTGTTGTTTTTGCGTGAGCACATCTGCATCGTTCAGCTGTGGTCCTTTGAGCGCAGTTTGGGACAGATACATGGTAACATCACAGAGATAATGAATAGTTTTGAGAGTTTTTGCCATGCCCCCTTTTTAATGAATCAACTGGCAAGACTAGTTCAACCAAATGTCGAATAAATCTCCAGCCCTATATGCAGCTGTGTTTTAGCTTTTGTCCATTGTGAACTATTGAAGTAACAGGTGTTATAGATCTGGAAGCATGTGGTTGGTCATCAGTCCGCTCAGCTGTCTCCCAGATGACCTCCAAACATCACATCTCTACCAATGTACAGTAATATCCCACAATAACCATTAGGGTACTCCTGGTGCTGGTTCTGGTCGATTAATCGGCAAACTCCAAGCAGATATATCACGCTGATGAAGGGAGAGAGAGTACGCTATGTTGAGGTTTTGCAGAACTTTTGAAATTGTCCAGTCGTGCTTAAAATCACATCATTTGGTAGTTGATTCTATTCTGGGACGGTGCATGGAAATAAATTGTTCTTATAGTGGGTCGTATTGGGTTTTAAGGTTTGATTATGACTAGATCTGGTTCGGTGGTCGGCTAACCAAGAAACCTTAATTTACCTTGGTATCATGCTGTTATTTTAGCATGAATAACAGCAAACAGTGCGGGTCTTGTTTTAAAATCTCAAGGAAGAGTAGGCTGATAGAAGAATGCAGGTTGTAACTAAATCTTGTTGGACCACTTTTTAAGAATGAACTGAATGGAATGGAAGTAAACAGAGGATTTAATTTGTTACTCAGAAAATGCTAACTTATGGGGTGAAAAAACAGAGTAAGCTACACTGTTTAGTATTTAGCTTTATTCTGTTTATTCATGTTCCTCCTTTGTTTTGGATCAGATAGTAGTACTTTTATAATTTAGCAATTGGAAACCATCTACATCATAAAAACAAAATTGGACATAGTGTACCCATGCAAAAGTAATAATTAACTTTAATTTTGGTGTATTGTTTTCTAATTTATATTATTATAAGCTACTAAATAACATGAGTGTTACATTTTCTTGCTTTAATCGAATTTAGAATTCATTTCATCCATCTTTTTGACTTCATTTGGATAATTTCTTTTATTAAACTGGAGGGAATAGTTTAGTTTAGTTTAGACCTGGAATAGTTCTGTTATAGACTTTATATAGCTCTGCCAAGAAAGCCAGATCTTTTTGTTGGTGGCTCCTTGGCTCTGTTAAACACTTTTCTTTTTAGTTTGTATGCTGTATGCTTAAGCTACTTCCTTTTTTGTGTCTTCAGTATTCCATCCGGACACATGCAAACATCTCTTAGCTGGCTGGACACGATGCAAAAGAGCCAAAGAGGAAGTGTGCAAAGATAGGATATACCTGCGCTAAATCTCTGACAGAAGCCCATTGTGCTCCTGAAGAAAGTGGTGATGTCACTGACTCACATTGTGCAGCTAGCTACACAAGCTAACATTCTGCCTGACGGCGATACGGTGATCTAATGCACAGACGCCGAGGTCATGCTGTCTGTGAGAGAACTTCAAACCTAAAGGACGGCAAACATGAATCTGATGAGAACGTGTCACATTTTAGAATTGCCGCCATATTAGTCTTATTTCGTTTGATGGGATGAAACTGAACATTGGTGGCCATATTTGGATCGTATTTTCTGTGTATATTTATGATGCTAGATTGAGACACTGTTGTACAGTGATGACCGCAAAAGTTGACTCGTTATTTTACTGTAACAGTAGATTGTGCATTTTGATGTAGACCTTCTTCCTTCAAGTGAGTAATGATGAACACTATTTGTAAGATTTAATTCTATTCAGATATAACTGAGCAAAAAAAATTCTCCTAAAGCATTTTTGTAAATGTTGTGTGTTTTCCCCCAGAGTATATTGGAAAAACAGACCTCAGACTGCATGCTGTTGACAATTTTGAGATATTTAAAGAACTTCATGTTCTTTCTGTAGTGTCCATGCACCCATGTCAATGTAATCCCTCATTTCGAGTTGTCCATGTTACCTCAAAAGTCATCTGGACAATGTTTTATTGCAGTCAAGATAAAACATTTTATATTTTACATATTTAAAAAGACATTTCATTTTATTTTCTCTTGCCAGTGTGTGAAGGTTACGTTATGATGGTACCACCATGACGGTGTCGTATGTAATCTTTCTGGTGGAGGATCCGCCTCCTTCTAATCTACTTGGAGATGTTATTGCTTGCCTGAAGTGTTCCACAGTATGGCATTAAATATGAGATAATTTCAGTGCCATACTGTGAGTTACACTGTGCACATTTAAGACAGGTTACAGGAATCCATCCTTTTGTGTTATTTTTCACTAGGGTTTACTAAACCCTTTTGCTGATAATGTCTGGGTGCTTTGAAGTCAGTAAAAATACCATGATCTGAATGCTGCTTTGTATGCTGTGTTTGCCTATGCCAGTTTAGTGTTGTAGAAAACATTATTGATTGATAGTCCCTCTACCTCTACAGTGCATCATATTGATCAAACATCTGTGATTCATTGTGCAGTCTTAAGTCTGGGAGGAAAGCAGTTTGGAGCAGAATGGAAGATCCCACACACACCCTGTACAGATCCTTCATGGGACAGTGTCAGTGAAAACCTGCAGACATGCAAAGCACAGAAACATGATCTGCTTACATAATCTGCTAAGCTAGTTAGCGTCTTTTTGCACCGTCTAGCTCTGTTGTGAAAATGTCCATAGTTGCCTGTGTGTGGGTTTGTATATGAGTACAAAGGGAAATCTATAATTTAGTCATTATTTGCATTATGTTTTTGATTAGCTTGCACTGTGTAACTTTACAGTGCGTAGTCTGCCATAGAGTTGTAAACAGCAGTAGCGTGCTGTGACTTTTATGGGTAGGCAAGCAGACCTGGGGTGGACATTAATATTTAGTCTATAACAATTTAATAACACCACTTTTTGTGCAAACTACATTGAAAATTAGTATATTTATTTTTACTCACATTAATTGCATGTGTACTGAGCCATTCTGGAGGCAAATTAGAGAAGCCTAGACCAGCAGTCCCCAACCCCCAGGCCACGGATCGGTACCGGTCCGTGGGTCATTCGGTACCAGGCCGCACAGAAAGAATAAATAACTTACAATACTTCCGTTTTATTTATTTCGGAATCTGAAAGATGTTTTATTTTGAAAAATTACCCAATTCTCTGTTACATCCGTCTATGTCACTCTTGACGCAGGTTAAGGCGATCTTCTCGGTCACGTGACAGGTTACCGCTAAAATGAAACCCAGGAGCTAGCAAAATGAGTAAAAAACAAACATCTTTGGAAAGTTTCTTTGCGAAGGGGAAAAGGCCCAGCCAGGAGACAGAAGAGGAGCCTACGACTTCCAAGAAAAAGATAGCTACATTTAATAGACAATATCAGGAGTCCAACTTAAAATACGGATTTATCCCAACGGGAGATTCCCATGCACCAAGCCCACTCTGCATAATATGCGGCGACCGGCTCTCAAATGAGGCAATGAAGCCCTCAAAACTGCTTCGCCACTTGGAGACCAAGCACCCTGCATTAAAAGACAAGCCTTTGGAGTATTTTGAAAGAAAAAAGCGTGAACAAGAAGGACAGAAACAATTACTGAGGGCCACCACATCAACAAATGCGAGTGCACTGAGAGCATCATACTTGGTGGCTATTATTGCTAAGGCTAAAAAGCCATTCACCATTGGTGAAGAATTGATCCTGCCCACCACTAAAGACATCTGCCGTGAACTTCTAGGAGAGGCTGCGGTTAAAAAGATAGCACAGGTGCCTCTTTCGGCCAGCACCATCGCTTGGTGCATCGAGGAAATAGTGGAGGACTTTGAGACACAATTGCTGGAGAGGATTAATACATCACCATGGTATGCACTCCAGGTTGATGATTATTTTGAAGGCATGTTTAAACGTTACCATAGCAACCAGAGAGTGTTGTGGGCAGAGAGGATGTTACTCATGTTATGATGTTGTCGCGATGTTAAGAGGACGCTGTAGTAGCAAACAGGTAGAGTGGATTTGTGTTTATTATTATGTTTAGAAAATACCACAGTTTTCATGCAGGTCATATCATATTATTTTGTTATATTTATCCGCCACACCTCAAACGCCAGTCCCTGAAAATATTGTCTGACATTAAACCGGTCCGTGGGGCAAAAAAGGTTGGGGACCGCTGGCCTAGACCATAGATTTTATTAATATTTGTATCTATTGGACTGTATTTGACACCATCTTTGTACAAACAGGAGTATTTGTTTCTACTCCTACTCCTTATTTATGCAGCTGAGCCTTGAGGACTGTTCTTATCTATGTAATTATTATAATGCATCTAGGTACTATATGAGTGACATATGACAGCTCTACAGTGTAATGCACTTACTACACAAAATGTACATTCATGAAGATCATGAAGAGATACTAACAGCAACAGTGCACTGGTCAGACAGGTGCACTGGTCAGACAGGTGCACTGGTCAGACAGGTGCACTGGTCAGACAGGTGCACTTATAATAATACAGCCTGATGTGTCGTAAACGTCCCCTTAAACACAGCCCTGCGTTAGAACAGCACATTATCACTCACCTCTCACAGCACAGATGTAAAACTGCGTCTTTCCTGAAGAAACGTCCTGTATTTCCCTGAAGCGGAGCAGGTCCAGAACACACACATGTTCCTCCACGTGTGTAAAAGTGCTGTTATTCCACAGACACTGTCGCTCCTTCATAAACACACAGAGACGAGGGGGACTCCTCACTGCCCCAGCTGCTCTAACTCCACTGCTCCGTCCAGACCCTCCATTTCACACAAACTAGCCCTAAAACTAGCTCACTGTTTCATTAAATGACGGCCTGTATTTCTAACTAACATCTAATCATTACAAACGCGAAGCTACAAACAATGACTGGTCGCTAAAAGCAAGTTATTTTTAGATATTTGTGTTGAAAATTTGCGCATCTGTTATCTCCTGCCACACATGTGCACGCACTCACTTGAAATCGCCGCACATCTCAGGTTCCCATGGATGATATGGGTTTATTCAGTGCTGTTTGAGCCCGCTGTGGTCCTCAGTACACATGCGCAAACCTCTAAAACAACCGGCTGAGCTCTTCGGTTGTCAGAGCGCATGTAGAACACATGGGGTGGAAAGCCACGCTCTCAACACAATTTAAAACAACAATACGACAACAACAATACCATCTTTGATTCATCTTCCATATTTTATTATAGTTTTATGGGAGTTCGGAACTGCGGTTGTGGCAGTTTGCTTAGTGACCAGAAGAGTGTAATAAAGGACACCATGACTACAACCATGTTGCAAATAGACAGAAATGAAGAGAAACCGGATTATTTGGATACAAGTCAAAACTATTTAATTATACTTTTCACATGCGATGATTTTAGATTTATTGGGCATCCACTGCTTGCCTTGATTGCACTGACCACAGGCCACTGTAAACAGTACATAAAATTAGATACTAATCAATGCTAAAACTAGTATCAAAACTAGATACTTATTTGAGCAGGTATCGATACTAAAAAAGTCACATTCACCATATAGAAATGAACCTTTCTGTTTAAGTATGAAATTAAACATGACAATCATACATTTATTTCAGTATTAAATAGTTTGTGTTAAACTACAGTACATGTAGGTTTTTATTTTAAATTGTATTCATTGGACATTGCAATATTGATCAAACATGCCTGACTAGCCTAATTGAAATGGGTCCACTGTCTTCCTGTTCAAAACTGTAGAACTAATCGACCCCTTCACAGCTCACTGCTCATTATAGCACTTAAAAGTCGATTTCACATATGTCCCCTTCTGTATTTTAAAGTGCATTGTGTAACTTTTCTGGTGAAGGGTCCGTTAAAAGCTGTTCTCTGTGGAGATGGAATATTTCACAGTATGGCATTAAACCTTTCTATCATCATGGAGGCCAAACCAGACGAAGTTACATGTCAGATCTGTGGAGAGGCAATTCCTCTCACAGTCAGAATGTCTGTTTTTCTAGGTAGGTACCTGTAATTTATAAATATAATGTAGAGCTGTTTAATATCATAATGTGGAACATTTCAAGCAGCTCAATGACATCTCCACGGAGAAAAGTATTTGACAGACCCTCCACCAGAAAAGTTACACAGTGCACCTTTAAGTCAAGATTTTCAGATTTGTAGACCCTCTGGCATAGGCAGAAGTTTTCTTTATTAACTGTATTTTATTTTCAGAAAACATATTAAGAAAAAGAAGCTCCACAATTGATGAAACTGATTATGTGATACCAACAGAAACAACTTGTACAGTAATTAGGATTATGTTTCAGTATTGCATTTAGTATATTGTTATTTTATTAATGCTTTTTGGATGTGAAACTGGCTCCTATTCTTCTTGAAAGATGATCTGTGTACATGGGTAGGGTGTGACGTCCCTTGGAGCTGTTTGTCCAGACCACACCTGTGAACCTACAAGGACAACATGGGCGACATAACCAGAAACTAGTTAGCAAACAATAACAAGAACGGTGTGCTCCCATTGGCTCACCACTTTCCCTGGAGTCTTCTGGTTTCATTGAGTCCTTATCAGCTCAGGAGGGATGGCACCATGGAGACTGTTGGGGATATGCATCAGTCCTGGTGAGAGGTTCCCACTATAGTAAACTGGGTGACTCATTCTGTTTTAGTACTGGAAGGATTTTGTATAATTAGACTTGTGATATATTGTTTTAAATGTTTTTAATGAATGAATGAATTACAGTTTTGAATAATAAAGAACAAATCCTCATATTGTACATACACAACACAGGCTTTTAATCAGTGCCATTTAAAACAATACACTTCTCAAATTCCTTTCTCCAAAGACTGAAATCCAAACGACAGGCTTTTCCTGACTGACTTCCTGATTAGCTGTAAACTTTTTTATTTTAAAGACCAAAGCTGATCATAGACAAAATCTGTTAAAATTTGCTTAATTGCACTCCCCTAGTGGTAAGTAGACGGTTGTATCTGTGTCTGGGTTAGCTGATCGATGTTGTATTTTCTATATTTGCACATATGATGCTTAAGTCACGTGTTTGGTCATGTGCACTACATGTGTATCTAAACCTTTTTTATTGAATGAACTACATTGAGCATTTTGTTTACACATTCTTAAATGCTTTGCTAATAGACTAGGCTAGAAATTCAAAGTAATTGTGCAGTTTTCAAAGTAGTAACTAGTGTTCTGAAGCTACACTATTTTTACAGTGTTGATTTTACGCTACCAATTGTGATATGTTCTTTCTATAGGAGAAATATTCTGTGTTTAAGGCGTAACTGGTTATGTAAAGAAGGAAAATTTAAATATAATGGTATTCTTAGCTTGTGTGTTTTGATGTGGGAGTGCTATTCCTGGCGTTACTGTAGGCCAAGTGTTGGTCATGTTCAGTATTGTTGTTGACATCAGCAGTGTGAATCTGAGCTCTATTTAGGTCACCAACTCACAACTTGTAGTAATAGTATTTTGCAATAGTAAGTGGATTAGCTTTGCATATTTGAGAGGTTTTAGGATTATTTTGTGTTACAAGTCTTTGAGAACTTTATGAAAAAAGCTTAGCATAGACTCCATAACTGCCACATACACACAGACCATCCGCTGTCCCGTCTTACCAAAAAATGCAGCAACCGCTGAAGCCATAAAACACATAGTAGTGTTTTCACATATAACATTAAATCTTAGGCTGTAGATATAACGTCTTGCATGAGATGAGACAAGAATTATATTTTAAACCCAAAGTTGAAAGCCTGTAGCTTATAACTTCATTTTTTTTTACACATCAACTAACTAAGAATATTTAGGTCACGATAACAAATTTTGAAGCTTGATAGTAAATATAGAAGTAAATAGACGATAAAATTTAAAGAAATTTATGCCACACTGACCCAATAACCCAAGAGCAGATTGAAACCACAAAAACTATTCTAAATCTGCAATATTCTTAAAAAAACACAAGTTGCAATAAATAAAAATATCAGAATGAGACACTTTTACATCTGTAATGAGTCATAGAAGTAATTAATTCAACCTTCTATGGCTCAAATCTACTAAGCATATTAAAGTCTCATTCTGTGTTATTGCTGTGTAACTATTCTTAAAATAGTGTCCTCTTTTTAACCCCACAGCCGTGATGTTGTGCAAACAGAGGGTGAGAAGTGGACAGATGGAGTGAGCTGTACGTGGGCAACTGCTGAGAGGACTCTTATTATAGGCCTGTGCTGAAAACTGTAATATAGACTATAATTATTTCAGGAATATACATTAAACCATGTGTCAGTTTGTTACCCTGAGAAGCCAAAAGGGGTCGCTCTCATTGATAGTGAACAGAAAAACCCCCAATATCAGTCTAATACTTCAAGCAGATTTGACAACGATAAATCAAACCTAGAGAGAACAAAATATTTAGACTAAAGACATGTCCTGCCGATCGTTCAGTTGACTAAAAACTATTCTGTGTATTTGACTCAACTGCACTCACAAGACTACATCTGCATGGGAGATTATGCAAAAACGTATTAACTATGCAGAAAAAGTACTAGGAAACAATTTAACTGTACTGCCTTTTTATAAAGAAATACCAAATCTAACTCACTCACTAATCTCCCCTTTCTGTTGTTATCTTTATAATCCAAAGAAAACGAAGAGTTGCCGATTAGAAATGTTGGTCTGCTAAGAAACCACTGACATATTAATTGACTAAATGATAACGGTCTTAATAATAATCAACACTTATGTGGGTAGTTCATTTGGACAGTTTGCCTTTGGCGTCCTCTCAAACCTCTGTCCTGTCACTGGTCTGATCGATCCATTTATTCGATCCATAGTCAAGCTTAGGCATGATAATTCTTACTATATCGGCATTCAATAAATGAAAACTGGATAGTATTTTTGGGGCTTAGTATTTATCAAGTGTCATTGCACTTTGATATTTTTTAAGATTTGAGCTGTACAGGGGCGGGTAACTTTTATGACTCATTATACTGACTAAATGAGATATTTCATTTGGCATTGTTTTTTTTTGTTTTTTTTAACTTTTTGTCATTTATAAGGGGTTTGCTGGGATAATCCTACTTTAGGGTTATTGTGTCAGGGGTATGAAATAGTTTAAATATTACTGTTGATAATTTTCAGTTGCAATAAATCACAAGTAAATGTATTGTGACAGAGATATATGAGCTTTTAGCATTTTAATTGTCAACAAATATTATATTATGGAATAGCAAAGAAACCACCCTCAATTAACCTTTCATCTTTCACTTTGCTTCCCTTTGAAATAAACTGGAAAAAAATCACTTCTTGATGATTATTTCTGAAAAAGATTAGAACCTAAGATGTCATCATATAGCCCCACCCTGCAACCTCCTCCACAACATCTCCATCCAAGTTTGTAGTAGCTGACTCATGTCCTGTTATTTCCCAGCATGCATTGCCTCTTAATGTCCACTTCCTGCTTTAATTCTCATACATTTTCCTTTACTCTTTCTCCAACAGGAGCAGTATGGCGACCCCCTCTACATAGCCATGTGTTGTGGTAAACATGATCCCGCTAAGGTAAGGCACTACATGCATATTTCTCTTCTGTTACATTCCTGTGTGTAACTGAAAGCAGATGGTGCTGATGGGATGTTCCAGGAGCACAGGGGAAAGTGGATTTATAAGAAGGGGGTTTGGTGATTGGTTAAGGGGCTAAATTTAGGGGACGGCATAGCTAATGTAATGCTGTGGTGAGGAGCAGATATGAGTATGGACTTCCCAGGCTAATAGCTAGATCAAGCAAGTTCAAATGGCTTCTTATAGATAAAAACAGAATTTTTAGAAGGTGAATTTTTAGAAAGGTGCCCCTTGCTTGTTTCCATGGAAATCTTAAATAAATCCACCGTATATAAAAAAAAAACCTTCAAAAACATGCATTCTTACTGTGAGCAGGTTCACCTCTTAACAGATGTGACCCAGATGTGACCTGATGGTGCATCCGCCTGTCACCACTGAGATAGATAAGTTTAATGCCATACAGTGGAATATTCCAGGCAAAGCAATAATATCACATTGTCATGTTTAATTTAGGTTTAATGCAAGAATAAATAATTATAGATTCTGTGGAAAAAAATGACTTTCAACTCTACTCCTTTTTTTCTACTTTACAAAAGTGTTTAAAAAAAGCAGTTTAGTTCTGTTGTACGAACAATAAGGGGAACAGTGAAGCATCAAAACTGTATAGTGGTGAACAAATCGCCATGTGGGAAAAATGTCTGGAAAAAAGAAAGATGTTTATACAATATTTCCCCATCCACATAATTTACAACTGACAAATGAAAATACTGTAGTTTTCCTTTGTGGTTAACAGGAATCAATCTTTCCACTATTGTCCTTTTTGGGAGAACATGAGTTTTTTTTCAGTGAAAACCAAATGGTCACACTCCAAATTTCTGCACTGCATTTGCGAGTGCTGGAACTGATCTAAAAAAAAAAAAAATGTCTTATAACATGATCTGAATTCTGTCCCTAAAGATGCAAAAACAGTCTGTACAGTAGCAGCTTTCCCACTCTAGGGTTGAGAGGTTCACACACATTTTCTGTTGTGCTCGTGGAGTTGAAAAATGTTTTGGTAATGAAAAAGATGAGGGGGGCGATGGAATCTACTTGGGCGTCTGAGGTATTTCACAGAGTTATTTGACAGCGCAGTCTCAAGTCCAGAGCACAGCAGGCCAGTCTCAGCCCAAGTGAAGTCATCTGACCTGTTATTGTCCACTCCACTGCATGCTTTTCATAGCTGCTGTGTGTCAGTGTGTGTGAGTCTGTCCTATTACGCAGAATTTACTCTTGTGAGCTTTAAGCCATGTTAGAATGTTGTTACCTCCTCAAAAACAGACCTGGAGTTGTGTTTTGTTTTATTCACACATGTTTAAGTAACACCTTTCTGTTAGTCTATCTACATCTCCAAAGTTCAAATGCTCTGTTCAGCCTTGTGATTCATAAAGTGGTAGTTTTCAAGTTAACAGCTGCCTTTTAGTTCAGCAGAGATTGGCAGTTCCAGTGCTGAAATTATCCACATGATTCTAGTGAAGGTGTATAGAGTTTAAAGGTTTCAGAGTTTGAATAGCACAGTTCGTACACAAAGTAATTCAAAGTGCTTTACAGAATAAGAAAGGCATTAAAATCACAATACAAACAAATAAAATCATAAAATTAACATTAAAGAGAAGAGTGCAGAATAAAAATCTCTCAGTCTCAGTCATATACACAGCTAAACAGAAATGTTTTGCGCCTGGATTTAAACATTGTCAGAGTAGAGGTCTGTCTCACATCTTCAGGAAGACTGTTCCAGGTTTTAGCTGCATGAATCTGAAACGCTGACTCCCCTTTAGTCCTGACTCTGGGCACCAGCAGGAGGCCGGTCCCTGAGGTCCTCAAGAGTATGAGATGGTTCATATGGCACTAACATGTCAGAGATGTACTTTGGTGCTAGGCCATGGAGAGACTCCACCGAAAAGTTACATAGTGCACCTTTTAATTTGTCACATAACTGATGCTTAATCATAATTTGACAATATTTTATGATTGTCATGCTAGTTTAAAAAGAAAACAACTTTTATTTCTATTGATACTCATTTTAATAATTTTGTATACTTTTTACTTCACAGTGTTCATGTATCCTGTAGTAATGGTTTGGCAGCAGTGAGAAGCAACCGCCCCCTGCCTGTATCATGGTGTAAGAGCGTGTGACCAGGTCAGAAAGATGGCCTCCATGGTTGCCAGTGGAAACCGAGATGGGCCGTCCGTGGTCCTGAACGGGGTGGACCCAGAGACGTGCATGATTGTGTTCAAGAACCACTGGGCCCAGGTAAACACCACCACACAGCCCACAAAAGTGAACACATGGTCAGAGCAGATCTGTGTAATCTCTAGTGGTTTGTTTAATCCATTTGAGGCACAGGAGCAGCCTGTCATTGCCTGATCTGCCACCTTTTAAATTTAACCCATTTAATTCTTTTACACATGTTTATTATGTGTTGCCATAAGAAGTGCTAACCTTAATTATTTTCATATCATTCATATGATTTAATTTGTCATCTATTCTTAGAGACAGAAACAAAAACAATTGTATTTGACTATAACCATCAAAGTTTAAATACATCATTTCCGTGGACGTTGAGCTAGTATTTATTAGTAAAGCAGTATATATATAGATATAGATATAGATAGATAGATACACCAACTATATATATATATATATATATATATAATATATATATATGTGTGTGTGTGTGTGTGTATGTGTGTGTGTGTGTATGTGTGTGTGTGTGTGTGTGTGTGTATATATATATACATATATATATATATATATATATATATATATATATATATATATATATATATATATATATATATATATATATATATAGTATATCAACTTCTTTTATATTTACTGGATCATGAAATAAATTCAAAATTACAAATCTATGAACCTTTTCTACTATATGTACGAATATATTTTTTAAAGGAGATATATTTTACTTTTGTCTGCTATATAATCCTTCTGTTATACCCGTGGATCAGTACATTGCATTATGCAGTCAGTTTCTGCCTGCCCTTTCAGATCACAGTGAGTCTTTTTTTATTTGTGTCAAAAGGGTTACAAAACTTGGTGAAAAGCTCTTACAAGTCTATTGGATTGCACTGAAGCACTAGATCTGGAGTCATTCTGAAGCAGTTTTAATTGAGAGAAAAGCTGCTCTGTTCTGACTAATACTCAGCTCAGCCTGCCTTGTTCAGTGTGGTCAGTCCCAGTGGACTCTTGGCAGGACTGTTCTGGGGCTCAGACTGTTGGCTCTGTGTTCACCTCCCGGGCCTGGGCAGCCTGCTCGGCCAGTCCCACACTGACACAGACACGACATGAGTCCCTGTGTGAGGTAGAGGAGCGTGTAACTGTTCTGTCTGGATTAAAGGCTGATGCTGTGGGCACTTGTTAAATTAAGCTTAACCCGATGGTGGTTTTATTAGAGCTCCACAAGGCCAGGATTTTGGTAGATTTAGGATGTTGAAACGTGTTGAGTCATTTCTAATTTATGACAAATTATATAATTTAGAAGTAGATAGGAAAGGTCTTAAAAGTTGTATAGAGGATTTTCCAAGGAAGGAAAAATCCAGCGACTGTTTGTCCTTTTTCAAGAGTTGTGCATGCGTGAAACCACCCTCCCTCCACAGCTCCCTAAGTAAAAACGCCTCCTCCCGCCTCCTCCTTACACTTACGCTGCTCGTTTACAGCCGGTACACGTTCAGAATCGCTGTTGCTGCTGTAACTGTACTGTATGTTTTCAAATGATAAGCAGAAGTTTCCTGTCCAGAAGTAATTTAGCGACCAACGCGTCAGTCTTTAGACCCTTTGCTTCAGTACACGCCATCGCTGGAAGGAATCTCCAAGAATCATCTTAGTTTGGCTTTGCTCCTTTTCCTCTTCTCTTCTTTCAGCGACCTCAAAAACTGACTTTTTTGCAGCTAACTGGTAGTGGATTCTTGTTTACCATCGCAACAAACTTTGTGCTAAAAAGCTATAGTTGGAAAAAGCCGCTAAGAACCGCTGCGCTGGTTGAGTAAACAGCGTCTTGCGTCTGTGGAATGTGTGAGAGGCGTATGTAAACCACGTAATCCCAGCGCACCGGCAAGTCAGTTATGATAGAAGCATAGGGAGTTTGATTGACAACCTAACAGCCAAACGAGGGAGCCTTGTTATCTATTGGCTAATGTTTATCTGGCCCCACCATGTCCACAGTTGATAGATTTTCATTCTTTTTTTTTTGTCATCATAATTACAAGGCTGCTGCATCTCTATAATGATATCATTGACAATTTGAAACAAAAAATCCTTCATACAAGCTTTAAAGATGCACTTTTTTGGTGAAGGGTCTGCTACCTGGAGACAAACAGGTGATGCCACCTGGACAAGTTACATCTCAGATCTGTGGAGAGGCCACCCCCTCAGCATAACAATGCATGCTTTTGAAGGTATTTGATGGCATTAAAGCTACCATCTGTAGTTAAATTATCCAACCTGTCCCCGTTGTTTCCTCACATATCACCACTAGATGCTAGATGGTGAGGGGAGGGGGAACAGGTTTCACATCTGCCACCTGGTAAAAAAAAATCTAATAAATTTAAAACGTAGTTGTTAAATGAAAACATTGTGTTAAAGATTCACCCTATACATGCACTTTTAAGCTTGCTAATGTACATACACATGTTAGTAGATTTTCTGATGCTCTATAAAATCTACTTACCATGTTTCAGCCAGCCCTGTTCTTGAATCACAATAGTTGTTGCTCAGTCTCACTCCAGAGAGTCTTATTTTGTTCTCAGATAACCTGTTTGATAAGAGTCCACTTGACTTTGGTTTCAGGTCGGAAAGCCCTGAAACAGGAGGACCCTGCTGGTCACTGGTGTCTGGATGTGTCTGTGTGCTTCATTTTTTATAGATTAGTTTTATATCTCTGTTCTGTGTCTTATCTGCTGTTACAGGCCTTATACTGATGTGCACACGGTGTATCATTATCATTATCATTATCATTATCATTATCATTATCATTAGCACATGCAAAGCTATCTGATGTTTTGGCTGTGATAAACAAAAAGTATGGGAGGCTAGCTACATGTTGCTGAAATGCTAAATCTGACAGTATTTTCCTGCATACCATAACAATTGAGCATTTATCTTCTGGCTTCTCCCTTTGATAATTGGATGTGCAACAACAAAAATAACCAGTGATTTTTTTAAACAATATGATAAATAACCTACACTGGAATTTCTGGGCACACCCTAGGGCTCTGTCCTTGCTCTCTTTTCATATTTTGTATGTATGCAGCTTTCAAGGCTCCGCTATCTGTGTATGGTTCTGGTTATTACATCATTCTATTGTCTCATATCAGTCACTGATAATGTTTTCAAAACTAGGACCATGTACTAAAGTGTTACGTTAGGCCTGCATCCATAGACTGAACATAAAGTATACAAGGGTGGGCCAATCCAGGCATGTGGCATATATGGTACGATAACACTGGGGAACACTAAAATTTTAACTTTCTGTTGCATTGGATTTTTTAACTGATTCTGAAGGATTTTTAGGCGCTGATTTCAAATCTGAAATTAGTTTTTCTCCATAAGCTCTAGTTTTCATGCAATTTGAGATAGATGAAATAGTCTAAATATGAACTTACGTAACCCAAATCTAAGCGTTTTGAGATTATATATATAGATAGATTCTAATATTTTTATCATGCTTCTTTTTTCCAGATCAAACATGGCTTCCTCATCGAGACATTACTGTAGAAACAAGCCTGATGCCTTCTGTTACATCTGTGGTTGCTACACACTCCATCAAAAATCAGTCATAAAAATCAAAGATTGCATAAAATCTGTATCTTGCAGAAAAAAACTAACTTCAGATTTGAACTCGGCACACTTAAATTGACAAGTCTTTCTTTAAATGCAACATATAGAGTGTTCCCCTGTGTAATTTATTACTACGCTAAAATAATTCTGATCAAAAACTCGTGGGACAGGTTAAAGCATGCCCTGGTCTGGTATATACAGCCACAGGCACAGGTAATTCACATAACCATAATTTAGTTGCTAATCTAACATTGTGCTCAAGCATACGTTCATGATTGTGCTACGTTTTATCGAAATGTATTACATAATATGATATAGAAACATTGTATAGAAACAAATTCACTCACATTTTTAAAACCTGCAATTTGCATCCTCCAAAAAAGACAACATTTACTAACCACTCCATATGGCTCAGTGTTGTGATCAGTATGGCCACTGTTCAGAAGTGTACAGTGAGCAGAATGGTGGACAGATTATCAAAGCTTTCTGTCTCCTCATTAGCGACCACAGCTCCATCAGGACTCCTGTGTTTGTGTGTGGTGCATCGTCATGGCAGCAGGGGCAGCTCGGGGACAGTGGGGCTATTATAGCGGCTTTAGTCTCTACACAACAGCCACCGCCTGCACAAAGGCCTGTTTGACTGCTGCTAGCATAGTGTGTTTGTTCAGTGTGAGTGGCTTTGTTTATAAAGGGCTCTGCGTGATCTATGGAAAAGTGGTTTTACCTGTTTGAGGTGTAGTCTACGTATTGTAAAGGCTGTTTATTTACCTTAAGTAGACAATATTGAAAGATATAGAAGAGAACGAACAATTATTTTACTTGTTGTGTACTTTAAGGGTGTTTACTGTCTGCCACATGAGTTTTTGCTTTTTAGTGGTCTTCTATCTAACAATCAAATTCTGTAATGTAAATACTATTTCCTACCAATGTAACCTACTACCTAGGTGCCTAGGTGGTATTGCGATCCTGAGGTTTTTTTTGTTGTTGATTGAGATTTTCCCACAAAGAAATTGTCTCAGATAATTTGACATGCTTTATACCACTGGTTTAAGATTTTTAAAAATAAAATCATACTAGGTAGCTGTCCATACTACCTTGTCAAAGCCTTATTTTGTCTAATCTCAGAAGTTTAGCAGGGTTGGGCCTGGTTAGTACTTGGATGGGAGACCATACCAATTGCCACAGTGGGGCAGCAGTGTCTGAGGAAATTGTTGTTGTGTCCTTAGTCAAGTCATAATATGAATGTGCTGTGTGAGTGATTGGTGATGGTCGCAGGGGCTGATGGCGCTGATTGGCAGCTTCGCTTCTGTCAGTCTGCCCCAGGGCAGCTGTGGCTACAATAATAGCTTACTACTACTGAGTGTGGAATGAATGAATAATTGTGAATAATTGTAGAGCGACTCTGAGCTTCTGGAAAGTGCTTTACAGAGCTAATATGATATCAGGTAACTAGAAACATAATAAATAAATGTACTGTGAAACATATACATTTCACATCTTTATTGTGCAGGTGGTGAAGATTCTGGAGAAGCACGACCCCCTCCGTAACACCTCCACCTTGAACGTCCTAAACCTGGGTTCTTCCTCCGGCAGCTCCCCTCGCTTTGGTGCCATCCCCGTAGACGAGGCCAGCGCGGTGCAGAATTACGTGGAGCACATGCTGTTTCTACTGATTGAGGAGGACTGTGGCCAACCTGGAGCTATGGGACCCATCCTGGAGTTCGTCATTATGGAAAATGTCATGGAACGCCTTTTTGTTTGGAGTCTACGCCGTGAATTCACAGATGATATGAAATTAGAACAGTTAAAAATGTATGAGATGTTGGTTGGTCAAGCACATCAACCTTTATTACATCACAAGCCGATTTTACGCCCGCTGATGATGCTGTTGTCTTCGTGTTCAGGAACTGCAGCCCCACAAGTGGAGGCAGAACTAGTGCTTTTGTTGAACCAGTTGTGTTGCGTTTTGGCTAAAGATCCGTCCGTTTTGGAGTTGTTTTTTCACACCAGCGAAGATCAGGGGGCCACCAACTTCCTGATCTTCTCCCTGCTCATCCCATACATCCACAGGGAGGGGACAGTGGGACAGCAGGCCCGGGATGCACTCCTCCTCATCATGTCCCTGTCTGCAGAGAACCAGAGAGTGGCCAAGCACATAGCAGAGAATACCTTTTTCTGTCCAGTAAGTCAGAGTTGGTTATTATCAGGCTGCTGAGTTTTAAGTCAAAAAGTCTTTTTCTCTATTAACACTTAGTAACTTACTCAATCAGTGATTTTTTTTCTCTCACAACTCCACATAATAATAAATACATAATAATTTGTATTAAATAATACCATAAAAAAGATTGTGAAATTACAGAATCTGAAAAATATTATATGTCAAATTATAAAATATGAATTCATACCAAATGATCTATATCTCGCTTCAAAAGCTTTAGAGCACCTCTCTCTTTTTCTTATCAGAACACTCCCAAAATGTGTTTAAACTTGTCAGGTAGTTAATTATTTTATAACTCACAGTTATATTAGGTTACATAATTCCATCAAAAGAAAACACACCAGCCTTTTAGGCAAAAACTAAAGCAGTATAAAAATGAAACATTCAGCATATGCAGCTCTAATAATTGTTTATTTGGACAGTTAATAAACGTAATAAAGTCAGTTGCAATGATGGTATCTGATCACCCTTTTTATTTATTTACTTTTTTGTATTGTCACATATCTTTTAAGTTTTGCTCTTGGTTTAATCTTTGGTTATTGTTTTTTTGTTCATTTGGAGTAGAAAATCATGTACATTTAGTTACTGATATAGCATTGAAAGCATTTTGTAGATTCTTAATGCAGGCATTCTTAAATAATTAATTGAGATTAGCTGTGTCCATGTGCGTAGTCTGGTCATGGCGGCACAAAGCAGCATTAAAACACTACTTATTTATTATTTACTTGCATGTTGGGTAAGTGTGGTACAGGAAGTCGCATCTGTCTTTTACATCTAAAAAAAACAAACAATAAAGATACACTTTTAAAAAGTATATACAACAAAAAAATATCAAAAATAGTTCTGATCCTCCTGATGGAGCTGTGGTCGCTATTTTACTATGCATTTGTAGTCACTTAGTAAGTTTACAGACTAGAATTTCCTCTCCCAGTTCCCTTATAATAATAAATACATAATTTATTAAATAAGACATAAAAAGACTGTGAGATTACAGAAGATTACAGAATTTGAAGAATATTTAAATATGTATATATGTAACACTATAAATTAATAATTCATACCAAATTTGAATTTGCTTTGAAAGCCTCAGAGCTCAGGAACACCTCCTTTCTTTATCAGAACACTCCCAAAACATGTTCAAACTTGTCACGTAGCTCATATTTTTTCATAAATCACAGTTATATTAGGTTACATAATTCCCTCAAAAGAAAACAGACACCAGTTTTTCTGGCTAAACACTATAAATAAGTTTAAAGATGACACATTTGACAAAAACACGAGAACTCCCATTACTAATGGAACCTACAACACCATTACGTAATCATAAATGATTTTAGCTGTCTTAAATAGCTCCTAAATAGTTTTCATAAATTCATATTATCCCACTTAGTTGTACCTCTGTAACATTTCACACACCTTTTATTATGGTTTTTCAGTTAATGCCGGCATCTTTTCAGAGTAAAGTTTTCAATTCCAAATCTCATACAAACAAGGCATCACATTTCCGTACAATACCATACAATATAGACCCAAATCCAAATATTTATAAGATTATTAATTTGAAGCTAATCTTGTATAAAAAATAAACATATTCTGTCTTTATTTCAATGTGGAAAAAGGGAATTAAAGCAGCATGAGTCATATTTGGTTGCTGCCCACACACTTAATCCTGATGCTGTGGTGTACCGTATAAATACTAAGGATGATAGGATCCCAACTAACGTAATGTGGTTTCCTTTAGTGCTATAGATATTGCCTTCCCCAATTCACTATAATTATAAATTTCATCATTATATTTGACAGAGGATGACAGTGAACTAAAACAAAAAACAAAAATAAAAAAACATTATGCCTTTAAAATTGGTATGTATAACTAAGTAAGTATAAGAGTAAGTAAGTACTCAGTGCATATGCTGACATTTGCTGCATGTCTGTTCATGTAGTTATAGTGCATTATAAAATGTTTTCATAGGAGCTCTTAGGCATCCACCTAATGGAGCAGATGCCTCTCATTTATCACTGATGTCACACACAGGCTGTTTCATGTTTAATGGTGCACATACTTCACACATACTTCACACATACTAATATTCAACTCTACATTTATGATTTTAGTGAAGTCCAGACAATACAGTGACAGCAAAAGTGAAGTAAAGATCAAGTGTATGTCATTGTGGAAATAGATAACATTATAAGTGTAAAGTTATGCTACAGTCTTGCAGTCCACTTACGGTACATATTATTCTATTAGACCTGTATTAAAGCTAAAAAAAAAAATAACCACATATAGATGGTTACTCCAGAGATTTTTGTCAATATTTTTGACAACTATTTCATTGTTTAACTACTCTTCTATATATAGCCAAAAAAAAAAAATGTCAACTGGACAAAGGTTTTGGACTGAAGATGTTTTACTACCCATCCAAGTGAAGAAACTGAAGAAGTCACTTGGACGGGTGGTGAAATTGAGAGCTTTCATATATAAGCAACAGCAATGCCCTTTTTCCCCTCCCAGGTCCTAGCCACAGGTCTGAGTGGTCTGTATTCCTCTCTGCCCACCAAACTGGAGGTGCCCAACGAGGAGTGGCACTGCCTGCACAAGGAGGACTGGCTCCGGATGCCCGCTCTCGTCCAGTTCCTCAACTCTCTGGAATTCTGCAACGCCGTCATCCAGGTTGAACAGATGATGTGTTTTTATATCGTATAATTAACTTAATATCGTAAATTTGCTGTACATACTATGATACCACTGAGCAAATATGTGTAGGTTGAGGCTTTTGTACTCACTGAGAGGTTTGTTGGTATCTGACAAGAGTCTTTTAAATATTTATTCAGTGTGAAATTCATAGTTCTAATGTAATTCCAACTTCATAGACTGTAATAATATTTGTCTCCTTTTAACCAACTTTGGATTTTGCCCAGTGCTAAAATAAAAATAAGATGAAAGTATAGTACAAAATATGTTATGTACTCTGAATTTGCTCTAATGCTTGTTTTTGGCATACATTTTCAGATATTTTACAATAACCTTATTTTTTTTAGCATGTCTCACTATATTTATTTAAAGGTGCATTGCGTAATTTTACTGGTAGAAGGTCCCCCACCTGTTTTATCTCTAAACGACCCATAATGAAAGAAACGCTAGATAGATGTTTAATGCTGTAGTGTGTAGCATTCTAGGCAAAGCAATAACATCTCCATAGAAACAAGAAAGTGACAGATCGGTGCACTTATGTTCTGAGTGGCTTTAGTCTCTTTCTGAGTGTCTCCATCTGTTCCCAGGTGGCCCACGTGGATATCAGAGATCAGCTTGTCGGCTACATCTATAATGGCTTCCTCGTGCCTGTCCTCGCACCAGCACTGCACAAGGTCAGGACTACTACAGCTGTACTACTACTACTACTACTACTACTACTACTACTACTACTACTACTACTACTACTAATAGTGACATTTGAATATTGTTCTGAAAATATTGTAACCTTGGTATTAACCAGGATGTAAAAGACAAGTAGATACTCAAAAACACCACATGAATTATAAGTGTCAACTGTCTATTGTGAAAAGTGTTTTTGTTGTTATTGTTATTGGATTTTTTCTTTTATTTCACCACTGTATAGCAATACTTGCAGCTATTAATCCGGGAAAATATTTTAGTGTATTAAAAAAAAAAAAAAAAGACACATTAGCATTTTTTTCAGCAATTATTTACATCAGTTTGACAAAGTTACTCTATCAGAAATCCATACTGCCATTAATGGACACCCACTACATTCTGATTTCTAACAAGGCACATGTCATTTTTGTTTCTTATACTGTCTGGTTATGTAATATTTAATAACCTCCTAGTTAAGGTGCTATAATTTCACATCAGGATAACACTGGTTACATTTTTAGTCTCTTTTTAAGTAAGTGATGTAAATACATTTCCTCCGGGGGTGGTTTATAATCAGTGAAAGTGTTCATCCCTTTGCATTACGCATATATAAATGAGATACTAACCGATACTAACTAGTATTGAAACAGAAATTAGCCTTTCCTGAATAGCTTTAGAATGTCTTGAGCTCTACCATAACAAGTATAGGACTGCATAGAGAGTTTTTTATTATTGTGGTATCGAGTCTGTTTCTGAGTTTCGAAATTGAGGTATTACGTGACAGTAACGGTGCCAATAATGTAAAGGTGAAAATTCCATAGATATTCTTTTCTTGTGTCCAAAGATGACCCTGGAGGAGGTGATGACCACAACAGCGTACCTGGAGCTGTTCATCAGGAGTGTGTCAGAACCAGCCCTTCTCCAGACCTTCCTCTCCTTCATCTTGCTGCATCGCTATGAGAACGTGCACATCTTAGATACGCTGGTCAGCCGCATCAATACGCCCTTCCAGGTACCACACTACAGCACTAACTAATAGGACTGTCAAAAGTATATATTCAGTACTAGTTTTAGTATTGATTAGTATCTGATTTTCTAAACTTTTGCCAACCCTAGAAGAGAACAGGCAATAGTGTGCTGGACTTGTTCACATGTTACAAAATCTTGTTTAAATATTTTTGCAGACTGAATAACCGATTTGTTAACACTTGACTGTGTAAATGAGTGGAGAAGGTGCCCCCACTGTTTGCTCACACACACCTACTTCTACAACAAGAACTAGAGAGTATAGTTTTTTTTACATATTGACTTGTAGCTGCAGTATTAAAGGAGGTCTATTACGCAAAATCAACTTTTCAGAGCTTTTAACTATGTTATAGTTGTTTCCCCTTCTCATTTACTTTCTCAAAGTTATATTCAGAATGATTCATGCATGCTTGAGTAATCTTTATATCCCTGTATTCAAGACGTCTTTGCTCCGATTAACTCACTTTTTACTGCCACCGGTTTGCCATTTGTTCTCCAATGTTATTTTCTTAATGTGATCTTTGTTGTGATGATATCAGCTCCCACTGGGCACCACAGTTTTCCAATGTGGAAGTCAGCTGTTTTTTATTAACTCATTTTAGATCAATATGGCGATTTAAAAGTCAAAATTCTCACATAATTATTCAGTTGTCCTAGATTATAACTATAAAGCAGACACAAGTACAAGAGTTAATATGAAAATAAAATAATGCAAAATGCTAAAAAGATCACAGTCGATTTTTTGATAAAACTCGAAAACCCCACTATTCAGTATTAGGCCACGGGCTAGGATAGTCACGTGTGCACCCCCCCCACAACCCTATAAATTTGGTATCACTGGAAACCTTGGGATGTCTAGATTACAATTATAACTGGTAACAGTAAAAAAACTGGGACTTGCTACGACAAATCAATAGTTTTATTGACCTACCATAAAACTCATGAAATGGCTGAATGCGAAACCTGTGATTTCGCCACATGATACAAAGACTCAGTAAATCATCAATTTTTCACTTAAATAAACATATAAGGCATGAAATGAAAGCGAACTCTGTGCCAAATCATTCCCTTTTTAAATGATATGTCTGTCTTAATTGTGTCTGAAGATATGCTTTAGTGAAGTATGACACCATATAAACAATAAATGCTCGTATGACAATACATGATGAATATGACAATAGTTCTGTTTTCATCATAATTCAAGATGAAGAAAGCTCAATCTCTCAGATTTGATCTCATGCCAAAAGTAATCTGGTAGGACAAATACTAGCAAAGATATCATATGTTTTACCTAGTGATCGATAAAACACTTAAATGAATGCTGAAGATCGCATAATGATCCCATATTCAGTTTAAAAATTGAAATGCCATATGTTTTGAGGTATCAACAAACCTACACTTGCAATATTACCACTTTCATTTCCATCATATACAATGTTTGATATGTCTCAGTGTGCCACAATAACTCAATAACCAGTAACACATAAATTGACACAAAAAGTCAATCTCGCCAAGCTTTCAAAACGTATGTCAAAAACAATAACTGATTCTGTTACTTATCTTTTCTGAAAACTAATGAACATGTTTTTTTCGGTCGTTTTGTTTTAGTGAGTTTTTTGTGCATTTATTTTGACCTGTAACATAGATCATCTCAGTCTGAATCACAGTCACTTTCATCTTCCACAAATGATTCAAAGTCAGCATCGATATCACAAACCAGATCTGAATCTAAGTCATCCAGGTCCTCACTGAAGTCCTCAGTTTCACAGTTTCCTGAGCAATATCTAGAAGTAAGACTTAGGGTAGTAGTAAGGCTGCGTCTCAATTCTCCCCCTTAGCCCTCTGTCTTAGCCCTACCCCTCTGTTGTGCGCGTTCACGAGAGACAGAGGGGTATCCCAATACTCTTTTCTGTAAGTGCGAGGGCTAAGGGGAAGGGCTATGATAGCCCTCTGCGCAAAGCTTTTTCAGATGCACACTTTGCGCAAAGGGGATAGGCGTGGCTTAACGCAAGTCGGAGCAAAAAGCAACACGGAAATCGGGAAGTGTCGAGCAATCGGGAAGAAATTGGACAAATGTGAGTATTTGCACTCAAGAACCTCATAAAAAGTTGTATAAAACTGTAGTAACTTTTGAAAAGTTGTAGGTATACTCATGGCGCCAGCATTTACGCTTTCTGACATATACGGCTTATCGTAACATGCCCGGTTAGAACTATACGCTTGTTACGGTAGAATGTGTAAAGTATTACGAACATGCATGGCCTAAAAGAACTATATACGCATATATGTTAGACTAGAATGTGTCAAATATATCGCTGTATTTCGCCTCGTAACTCGTCTCATGCGCTTTTAGAACTATACGCATGTTACGGTAGAATGTGTAAAGTATTACGAACATGCATGGTCTAAAATATTATTGTTTCGTTTCGCCTTGTAAATTATCCCCTATTTATATTAAAAATGACATGTTATTAATCACATTTGTATTTTGTTTAGAAATTTCTTGTAGGAGGCTGGACTTGTTGGAGTTGTGTCAGCCCAACAAGCTTCAAAAAATGGGAGAATTTGAAAATAAAATATAAGGTATATTACATTCTATAATATTTGTAGGTACCAGAACAACTATATATGTTTATGACTATGTATTAATTTTGTTTTCTTTTTTGTGTGTACCAGGCATCCTCTACAACTCCGTCCACCTCTGCAGCATTTTAATTTTGTGTTACAGTTGATTAAAATTTGATTTACATATGTTGTACAGAGTATAGTAATTTTAACAAATTAAAAAATTAAAAAAACATTTGACTTTTTGCAAAGTTCATTTAAAACAAACTCAAAAGGAGCACAATACTTCAAAACTTTAAAAATAATGTCATATTGTTGCGACTGCAAAAGGGTGTCCCATTTCTAAGGGTTTAAAACACACCCCTTTGCCTTACCCCTCTGTTTAAAGACAGAGGGGTAAGGCTAAGGGGTAGGGCTAAGACAAAGACAGAGGGCTAAGGGGGAGAATTGGGATTGGGCCTAAGTGTTTTATCGATCACTAGGTAAAACATATGATATCTTTGCTAGTATTTGTCCTACCAGATTACTTTTGGCATGAGATCAAAGCTGAGAGATTGGGCTTTCTTGTTGTGCATATAGTTTAGGCAAATGTATGTAGAATTATGATGAAAACAGAATTATTGTCATATTCATCATGTATTGTCATACGAGCATTTATTGTTTATATGGTGTCATACTTCACTAAAGCATATCTTCAGACACAATTAAGACAGACATATCAGTTTTATGGTAGGTCAATAAAACTATTGATATGTCATAGCAAGTCCCAGTTTTTTTACTGTTACCAGTTATAATTGTAATCTAGACATGCCAAGGTTTCCAGTGATACCAAATTTATAGGGTTGTGGGGGGGGTGCACACGTGACTATCCTAGCCCGTGGCCTATATTCATTTACTCCTGTCCACAAAGTAAGTAGTAAAGTGTCTTGCCAAACGGAACTCAACAACATTTGCAGTGATCAGGAAAAGGATCAAACCTTTACCGACTTTTATATGTTACTTTGTTCTCTCAACAGCTGGGCACAGTATCACTTGCACTTTTCCGCACCCTCATCGGCTTGTACTGTGAAGACGTCATGTTGCAGCTCATATTGAGGTAAGCCGCTACATTCACAGACCATATCAAAGGATCTGAACAGGTTAACAGCATTACACCGCCTACCTCCATGCTACCTGGTGTGTTACCATCTGTGTTGGGAAGTAACATGCAACAAAAATACATATTCAGAACACAAATTTTTAGTAACTGTATTCTAGTAGTTGCTCTTTCATTTGGTTTTATTTGGTTTAATTCAGTTACTTTCCTAATATCAAAGGAATACATTGTGGTACTTGATCACAAAGTGTATGCTTCAAACTCCACTGAATCAGTCTGTAGTGTGTGGATGTGTGATTTTTCCTTCTTTAGTTAGTGATAGGAAATGCTTAGCAAACGCTGAAACAAACATAAAGCCATTTTGAATTCTGTGTTTACTCTATATATTAAAAGCAACTCGATGTAAAAGTATTCCAGGTATTCAGAATGCAGTACTCTGATAGGGCATATATCAGAATACGTTACAAAATACATTTTAAGGAGGTATTCAGTACTCTCTAAGTAACTAAGCCTGTCACGATAACAAATTTTGAAGTGTGATATATTGCGGAAGTAAATATAGATGATAATATTGAAACTAATTTATGCCACTGACACAATAACCCAAGAGCAGATTTAAACGACAAAAAATATTATAAGTGTACAATATTCTTAAAAAAAAAAAAAAAAACATAAGCTGCAATAAATAAATAGCAGAATGAAACTTAAATTAAGTAATGAATTTGTATCTATAATCAGTCAAGGAAGCTATTAATACAATCTTTTACAGCTCAAATCTTATCATATAGTCATAAAATAATAACAAGTTCAAAGAGAAGGTGCACATGATGAATATTGACCCCAAAAATATTTCCCCATATCAATATAGTAATGACCGTAACAGGAAATGCATTTTCAAAGTATTCTTCACTGCTCAGCATTTGCCCCTCACTACCCCATGTTGTGGTGTTAACAGGATGTCCCTCCTCTTTTCTTGGCAGGTACCTGATTCCCTGTAATCACATGATGTTGAGTCAGAGGCGCGTGGTGAGGGAGAGAGACTGCTACTCTGTGTCGGCAGCCAAGATCTTAGCGCTAACGCCGTCCAGCTGCTCCCCGGACAGAAGCCCACCGCCTTTAAGACAGCTGGAGTCTATACTGTTCTCCAAGGGCCCCGAGGCGCCAGGTGATGAAGGCATAAAGAGACACACAGAGTAACAAGCAGCAGATGACCATGTGACATTTTCAAACCCTACATGTCTGAAAAGGAGGCAAAGAGGCATTTTCTGAGAACTCAAACTTCAAATACTCAAACTTCAAGTAGTCGGCTAAAGAAATTCCTGGTCGACTAAAGACATGTCCTGCCGCTTGATTAGTTGACATTAAAGGGGGTGTGGACAAACTTCTAAACTTTAGTATATCTTGATGTATGTGATCCAAGCTGTACTCACAAGACTACACCTGCACAGGAGTTAACTATTTGTGAAAAAAAAAAAAAAAAAATACAAGAAAACATCTATTTATTTAAAGACAGATTAAACTTGTAAGTTTAACCTGCCTTTTTAAACATAAACACCAAAAAAAAAAAACAAAATTTTCAGCTCACTCACCTTCTCCTGTTTGGTTTCATCCGATATAAATTGCTATAATCTAAATACAATTATTAGTCGACAAATGCGAATGTTGGTCGACTAAGACCCCACTGACCGTTTAATCGACTACATGACTAAAGGCCTACTGCTCTACAAATGTAATAATCCAATATTTTCTTCTCCTCAGACAAAACTGAAAGCTTCTCAGATGATGACGACGGCTTGGGGAACTCCTGCAAAATCGGCTCAGAGATCTACCTGGATGTGAGCTACCTCCACTACCTCTACGACGCGCGCCTCAGCATCAGCAGCTGTCTGCGGGCATGCCAGGTCTGGTCAGCCCCCTATGACGGCCAGGACCCACCCCCGGACAAGTTCCAGGCCGGGGTACTGGAAGAGCCGCTACTCAAAACCAAGCAAATAAACATTAAGAAAATCCAGCAACCAGTCCTGCCTAGGAGACCACCACCATCAACTAGTGACTCGACAGCCGCCATTTTGGAGCTGGAATGGGATGATAGCTACGATGCCTGTCCAGTTCAAAGTCCAGAGATGACTGTGGAAGAAAAACCTGTTCTACCAGAAGTTGAGCCTCCAAAACACATTCAAGAAATGCGGCGAACGGCGATAATGCTCGTCAAAGATTCATACATAGAAGAATCAGAGTTCCAAGATGATGTTATGGTGTACAATTTGGTCGCTAAAAAAGACAGCCAAGACATAGAAAGAACTAAACAGAAATTATCAGAGTCGGAAGATTCAGCAGTGGGGGATATTCGAAACGGGGTGAAAGGAAGTGATGCGAAAAAGGACTGTAATTCCAATCACAAAAACTCCACGTCGGAAATGGCGGAGGATCTGCTGGCCCAGTATGAGGACTTGATCCGGACTTTGGACCCAGAGGCAGGGGAGAAGGAGGAGGGAGAGGGGGAGAAGAGGGTGGAGAAGGAAGGAGATGATGGAGAGGAGGAAGAGGAGATGGATTTTAGTTCATTCGCAGCAGAGACGCCAGAGTCTGACAAACAGCAGTTTCCATTTGGGCCTAAGCCGAGGAGTGGGAGCACGAGTAAAAGTCATTCAGTGCCTTTTACAGGTGAGTAATAGGCTACTGGTTACTTCTTTAATTCATTCAGTCATTTTATTTATGTTAAAGGCATGCACACTGGACTCGCTCAATAATAGGCAGATTTTTTTACACACACATAAAGAAAGAAACAAAAACAAGATCTAAAAGGAAAAAAAAAAAAACCTCCCAAGACATACCAACAGAAGTTTGTGTGGTGGAGGGTGTATAGAAGGGGGTTTGGGAAGGGGCTCCTGGGACCAGACTAGTATACATTTTTTACATTTATAAATCCTTTTGTTGGCGTATTAGCATGAACTTCTCCAATGTATTCCAGGAAAGGTCCTCAGACTCTCAAAAAATAACTTTTATCTCCTTTAAGTATAAAAGTAAATATTTCCAGTGTGAATAGAGGGGGTTCTGCACAGCCATTTCCAGTGTAACGTAATCCCTATGAGGGACGCTCCAAATGGATAAATCCTGACAGATCAAGCAGTGGATGTGCTGACTTGATGTTAGAACTTCATCAGAGGACATTTCTGCTTTTGCTAATGCTAACTTTTATTACTTCTAAATAATATTACTCAAGTAGAGGTACAAAGTAGTCCATATATTTGTTTGTTTTGTTTTTTTTCCTAGATGTGTTTATTTAAACTTTTCAATCTAAAAAGTACGCCAGGACTCAAAAAAGGTTGGAAAAACACTGCTCTGTGTCTGTGCTTTGCCAGGGCCGTTCATCAGTGTCCTTCTGTCCCGTCTGGAGAACATGCTGTCAAACTCTCTCCATGTGAACCTGCTCCTGACGGGCATCGTGGCACAGCTGGCAGCGTACCCCCAGCCGCTGCTGCGCTCTTTCCTCCTCAACACAAACCTGGTGTTCCAGCCCTCTGTGCGCTCACTCTACCAGGTAACTTAGACAAACTTTACTGATCCACAAGGGAAATTATTTGGACACAGTAGCTCACACACCACAATATATTCTAATAACAAAGACCAACAGTAAAAATAGTAATAATAAATTCAAACTAAGAGGCACAAGCCATAAAACCTCTATGTTATCTAGTGTATGGAGTTTTAACACAACTTACTTACCTATTACTTAACTATTGCAGTTTGACATATTTAAATATCATATCATTTTGTAAACTGACCTACATATTTCATTTATTGTTTCATTAGAGAGATTATGTAAACCTATATACACTCATTACAGTCCCTTGCTTTATAATTAGAATTTTTGTTTTGACATATTAATAGACAAGTAGAGTTTTGTTGCAGCTTTTTACCAGTAGAGGGAGACATAAAAATAAACAACAGTGGAGGAAAGCGTACTGAAAATTTGTACTCAAGCAAAAGTACAGTTACATGTCTAATAATGTATTCGATTACAAATACTGCCACCACTGTACTTAAGTAAAAAGTAGGAAGTACACATGAAAACTACTACTCAGAGTACTGGTTACAACTTACTTTTTAACCGTTTTAAAGCACTTAGGATTTATACAAAACTTGCTTAATTAAAAAGTGTGAATTAGAATTTGTAATTTAGTCTCTTTAAACCACAGTCTGCATATTCTCTGAGCTCTGTCCAATCAGAGCAGGAGATGCAGAGCGTGTGCATGTGTGTGTAGGTTTAGAAAGAAGCAGCACATCAGAAAGGACATTGCACTATTTGGACTTGTACAGTAATTACACAAAAATCTACTCAATAGTAACATATTTGTAATTAGTTATGCTTTAGTATGTTAGTTAATTAGTTATGTTATTATAATTTTGTCCTCCAGGTTTTGGCCATTGTGAAGAACCAGATCGAGGAGCTGACTGTGACCAGGAAGGACTTCACTGAGATGATCACTACAGCCCAGCACTGGCTCCTGGCCCGGGAGACCACTTTCAGAGCCACAGGTACTCCACACAGCAACATCCTCTACGCTACGTGCTATTTTCATCTGGAAAATATATATTTTTTACTTTTGTCAAGTTGCTTTATGTTAATATTGTAATTTTACATGACCAAAATATAAAATAATGAGCCGCGGGTGTCCGATTATCACGTGACAAAAGCGTAATATTAAGGCTTAATATGCAAGTACATTTTGTTGTGTCTACACTGAGATTACATTCTATTTAATCCAAATAATTATAACTACTGATGCATACCCATTGCTTTCCTCTTCACAGCTTTCTCTCACTTAGTTCATATACTTAGACATGCCCGTTGTTAAACCAAGTTTGGGTATCTTAATCTCATTATCCCTGGAGGTTACAGGCATTAGAGAAGTTTTAAGTAATAAATATAATAAGTAATTTTGTCTCCGTAATCGCTCCCATACAGATACAGTACAATCTGCGCTTTTTGGTTAATTAAGTCTGTTGTACCTGATTCCTAAAAATGTGAAAAACAAAAAAAGTTATGTAGCTTCGTGATGTTTTTCCGCAACTTTCAGAGACCAGATTAACAACCTAGCACTTCTTGGATCTTGGATGATACAACTCTTTCTAATTAGATGCAGACAGTTCACAGCAGTCTCATTTTGACCCTTATAACTGCTTTTATAATATTTCTGTACTGGGGCAAACAGCTAATTTAGCTCAACTAGGCCTACATAGACTAGGCCTACATATAAGGGATTAGCCTACACGGGGATTAGACATGTTAAGTCATTAACATAATAATGACTAATGTAATATTTTCCAGAAAACAGAAGAAGTGCTGGCAGCAGCTCCACTCCAGGCAAACCAGGCCTGCTCCTCCAGAACTCTCCTCCCCCCAAACCTAAGGCCATCTCCTTAGACCGCACGGAGGTCTTTGCTACCGTCCTCTTCTCCGAGTTCCTCAAAGAACTGGCCGCCATCGCTCAGGAACACTCCATCCTGTCCTACATTCCCATGGAGGAGTGAGCACGTCCATCTCTCCTGTAAAAAGACTGATTTTGAAGAAAACTATTTTTAAGTTACAGAGTATTTATTTTTCCAGACTAGAGAATAACTTCAATATTTTTACATACTGTTATGGTGTTCACTTTGAACATATTTGGCGGTTCACAATCTCTTTTGCAGCCAGCCACCAAAGACTTTTAAAAGACAAATCGAAAAATCTATTTATTTAATCTGAACTTCAGGTTTGATTTGAAAACGCCAGCCTCAATCGCACAATGAAATCTAATGGATAAGCTATGAGAAACATTATTGATACTTTGCAGTGACATCATACTGGGGGTGTTCTGCCTGTATGTTTATGACGGAATGTTCAAAAAGAAAGATTGTCTGAAAACTCAAGAAAAAATACATCAGAAATCACCTCACCTGTTGTAGTTTCAGCTAAGTCAGTTCATTGTGGTCAGATTGTGTTAAAACAGCTCAGATTAAAATCTGACTTGAGTAACAGAGCTTCAGACAGAACAGTGCCTACAGTTAGCATCACGCCCTCAAAGAACGTTGATGACATCAGCTGCAATCATTGAGGCTGGTGTACGGACGAAGGCTGCTTTTGATTTTGGCAGAAATCTTGAATAATTGCAATTCTTATCAACATTGTGCAATCCTTCTATATTTAATTGAAGCAGATCAGCCATTTCTGTGCATTATCTGCATTTCTGTGTTGTCTTATTCTAAACTTGGGTGCCTCAGGAGTTCCTCAAATAACAGCCTTGGATGTAACCAACATCCCATAATACTAAGTGTCTTGTTGCACACATTGGTACGACTGATAAAACGCCCTAATGTCTTATTGCTCTGTACTTTCATTGATAGAAGAAGACTATGCAAATCAGTTGTGTTGGGTATAACACTATAGCTAAAGTGTGTGTGTATTTTCAGAACGGGAATGGGGTATTTAATACATTTCTATTGCCACATTTTTCAAATTATTGTATCTGTTATGTTGTCTCATGTTATTGTAAATAATAATAATGACCATCATATTCCATAGAGGTATGCTTAGTGATAAAAGTGTCGTTATTTCAGTTTACCTAAACAAACACCCTGAAACTAGTGCCTTCATTCTTGATTTAGTTTTGAAAGGGCAATAAAATAATTCATATTTTCTATTGGGTAGTTAGGTTCAGTTGAGGTGATTGTTTCCTTGCTCCTGTAAAAAGTAATGCATTTTTTATGGGGCAGAAAATCTTTTTAATGGAGAATAAAACTATCCAAACCCTAACCCTGTAAAAGTAATGCTTCTTGTAGGGGTAAATAAGTTATGTCCATTTCTGTTTAGTTTCGTAAGGCCATTGGTTTGATTCTGAAATGTTATTTCTGTGTTCTGGATGTTTGAGAAGCGGCAGCAACCATTTATCTTTGAATAAACCCTTTGGTTCAAAATGGTGCACGTGGGTGATGTTTTGTCTTTGCTT
The DNA here is from genome assembly GCA_029959045.1 of Taenioides sp. WSHXM2023. Classification (NCBI taxonomy): domain Eukaryota; kingdom Metazoa; phylum Chordata; class Actinopteri; order Gobiiformes; family Gobiidae; genus Taenioides; species Taenioides sp. WSHXM2023. Next base: position 13,800,263 of record CM057090.1, read on the forward strand.
ACAGTAGTTGTTGGGAAATGCACGACAGGTCAAATAAAATCAAGAAGAAAATTCAAATTTGGCAAATAAAGCCACTTTGACCACTCAAGTGTTTGTCTTGAGAACCACAACATAAATTAAAACTTCACCAATCAGAAAGCAGAAAGAGCCTCACACAAATTTCTCATTTGGGTTGCTAGTTACAATCCAGTTGGTTAAAAGGACTCTCTGATCTGAATCCTCACTACCTAAAGCCCAGCAGCTACAGACAATTGATAATCAGCTCAATGAGTAAATTCTGGAGGTTCTGAGCTTTCACATGAAGCACGGCATGTCCATAAACTGAGAATGAGAAAAACGTCTATATCTGAGGTCCCCAAAAACACATATACTAATTCTTATTACCGATTCTTGAGAGAAAAAAAATACTGGGAATTGCTGCTCTATATGCAACTCAAGGGACTGGCAACCCAGGTTTATAGGACGTGACTAAATATTTAAAAATATATTTCTGCAGCGGTGAGATCAGATTGAGTTTTAGAAGAGCTGCATAGGTTATAATGTATTTTGGCCACAAGAGGGCACTGTTTGCTGCAAAAACACATTACTAATTCTTATTACCGATTCTTGAGAGAAAAAAAAATACTGGGAATTGCTGCTCTATATGCAACTCAAGGGACTGGCAACCCAGGTTTATAGGACGTGACTAAATATTTAAAAATATATTTCTGCAGCGGTGAGATCAGATTGAGTTTTAGAAGAGCTGCATAGGTTATAATGTATTTTGTCCACAAGAGGGCACTGTTTGCCAACTCAGGCCTGGCTCACGCAGCCACACGCGTTTGCTTTCTTTACTTTTGCCACCTCATAACTAAGCACTTGACTAAACTACAGATTGATAAATTTAAAATCTTGAAATAATCTCGCGACCGCCCTGGAGGTCCCGACCCCCACTTTGGGAACCACCGTTTTAGGCTACAATACGAATACAATACCAGCAAAGCAAATTCACCTGCAGCCTGGCACACCCTGACCAAATAGGACGCTATTGAGCTGAAGTCCACAAACCGGATCCTGAAACAGGTCCCTGGGGAGTCCAGGTGCTGCCGGATGCAGTGAAGGGCCAGGTTTGTGGCATCATCTACAAACATGTTGGGTGTTTCTCAGTTCGTAGGATCCTTCCTCCAAAGACTCATCTGAGCAGAGCCAAATGTCCTGCTCACAACGCCCGGGAGCTCACGTGGAACAGGCTCCGCGACACGCCGTGTCACGTGACCAGATCAAACGAGACAAAACTTAAAGTTTTAAAAACGATCATTTCTTCAACAAATGAAAAGTGTTCAGAGTGTTTTTATGTGTCCACATGCATTAAAGATGTGAATAATAAAGGCTCATCTGTTATTGAGTGATTCGGGCTGATAATTAAATAAAGAAATGCACAGCCTAAAGCTTTTTCAGATGATCATTTGATCCCAAATCCTGTTCTTAAAAAGAGTTTGCTCGCTTTGCAGCAGTTGTCCTGATTTGAATTAATACGATCAGATAATAGTGTTATCTGAAGCAAATGTGGCTAAAATGGACACATTTTTTAATTGTGTAATGACTTTAATTTGATTAAAATGCATTTTAATACTTAAATAAAGTTCGTTAAAAACTGAAGTTGCAGTGCATTGTGGGCAATCTGAAGCGCTCCGTGGTGGCTAAGGATGCACAGGTAAATGAGCCAAACGGAGGAGTCGAGTGCGGAGGGCGTGAGGGCTTTGGGTGAACTGGAACACCACATGATGATGTGGATCTGTCCGAAGTGATGTAGAAGCCGAGGATCCTCGCAGCTGGGAAACACCCACTGGCTCTGCAGGCAAACTGCAGGGGCCCAGGAGGGGGGAGGTGAAGGATCTGAGGTGGAACGGGACAAATACTTCATGGCTACAGACATAAGGGCCACAGGCCTGTAGTCTTAACTCCAATGAGCCATAGATCAGTACCAGGGCTGTCGTTAACCATTTGGGTGCCCTACGCACAAATACTTTGTGGTGCCCCCCTGTGAGATAGAAATCGTGCGTAATGTGCGTAATGTGCGTAATGGGGAGCGACAGTACTGATCAGTACGACAACAATAAGGTAAGTGGGTTGTCACTTTCTTTACGTGGTCATCATCTACCAGCATCAGCAATACAAGAAAAATATTCACCAATGGTGACAGAAAAGGAGAGATCTAAGATTTTTGGTAAAAATCTATAATGTGATGTAAATCAGTGATTCTTAACCACAGGGCCAGGGCCCCGGGTTACAAGGTTAAGTACCCCTGATGTAAACTATGTTTTAGTGAAATGAAGTCTAACAATCATATGTACTTTTAGTAGCCTGCTTTTGTCATGGTTTGAAAATCAGGTAGGCCTACCCCATTTTTAAGTGAAGACTCAAAACATGTGTCCATGGTTTACACAGCAACATGGTGATTTATTGAGGTCATAGGATCTTCTGAAACATTAGCAGAAACAATATTTGCAGCCATATGCTTAAGTAAATACAGTGTTTTTCAGTGTCCACTTTACATCACATGAATCACAATCAAGTATAAAACTAGAGTCTATACATTTCCACTGTACAAGATGATAAAACATTGATCATAAATTAAAGGTCACTTGATTAAGACATGTTACTAAGTGTGGTAGCAACTTTATATTTTCCTGGCCTCCTTTGTCCCACATGTTAAGACTGCGTTGCCATGGTGACTGGAAGCAGTGCAGAGAGAGGAACAAGGGGAGGCCAGTATGCAAATGCAACATCAGCTCTGGTTACATTACGGGCACAGTGTAAGGCTATAGGAGAAAGCAGCAGGGGGCAGGCTTGATCTACTGGTTCGAAAGGTAGTACTTGTAGTGGTATATTATGGTAAAGGGTAAACTCTGTAGTGGTGGTAGAAGTACTCAAGTAAAAGTAAAAAGCATCTCACACACATTTTGAGGTCTAATAAAGCTTTAAATGTAATGATTTTGATAAAGATTTGTGCTGAATTTTGTTCAATGGAAACCACTGAATCAATGTATTTTCCTAGTTGTTTTTCTTTGTATATTTTTGTTACTCAGACTACAAATATATTAAAAATAAACCCCTCAGCCTTTTCAGCAGGTATCAAACAATAATGAAGAATACTTTTACTTTTCAGTCCTGTTCAAAAATGTTGTGGAGTAGAAAGTGCAGATACCTTCTCTCAAATGTAGTGAAGTAAAGGTAAAAAGTATCCACTAAAAATCTACTTTAGTAAAGTACAGATACCTGCAATTACTTATACTTTGTTACGTTCCACCACTGAAACTCTGTAGCATCAAGTACTACAATAGGCCAATGTGTTTAAAGAGCTACTTATTCTACCTTTCAATATATTAAGTCATCTTTTTATAGTTTTTTAAAGTCTTTTATGTCAATCCAAAGTCTTGAATTCAGATAAACTTAAACATTTTTTCATGGCTTTCAGCTGTTTCCTGGGGGACTTTTCACCATGCCAAAGATGCCATGACAGCAGTCCTAATATTTCATCCCTCTGAAACCCATGGATACTTTCACAAAATATAAAATATTTGGGCAGAAAAAGATACAGTTAATTATAGTCACAATGTCATTGGAAGGTGAGTGGCACCAATCTTAATTGATAATCTTTTTTTTACATATACAAACCTCGGTATATGTGTATTGTAGATTTTTGTCCCTTCTTTTGTAATAAATCTGAAGCAAAATGTACTTATGTCTTGTTATGTTATTCTTTATAATTTAAATGTCTCTTGGAGAAAGTTTGCAGTGGACTACACAAGCTGCGTCATGTGACTGTTTGTGTCCTCTTCATTTGCATAAAAGGAAAGAGGAAAGCACAGAACAGCAACATTATGAGGGGATAGTTGGCTCTGTGCCCAGGCGCTACCATGAGATAGACTTTAGATTTTGTTATAACGTAAACATCTTTAGTCAGAAAAATACTATGTCTTTACAATATGTACATGATTAGCAGTGTTTTATGTAAAAGAATGTAAGGCTGTCTAGCACTTGTGTCTGTCTACAGGTGAGGCTACATTAAGCTGTAAGGCCATGAGAAGAAGGCAAAAGAAGTGGTCAGTACAGTAAGATGTGATTGATTGCACTAACTGACTAATTAACTTCCATAACTATGAAGTAGTTCTAATGCTACTAACATCTGTGCACGAGGTACAGTTTGTACCATAGTAGATTAAATCTACAGAAGAGAGACATTCATATACTGTCTAGCATATAATTGTTTAGATTTATCATGCTGAAACAAATAAGAAATAAAACTGTTGCCATTGTACATTTCTTCAAGTTAAGAAGCAAGCACCAATTGGTGCCAAGACGTTTTTTTTATAACATGAGATAAGCCATAATACTATCATAAAATTATGTATTTTCCAATTAAATGTTCATTAAAAGAATATACAATGAATATACTTTTTGTAGCTACCTGCTAAAATTCTGTCCCCAGGCCTTGAGAATGTGGGGGTGGCCTTATGTACATAGTCTGCTGTCTTATGGCTAAAAACAGTAAATGATAACACAAATGTATTTACCAAAGTATTGTGTAATAAATAATAACAACTTTCTGGAATTCCAGATACTTATCAGGTGAAGCAGGGGACTTGTTAGTTGGCTGCTCAGTTTTACCCATTATTTGCATAGCGAATAATCTGTAACATTGAGAGAACTTTTTGATTCATGATTTGATTAATATTTGAAGAAATATACATTGGCAACATTGTTTGTTAAAAAACAAACTGTGCTGATAAAAGGCCACTGATAAAACATTCTGAGGTATTAGGCCAAACAAATAGAAAACCAAGCTGCTCCTAAAGGACTTAAGACAGTGTAACAGCATCCAAGCACTACAAACCATGTGACCCTGAATAAAACAGTGAAAAAGCATTAGCAACAGCCAGTGTTTACTTCCTGTTTATGTGATCATAACCACAAGCATGTTCTTTAAAGACTGCTAAGCAGGCAAAAAGACTCAGCTGGTAAACTGTTCAATGCCTTTTGTCAACTTTCCTTTTGAATAAAGGACTTAAAGTATTAGTATTTCAGTGCAATGTCCACACAGAATCATCCAGTCTATAATATACTTTTTGACTGGTTGCTGGACAACCATTCATGCGTCTTTTGCATGATATTAGAAACAGTAGACCTATTTACACCACAATAGTTCATGTAAAGTCTGGTTACTTCCAGCTTGGTTTTGTCCGACCACTTGCCAAGTCTTTGGTTGGAATGGACTTTTCTGAAAAACTACTAGTCTTGCGCTGGTCCTCTCTTGAAGCCGGAGGGGGTGGGGTCTCACTTCGGTATGAGCTACGACTAGCTGCCTTCATACTTTGCACCCTTCTCAGTCCTGCAGTTAGGGGGCGCTCTTCTGAGGATGAGGGCTTGTTCTGTTTAGCCTGTTTTGCTTGAACGGAAGGAGTACGGGACGGTGTTGATGGCTCCTTCTTGCTCCTTGAAGAAAACGCCACTGTATTCCTTGCAAAGCTTGGTACTTCCGATGCACTCTTGGTCGTAGTTGGGCTATTGTTATCAGAATTAGCTTGCATTTGAGTTTGTGCTAGCGCTCTCATTGTCGACCTACACATTTTTTCTTCGGGTTTGGGAATGTTGCGCAATGGTTTAGCGCTTGGTTTGTGGGTACTAGCTTTCCTGGGTGTGGACTCTCTTGTCCATCTTGACGCAGATCCGGTAAGACCTCTTTGAGCTTTGGACTCGTCAGGTGGCATGCTAGAATGACGTGGTGTTCTCGTAGCCTTCTCGCTCCGACCTCTCGCTGGCGTGCTTTGGTCTCTCAGCATTCTGCGAGTTTCTGTACTTTCTGTTTGTCTGTCTCCTCTTCTGCTGCTTCCTGATCTTGTTAGCTTGCTAATAGGCACCACTCTCCTCATACCCTGATTTTCATTGCTAGTTAGTGTTCGGACACCACGGCTAGCAACAGTATTCTTGCTAGCTTTGGTGGCTTTACCTTTAGCTTGCTTTTTACTGCCTATTTGTGTTTCTTTGTCAGTGCTTTGCTTGCCCTCGGCTGTTTCTGCACTTTCTGTATCCCAGTCCTCTGTTTGGGTAACAAAGGTAGCATCAAAATCAACTCTGTTAGGGACAGAGATGTCACTAGTTGACAGGTCATTTGGAGATTCTAAGTTTGACGACACAGAACTAGGATCTTGTTCTTGGTTTTTGCTAGTTCTGAAGATGTCGGTCTCGGAGTAATCCAATGTAACTGAGCAGTCTGTTTCAGTGCAGTCTATAATATAAAACATTGGTGTCTTGTTAGACACAGAGGGGTCCAGTGGAAGAGGTGTGTCACAAGTTGTAGATGAAATTGTACTGTCAAATTCCTCATTGTCTTTTGCAAATGTTCCAGATTTTTGAGGAGGATGTGTTTTCGCTTCCAAAGCTGCCGTTGGGGTTTTTTGTACTATTTTATTTCCAGGGTCCACATTCACTTCGTCATGTTCCAAGTCAGTAACAATTACATCCTCAAGTTTGACAAAGTGCATTTGACTGCTGTTGTTGTTGGGGCTAGGGAGCTCAAAAGGTTGTGGCCCCTGCACTAAAGTGTGTTTCTCCACACTGACATTCATCTGTCCGGTAATGGTCGTACTGGGGACTTGTGCAGCTTTCTGAAAGATACAAAATGGCCGTGGCAAAGCACTTCCCTCCGACACAGAAGAGTACTGATTATTGTTACTGTAAGGGTCTGCATTGTTGTTTAGCCCAGATGAGGAAAACCTAGCAAGCGGGCTAATCGGCTCCGTGTCTGCAAGTCTGTCCCAGCCCAGCTCCCGGTTGTCATCTTGGGCTAGCATCCATGGAGTGGTCCTTCTCTGGTGAGGCCTCCCTGAGCGTGGTAGGCTGTTGAACTTAGAACACTCATTATCGTTGCGTCCAAAGACTTCCAGGTAGCCTTGCAGCTGGCGATCTGCTGTGCTGGTCATGGTGTGGCGATGGCGGCGGGCACTGGCGGAGCGGCTCAGGGGGCTATGGGGGCTCTGGGAGCGGTGGAAGAACTCCAGCAAGCCCTCCTTGGTCAACATGTCCACATCAGTCTCACTGCAGCTGCGGCCGAAGCCCCCGCTCTGGTCAGGACCGGACCAGGCACTGCGCCGCTCCTCCATCTCTCTCAGGCGCCGCTGACGTGCCGCCTCCTTCAGCTCGCGCTCTGTGTTATCCTGAGAGGAAGACAGATCATAATTATTCAACTGCTAATTATTTTATTATCAGCAGTTTTTATGCATTTAGCTTACAATATTTATTTATTTTTAGTTGTTTGCATTGTAATTTTTAAATACTTCGTATTCTGTACAGCTAGAAGTTATATAATGTTTTCTGCATTAGCATTCTGCTGATCCATGGTGGTGGTGTTTGAGAGCAGCCGTACTGACCTTGACCGCCTTCTTGAACTTGTGACAGAAGTCCTGAAAGATCCGGAAGCACTCATCCAGCTTGAACGTGTCCTTGTCCTCGCAGAAGAAGTCAACGAGGCTGTTGCCCTCTTTGCGCAGGTCCAGCCTCCGCCTCTTCAGGTCCTGCAGAGTCTGAGCTGCGCTCTGGGGCGTAGCAGAACACAGGCAGGACTTTAACCACCGAATCATTAAAGTGCGTATGACAGGTTTTTACAATTCACTCATTTTGATTTAAACTGGTGGGATAATCCCCATTGTAAATATAAATTATAGTTTTACACCACTCAAGAAGCCATTGGCAAAAAAATATTTTTGAAAAATTACAAGTAGGGAGTTCTAAAACATATGGATGACGTCACGCTAGGGAGATTTCTGTCCAAACTAAAAATGAAAAGTTACTCAAGTAAATGTAACCGAGTACTACCCACCTCTGCTAAGCCTTAAATGCAACCAACTATTGCCACAAAAAGGTCGAGGCAAACTGTCTGCTTTTTTGATTCCATTACAAGCATTTTAGGCCCAAGGGCTTAGAAGTTTTATATAATTCTGAGAGTTTTGATATAACAAATAAGATGATATTGGCGATACTACTTGATCTTCATTATGAAAGAGTGTCACCTGCAGAAAGGGCTGGAGCTGCTGCTGGAGCTCTTGATCTCCCTGAACCTTCTCCTCTAGAGTTTTGATCCGGACGTACAGAGAGGAGAACTCTGTCTCTATGTTCTCCACTGAGATCCTACAAAAAGACAAGACAAGGGAGAGATGGTGTATTGGTTATAAGTAATATTGGAGGATTTACAGATATTGGAATTGGTACAATATACCGCCCCAGTCTCTGTGTGCCCATGTCATTCCCAGTTTGTCTTCAGTACATGGATTTGTCTTTTTGAAGACTCATGGGTGAAAATATGAATTTAAACAAATGTTGTTGTTATTTTTACATGAGCGACAAGTTGGTCCAATGCATAGACTTTTAAAAGAATAATTTCGGTTATCGGCCACAACAGCAAGACATCATACCGGCTCAAAAAAAAAAAAAATAAAAGAAAGTCATATTGGACCATCTCTAATATAATGGGATATTAGCCAATTTGTAACAGAACACATTAAAACAAAACTATGCACACCGTCTCTGTCTCATTTAAGAAGTAGTAATATGTAATTGTAATATATGTCACATAGCAAATACTTCAGAAAGGTTAATTTAATGAAGTTAATCACATTTAACAGTAATATCTTAAATGGTGGAAAAACAAAGTGAAGAAGGTATAATTATAATGCAAAATGTCACATGCCTGGTATACAATAATTCTGACAACAATCTAAGCTCCTTTTAGCCACCTTCTTGTCTTTTAGGGATTACATCAAACAAAATACCAAATATATACTATACTTGATGAGATGAAGTATTCCTATATGTGAATGAGAAAGCCAAATTCACTTGGCTGATGACAGACTGTTATAGACTTACATAAGAGAGTGTAGTGCTGCGTACTGCGTAAGTACATTAAACAGAGATGACCTTGTGCTGTGTGGAGACAAACTGCAGCTTCACTGCAGTCCCCGTTACATCACACCAGCCTCTATGCCACTGCCAGAATGTATTCTGCACTTTCAGCTGTTTGCAAATACTTTCTCCTATACCAAAATAATAACATATTTAGCATCTGCTGTCAAATATGTCTCTTGTTAATCTGTGAATTTTCTGTGGTGTGGACAGACAAATACAGCAGCCAATGAGAAAGCTTGTCTCTCCACAGATCTGACCTCAGACCAAAATTGGCCATCTAAAAGTTTCCATAGTTAATTCTATGGGAGCTATAAGAGGTGTGTATTATACCTGGCTGCACTCTGGACATCCAGGAGCTTCTCTGGAAACCTGAGTAGTTTCTCATCTTTCTTCTTTGCCTCCTGTGAGGGTAAATATAATCAGGGTCAGATAGAGTTAGACACTGGGTTAGACATCGCTGCAGAATCTGTATTATCTAATGCTGCACTGGCCACTTTTGGCTCATGATGATGGTTTCCTGTCACCATCTGCTGCTCACCCAATTTCTACATCAATCCTTCTATTATACATTTTAAGGAAATGTAAAATTTGAACTTTCAAAGAACATTCAACACGTAATATGCATTTTTTTCATTTACGCATTTCTAAGTTATATTTGAGCAAATTAAATTGGGAGATACTCCTATATGTTTAAAATACATACTTCTTCACAATTTCATTACAACTTGAGAAAAATGTATCCACAATAATGTTTTTGCCTTCGATATAAATGTATACACGAATACTGACCATGGCGACAAAGTGCAGCAAGTTCATGCCAGGTTTGTTAGCCTTGGTGTCTGCTAATGAGAGCAAGGAGGATAGTTTGAAGCCCACAGCATTCCCAGCGTATCCACCCTAAGGAGCAGACACATATCATAATTAGACCACACCAACATGGCAACTACAACACTGTAAGTCCTGGAAACACAGAGCAGGTGGAAAAATCAAAACCCCAATGATCACCTTTAACATATGTACAGATATTAAGAAACAATATGGTAGACTTCGTTGCATTTATTAATATATTACTGTTGCAAAAATTGTTAACACCATGGTCACGAACAACAAACACTAGCTAGTTTTTATTCACAGTTGCATACTTACTTAGAGTATTTGAACATCATAAAATAAAATGTGTTTAGTTTATTTAAAATACAGGTTTTGGAAGTTGGTAGATTAAACTTGAAAAATCAGTTTTCTTTTCCAATTGTGTATATATAGTGTATTATAGTGTATGTAGATTTATTTAAACTTACTTAACATAAAGTATTTGAAAAAAGTAAATAATAGTTTTATAGCAAAAACAGAAAACATTCACAACCCAAATATAATAAAAAAGGAATGACTCTCCCCTTCTCAGGTTGCCACAGAAATTGTCAAATACATGGCTGATTGTTGTATGGACTTACAGCATTCATGATATTCCCGGCCTGCAGCACCAGATGTAGAATTGCATGGAGCTCCTCACAGCCCATCAGCTCTATAAAAACATCATTTATACTGTAATTATTAGAGTTATCACAATACTATAAGTTCAAACTAAATTTGATACTAAGGAAAAATGATTTTGGTACTAATCAATACTAAAACTAGTATCGAAACGAGATACTCATTTGAGCAGGTTTTGATACTAAAAATGCCACATTCACAGGACAGAAATGAACCTTTCCTGAATAGCTTTAGAATCTTAAGCTGTATCAGAACAAGACCACATAGAGTAATATGGTGATGGTGAGTAATATACACCCATGGACCACTATGGAACCACATTTTGTATCGTGACAGTGAATGAGTGAGTTAACGGAAGAGTTTTTTTTTTGTTTTTTTTATTTAAATGTAAAAAGGCAATTCACAAGTTTAATCTGTCTTTATATAAATGCATTGTGTTCTTTTCTATGCCTATTTTTTTTTTTTTTTTTTTTTTGCATTAACTTCCGTGCAGGTATAGTCTTGTGAGTGCAGTTCGGGTCAGATACATTGAGCTTTTGCCTCACCCCCTTTTTAGTCAACTAATCGATCGACAGGACACGTCTTTAGTCGACTAAGAATTTCTTTAGTCCACTACAGCCCTACTTGGACATGGCATTATAGCGTGACTCGCAATAATAACTCTCTTCTGTGATAATGTATGAAACCTGAGTCTGCTTATTAGATTTCACATGTGACATTTAAGTGGATATTGGATGTATGGGACTTTCCATTGTAATATTATGGGATGTGAGCAGTTAGATGATGGTAGTGAATTCTGTTAGTGCCAAAGGATTTTTGGCCTGTGCTGTCTGGGTTATCTGAGACGACACTACGGTTCAAATCACACCTGATGCACTAGTAGTAGAATCAAATGTGTATGTAGTGCTGTATCATTAATTTCAAGTCCTGTGTTGTTGTTGTTTTGTAATATATGTGAGAGCAAATGAAATAATGTGCAAAAAGTGAAAAGTGTAGGGTTATGTTTTAAAAGTTGCTCAAACTGAAACTAACAAAAATTACTGCATATTTAGGCTGAGTTCTTCTCTTAAACATAAAATACCTTTAAACACTTTCACTAGAATCATTTAGATGATTTCAGTCTTGGAATTGCCAATCTCTACTGAACTTAAGGTAAAAAGTAGCTGTTAACGTGAAAACTTCCACTTCAAGACATCACATGACATCACATTGGGAGATATAATAGTAGCCCAGGATTACTCAGACACGCGTTAATGAAACAAAACACAACTCCAGGTATAAAATTTATGCGGTAACAACATTCTAACGTGACTTAAAGCTCACAAAAGTCACTTTTGTGTAATACAGGACGGAGGATATAAGTTAAGTGGCTCTACGGGCTACAAATCATACAAGCAGTGTCATGCCAAAAGAGTACTCAGTCACAGTCAGTATCTTGTTCCCTCCGCTGCCTTGTGGGCGCTCTCCAGCTCACAGCTCATATAACTGGGTCACCTGTGTGATCGAGGCAGGCTGTATTACCTTTAGTGGCCACACGGATGACATTGATCTCGTTATTCATCACTGCACAGGAGGGGAAAAACTCTTCACGCAAAACCATGGCCTCGATACGCAGCTCGAACCTGCAGGGCCAAAGTACAGTTTAATCGTTAACAATAAAATTGCTATGTACTGTACTGTGTGATATATGAACAGGCACTTTTGCAGAGGTGGTAGTACTCAATTACATTTACTTGAGTAACTTTTAAAAGAAATTGTACTTTTCAGAGTACTTTTCTAGCAGCATACTTTTACTAGTACTTGAGTAACATCTTTATTGAAGTAACAATACTCTTACTTGAGTAAACGTTTTGGTTACTTTTCCCATTGTAAGCAAGTCTACAAGTGACAAAAACTTTATGTTGACAATACAAAATGATTTGAACCTTTGTGTTTCTTGCACCGCACCGTCAGATATGATTTAGTTTGTCTGGTTTTTGTGTCTTCAGAATCTGAATCAAATATTACTATGGTTACTACAGTACTTCTACTTGAGTAATATTTGAAGTTACGTTACTCTTACTTGAATAACATCTTTGGCTACTCTACCCACCTCTGCACTTTTGGAGGTTGAATTGTGTGAAGTGCAATCTAGACCATTACTTAAACTTGGTGAAAGATAATACAGCCATACTCTGAGACAGCAAATTGTAAGTGAGATATGGAGCTGCAGTAATCTAATGTCTTACAGCAGCGGAATAGAAATTCGATAGCAGCAATTGTACAAATTATATGTCAGCTTTTCTATTATATGCAGTGTCATCACAACCAGAAGAGAAAACCGGTGGCTGATAGTGATAAAAAAAAGAAAAAAAAATTATACTGAATACTGTTAAAGGTGCACTGATGAATGATTGAGACACTTGAATGCCTAAAGGAAGTGAGGAATAACTTTGGACTGGTTAAAATGAACTAGCTCTCGTTTTCACATTTTAAGATTGTAAAAATTGGGTACAGCGCCTTTATGTGACCTGTAACTTGGGTATCCATATAGGTAGATAATATAATGCCATAAAGAGGAGCCACGACAAATCCATGGAGACAAAAAAAGTGTCAACTCCTCTAGAAGTTTCATAATGCACCTTTATCTATTTCAAAATGGCAGAAACATAATTATCTACAAATCATCTTCTTTGTGTTCATTGGATTTACTGTAATTCTTTTTACCACAAAACCTGTCTAGTTTTCTTTTCCAATCCCTTCTTCAAACTCCCACACCTTAAACCTAACGTACCGCGGCACTTGGATCAGGAGGTACATAAAGGAGTCCACCAGTGCCAGCTTGTCCGGGTCGCCTTTGAATGACTGCAGCTTCTTCACCTGCTCAGGAAAAAAAAAGACATAAACACATTACAAAACGCGACTATTAAAAACCATTTCCCTGTGACATTAACCATGAAAAACTACAGAGACAAGTCCAGACCTCCTCCACATCCGGCAGCAGCTTCAGCAAGTCTTTGAGCAGCTCTGCGCCGTATGTTTGGCCCTCCCCTCGCCGAATGTCCTCTACAATGGCGCGATTAGACCTGAAAGATATGGTTGATTGCAGTTACTGAAAGCAAAGCATAGTGTGTGAACGTATAAGTATCTGAGCAATACAAGCAAAGATTACTTACAGGGCCTATATGCCATTTTGTAATCTATGCTAAATGTCATATTCTCATCAAAAACATACCTGGAGTTGTGTTTATTCAAATATTTGGCATAATCCTGCGTATTTAGGCTGAGTTCTCTCACACAGAAAACACTTGTTCCACCTTGTGATGTCATGTCATATAGGATGTGCTCCACTGTGTTTTTAAACTCCATATACCTTCACTAGAATCATTTGGATAATAATAAAGGTTTACTCAAATGTGTGAATGAAACAAAACACAAATATGGTTATGTTTTTGATGAAGTAACAACATTCTAAAATAAAGAGTTAATTTTATGTAATATAGGACCTTTAAGGAGCTACAAGTGAATGACAGCAATGTCTTAAGTTTGGATATATTTACTGTTTGAGTAACTTTTCTTTGGTGCCATTGTCCCATATAAATCCTTAGAATCTAAATAAAATGATCCATTAATGCAAATTTTGGTCAACTAAGACACCAGCTACTGATTAATCGACTAAACCACTTAAAATTATCATCTGGCTGACCCACTCCTGTTGTATTCTCACATATCACCACTAGATGCTATCTATGTTACTGCTGTCTGATCGTGTGTCTGTACAAAGGCCGGGTGAGGGAGGTGGGAGCAGGTTTCAGATTTGCCATCTACTGGTTAAAAAAAAGCAAATAAACTTGCGGATGGTAGGACTACAGCACTAATAGTAATTCAGAAAACAATCTGTTTTTCCAAAATTATACAGCCATACATTATAACTCAAATCATATTGGCATTATTCCACACCTACAAAACAGAACAACCTTAAACATAGGCTCTGTGTTACTGAAGCGTCTGTAGTGTGTCTGAGTGCAGAGGCCTCACAGTCAAATGGCAGTGAAGTAATGTGGGAGTGATGCAAATGTTTGAACCTTACAAAAGAACATCCTAGACTCCTGGACTATTTGAGACAGAACACAACACAGACTGGTACTAATCCATGGCATTTCCTAAACCTATTACACCAGAACAATACAACTGTTAAGGGATTGATTGACAGCCAAAATTTCTACTTTTTAACCACCATCTGTTAATTAGTGGCAGGGGTTCTGAATATGTTTAAAGAGGGGGCACTGCACTTCTATAGGGTTTTAATTGTTAACATATATTTAGATCACCATGTTTCTTTTTATGGTTTTTAAAATTCTATATTTGTAGCCCAGTAATGAAACTACTGCACATCTCATCAGGTTTGTTAAGTCATAGTGTATTATTTTGTATCACACTTTTATATATTTATGGAAAATTGCCGTGTGGGAGCATAGGTGACGTAGGCTTGTGGGCTGAGCATTGGATAGGATTGTACAGCATAAGGAGGGTTCAAATAGGGCCTGGGAGAGATCGCAAAATTACTCAAACACGCATGTATAACACCTAAAACCTCTTGATTTCTCTCGTGTTTTTGATTAGGGAACAACGTTATAACATGGTAGAAAGCAACAATGTTTCCAGTGTGTTGGACAAATGAGTATCTAGTTTCTATTGTATCAACTATCCATAATCATAGGAAAAGTGTGCACCAGGAAAGTGATAATAATAATAAATAATAATACATCAGACTTGTATAGCACTTTTTTGGACACTCAAAGATGCTTAACAAACAAAATAGGAAGTAACACTGTAGGAAACGGGGGGAATCATGGAGGGAATGCCAGCTTGAACAGGTGAGTTTTTAGTAGTGATTTGAAGTGCTGCAGTGAGTCAGAGTTCCTAATGAATTTCGGGAAAGAGTTCCAGAGCGAGGGGGCAGCAGCAGCAAATGCTCGGTCCCCTAGGGTCTGGTGCTTTGCCCTGATGAGGGGAGTGAGGAGGTTGGTGTCGGCTGATCTGAGGTGGCGGGTGCATAATAGAATTCAAAGCTCTTTTAATATATTACCGTTAAAATATAATTATTGTTGCGGTACTGATGGGAATCACTCACACACTGATAAGATCTGTTACAGTAAAGAGAGGACTTACTTTTTGAATTGCTTTAGGAAAATGCCCACATTCATCCCTCTCTTTGAGTCCAGGATGCTGATCTGTCAGAGATAACCACACAGGATAATAGTGTTAGATTTGTTGTAAACACAGGAACAATCTACATCATTTACACTGCAAATAAATAAATAAATAAATACAAATCATATATCGCATTAAGCACAGTTTATTGATGAATATATTTATGTTGATGCTGTTTGCTGACACACTGATTAAAGAAGGGGTATACACAGATTTAGATCACCATGTTACATTTTATTGTTTTGAAAATGCTAAACATGTGTAATAAGTTTCACTTTCGTTTTTGATGCTCTGAGTGTCCCCTCCCTTAGCTCTCCATGCTAAGATTTGCACCTGGCCATGAAAGGCGGATAAACTTTAAAAACACAAAGGAGCGCTTTATAGAGGCATTCAAGTTCAAATTTTAATGGGAAAATATTACAATATAATCAACTGGATTATCTTAACCTAGGAAGAACCTTTACAGCTAATGTAGGCTAATTACTGTAGTTTTGTCTTTGTGTTACTTACAATATGCTGCTAACTATACAACACCTAGTGACTATTTTAGGTCCTGAAATTCCACCAGGTCCAGTCACCTTTTGAGTACAGTATATACATTTTTAAACAGGTTGTAACAAAAGGTTTTGTGGCAGTTTAGACTGTCCATACCTACATACAGCTGCAAGCAGTGTTGGGAAGTAACTCCTACAGGTCTACACAGTCTCTTCACTTTGAACTGTTAACATACATTGTGGGGACTGAAGGTCACGTTTTATGTTTCTCTGCAGTGTTTATGATGACGCAGACATGTTCCTGTGACGAATGCGGACAATATTTACTGAAAGAGAAGCTGAAACTTAGCACCCATCTTTAATGTGTCCCTGTAGGGCCATATACAACAACAAGGGCAATAGAATACACTGTCACTGTCATTGTGGGGTTTATTATCAAGTAGACTACTTACCGCCAAGTGTTCCAGAAGAAGAAACTGTAGCTTATTGTAGTGGTACTTCTAACCCAAAAAAGGGTGTTTTTATAATATTGTAAAAGCAGCTATTTGCTACAATCTTATAAAATCAAAGATGTTCTCAGACAAGTGTTGTTTTTCTGTCATAGTCCAACATTAGAATGAAGAAGGCACTAGGAGGGCAGGGCTAACTGTTCATTTTGAAACATGTGCCTCATGTATGGTTTAAAATAGGCTACACGTATTTAGTTAAAACAGCATCATGTAACTTTTGGGAGGTGGCACATCCCCCTGCAAGATTCCACAAAAATAGAAAGTTAAAACTCCACTCTGGAGCCTTCTGCATGGAGAGTTTTATTCTATACTGTTGAATATTATCGCCGTACAAACAGTAATGTTTTGGTATGTTTTTAGTGCCATAACAATATCCAAACAAACAAATAAACACAAGTCTATTTTTGACTAATAAGTTACATGGTGCGGCTTTAATCAGTAATGAAAGCCATTTTAGTACTGTTCAGTGGTTTTGTAGGAGTGCTACTTTTTCTCATAAATGGGACTTACATACTGGCAGTTCATCTATATTTATAGTATATTGTGTGAAAAGGTTATTATGTGCAAACCATGTATCTAATAAGCACTCTCACCTCGTCTTTGGTGCTCTCCTTGAATGATCGGACCCTGGACACCTGCGTGGAGGCCCCAGCGGGAGTGGTCAGTCCTCTGCTCCCTGTCTCCTCCTGCTGGCCAAACAGCTCCTCCACCGAGCGCACATCAATCTGGAACTGCTCCTGCTGCACCGCCATGGTCCAGATGTTTGGCTTCCCCCGCACCTTCTCCTCCGGGATGGGCTTCCAGAAAAAACTCCGCACACGACGCTTCTTCCGGCCGCCGTGGTTGCCCGGGAGCGGCGGTGGGGGCGGGGCTTCATGCAGCGGGGGCGGAGGCAGGGGTGGGGCTGGTGGAGCGGCATGTTTGGAGGAGTCAGAGGTGGTGGTGATGGAGGTAGAGCTGCTGCTGGCCTCGCTGCTACTCTCTGGTTCCAAGGGTGTGGATGGGACACTCATAATAAGCATTGCAAGGTTCAACTCTTCACATTACTAGTGTGTCCTTTAAAAAAAATTATGGAGCAACTTTGTTTATTTTGAATGTCCAGGAATTGGGTAGAGCAAATAATCCTCCAAACTTTAAAAGATTTGTTGTTGAAGATGAGATGAAGTTACTAAACAAAGACTTTTCATCACACTCGCCAATTATAATTTTAAAAATCTTTCTAACTTAATACAAATTAGAATTTTTGTTTGTATTTTGTCATTTTCTTTACTTTTTTAGTCAGTGTTAGAATATTTTGATTGATTTTGTTTCTATTCACATCCAGACTTGCACAAGTTTATGGTTGATTTCAAATAATTGTTTGTTGTTTAATATATGACCATTTTGTTGGCTTCTTCTGGTACAAAATGTTTATATGCATCAGTGGCATTGATTTTTTAAAAACTTTTATCATCAAATGTAAAATAATTTGATCTTTTGAAAGCAAAAATATGCACAATTTTTTTTTTATCCTTGAACGCTTACACTCCATCCATTCACCTTAATCTAATTTTAAAAACAGATCCATAATCAGCGCTTCAAAAATTCAAAATGGCGCGAAACATCAAAACACCGGTTCCTATGTCCTCCGAGAAGGTGAGTGTGCATTCATCTGGTCACGGTGGCGGCCCCTTTGATTAAGCCCATGTCCTCCTCTCCGCTAGTCATCCACAGAGCAGCGGTCGGCCTTTGATAGTTACCTCCGGCGAGCTCTAGGGCGCACTGAAAACAACATGGGACAGGATTAGATCAGGGCACTCATGCATGTTGGTGGTGCAGGGACTAGTTAGTGTGAAGGGAAGTTAAGGGGTGCCACACATCTAAGCCAAAGGGGTGCTCAGTCAAATGGGGCTAACTGAGAGGGACGTGACAAATCCTATCTTTAATATTTGAGCAGCTTTGAAGTAGAGCTGTGGGGTGTGAAGAGGTGAATGACATGTTGTAAATTAAAAAAAATTATAATGGATTCTCTAACAAATATGACTAAATTAAAATAAATACAAGAATTAAAAATGTAAATAAAACAATTAGAGGAATTAGAGTTGTCATTAGTATAATGATTTAATGTTCAAAATCACTCATTCTTGCCTAAAGAAAGACTGTATCATTGCGGAACCGGTACTACCCACTAGTCCGAGGGTCCACTAGTCTGAGCTTTTGGCTGTATATTTCGAGAGTAATAGATGTTATGAAACGTACCAAGAGTTGTTTTGACGTCTTGGTCTTATTTGAACAGGAATTTATTGGCCTCAGTATACTCCTGTCACATTACGTGGCTTTCATGGGACCTGCGCTCTTCGAGTGCCCTTCTATTATTATTCTTGGCATTGACTCTGTGGCCATGAATCTGTGTTTATGAATCCACAATCTGAATTTAGTCCACCAGGGTATCAATCTGTTTTTAGTGTCTACTTACCTTGATCTATCCCCTTTAAACACCTTTAAAACTCGGACTAGTGGACCCTCGGACTAGTGGACCCTACCCATCGGAACTGGTATCAAGTCTATTCCTTAGTATCAAAATCGAGTTTGAAATTTTAGTATTGTGACAACACTATGAGGAAACAATGGAAAAAAATACAGATTAGGTATTTACAATAATAGCAAACCGTGTAAAGTAGGTTTCAGATAGCTAGCATAGCATGTTTAGCTCAGTACTTCAGTAACAGTTTAATTTATATACTGTCATTCTGCCATTTTAGCTGTAAGACGCGATCCTCCATCTTCCACTGTAACAGCAGAACCATGAGCCACCTCAGACTATCCATTAATTGCTCATCTCAACATCAATGTCAATACCCCAAAAGAGAAATCATCTTTAATTGTGAATGTGGATTTTTAGTATCAATACAAATTAATATCCAGTTTTGATATTTGTTTTGGTATTGGTTTGTATCCGATTTTTGACATACACTTTTCAGTCAGTGCTGTTTTACTTCATTTGACTAGAGCACCTATAGCAGATAGACAGGCATCCCTATTCAAACGAGGGAGTAGCCACAGCCCCTTATAGGCAGGCCTTGGGACAGTGTGACTATGGAAAACAGCGTGCGCTCTTAGACGTATTGTCACTAGCATCATGCGCTGCCATAGAGACGGGTCGGTCGTGTAGCAACACCCTTGACCTCACAACTCAATGTGCCAAATAAGGCAAGGCAAATTTGGTGTGACTGTTTTGCGAGGCTGAGCTAAGAGAAAACAGAGAGGAGAGAAAGAACTTGTGAGAATGCCATGTAGTAAAGGCCACGCAGACACAGCCTGGACATGTGAGAGACACAAGTTAATTTGTATTAGGTTTGATATGTAGTGGATGTGTTATCACAGATCATCACAGATCATTAAAAGATTTTGTAGCATGAGATATTGTGACAGATAAAATATTGCAATAAACAATAATATTGAGAATACTTTATGATATTGATACTAATGGTGGGTGATATGCCAAAAAAATATATACATTTTAGATAACATATACAATATCTTATAAAATTTGCGTTCTAAAATCATGGAAGAACCATTCATACTTCATACCATCTCATACATTAAAGGCAAGGCATAGGCTTGGTCTAAGTATCTTGCAGAAGGAAACAACAATGATATGTACTGAAGGGAGTTGAGATCAAACAACAAACCTTTGGATTCACACAAACAGCAAGACCAAGTAAAAAAAAAAAAGAGGTTTGTCAAAGGTATCGAAAGTAGATATTTATTTGAAGAAGTATCAATACTTAAAAAGTCACATTCACAGGACAGAAATGAACCTTACCTGAATAGCTTTAGAATGATATGCCCATTGAAAATCATATTCTATTGTCTAAATAAAGAGTGTTTTTTATTATCCTCATGGTATCGGTATTATATTGTATCATACTGAGTATATAGTATCGAGTCCATTCCTTAGTATCAAAATTGAGTTTGCAATTTTTATAATACTTGCCTTTAACTTCATTTATCAACCTGACGTCCTTCCCAATCACTATCACTCCAATATCAAACAAAACTTCATTGTCAATAGCACAGACTGTGATAGAGGGCTCAAATCAGATCAGGCCTCAGTGCTGGTGGAGCGACATGGAGGTGGGTGGGGGTCCTGGTTGTGTTACAGGACAACATATCAGTCAGTAGCTCCAGCTGACAGCCCTGACATGACCAGAGTGACCTGATACAACACCAACAAAGAGCTCCATGGGACTTCTGACACAAAACAGGACACAATGGATTAGAGCTGTGAGGTTGAGGGTTCCATGCCTGAAGCAAGATAAGGCCTGCCCATATTAGTGTTGTCCCGATACTAAAATTTCAAACTTGATTTTGACACTAAGGAATAGACTTGATACTCAATACCGATTCCGATACCACAATGATAAAAAATAACAACAAAGCACTGTTTATTTAGACAATAGAATGCCATTTTAAATAATAGTACTTTCTTTTACCATGTAGTCTTATATCTTTGTAATCCCCCATGATTCAGGTAGTTTCCATAACAGTGCATGTGTGTATACCAGTCTATGTGGTCTTATACTTGTTCTGATACAGCTCAAGGTGATTCTAAAGCTATTTAGGGAAGGTTCATTTCTGTCCTGTGTTTTTAGTATCAATACTTGCTCAAATTAGTAAAACTAGTATTGACTCTAAGTACTATCTGCTTTTCGATACTTTTGTCAACCCTAGTCCATACACCCGATCAGTCACATGCATTCACAGTGGAGTGTCCAAGATAATACACATCCAGTAACAATATCCATTTTGGATAATAACATCTTATGCACCCTGAAAATCTATTTCAATTGAATCATGATCTAATCCTTGTAAAAGAATGCTACTTTGGTGATATCAGACAGAACGCCATTATTCAGTGCTTCACAGTTTGATGCAAATCTATGCTAGAGATCGACTGATATGGGGTTTACATGGCCGATACAGACAGTTTTGAATTCAGAGAAACTGATGGCCAGTAAGCTCTGCCAATATTTTCATTTATTTACTACAACCTCATCCACAGTCCTGTTTTACTACAAACTGGGTAAGACAGCAGTGTAGTAACAGTAACAGAGGACGTGATGATCCATTTGTATAAAAAATACTGAGAGATATCATTCTGGATAGTTAACATAATTTGGACAGTAAAGAATAAAGACATCTTTACTAGCTCAATTCTTACACAACTTTTCCCTAGCCCTATTTCTCAGTACTGTCCCATTAGCTCAAGATGCTGTCTACCGGATACACTGCAGTTTCAATAATGTATGGAGCTGACGTCACAGATGGCCTCAA
Organism: Taenioides sp. WSHXM2023; assembly: GCA_029959045.1. NCBI lineage: Eukaryota > Metazoa > Chordata > Actinopteri > Gobiiformes > Gobiidae > Taenioides > Taenioides sp. WSHXM2023. The sequence continues at coordinate 13,822,206 of CM057090.1, forward strand.
GTTCCCCACACCAGGCCCAGGCGCGTTCACCCATCCTGGACTGAGAGCAGGGCCAGAACCTCCTCATGGATAATTCATGATGGGGAGAAGAGCTAACCTCTCACTAAATCATCTAGTTCTGGAAGGTTCTAGTAATGGGTAGACAGGGGTGTTAAAGTTTAGGGTTATGGAGGTTAAATGGTCCGTCTACTGACTGAGAGTGGATTTTGGTTTGATGACAGTTCAGTCCTGAGGTAGACTAACAGGTTAGGTGGGACAGTAGCTGAATGGATAGCACTCACACTACACAGCAAGAAGTTTCTGGGTTCGATTCCCAAGTTTCTGTGCGGAGTTTGCTCAGCTAAGGTAGTCCTAACCAAGCCTAGGAACAGCATCACTGAAGGATAGGTCAAATGCAGACAACAAATTTCTCTAGGGGAACAATAAAGTGTACACTTCCACCTCCATAAAGTTACATACCGCCACTTTAACTCTAACACTGGTTACTATGAAATCACTGAAACTCTCTAATTCAGGGGTCTCCAACCTTTTTCTTCCGGAGAACTACCTTTATAAAACAAAAATGCCAGGGAGCTACAAATTTTAGAGGTTGGAAGAAATTGATTAAATTTAAGAGCCACAGCGAGCCTTAGATGAGGACAGTTAGATGCTTATAAAACATAAACCATTATCCATTTATTAGTGCACAAACTTAGGCATTAAAAGCATGCATTTACAATGATAATAAGCATTTAATTAATCAGATCTTAGCTATTCAGCACAATACGTATAATTCAGAAATCCCTTAGCGAGCTACTTGGAATGGGGTGTAGCTCCCGAGCTACAGGTTGGAGATCCCTGCTCTAATTGAACCTGAAATTCCCCATAAAATCCACTCCCACCTTGTGTTACATTAGTGTTACATAATGCCCTCAGTTTTATTGTCTGTGGAATGCACACCCCATGTAACCCCACGTAATCTTCTGCCAAGTGTCGTGTCCTCTTAGCTACATTTCAGATTTCTCTGGCCACCTGACGGCACGCGATTGGAGGGCGAAATGATTTGCAGTGGAGGAAACAGGTGTCAGCAACACGACCCAGACTGGCCCGGAGGAGGGAAAGCAGAGCCACATTCTTCACATCCACCTGCTGCTGCTGCTAACATGCTAACCTGTACTGTGATGGAGGAGTGGGGGTCTTGTGGTCTACCTGCTGTCAGCCTAGGGCCATTCCCACTGGTATCAGCTAGCACACCCATATATTAATGTACCTGATGGACACTGTGGTCACAAAAGAAAAGTACTTTAACTACTTGCTTTTATTATTATGTATATGCTGGAGGACAGATATGAATTCTATATAGTCAAACATTGTCATCAAAGATTCAAATTTAAGATGGCATGAATAGGTTTACTTTTGTTAGCGCCCAAACCCCATAAAAAATAACCAGTTTCAACTTGTTTAAAAAAAAAAGTAATAGCTCTAACTACAGTACAACAGTAGGCCTATCACGATAAACAAACTTTGAAGTATAATATATTGCTGAAGTAAATATAGACAATAAACAATAATATTGAAACTACTTTATGCCACTGACACAACAACCCAAGAGCAGATTTAAACCACAAAAAATATCCACAATATTGTTAAAAAATCATCTGCTGCAATAGATAATTAGCAGAATGAAGCACTTTAGTATGTAGTTTGCATCTGCAAGTTATTGCAAGTTATTTATTCAACCCTTTACGGTTCAAATCATACAGCCAAAATAATAAGCAAAATGTCCCAGTAGTGCAAAGAAAAAGTAAAATATCGTTCCAGCTTTCATGTATTGAACAATAAGTCAATATAATATTTATCGTGACAGGCCTAACTAACAGTAATATACTGACCCATGCTCTGAATTTTAGCTGTGGAAACCATCAGATTATAGGCTCATATCTACCGTCTGCTGCTTGAGTGATGGAGGGGCTGTCAGCCTGGGGCCATTCTCACTGCTATCAGCTAACCACACCCACAATCACGTACCTGAGGGGCGCTATGGTGGAGCAACACATCAAATGGAAGATTCTTTGTAGCGTGCGGTTAGTGGCCCCTCCCTGAAGAGACAAAGGCCGAGTTAGGTTGATGTCATGTCAGTAATTGTCTGTCATAATAAAAGAAAGACAGACAGAACAAGGCTTTGTGTTGGAAAGGTACATTAAAGAACAAAAAGAGTTCATAGTCAAACAAGAAAAAAAAAACAATATTTAAGATGAAAAATACATGATGGAACTACACAAAGGACATGCTTCTGTGATGTATATCTGGTCCATAAAAATCTTTGAAATTCACTCATCAATAGCAATCAGACATAACATTATTGTAATATAAACACAAAACTGGATGAACCATCAGAAAGTTGCAAAAACTTAATTATATAGCTTGAACACACTCAAATAAAAATGTTGACTGTATTTATATTATGTCACACATATATATCAGGTTTATTAAATGTAAGGAATGCTCAATTTACAAATAAATATTTTACTATTGGCAAAAAGGAATTAAGGAGTATGTTTAAAGGCCTTTTATGAAAAATCGTGTTGTTTTTTCAGTAGGCACTATGTTGTGTGTGTTATATTTGTTGTGTTAAAGTCAATAAAACAATAGGGTAAAATTATTTACTTTCAAAAACTAGATTAAATTATAAACATGAAGTTGGATACACAAGAGGTAGCTAATTGTTCCTGACAGTCTTGTTGCATAACCATCATTAGTTTTTCTAGGTAAATCTGATTTCCCAACAGAGATTCCCCACCTCCAAACCTGTCACTTCCTTTGACTTTGAACTTGACAAGGCCTGTTAACTGTCAACAAGTACGGCAGCACAATTCATTTAAATCAAATTGAAATTGCAGTTTAAATGGATGCAAATGGCAAATTGCAAAGGCTGCAATTACTGAAGTACCTACCATACCCTATAGGCCACGGGCTAGGATAGTCACGTGTGCACCCCCCCCACAACCCTATAAATTTGGTATCACTGGAAACCTTGGGATGTCTAGATTACAATTATAACTGGTAACAGTAAAAAAACTGGGACTTGCTATGACAAACCAATAGTTTTATTGACCTACCATAAAACTCATGAAATGGCTGAATGCGAAACCTGTGATTTCGCCACATGATACAAAGACTCAGTAAATCATCAATTTTTCACTTAAATAAACATATAAGGCATGAAATGAAAGCGAACTCTGTGCCAAATCATTCCCTTTTTAAATGATATGTCTGTCTTAATTGTGTCTGAAGATATGCTTTAGTGAAGTATGACACCATATAAACAATAAATGCTCGTATGACAATACATGATGAATATGACAATAGTTCTGTTTTCATCATAATTCTACATACATTTGCCTAAACTATATGCACAACAAGAAAGCCCAATCTCTCAGCTTTGATCTCATGCCAAAAGTATTCTGGTAGGACAAATACTAGCAAAGATATCATATGTTTTACCTAGTGATCGATAAAACACTTAAATGAATGCTGAAGATCGCATAATGATCCCATATTCAGCTTAAAAATTGAAATGCCATATGTTTCGAGGTATCAACAAACCTACACTTGCAATATTACCACTTTCATTTCCATCATATACAATGTTTGATATGTCTCAGTGTGCCACAATAACTCAATAACCAGTAACACATAAACATCCTTAAATACAAAATAACATTTTGCGTTTTGGTCAATCACAAAATATATCTGCAAATAAAAAAAACTCAATAGAATCAATAGATACCATATGAAATTATCTGCAGTGCACGCTGCAGGATTACTAATTGCACCTGCTAAGACATATTAAACATTGTATGTGGGTGAAACTTGGGAATATTAGAAGTACAGGTTTGTTGATACCCTAAAACCTATGGCATTTCAATTTTATTTCAAGTTAAATACATTTTAATAATATATAATTCAAGTTGAAGTGATGATGCGATCTTCAGCATTCATTTAAGTGTTTTATCGATCACTAGGTAAAACATATGATATCTTTGCTAGTATTTGTCCTACCAGATTACTTTTGGCATGAGATCAAAGCTGAGAGATTGAGCTTTCTTCATCTTGAATTATGATGAAAACAGAATTATTGTCATATTCATCATGTATTGTCATACGAGCATTTATTGTTTATATGGTGTCATACTTCACTAAAGCATATCTTCAGACACAATTAAGACAGACATATCATTTAAAAAGGGAATGATTTGGCACAGAGTTCGCTTTAATTTCATGCCTTATATGTTTATTTCAGTGAAAAATTGATGATTTACTGAGTCTTTGTATCATGTGGCGAAATCACAGGTTTCGCATTCAGCCATTTTATGAGTTTTATGGTAGGTCAATAAAACTATTGATATGTCATAGCAAGTCCCAGTTTTTTTACTGTTACCAGTTATAATTGTAATCTAGACATCCCAAGGTTTCCAGTGATACCAAATTTATAGGGTTGTGGGGGGGGGGTGCACACGTGACTATCCTAGCCCGTGGCCTACTACCATAATTACCTCCACAAACATCTGTATTCTGCATAAACACTGCTAACCCTGCACTTTAGACCAGGGCCTGACTGATATAACGGTTGGCCGACATATCGGCTATCGGCCTAAATCTTGCCGATATCGGCCGATAGTCCACGTGGGAATGTTATAGATAAATGTCCTAATATATGGAGCCGCTTCAGTATTTATCAGAGAAGCAATTTGTCTGTGTCTGTGATGCCATACTGCACCTGAACGCACCCCCAGAGTCACATCATGTGACTCACATGCTCTTGTTTACATCAGTGTGCAATACTGAGGCACTGGCTTTAAATACTCTTGTGTCTGATCTAAGATACTGACTATTAAAAAAACAAAACTTAACTTCAGTGCAGGTTAGGCCAGCCACAAAACTACTGCTTGTTTTTATCAAAGTGCGAGTGCGGAGAAGAGAGGACTGTTCCATAGGCATAGGACACACACAGCTGCTGTCAACATGCTGGATTATATTCTTTTTACGCACAGTCGTTTTGAGTCAGGATTAAAAGGACACTTATTTGTGAAGACTTGTGATCTGAGAAGTGCCTGTGTGAGCAGGGAGTGGTGCAAATGTGTCAGTTTTGGAGCTACATTTCGTTCTTTCTTATTTGGCACCGATTAGCTGCTGTAAGCTACCACACATAAACAGCCTGTTTTCTCTTACATTGGCCTAGCGTAAAGATAAGATAAGATAATCCTTTATTTGTCCCACAATGGGGAAATTAAAGTGACTATAGTAGCCATATACATGTTACTGGACCTGCACTGATATGTAGATGAGCTGTGAATAGAGCTGTGAATGGTCTGCATTTCCACGTATAATTAATTACCGCAGCGCACACGCATTAAAGGCTAGCAGTAGTTCATACTCTGTTTACAGGCTAGACTGTCATGCAAAAATGCCGACCTGTTGTCTTTAAATATGACCATAAATAAGCAAAATAACAACAAATGTAGCCTAAACAAACCCAACTTATCTAATAGAGTCAAGTTTTATAATCAGTTGAAGATTCACAATGAATTTTAACATCACTAAATATATCAGCTGTTATATCGGCTATCTGCCCTTCCAAAGCCTGTTATATCAATATCATATCAGCTCCAAAAAAATCCATATCAGTCGGGTCCTACTTTAGACCTGTACAAACCTGTTGTGTTTCATATTTCAGTCTTACTTCAGTCAATTATTTTGGATGCAAATGTAATCGCAATGCTTGTCAGAAAAAAAAAAGCAAAAGAAAAAAGACATATCAACAAGTACCCACGCTGGCCTGCACACCAAAACAAATAAAGTTTCTCATTTTCCAAAGTTAGCACATTAAGGTCAAGACGCCACTGCAGTCAGTGGTCCCCTGTTGTTAACTTCTTCTTCAATTTCCTGAGGGTCACTGGGCCCATCCTTCCGCATCATTGTTACCATGGAAATGCTCGTTAGCAGGGTGCTTATGTACGACTCAACGGGTGAACATGTTTGTTTCTCAAGGCTCATGTCCAGGTTAATCAGGACTTATTCATGTACAAATTGGCAAAGTGAAATAGTTCTTGATATGCTGTATTGATAGTCCTGTGACAAAAACATTTTTTGAAGTAAATATAGACAATAAACTTGAATGAACTGATTGCCCCCAAAAACCTATTCTTTATGTACAGTATTGTTAATGAACATGAGATGCAATAAATACATGAAACACTTAATGAGTCATAGTAATTTATAAGGTACTTATTCAACCTTAAACAGTTCAAATCTTATCATAGTACAGAAATAAATCTAAAAGTTTCTCACAAGTACAAAGAAAAATGATCTAGGATTAATACTGACCCCTATACTTCCATCTGCTGTGTATATAGTAATTATAGTGACAGGCCTATATATTGGAGCAAAAAAGTTAAAGTCTGATACAAAGTGCACATTTATTAATTCATTTGTCCAAACTTGGATAAACTATAACCTTGCAGTAGGAGTAGAAAACAAATCTATTACTAAAGTCATCTTAAGATTACCAAGAGAAAGTATGATCCAGCTACATAGTTCTGGTTTGTAAGACACTGATTTGCCTTTAAAATCAGGTAACCTACATAGTTAGGTCAAAACAAAATCCACTTCCTCGTCTACCTCTAATCTTATGTAACATGTGACTTCATGTACGGAAAGGCCAGGATTTAGCAAATATTTCTGAGTCTTTCAATGTTTGTGGCCTGGAGGACCATGCTAGGTCAATTATTTACTATCTTGACCACAAGTAATGTAAAACTTGTATTATTTGTTTGGTAGAACTAGTATTGACCCCTGTGGAACCCCATCTCAGAATTGTTGTACTTGTTTATCTTGCAAGTAGATCCAACTGAATCATTATAATACATTGTTTTTCCTCACAACATTGTTTGGAGAACAGTAGAAGCAAGTATTGATTGAGGCTGCCTTCATCACAGTCAAATCCATATCACATTCTGTCTCCAATCTCCCGAGGAAAAGGCCATGTGTGAAACAAAAGGCTTAGCTCTGACACAATAGACTTGTTTTTTTAATGTGAGATGTGTGAAACCAGTCCTCAGCAGATTATTACATGCACTTGTTTCTCTTAATGTTTCTCAGTGGTGAATTATAATGGGGCTAAAGTGCGCTGCAGTAGCACATCCGGCACATGAAGCCTTCTCAAAGTAAAATACAAAAAGAAACAAAAAAACATTGAAATTTACATATGAAAACATCTACTTAATCTTTTTTAGGTTCAGGTGCACTATGTAACTTTTCTGTTTAAGGTCCACCACCTGCTTGTCTCCATGGAGATGTTAGTGCTTTACCTGGAATGTTCCACACAAGTTTGGTGTAAAAAAAAAAAATCTATCCCCATGAAGACGAGCAGGTGAGTCCACAAGGCCAGATGAGATCTCAGAAGAGGCGCACCCATATGTAAGAATGCATGTTTGTCCAAGGGATTTAAAGTTATAAAAACACCTGTAACTGAATAACTGCAATATTTTTTATTATATACTATGGAATATTCAAGGTAAAGCAAAAACCACTGAAGCAAGCAGGTGGAAAAGTTACATAGTGTACATTTAAAGCAGCTACAGGTAATAGTGATAAATATAAGCCTTATTGATTCTCAAGTCTAACACATATCCATATCCACTCTCTAGAAAGGCTAGTCCAGACCTAGCTCACAATCAGGACCTTGGACATTACTGTCACCCGCTGCTCCTGACAGGTTGCTCCAGTACTAGGCCTATTGAAGGGTGGGTTACATACAGAATACAAAATCTGACATATAAACTAGCAAAAAACGTTTAAAAAGTGTCTAAAAATTAGCTGTACAGAAGATCTCAAAGCCTGTGCCTAAACAGTAAATACGATATTGGCTAACACAATTTTCAACAACTGGGCTCAAGCAATGAAAATAATTTCAGCCATAGTTATTGCCACTTGGGTTGTTAAAAGTCTCAAACATCAGCTACTAATTTGATACTAAAACTAGTATTAAAACTAGTAGATACTCATTTGAACAAGTATTAATCAGAACAAGTAAGACAACATAGACTAGCATACATACCACTATGAGGGATTACACGGATATAAGACTGCATTGGTAATACAAAAAAGTACTATGCTATAATGTTGAAAATCACATTCTCTTGTCTAAAGAAAGATTGTTTAAAATTATAATTGTGATATTAGAATTGATAATGAGTAATGAATCTATTCCTTAGTATCGAAATCAACTTTGAAATTTTACTGTAGGATGATGACAACACTAATTGATGCAATCAGCTTTGTGAGTTTACCGTCTCCGCTATTTTTTTATAATCTTTTCTATCCCACAAAATTTTCAAAACCATATGCTAATCACAAACGGATATAGCTCATATTTCAGCAATTCCTCTGCTGTTCATGACCTGAAACTCATAATTTTGGACTCCTTCAAGCACACTGTGAGAAGTAATTTACTGCCAAGCGGGATGATTACTTTCCACTCCAGTGTCCTCAGTCCTCCTGTGGCTCAAATGGGCACACAATTCATAAATGTAGCTATATTAAGATGCCAATCATCTCGGGGCATCAAAGTTCCTGTCTGTGAGAAGATGTATCAGCAGAACTTAGCCTCTCCTCTTCTCTGTAAAGGTTGAAGTGTAAAATTTAAGTGTTTTTAAAACTTTGTAAGTTTTAGTTGTTATGGGCAAAAGTCTAAATGGCCTACTTAAGTTATATGGGACATTTAAAAGACCTGATCTATGACAAGGACAAATATTTGAGGTTTTCTGCTGTTTAATGAGCTAAAAATGACTAGATTACTAATGTTACTGCTTCAGACAATTCATGTTTGAGGAAAATTGGATATGTTGAGAAGGATGATGGTTAACTTCTAAGCCTTTAAAAACATATCTTAATCTGTTTCACACTTTTCATATTGAATGGTGAGCAAAGAGGTCTCATATCAAAAGAGATTTTAATACTCAGCATTTCTATACCACTTAATAGATATAGATATTTTATAGATGGATGATGATTTTAAAATCAGCAACAGACCACAACAATTGCTGATGTAACATGACTAGCTGCTAATCCAACCTGCATCTGACAGGTCTAAGCTGCCACTCGTGTTTCCAGAGTGCCACTGCCAGACAATCACAGCCTGCCTTTGTCGCCTCTTAATCACTTGCCTTTCACATCATAGTGCTGCAAAAAAAAAAAAATTGTTCAACTACAGACCAGCTAATTAGTCAACTAAAATGAGGGCAAAAGCAAATTGCACTCACAAAATCACCCTTGCACGGGAGTTCATGTAAAAATATAGATATGCAGAAAAATGTACTGATATAAAATAACTGGTCGAATAATAAAAATTTTGGTTGACTAAGGCACAATTGAATGATTAATCGACTAAACGAGTAAAGGCATAAAGGGCTAGAAGTTGCTTTTCTCCATTCCTTGATCTTTCTCTACAGCAGCTGATTCTTCCACCTCCTCAATCTCTCCATCCACTCTTCTTACTTCTGTAATATGTACCAGTATCCAGTAAACTATTTCACTCTTTTGTCAGTGTCTCTTGGTTGAAAATATTATTAATTTAATACAACTTCAGACTGCTCTTGGGAATCCTTTCTAGCCCTATTGCTAGTACTTTATAGAAATAAAAGCGATGCTGCCAAATTTTGTGCTCACAAATCATATAGTTACCTTACTCAGCCCTATACTACCCAGCTACTGCACACTATATTTATTGTTATACAGCTGGAGTCTCACACACAGGAGCGGGTTGCCAAAATCCAAAAGGGATGTTACTGTTTTGCTGGCAATGTTGCACAGTGTAGCATTAAACAATTAAACAAATTCAATAAGGTCTTTTTATTGCTGACAAAACACCTTGAAACATGCATTCTTACTGTGAGCAGGGTTGCCTCTCCACTGATCTGACCTGTAACCTATTCTAGTAGTAGTGCTTGTTTTCATAGTGATGTCTAAAGCCATACTATGCAAAGTTCTTGACAAAGTGATTGGCACGTAATGTTTTAGAACTTCACTCATAACTATCTTTAAACAATAGACACCTTGTTCCTACAGATGCACTCCCTTTAACTGGTGACAGCATCTACTGGCAGCAGAGGGAATTACTAATGAAAAAGTGATAGTAACCTTTTCTGATGTTAGCTATGCTAACAGAAGCACACCGCGTTATGAACATGAATAGATGGAAGAAACGGTTAGAACAAATCTGGCTACGTTTTAGCAACAACACAGTAGACCTCCGGACTTTTACCTGTGATATAACAATCCTGAGAAATTCAAAATCGCATGTTTTTTCAGTGCCAAGAAGGAACTAAATAGGGTTCATCAAAGAAGCAATAATTCAACTCAACATTTGTTTTTGGTGAGGGAGGATTGTTTTAACATGGTTTAAATGCTCAAAAATTCAATTATGCCTAATATGTGTCTTTAAATTAATCTTTGACAACATTATTTTTTGCTCTGTTTTGCCCGACCACACACGCCTATAATCATAAAGCCCCTCAGCAGATTACTATAAATCTCCTAATAGCTGGCTGTGTCTGAAATAAGGTTTTCAGACTTTACAGATTACAGCTGGCAGCTTCAAAATCCCAATGACTGTTTTGGTACGCAGCAATGAGGCGTAATATGAAAGAGTACATGAGCTGAAGGGCAGGTTGTATCTGGCTTGTTTACCCATACACCACAGTGCAGGGATCCCGTCTAATCACACAAGCTTTGCAGTGCAAGCCTTCGCCACACAGACAACACCGCAGTATCCTCCCCAGAGCTGACTGGGCAGGGAAACGCCTCGCATTCAAATCAGCACAGGTGGTTTTCATGCAATAATACATCTATGTTGACATTAAGGTACAATGACACATATTATCACTATATCCAAAGGGTTTATTTATAGCTTACTGGGTCTTGGGATAGCATGTTTGTTTCTAATGTTATATTTTGAGAGGAACAAATAACTTAATTTTGTGTGTTCAAGACTAGTGGCAATGATGTTATACATGCTGTCTGTAATATGGACAATCTTTATTTAAGTTTTTTTGGCAAATTTCCCAACTTTAATTTACATTATCTAACTAGGCCATAGGAGGTGGGAGTAGTACTTTGTACTATGTTTACATGAATTGTGCTAAAACCTGAATTTTTTTTTTTTTTTTTTTTTTTTTTTTTTGCCTATGGCCCACCCGTACATGGGAGGTAAACTCATTTCTGCGAATTTCCCATTGGTGCTGTTCTACAAGTCTGCATTGTTATCCCACTCAATAGCACTATCTAGCCTCACCACAATAATACACTATAAAAAGTCTATTCTGTCAGCGAGCTGCTAATAAAAAATACAAAGAGGTGGAAGGTTGAATGGGTGAAACAAAAGCCACTGGGGTGAGGTAACAGAGAAGCCTGGACGGCGTGGGGCTGGAATGGATCAAACCAGGACTGTGGAGGCTCTGCTGTTTGGGCCCTGGTTCTCAGGTGATCAGTGTCTAGCCTGCAGCAGCTTCAGGTCTGCCTCTCCTCGGGCACCAGTCTCCGGATATGGTCCCCGCAACATGAGAAGCCCCTGCCAAAGAGAGGCTTCAGGCTAATGCCCCCTCCGCTTCTCCCCTCTGCTAAGAGTGGAGACAGGAGATGACAGGTATAGAGGGGCTACTGGGGTAAAAATAAAGTATCTTAAAATAACAGACTGGGGAGTGAGTGTTTGGTGCTGGTCAGAGGGTTTGATGATGTAGGTTGGCTGCCTCTTTTTTGTCTGCTCCTGAACAGCTGTGGCAACATCAGTAGCTTACCACCACCAAGTGTGAACTGAACAAATAATGCCAACAATAGTAAAGAGACTTTGAAAAACCGCTTTAAGAGTCAAATGCATCATTATTACAGACAGATGTCGGCTGTAGTCTTCATGTCAAAAGGTAGATTAAATTTATATTTGACTTTTGACTGCTTCTTCATATAAATCCAATAAAATAATTACAATAAAATAATTAGTCAACGGATAAAAATGGAGGTTGGCTAATCACCCTTGGCCAATTACTCAACTTAAAACAAGCCATGCATGCTAAATTCCTCAAATGTAGAGACAAGATTTATCCAGCAGGCCCTTCCTTCTTAATCAAAAAGAATAAATCACAAGTTATTATCTTTATAGGATGACTGATAGTAGATTCTCTTAATGGCCCTATTACAAAGTGAATGTAATGTGTGCTACCCACCTGTAGGCTTAAGTCAGATCAATGAAGCTTTGTGCTCACGTTACAGATGGTTTACAGCTGCATTGGCAGAGCCAGGTAAAGTGAGGGCTATCTTATATACACACAGGGGACAATTAAGGCAGGTGTTCATGTGGCCATAGAAACAACAGCTGGGAGACAAGGAATGCAAACATGTTTACCTCCCAGTGTTTGCTCAAGGGCACCATGGCACTGTAAGCCTAATTAGAATAGAGTGCTAGACCTGCAAAACACCACTTCCTGCCTGTTTACAGTCAGGGGTCACGTTACAGTTCAAACAAAAAAACAACAATACCTTATTGTGGACTTAGTTAAAAAGTAATAGTTTTACGTCACTTGTCAGAAGGTTGTCAGATGTAACATTCAATTACAGTAACGGAGGAGAAGAAATGCACCTGCTGTGTCACCAAGATGAGACAATTCAGGCTGCAATAACTACAATGAAAAATATGTTTCATGAAGAACTTGATTTGATTTTTGTTACTTGTTGGCCTTTTTATTTAACTAGGAAAGTCCCATTGAGATTCTAAGATCTATTTTTCAAGGATGTCCTGGCCAAGAGGCATCAACAACATCTACAAAATAACTACATTTTATCTAATCAATAATTTGACTGGTTGGCTGATGTCATTGTTGGCATGTTGGCACTCTGGCCTCACAGCAAGAACGGGGGACGGGGAGAATGGGACGGCAGTAGCTTAGTTCGTAGAGCGTTTGTCCACTGATTCGGAGGTTGGTGGTTCGAAGTGTCTGCGTACACTGGTGTATGAATGTGTGTGTAAATGCGTGTGTGGTTCCTTGTTGTAAAAAGCGCTTTGAGTGCTTTGAAGGCAGAAAAGCGCTATATAAAAATGTGACCACAAAGGTCCTGGGTTCAAACCAAAGATGTTAATTTTGTCTTCTTATGTACTTTAACTTCTTGGGTTCTTTTTAAAGACAATACAGTAACGTGTATTTACCTTGTTGACATGTTTCAGCTCCTAGCTGCAAGTCTTCTTTGGAACTGTTGCCGGTGTTGGTGGTGACGTGTCGTACATCAGCTGTTGTTACTTCCTGATAGACCTGGCAGGTCGCTCAGACTGACCACGCCTCCCGTCGCCCAGTGGTCTCTGGAGGAGGGTGTCCCAGGTGTGTGAAAGGAGGAACGCTCCATCATCACGGCTGATGCTGTCCGTGCCTCGTTTCCTGATTTCAGTGGCCTCCCTGATCCAGTGTTTGAACTTGTTTTCCGATCCAGTGACCCGTGCCCCGTCCCAATCCATAATGTGGTTATTTCTTTTACAGTGGTCTGATATGGCGGATTTTAGGTTTTCCTGCAATGCTTTGCCTTTTTGTGTTCTGGTGAGTCTCCCTGATGTTTCCTTTTCACATTCCTTTTGGTGTTCCTTTTTTCAGATGTGAAAAGCCCAGCCTGTTTCCCCTATGTACGATTTATTGCATGATTTGCATTGGATTTTGTAGATGGCGTTACATTTTTGTTCTTGTGGGATTTTGTCTTTGGGGTGTACTAGTTGTTGGCGGAGTACTGTGTATGGTTTGACTACAGTGCTTATGTAACACAACACAACGGGCTTTTCACATCAGAAAAAAGGAACACCAAAAGGAATGTGAAAAGGAAACATCAGGGAGACTCACCAGAACACAAAAAGACAAAGCATTGCAGGAAAACCTAAAATCCGCCATATCAGACCATTGTAAAAGAAATAACCACATAATGGATTGGGACGGGGCACGGGTCACTGGATCAGAAAACAGCTAGTTCAAACGATGGAACAGGAAGGCCACTGAAATCAGGAAATGAGGCATGGACAGCATCAACCGTGATGATGGAGCGTTCCTCCTTTCACACACCTGAGACACCCTCCTCCAGATAGCACCGGGCGACGGGAGGCGTGGTCAGCCTGATGGACCTGGCAGGTCGCTCAGACAGGAAGTAACAACAGCTGATATACGACACGTCACCACCAACACCGGGGACAGTTCTGAAGATGGCTCGCAGCTAGCAGCCGAAACATGTCAACAAGGTAAATACACGTTACTGTATTGTCTTAAAAAAGAACCTAAGAAGTTAAAGGTCCTGTGTTCAATTTTGGGAAGGTGTGGATTTTGAATGTTCTTGTCGTGCCTGCGTAGGTTTCCTGCAGGTGCTCTGGTTTTGTCTACCAAAAACCATATAAGATACGGTCCCCTCTGGGGCCAGGGCTTCCCTGAAAAAGAGATTCTTAATCTCTGCAGGACTATAACAATGCATTTTTTTTAAATAAATGTTATAAACAAAGAGCAATTGAAGCTAGGGTGTACACATTACCAATCTATTATCACTATCAAAATAAAGCCACATTGTTTTTGTATGTGTGAATAACTGTGACTCAGAAATGTAGTAATATATAACAATAACAAGTTAAGGTAAACATGTTACTGCTTACCTTGGTTTTATGCAATGAGACTAAATCCTCAAAACACAGCATTTGTGTCGACTGGTTAGGGATATTTGCTGCATTTGACCCATCTTTCAGCAGGGGCTGCTGGGGCAACCTGCCAGGAGCAATGGGGGGGCAGCCCCTGGGGACCCATCTCCAGATCTTCAGCCAAGATCTCAGTCAGAAACGAATGCCTGGAGCTGGAGGATTAGCTGCCTACTTGAGCTTGTATGTAATAGACTGACAGGGTAAACTGGTGCACCCAAAGGAGCCAAACTAACACAGGGAGAAAGGCCCTAATATCACACTGTGATATTAGGGCCTTTCAGTACAGCACTGGAGTGCAATTTCCTAGAAGCTATTATAAGATGCAGTATTTGACATACATGATGTGCATTGCCATAACAATATTAATGTGATATTTTAATATACTCTTTGGCACAGTTCTGTTAAATTAAAGAAAAAATGCACATGCCTTGTGCAGCCTTACTCAAAATCTCATCCAGAACCAACTCACAATAAAGACCACTTGACTTGCTCATGAGTCGCCAAACACTATTCAGCCCTGACCGCCTCCCACACAAATAAATCAGGTCTTCCCAATATCTTCTCCTTCAGGGGTGACGTCAGAGCAGTGAGTTTTCCATGTTAACTCCAGGACACCACGGCAACCGGGTAACAGCGCCCCCCCCTCCCCCTGACCCAGCCGGGACAAGCCCCTTTCTAATGCGCTATTGTTCCAGTCACTTTGAATGGATGACCCTCTAATTCATCTGGATGTCAGGAGCAGTGTACAAAAGCCAAGGAAGCAAAGTCTGAGAGAAGTGCAACAAAACCACCCGAATCACATTTATAAAGTTAAAACGTGTTCAGATAAATAGCGGTGGTTGGGGGTGGAACTGCTGTCAGTACTTTACAACGACAACAACAGCTTGGCGACTTCACGGATATGGCAGAAACTGAAGTCTGCTAGTAAGAAAGTATCTAGTAGGGTTGTCAAAAGTGTTGAAAATCAGATACTAAACAATATTGAAACTAGTATCGAAACTAGATTTGAGCAGGTATGGATGCTAAAACAGTCATATGACAGAAATGAACATTTCCTGAATAGCATTAAGGATCTTGAGCTGTGTCAGAACAAGTATAAGACTACATAGACTATAAGCCCATGGACCTCTATGGAATATACCTGAACGAATACAGAGATATAACACCACAGGGTAATATAAAAGAAAGTACTATGACTTAATATTGATTAATATTGAAAATCACATTCTATGAACTATGATATTTTCTGGTGGTGGTTGGAGAGTTATTGCTTGGAATGTTCCATTGTATTATGTATTATTTCAAAAGTGCATCACCTCTCCACAGATCTCACAAGTTACTTGGCCTGGTGGATATAAGTTTAATGTCTTACAGTGGAACATTCCAGAAATAACATCTCTATGGAAACAAACAAATTACATAGTGCACCTTTAAGCAAGAGGCTACTTTGCTACTGGTCATTGCGAGTTGAAGCCTATGTAACAGTTACGGGTAAGCTGAATGCAGTGGTGCTTAGAGTAACATTACTTTAATATAATATCACTCAAGAAGAAGTACAAAGTAGTGGTCCAAGAAATTACTCATTTAAGAGTAAAAAAGTATTTGAAAAAATTATTACTCAAGTAAGAGAACTTGAAGGAGCAACTGTTTGGATGTAACATCTGACCTATAATTATAAGTTATAAATTATAAGTTAATTAAGTTAAGTTGGCTGTTATTAAAAAATAGTCTATTTTTTGGCTTAGTAACCCATTATAACTAGGCTACATCCTGTTAGGCCAAAGTAAATAGACTATGATTATAGTACAACCCCATCAGTATTCTAAATGAAACTGCAGCAGTAGACCTAGTCTAAATAGTTAAAAATAAAACATTTCTAGGCCAGGTTATTTTTGCACTCTATGCTGTTAACCAGTGCATTTAGCCTAACTTTATCATGGAAGTTAACCATGATTAGCACATTTGTGATGATGTTCACATTGCAAAGACAAGTTATTTATTTCATTTAGATCTCAAATAACTTCAAAATAATTCCACAATAATGCATTTCAAACACCTGTCTCTTAAAACTAGCAAACAGACGATGCACTGTTAGGAAACATGCAAAGTCACATTTAGTCACTGCAGCCAGCCCAACACCACACCGTGACCGAGATGCTGCGGTACCGTCCGGCCCGGTTCAGGCTCACTTACCTCGGGAATGACATGACACGGCTCGTCGGGAAACGTAATCCGCTCCGACAACGTTGGGTTAGTGCGGGATACTTTTCAGAGAAGAAAATCTGTGTGGGTAAGATTGGTTTGAGCTGCCCAGGTGAGTGGCTGGTCTGGTGTCCTGATGGGGCTGCAGTAGCCAAATAGAGCGGAGGGAGAGGGCGGAGGCGGAGGCAGAGGCGGAGGCAGAGGCGGATGGAGAGGCGGAGGGACGCAGAGGGACGCAGAGGCGGAGGGACGCAGAGGGACGCAGAGGCGGAGGGACGCAGAGGTGGAGGGAGAGGCGGAGGCAGAGGCGGAGGGACGCAGAGGGACGCAGAGGCGAGGGAGGCAGAGGCGGAGGGAGGCGGAGGCAGAGGCGGATGGAGGCGGAGGCAGAGGCGGATGGAGAGGCGGAGGGACGCAGAGGCGGACGGAGGACGGAGAGGGGACAGGGCGGGGGAGACAAGGCTTAACGCTGATTGGCTCAGGTGCGCACTTCTGACGCTCACGTAATACGAATAATGCATAGATTGGATTTATATAGCACCTTTCAAGACACACTAAGCACTGCCATTATTCATTCACTCCATGGTGGTAAGCTACTAGGCCCTATTGTAACCACAGAGCTGCCCTGGGGCAGACTGGCGGAAACGAGGCGGCCAGTCTGCACCTTCAGCCCCTCAGACCACCACCATAGCTCCCGCACGTACCACTTTCTCTGGTCACATTTGTAGTTGCTAATACACTAAAACATATCTATCTAGTTATCTAGCATTTATTCAAATAATGCTGTATTTTGACTATTCCTTAAAAACTGTACTGTGAGCGGCTGTGGGACATTGCAAGCAAAGCCAGCATCCCTGTGGAAAAGATGGAGGTACCTCCACTAGAAAAGTCCAACAGTGCACCTTTAAATGTCAAATTCACTTGAATGGTTTTTAATTCAAATGTAACATAAATGCATTTGTGTGAATCAAAATTTTGTGTTTTAATGTTTTTAGTGCCCTGTGAAACAAATGTGCTACACAGTTTATTGTTTATTGTAATCTGTGAGCTATACTGTGCCCGAAAAATTCCCTTGTGGATCAGTAAAGTTTGAGTCTACCTGCTAAGTCTAGGGCAGTCTAGATGTTATTTTTCTATTATGAATTATTTTGTTAGTTCACATTAGTTCACAGTACATTGTATGCTTTGGATTAAACAAATATTTATGTAGTAGCTCTAGTCTAGGACACAAATGCTCCACAATTTACTGCCTGGAGCCTATTTTTCACTCACTTGCCCAATATGAAATAGTGAATTTGGGTGGGACCAGTGGTCTCAGTCGTAACAATAGTAGTGTGGTTTGTAGGTACATGGAGTCCAATATCATATAGCAAATAATATGATTCACTGATGTTCCTTCCTGGTGCCATTGCTGTATGTTTATCTAATGATTAAGCATACGTGGGTGTGGCTTTGTTATCACTATGAAAATCTCAAGGCGTTTCGTACACCTGGATTCAAGTCAGGCAGATAAAGACAAACTTCTGACAAACGCATTGTACACATCTCCTCATATTACGGATCTATGAAATCCCAATGTAAACACAAGCAGAAAGCATGAAACAAAACCATTTACTAACTATGCCACATTTATAGTTATATTCCATTCAGCCATTATAAACTTAACCATTGTCTACTCTGGCACATATTCAAAACAAAACAAAAGTTTAGCTAAAGGTAGAGAAAAGGAGCCTTTATTTCCCCCAGCAAAACACACAACATTCAAATTTTTTTTTTGACTCCGCATTCATAATTACAAAGGCAAGAGATATACCAGTTAGAACTAGCATGTCATTGTATTCAGAAAACACACACACAAGGCCAAATGGCAGCATTGGTCTACATATTGAAAATACAGAGAAAATTACAAATATATATCATATAAATCCATCTATTTCAGAGTAGAGTATTTATCAGATTGTTACACAAGTTTAACGCTCAAACTGCTAAGAAGTGTTGACAAAATACCACCATGCAGTATTTGAAAATATAGCCTAATGTAAGAACTATATTAGCAGCTCAGGCTAAGGACGCTGGTCTCCTCATATACAAAAACAGTATTTTGGTTCACACATTATATGATTTACAATTTTGACTTGATGCAAAAATATTTAAGTGTACAATCAGGATAAATATCTTTGTAAAGATTAATATATTTTATAAATATCCGTGGAGTGTTTTCTATATAAGTGTTACACTGTTTACTGTGTGCATGTGTGTGTTTGGTCTGTCTGAAGAGTTGGTCCTGTAAACTGGTTAAGTGGGGGTTTTCTTCAAGTCCATATAGAATAGAAATATAGCCCAACCAGCCATTTCTTTTAATCAGCAATACTGTAATAATGGGGTCAATGAACTGAGCCCTTTAAATGCACTATAACCGTAGACTTCTATTATACAGTATAGTCTATGACTATTATAAGTAGTAAGAGTCCAGAATGGAAATACATTCAGCAGCAACTTCAAGAAGTACCATTTTCCATTCATTTTTCCCTTGGACTTTCATAAAAGAATAATATTAAAAGTTTGATAACTTGCTCAGCTATGTGGTAACAAACACAAATTATTTTAAATAGGTTTTTGAAACTTTATAAACTACTAAGCATTTTGCTGGATGTTCTGTTCTAAATGTGTGGTTTAGTTAACCTCCAGCAAGCTTTCAAATATAACAAATACTATATTTGAATTTTTCAAATATGAGGAATATGAATAGGAAATTTGCATCCAGAACCTGGAGACTTTGACTGTTGAGCTCCATACCAGACATGTTTTATTTACTGACATCTTGTGGTTGACAGTATTTTTTGTTCACTATATTTGAAACAGAAGATTTTAAAATTAATATTCAGACAATTTTGTTTTGACCAGTTAGGGTCATCTGAAATCAAACTATTATAAGACACAACAATTTTATGAGGAAAAACAATGAATAATCTAATTTTGATCAAGTCAAAATGAATTAGAATGGCTGGCCAGGCTATGTTTGAGGGGAAGAAATTGTAGATATAAAGGCACATTAAGTCACATAAGGCTGGTCCTTCATTTTGTTTTGGAATACAAGACAAACATAATAATTTTAGCATTCAGTCGTTGCCCTATATATTCACAAAATATTTAGAAATTTAAAAATCTGTTGTAATAATTTTGCATTTCATGAGCTTCAGAGCCCTGCTTTTGGAGTCATATGATATTTGATTATATGACTGATTTTAAAGAGGGGGTATTTTAATTCTATGGGGTATTAACTGCTAACACATAACATATTGAGATCACCAAGTTACCCTTTATTGTTTTGAAAATGCTGTATTCTCCACTCCCTTTGCTCTCCATGCGTCATTCCTTTTAGACCGCTATCACAAAACATTTAGGGTGCATCCCGCTAATAAAACAACTGCACATCGTATCAGGTTTGTCAAGTTAATTAATCAGCGGTTTTTGAGACATCCAAAGCTCTTTCCATTGGATTATTCATTCATTCCACACTCGGAGGTGGTAAGCTACTATAGTATCCTTGTGGATCAATAAAGTTTGTCTAAGTCTAAATCTAAGGCTATGTGAGTGTACTGCCTTGCCGAAGGACACAATGACCACTGCTTCCCCACTGTGGGCACTGATTTTCCCAGCGATCTCTCATCCATTTGACAAGCTGTTATGACCACAGTTGTTGTGTAGTTTTGTATCATGCTTTTGTACATCTATGAAAAATTGTCATGTGGGTGCACGGATGACATAGGCTTGTGAGTTGAGCATTGGACAGAATCTTACAGCTAACCGTAAGGAGTCAAATAGGGCCTGGAATAGATCGCTATATTACTCAAACATGCATTGCTGACATTTAAAACCTCTTCGGGCTTGTTTTTGATGAGGGAACCATGTGATAACATGGTAGAAATCTTAAAAAAATACCCCCTCTTTAATAGCATTTCTGAACCCTGTAGCTGCCTGTAAAGAGCCAACATGTCAGTTATGCTGGGTAATGACATTCATATGCTGGAAAAATAAAAATGCCATTTACAGTTTCCAATTTTTTTTTTTACAAATCGCAGCATCTCTTTTTTAGACAAAGAATGTACAAAAAGTGCATTTCTATGATTTGAAGAGCTTGGTGTGTAAATATAACGGATTGTATGAGAGTTTTTGTATTTAAAACATTAACAATTCTCAAAGGTTTCAAAGGCAGATCAAGTTGAATGAGGAAGTGACAGTTCCTGTAGTTTGTGTGGACTATGAACCCCACTTTGAGCCTGTGGAACAAAAATGAGGGTTTAGTGGCTCTCCTCTAACCAGGAAGGGCTGTCTCCTCCCGGCATTTTTAACTTGATGTGGAACTGCTTTAGTGTCTGTTCCAGCTGCTGTTGGTTCCCGGCGTAGTACGCAGAGATGGCATTGTGAAACAGGATGAGCTGATTGTGCAATACTTTCACCTGCAATACAAGATACAAGTTCATGTTATATTTATGATCATTTCTTTATTGCGTTTACATTCAGTTTATATTTAAAGTTCATGTTATATTTAAAAGACATCATTCTAAAGGCTTTGTTTAAGAGGTTTCTAAAAGAGATGGTCTCAAAAACAGATCATATTTCAGCAATATATAGTACTTATTACTATCTGTGAAGATTTGCTTGATCCCTCAGTCGTCCAGGTAGAAAAGGAGAAATTCAATTTGTCAACTGGACAATATTTTTGTTTTTTTTTCTTTTCATAGTCGACCAAAAAACTTTTGTCCAGTTGACAAATAGAATTTCTCCTTTGCCATGATTCGCTTCATTGATGGACATTAATTATTTTATTACACACTTAATTCAAACTTACAGAGGTAAATTTTAAGGCTTTTTTGGCATTTCATGCAATCATAATTTCAAGGTAATATTATGTTAACTTTTAGGTGGCCTACCAGGTTGAAGGTCTGCCATCTGCTTGTCTCCATGGAGAAGATTATTATTAGGTTACTGACAAGCGGGTGACGCCACCAGGCAAAGTTAAAGGTCATATCTATGGAGAGGCGAGCCCACTCAGCGTAAGAATAAATTCTTTTCAATGTATTTTTGAGCTATAAAATCACCTGTGATTGAATTATTGTCATATAAATTAAGTTTAATACCATACTCTGGAACAGTCCATACAAAGCAATAACATTTCCATGGAGACAAGCATGTGGCAGACGCTCCAACATAAAATATTACATAGTGCACCTGTAAAAGCTACATTACAACATTTTACCTTGTTTTCCTCTAGAAACCTGAGCTTGATGGAGACATCATTCCTCATCTTTTCGTACTTCTCCCTGTAGATTTGGAACTGCTGCTGGGACATCTCAATCTTGGGCATAGTGGTGGCATCACGCGGCCCCAGGTTCAATTCCTCCAGGTCAGTGCGGTACGCGTCATACTCCACCCTGGTCACAAACAAGTTTTGGATAATTAGGCATGGAGAGATAGGTAGAGTCGACAAAAATTGTACTGTATTGTAAGTGAGAGTAATGTTATTTCAAAGTACAAAGAAGATGACCAAAAAATTACTCAAGTAAGGATTTGGGAAAACTACTAATCAAGTAAGAGTAACTGTCAGAACATAACATCTGATTTAATTTGAAGTTAATATAATTTAATGAGCAAAACATTAAATAATGCACAAAATCTGGTATTTTCAAAGGACAGGACTACATTATAAGTGAAGAAGCAGTGGAAGAAATACAAATGTTCCAATTAGGGTTGTCAAAAATATTGAAAATCTGATACTAATCAATATTAAAACTAGTATTGAAACTCTTTTGCGCAAGTATCAATACTAAAAAAGTCACAGGACAGAAATGAACCTTTCCTGAATAGCTTTAGAATGATCTTCTGCTCTATCAGAACAAGTATAAGACCATATGTTGAAAGTCACATTCTGTTTTCTAAAGAAAGAGTTTTTAATTATCTTTGCGGTATCGGAATCTGTATTGCGTATACTATCACTAGACAATACTATACTGACAGCCTATTTTAAACATGTACCAAAATTATAAAATATAATTGAACGCATTACCTGGCAATCTCATATTGTTTGATGTTGATCATGGTGTCTTCTATGGTCTTATCCACTAGTGTGTTCACGCTGGAGATGAAGAAGTTGATGGCTGCCAGCAGTGTCTCTCCGTTTTTGGATAAAAGCTTTTGGGTCTCAGCGTTGTAACCAAACTCCTCCTAATGACATAAGTTTATACAATTAGCCTTTATAAGACCAAAACAAGAGCTACGAGAACTTAGAATAAGCACTTTGAATTACTTTGTTTATGTGTAATTGTGCTATACAAATAAATTTGCCTTGACTAGAAATTTTGGAAAAAGAAAATCTAATTGCTATTTTTTTGGGTCAAATATATCACAGTTGAATAAACGTTGAGTTGCCACAATCATAAATTGCAAATGCTGCAATTATTTAAATAACAGATTTTTTTCTGCAGAGAACAAAATATCAGGTCTTTTTATAGAAAAGTCTCTACCTGGAGTTTAGACTTCTACAAACATGTTCTTAAAATCATTGGATTCTTGTAGTAGTTTATATCCGTTCATATTTCAGTCTTCTGCAAATCTAACTGCAACACTTCTAAACATAAACATGAGTAGGGATGTACTCGACTTAACAAGTGGCCTTACGTGGAGTTCGGGCGACTTGAGACTGAGGTCTGCGAAGGCTTCCCCCAGCTGCTTCTGTGTTTGCATGATCTGGGTGAGCTGAGCGGCCAGGGTCTGTGCCAGGCGGATCACTTGTTGGTACTTCCTCTTGTTATCCCGAAGAACCTCTATCTGTGCCTCCAGCTCCAGGTCCACAGTTTTGGAACCTTTGCCCAGCTTCTCTGACAGGATTTGCCTGGTGCACTGTAGCATTGTCAAACGTATCAAAAATCAGACACAGAAAATAGTATCAAAACTAGATACTCATTTGAACAGGTATCAATGACTAAAAAGTAACATTTAAAGGACATAAATGAACCTTTCCTGAATAGCTTTAGGAAGAGCTTGAGCTGTGTTAGAACATATGCCCATGGACCACTCTGGACCCTAACTGGATGACTGAGGTACTGCACAGATATTATAAAGTGGTTTTATTTTGACTGAACTTTTTTTTTTTTTTGCCTAATTACAAGTCCCTCAATCTCATTTTAGTGAGATATGCTTCATCTTTGACAGGGGGACTGTCAAGACCCAACAAATAATCAATCTGCTGTCTCTCAGATCATTCCCAGGGACACTAGCTATACCTATTCTTATATTTATCCCAAATAATTCAGGTGCAATTTGAAATCTGACTTTACTCAGTGTAGAGCTCATTCCCATTTAAAACTGGCATAGATCACACAGCAGAGGCCAAAACTACAGAGCCTCCGCTTCACAAAGAGCCGTTTGTTTGTGCCCCAAAGGGTTCCAAACAGATTCAGTTAGAATTAAGAGTCATTTTAGTTAGATATTTTAGGAAAACTAGGCTGAAATGGTGAGGAGTTATTATTGACTAGTTTTTTGTCACCCTCGCGTGGACCCACCACCTGCAGGAGGATCCACAGGGGGCCAGTGCAGGGAGATCTGGGCGGCAGTCGAAGGCAGGGGCCTCAACGACCAGATCTCTGGACATGGAGACTAGCTCAGGGGACATGGAATGTCACCTCACTGGGGGGGAAGGAGCCAGAGCTCGTGCGGGAGGTTGAGCGTTGATGGGGTTCGGGGCCTTTTGCTAAGGGCTGTCCGTGTATGACCAAAGCAGGAGCTGTGTTTGCACTGCCGGCAGTAAGTCAGACTGGTTTCCGGTGCATGTTGGACTCTGCCAGGGCTGCCCTTTGTCACTGGTTCTGTTCATTGTATTTATGGACAGAATTTCTAGGCGCAGTCAGGGGCCGGAGGGGGTCTCGTTTGGGGACCACAGGATCTCATTTCTGCTGTTTGCGGATGATGTTGTCCTGATGGCTTCAACAGACTGGGACCTCCAATGTGCACTGGGGTGGTTTGCAGCCGAGTGTGAAGTGGCTTGGATGAGGATCAGCTCCTCCAAATCTGAGGCCATGGTTCTTGACCGGAAAAAGGTGGCTTGCCCTTTTCGGGTGGGTGGAGAGTCCTTGCCTCAAGTGGAGGAGTTCAAGTATCTCGGGGTCTTGTTCACGAGTGAGGGGAGGATGGAGTGCGAGATTGACAGGCGGATCGGTGCAGCATTGGCAGTGATGCGGTCACTGTATCAGACCGTTGTGCTGAGCGCTGAGCCAAAAGGCAGCGCTCTCGATTTACCGGTCAGTCTACGTTCCTACCCTCACCTATGGTCATGAGCTTTGGGTAATGACCGAAAGGACAAGATTGCGGATACAACCAGCCCCGGCGACCCGGCCCCGGACAAGCAGAAGAAAATGGATGGATAGTTTTTGTCAACAAAAATATTAGGTTACATAGGGAAATGTAGTAGTATATAACAATACAGCAAGATTTAAAACTATAAAAACCATAATTACTTTATAAGTGTTGATGCTCCATTTTCGGACCAGTTCCAGTTTTTCCAGAGCCGGGTTCTTGAGGTCGTCTGAGAGCACCAGCGCTCCACTCTGGGGTTGTCCTTTCATTTGACCTGAACAGTGGGAAATAATACAATTATTAAGAAAACTTGAAATGCTGGAGCGAATATTGTAATAGCTGTTTAATAGATTTATGTACAATTCATTACAGAAGAGAAATCATTACAATGACACAATCATCAAAATGTATCATAATTTGAGAGGACATTATGAATCTTTAATCAAGGTTTGTGGGACCAGGTAGAGGAGGAGTGGTGCCAGAGCTCACAAAGACAAAAGCTCCAAGAAAAGAGAATAAAGGACACACAGCTGATACTGGAATTCTTTTAAATGTTGATAAGTAAATAGGTAAAATCTTTTGCATGTCAGGGTGACAGTGGCTCTGTACTTAGAGTACTTGTGTACCAACCTGAAGGTTGAAAGCTCTGTTGCTGTGTCCTTAGGCAAGACAGTTCACCCACCCACAGTATGAATGAGGTGTAAGAGTGTCGGTGGTGGTTGGGCCATTGGCGCAGACTGGCCTCACTTCCTCTGCCCCAGAGCAGCTGTGGCTACAGTAGCAGCTTACCCCTAGTGTGTGTGTTTATTTGTTATTTCTAAAGAGGAGAATTTACAATAATGCTGCTCACTGCTATTTAAGATGGAAAAATAGAGATTGAGAGGTGAAATCCCCATGTATAGATTGAATTGGTGTACATGCAAAGACTGAAGAGCAATTAGATTATAAAATGAAAGAGGCATTTTAGATCAAGTGAGAAAGAGACGACTTTATATTAAAGGCTAAAAGCTATGTGCATTAGTACTGCAGTAGATTAGGGATGGTATTTCCTCAATATTGATAAATAATATTGGCCACAACAGCAAGACAAATCTCGGATATTGGCTCAAAAATCCATATCGTACCATCCCTACTGTAAATACCTGTCTCTGCCTGACTACAGCTGGAGGAGCGAGCCAGGCGGCTTGCGACCGCCGAGCTGGGAGCTACAGGCGTCACCGGAGAACAGGGCAGGCTGACTGACCCTGAGAAATACATATTCACAATGCACAATTATGCATCCATCTCTGTGGTACAATGTCTGAATATAAGAAGGGATTTACATTCAGTTAATTGGTGCACTTTTGTTGCATAAAAATATTTTCAAAACCATGTCTTCTATGGAACCATTTGCATTTGAATTGTGGGAAAAGGAAGTGAGGATGAAAGGATGACAACAAGGAGATCAGAGGAAGCTATAATTAAATTTAAATAGATGTGTATGCGATTCAAATTCAAATGTCTAGTCCAGTGAAAAACAATGGACGTGTCAAATTCATGACACAAGTGGGGACAATATACAGTATTTCACCTCCATTACCATTCTGTAAGAGGGAGTGAAATGCTTTCTTCATAAGAGTCCCAATTAGGGTTGTGAAAATTATTGAAAATCAGATACAAATCAATACTAAAACGAGATACTAATTTCAGCAAGTATCAATACTTAAATAATTCACATTCACAGGACAGAAATTAACCTTTCCTGAATAGCTTTAGAATGACCTTGAGCTGTATCAGAACAAGTATAAGAGCACATAGAGTATTTGCCCAAGGACCAGTATTGGGTCATTCCTTGGTATCAAAACCAAGTTTGAAATTTTAGTATCGTGACAACACTAGTCACTATAAACTAGTTACTATTTTAAAAGAGTAACCATACTTATCGTGCATATTGATTATATTTCACATTTGGGGTAAATATTGACAATATTTAAATTTTAGTCACCTTCTTTCACAATGGCGCCCTCTGCTGTTGAAGAGAAGCTGTTTGGTGACACACAGGAGTCAGACAGATTCAGAGCTCCAGGACTGCCAGAATAGGAGTCCTGAACACAAATGCGATGGAGTTTTGGTCAACGATTAATGTGCACTATACATGGTACTGCATTTTATACTGTATAGAGTATAGTATAGAGTATTCTCAAAACACTACATCGCACTACATGATGTTGTCCAGTGTCAACAATGTTTCACGGTTTAATTTTCTGACTGCTGTGATTTGGGACATATATACAAAATGATATATAGGTCAGAATCTTTAAGCCCTGCTTGCTTTATACATCTGAATAGACTAGGCAGGTAGGTTAGGTTACAGGCAGGTGCTGTATACTGGTCATGGCCCTTACCCTCTGGAATACCTGGTCTGGGCTCTGGTCCAGTTCTCCGTTGGTGGTGACTGGGATCTCTGCGGCTGAGCTCCTGTGTGCTTCCTCAGCCATGGTGCTCTCCTGCAACAGACACTCAGTCAGTCTTGTGTGGGAGACGTCTGAACACAGAGGAGAGGACTGCCATCTGGTGGACAGTGATGTTTTTTCTTGAAAAAACATCACTGATATATTTTTTGTCTTAACCCATACTCCCATATTTATGTACATATTAACATTAATTAAAATACTTTGAATGAGGGTTTACAGTTTTCAGCAAATTTCATTTTGTATTAGCAATACATTTTAGCTTGGAATTTTGGTAATTGAATAATGTAATAATGACACTGACATTATAACTCAACTAGATCATAGTGCCAGTCAAGAGTTAGGTTAGTTTTCTGAAAAACACCTTTTCCGGTGAGTCTCGGTCCACTTCAGTGGTCCGGATCAAAGTTCACTTGTCTTTATTCACACCTGAAATAAAGTCCAGACTTTCAGGGAAACTGAACTATAGTCCGTTTTAATCGGACTGAAGCCCGTAGGCCTGAACACGCCCTTAGACAGACAAGGAGTCTATAGTCTGAGAGGTAACTTCAAGTTGAATCAACCCAGAACATGGAGAACAAAAAAGAGTTTCTGTGCATCTATATGTGGAGTTATGCTGTTGAACAGTTTAAAAGGGAACTTTAAAAGACTGAAGGCATTCATTATTTTAAAACACCATCTAAGCTTCAGTTTATTATTTTATTATTATTATTATTACAGATTTTTTACAAAAGTGACAAATAAATTGACAATATTATAAATAATTCCCAGATGATTTTAAAACATGTGATTGTACAACATGGTACCTCTTGAACCAGTGTTAGACTATGAGATCAATATTGTGCTATGGGACAGATACAACACTCAGTCAGTCATGACAAGGTTGTGGGAGACTCTGGACTGGCTCAGGTGGTTTGGACATGAAGAGAGACAACAGTGTGCTGAGGGCTGCTTTAGACAAAGCCACACACAAATTATAATTAGAAAAATGTATTACAGCATATATAAACATTTAACAGTGCACGTTGGAGCTGAACAATTTCTGGAAAATATCGTACTGCAATTTTTCTGACAAGCACTGCAATTGCGATTAGATTTGCAATGAATGTTTTTAAAGTTAAGATTTTAAATGCGTCCAACATATTTGCCAAAAAGACTGAAATATGAACTGACAAACTAGTACAAGAATCCCATGTATTTCAGAATATGGGTTACATGGGTTAGCAGTGGTTATGGAGAATAATATAGCATATTTTATCCCTGTGAATCCCTTAGTATGGAAAGTTTGAAATTTTAGTATTGTGACAACACTAGCATAAATTAATAATAATTTGTCAGCATCATGAGTTCATATGTAAAGAGCAAAAGCATTAAATCTTTTTACACTCTTATTTTTGGCCTTGTGTTTGCAGCATACTGGGATGTTGCTCCACAGAGCCACTGGGTGGAGACAACATTTGTTTGGCAATAAAAAACACAACGTGGCTCCCATCCCTGCCCTGAATACAGCTGCTCTGTTGCACTATGGACTTTAGAACTAGGACACCCACTCACAAATCACCTCAATAAAAGTTTACAGGAAGTCACTGTGGTCTAAAATATGCAGTAATGTATAAGCAGCCACAGGTTTATAATTATAATGCATTAGTATGTTAACTCTGAACTGATTAGGTTTGTCAAAAGTACTACTGATTTTAAACAAGTGTACTAAAAAAGTCAAATTCACAGAACAAGAATAAGATCACAGACTAGTATACGCCCATGGACCACTAAGGAACATACCTGGACAGCTGAGGGATTACACAGATATAATATGGTAATGTAAAAGAAATACTATGATTTAATGTTGAAAATCACATTGTACTGTCCAAATAAAGAGGGGGTTAATTATCAATGAGGTATTGGAATCAGCATTGAGTATCGAGTATTCCTTTGTACTGAAATCAAGTTTGAAATTTTTGTATTCGTGGCACCACTAGAACTGGTATTGATATGGCAAGAACCAATTTACAAGCGGCATGTTTACCAAGCTTTAACATTTAGTAATAATATATGACATTTTTGCAACAATTTGGCAAAGATTTAATTTTTTTGTTACGTTTTCTTTCAGCATGAGAAAAGGATTTCAGATGGCATCACAAGATTCTATGGGCTGATGATTTGAAAAATAAAGAGTATTTTATTTTTAATCTGCTTTTACAGTCTTTTAAAATAGCTTTTTAATATAGAGAAGAACACAATATTCTGCATATCTCCAAAACAGCAATTGCGATCTACATACATTTTTCGATACACCATTTCCCACCACTAGTTACTATGCCTATATTGTTAAAAAACAATTCCTGGGGTTTTTTTTTTAGCAAGCAGTTCACCATTTATTTTGCTTTATGATTGTCAAATACCATATAGTGCTTCCTGGTAGTGTAGGTTCAACAAACCCAGGACTGACGTAATAAAAAGTGAGTGTTGTGTGTTTGTATCTTAAAACATCTTTTACATGATATCAGCTATAGTGATCACAGACATCTCAACCTACAATAGCCGATAGTGCCTTTAGTGGTTGACATCTAGTGTCCAGTAACCAACTCATAAATACTTTAAAGACACCTGATGCCCGCACACAGTCACAACAGCACAGCAGACATGCACCGTTCTACAACCAGGAACTGCCGATAACAAATAGAGCTGATACACTGTGTGTTTAGTGGCTTGTTAAGACACGTCCATTTAGTTACACAATAAAAAAGACTACTGCTTCATATTGTTTTCTTACATTAGAGTGTTATAACTTTTATAGACAATAATGTAATTGTCAACACAAAATAATATTTGTTGTGTTTTACTAGGTATTATGTGATTTTTTTTTTTCAGCATCAATACATGCTTAAATGAATATCAAGTTTCAATACTAGTTTTACTGGTGATTAATATCTGATTTTTAATACGTTTGGGAACTCTATCAGCATTTTAACTACCAATTACAAATACTTATGTTACAAATACTTATGTTACTGTAAATGAGTAGATTTTTTTGAGCAATTAAACTTTTTTTTTAGTAGATTTCTAAACCTGTACTTCCTGTACTGGTGTATAATTTCTACCATGTAACTGTAATTAGTTACATTTCCAATCATATGAGTACTGAGCACAGCACAAGTCCCAATAGTCCAATTTGCATCGGCTGCTCTGATTGGACAGAGCACAAAGATTATGAAGACTGTAGTTTGAAATGACAAAATTCAGCTTTAAAATTATGCAAAACAATCTGGTAAAAAAGTAACCAACTCTATAGTATTTTTCATGTTCACTTTTTACTTTTATTTAGGTACAATTTTGAAAACTGAGTGCATTTAAAGCCGTGTAACTGTACTTTTACTTTATAAATTTGCAGTACTCTTTCCCCTACTACATGTAACCGATAGTGTCAAAAGCACCTTGTCATCTGCTCGGAAGTTAAAAACTCATTATCCTCACATCAGTTTTCAAGCACTGTTATTTTTTCTACACAGTCTCTGTGTGCCCATGTGTTATTCCCAGTTTGTCCAGTTAATCAGATTTGTCTTTTTGAACAGACTAATAAGTGAAATAGGGCTGTAGTAGTTTAGTAGTTGACAAAAGAAAGCGTTGGTCGACTAAAGACATGTCCTACTAATCGATTAGTTGACTACAGCCCAGTTAAATACATGGGCCTTGCCAAATATGAAAGATAAATATCAGTTAAAATCCATATCAGACCATCCTTAGTTGTGGTCTCAATATTAGCTAACTCAACTATTACTACTACATAAAAAGTCTCAGTTTAACAGTGTCGTATAGACATGGTATTCAAATATTACAAAAATTCAGTCACTGAAATAATCATAACTTATAACCCATTTTTCTCCAAATGTGCATTTTTTATCATTTTAACCACAGCATAGTAACTATATGGGAGAATATGTAAACTCCATACAGAAAAGGTAGTCTTTAAGTGCAGTTACCATTACAGCATTTTTTTAAATTACCGGAGGTTATGAGGGTTAATTTTCTTGGCCAAGAACTTAATAATAGTATGAAGTAAGTAAGCGCAGGGATTAACTTGCCAGTCTTGGGTCACGTTAATCGAACCCAATACTTGAACTTCAACCAAGACATTTACAGAAACGTGTTAGCATTTGGATGGATTGCTAAATAATGTTATCAAAATAATAACATTTCAAACTCTATTTTGGTACTAAAAGACTCAATACAGATTCCAATAGCACAATTATAATAAAAAACACATTCTTTATTTATAGACAATAGAATGTCATTAATTTCAACATTAAGTAATAGTACTTTTCCTTTATATTGCCATGTGGCTTTATATGTGTAATGCCTCAGTCGTGCAGGTATGTTCCATAGTGGTCCATGAGTGTATACTAAGTCATGTGGTCTTATACTTGTTCTGATACAGCTCAAAATCATTAAAAAAAATGTCTTAAGGTTCATATCTGTCCTATTTTTTTTAGTATTGATATCTGCTCAATTGAGTACCTTTTACTTTTGACAACCCTTGCTAAAATATATTCAGATTTTCGTCATTGCAATAACACCCAAAAATACAAAGATCCTTCATCATCTATCATGTTATACTTTCACTACACTGTATTTATTTTCATAACTGGCACATGAACCACCTGACCTGGATTTGTGAAGCCCCAGAACCACACCCTTGAGGCGCACACCTGGCACAAGTAACATATGGTAGCGGTAAGCACTGGTAGGGGCTAAACAGTAACGCCATTAAAGGAGGGTATTATGCTAAATCAACTTTTTGGAGCTTTCTACCTTGTTATAACATTGTTCCCTCATCACAAACATGCCTGAACAAGATTTAGACATCATCCATGCATGTTTGTGTCATTTAACAATCTCTCCCTAACCTTCCTCACAGTTAGCAGTACGATCCTATGCAAAACTCAACCCACAAGCCTACGCCACCCATGCTCTCGATTTGGGGAGGGGAGACTCTGAGCATCAAACACAAAAGTGAAACAAATAAAACATGTTAATACGTTGTTTTCAGTGAACATAGCATTTTCTCAACAATAAACGCAGCATGGCGATATAAATATGTTATGTTAGCGTTAACAGAAATGTAATACCCATGCCAATTTTTGTTCCATGGTTGAGAGGCCGTTTCCTAGATACCACCTATACTATGACGTGGGACATAATGAATGGGAAAAAACAATGAGCCAATTAGAGCCAATTTTGAGAACAGCCCTAATTATTATTATTATAAATCATCCCTCCTTAGTAAAGACAATAGGTTTTATGGAGAGGAACAGCAAACAGTAGCCAGAAGAATCGCATTCCAGCGGCACAAAAAGTGAGGGAGACTGAGCTGTCAGGAGCTCAGGGTTTGAGCCAAAACCATGTGACCGGCAGTGAGCCTGAAAACTGCATGTGTGCAACTTACACAGGGGCACTACAGGAGAAGTTGCTATTCAAGCTACTTCTGTATTATGAAACGAAGGCAATTCTGCAGGTTTATAATGCATGTATTGAGAGTGAACTGATACATTATTTAATTAAAAAAGAGATATTGTACTCTGAGATCATTGTATTGAAACATGACATTTGGTTGCTGCAGATTTCCATATACTTGATTTGTACAAGTATTCAGTAATTAGGGTGAAACTAAAAATATGAAAGCTCAATATCATATGCTCTGGCTTGTTCACAATCCACTCATCCACACATCCATGCTGACATACTTATTTTAAAAGCAGCTGTACCACTTACAATTTTGCTTCAAACATATGAATACATATTAAATAAACAAGCAATTGTAAATCATATATAGTTTCAACAGTAACTTCACATTTCAAGCAGGTATTGGCATAAAGCAGAGAAATCAAAATGGGATAATCGTCTTCCCACTTCGGACACATCAGAGAGTGATCATTAAAAGCCAAAGAGATAAAAGGGAGTCATAATATAACAAGACACTCCATAACCAGCTCACGAAGTACTGCCACAGCTATGCACTACTGTGAAGGCCACAATCAATAAAGTAACAAATAGCCAAATATACTCAAAAATGCAATGTTTCAACAAAGTGATATGGTATGAGTTGGTATGGTAGGCTTAAGAATCTGTTAATTTATTGCTGAGCTATCATTGTGTTATCACAATTGTACTGAATGTAGAGTCTTTTCCTTACTATCAAAATCAATACCATCATTTATAAAACATTTTCAATAATCAGGTTCTGGATTTTAATCAATAGGTCCGCAGTGAATCCTGTAAATTAAAATTATGTGATTTTGAGAAGAAAGACTTATTGACTAAACTGTATGCTAATTGGCACCTCTTAAAGATCCAGTTTGTTTATATCCTTGCTATTAAGAAAACCATAATTAATAATAAATAAACAATATCTATATAGTAAAATTGTGATTTACCAATGCCATGAAAAAAAATTAGATTTTTTTTTACATATTGCCCAACAATAAAAATAACATGGACAGCATCAAGTACAGACCAGAACCATACCACAATGTTGAGAAATTTGCTAAAAATCAAACTTTATAGGCAAAGAACCCACCACCATAAGCAAGCCATAACCCAGACACTGACATATAGCCACCGCGACTACAGATTGTTAGCCACCAACACTTGGTCACCTTGGTTTCCTCCTTTGAATCTCCACCCTCTTCTGGCGATCCTGGCGTTTCTCTGCCATCTTTGTTTACACTGTCAGTACTGCCTGCTTCTAATTCTCCACTCTCATTCTGACTCCCCTCCTCTTCACGCTCATTTTCCAATTTTTTTCTGTCTTCAGTCTCTTCTCCACCATCTATATCTACTTCGTAAAGTTCACTGGACCTGACCTCTGCACTATCATCAACACTGGCTGCATTTTCCTGACTCAAGCTCTGCTCTGCTCTGTCATTTTCCTCACAATCCATCTGCGGCTCTGCAGAAGTCTTCCCCGATACGGCCTCAAGACTAACTTCCGACATACCTGGAAAAAAACAAGTGACAGTTCATAAATGGGTTCCAGTGTTATACCTTTACACGGGTTAAGAGTGACAAAGAGTGCATTATATGTTATTCATTCATTTGTCACAAGCAGTTTGTTCAGTAGCAGATAAATAGGCTGTGAACAATGGGGTTTGTTTTAAAAATATATGTAGGCTCCTCATTATAACAAATTTTGTAGTACGATATATGCTGAAGAAAATATAGATAATAAACAATAAACTTGAATGCTATTATGCCACTGATACGATAACCTAAAGACGGGATTTCCTCCAAAAAAATCATTAATAAACATGAGGTGCAATAAATAAATGAAACTCTTAATGAGTCATAGGAATTATATATTCAACTCTCTACAGCTCAAATCGTATTGTAGTACAGAAATAAAACTAAAAGTTCCCACTCTGGTCCAAAGAAAAAATACCCACAATAAATAGTAATGCCCAAAAACTATTGTTCCATCTGTTATGTCCTGAGCGATAGGTGAATATTGTAACTATCGTGACAGGCCTAATATGTCAATTAATTTTGTTAAATGAATGTTAAATGTGTTTCTTGTGCAGAAATTGACCCTGCATGATTGGAATTGCGTGTATTGGTGACGTACACAGAGCGCTTTTTAAGTGCTACTTCCTGTAATTTTTATCCTTCCGAACAAAGTCAAAAACATGCACACTTATCATATGCATATTAATGTCTAAAGATTGTGTTAAATAGACCCTTGTGACTGTTGTTGCATCCCATAGGGTAAGATTTTCAGTTAAACTACGCAACAGACAGTATAAGCAAGTGACTTTTGATATCATTTTGCTGGTTCGATGAGTCAAATATCTTGAAATCAATTGAAGTTCAGTTTCTATTAGGCTATATAATTTTCAAAACTGGGCTGATAGTCATGTTTTTGGATAGGTATATGAATTTGAATAGGCCTACGTAAAGTGTAATTAATTATAGAGGGCATTCTTGAACCTTTACACACATACAAAGAGTGTGCATTCTTTTCCCTCTATCAGACCTCCAAAAGCAACAGATAAACCTACTGTCCAATGCACAAGGAACAAGTTTGTCTACTTTTGATAAACGACCAGTCAGTACCTGTTGCACCAACCACTGCATCGACAATCACGAGACCACCTACTCACCACTCTATTCCACAAGTAATTAAAAATACATGACAGGGCAGATTACATTTAGAACTGTACAACATAACAATTTATCAATGCATAAATGTGTTAATTCAAGTTGTGTTGGAACAAGGACCCTGTCTAGGAAGAGGAAGCTTGTAATTGGACGTGATTGGGTGATGCTAAAATCGAAAAAGGCCCGCAATGATAAGACAATAAACATTAGTAATAGTAATATGTGACAGTGGTTATTTCTACTGGCTGAGTGATTGGTTTAAGTAAACGGGTGTCGATCAAAAGTTTGGTTTACCCGTCTTGGTCCGTGGCTAACTCTTGCACGCTAGCTGAGCCGCAGTAGTAGTAGAGGCAGTACTCCGTCCGTGTTGTGCTGTGCAAAAGGGCGTATTCGCTTTCTATAAGGGCAGATCGTTTCACTCCTGATCAACAAATGGTGCATGAAAAACAAGGCCTGCTAAAGTATCATCTGCGTCCTTTCAGCTACACCGGACTTTCTGCTCGAACCCCGGAAAGACTGGTCCGCTGCGGGGCCCTTGGGTGTCATCCGTCAAACTACATTGCATGGACTGGCCAAGTCCGCCCTCTCGTGGTGAAATCAGAGGAGTGCAGCTAGGCTGTAGACGTATAAGGGTGTTCAAACTATGGCTCAGGGGCCAAATACGGCACTCGGAGCAATATTTGTTTTGTTGTCATGCTTGATTGGCCCAAATCATTATATATACAGATTTACACACATATAAACTCAATGACACCATGTTGCATTGTGACATAGACCTAAAATGATTGTTCCATGCTTTAATAAAGGTACCGTGGCTCTGTCATATGTTAAATGAACTCGTCTGAATGACTCAATTTATTGACCACATCCAGTCTTTGACCCTTCGAATATTCACAACTGAACCTGGGTTCCCGGTGTCTTCACCTGAATACAGAGTTCACATAGTTGCTGATAAAAAAAAAGTATATTCCCCTTTCTTGTTGGGTAAACTGGGGTTAAAGCAAAAAACTCAATGTCCCATGAGTCTCT
The DNA here is from genome assembly GCA_029959045.1 of Taenioides sp. WSHXM2023. Taxonomy (NCBI): domain Eukaryota; kingdom Metazoa; phylum Chordata; class Actinopteri; order Gobiiformes; family Gobiidae; genus Taenioides; species Taenioides sp. WSHXM2023. The sequence goes on from CM057090.1 coordinate 13,859,133, forward strand.
TGGCGGGGCACGCTGAATGACGACGAGACGCAAACCACGGCAGCAGCCCACCCACCCGGAGGCCATATTGGAATCTATGAAGTCGAGCTGCACTCTGCTGGAACTGTGTACCGTTTTGGGAGACTTCAAAACGTTTTCCCGGATTCCTGCCTGAGTGATTTCGTCGGGCATTCGACCTGAGACTTTCTCAAACCTGGAGGACAAGTTGTCTTACTGTGTTTGCGCGGAAAAATGAGTCCAACCGATGCTAAACGAGGAGCTAAGCGCAGGAAGAACAAGCGGGGCGGTGGCAGTAGCTGCAGTGCTGTCTGCAACAGCAGCAGTGCCAAGGCCCTGAGCTGTGCGGGGACAGCTACACCTGCCTCCGTAGTCAACTTTTTATCCCCTGGAAGCACGAGCAACGGGAATGTAGGCTCCATCACGGGCATCAACGGAGAGGTAAGAGCGCCACGGCGGCTGTCCCGGTGGATGTCAGGAGGAGGCACAGACAGAGCAGCGTTATCAACGACACAGATCTGCCTGGGCCCGACACTGGAGTGGGACAGCTAGCCCACAAACTCTGCTACGTAACTCTAAACAAACTCGCCAATCTCTTGTGAATTTATAATATGTAATATGTTATTTCACAACAGACAGTTTAGTCACACACACAGCTCAGTATCTCGGTAGAATTGCTCTGTTGTGGTGTAAGAAACCAGCCTAAACATGACGCTTTGCAAGTCCTGGCCCAACGCTGAGTCGACTTTCGTTAGCTTAAGTTTCGAGCTAATGCGACAACAACTTTAACACAACCAATCATCAATTCTACAGTCTTTACTATGCACAGAGACATACTTATTATTTGTGTGTACAGGGTGTTGTATAAGTCCACCTTTGCTGTAAAAAGATAGTTATTGCATACATAAACATTCTTCTGGCTAATGCTAAGGCAGGTGTCCACTACTTGGGTCTCTCTCGGCCTCGCTGCTGTGTTGTCACAAACTGCCCCTAATCTCGTTTTTCTAGCTTTTGCAAATCTTTTCAAGTTTAATATTTATTGTTATGTAAAAGAGCTTTTATTCTAATACACTTTGCCTTCATCCTGTCATAGCTAAAGTTTAACCATTTTGCATCGTCAGTGGTAGCTATTGCTTACCCAAGAATTCATAGATGTACACTATAAACATCATATTTGCTTATATTATTTGAGAATTTCAACGTTATTAGGTAATTGGGCATAGAGCTTTCCAAAGTACTTGAATCAACAGAAGGAGAACTGTAAACGACAAGCTTCACCTGCCTTACTTGTTAAAGCAAACATAATTAAAAGTGGTTTAGTTCACAATGTAGATCTTTTTTCTTATTGTCTCTGTTCTTCCATGTTACTAATTGGTATATGGAAGAAAATGACCTTGGACAGTATACGAACAAAAATATATGAAGATAATCTCATGACTCACTGAATAAGATCTAACATTTTGACATTGTTTGAAGTTTTATGTTCTTAAAATAAATTGGACAATGAATCCACTAGAGCTGAAACAAGTTAACAGTAAATCACATCTAATGGATTAATGAGATAATCATCAACAAATTTACTGATCAAGTAATTGTTATCTGGACTATACAGTTTGCAAAACATGTGTTGAGAGAAGATGTTTTATGACTAAGACAAATAAAAAATTACATCAAAATGGCATGGGAAACAGAGATTTAGTGCATTTTAGTCTGTAAATATTTTACTCCATCTGGATGGCCTCAAGCGGCATCACTTGACATTTTGTTAAAATCTCATATTAACTGATAGATTTTTTGACAGAATAATAGCTCAAATATTAATTTGGCTAAATGATCATTAGTAGCTCCCATGTATAAAGAAATGGACTGAGGGAGTGTGACATCACCCATAGCGTTCAGCTCCAGTCAAATGAAGCTACCAACGCTAGCTGGCTCCATATTAGGAATAGGAAAACTCCATTATCATGTAGAGCAAGTTAATACGAAGATTTTAAGACAGAAATGAAGAGCCTGACAGCAGCAGTTGCAGAGAGAGGGGCAACGTTTTTACAATACAAAGTGACTTGGAACTAGAGTCGATGGAGCCGGAAGCCCGCCCATGCTCACTTCATATCTAGAACGCGGCAGCTTGAGGGTTAGCTATGTCCATATACAGTCTATGGTAGCAGCCCTAGAAAACACAGTGATCCAACAGTGAAGTCCAGGTTGGTTCAGCGTAACTTTATAGTTGTTTGTTTTCCTCAGGTCAATATGAACAACAGTGTGGCCCCACAGTTCACAGAAGGACCAGTAAACGCAGACTTCTCCAGTGTCCTTCAGGTAACATCTGCACTGCATTAGGCAATTAGGAACAATACTCACATTGATGTATGTTTAAGAGTTTGAAATATTTAAGTTTGAAAGATGTTTTGATGTTTCTGTGTTTGACCTTTCAACTTGCTGTCATCAATTGATAATGTTGTTCATGCTAACTTAGTAATGAATTATTTATTGTTTTTAAGCACAAGAAACTAGTAAGGTCAAAAGGACAGTCTGCTTGTACATTATGCTACTGTTAATTCTTAACAAGACTCAATAGCTGTAGGTTTGCAACAGACGGACGCAATGATAATCAGATCAGTCCCATAACATTTTGTGTTGAAAAAATGTAAAAATCTTGAACCATTCCTGAATAATTTAAGAATGATCTTGAACCATATCAGAACCACATGGTAACTTAGAAATTACAATTAATTGGAGTTGAAAATTACATTATGTTGTATTAAAATTAGGACTGTTGTCATTTAGTCCATTAATCAACACCGGTGTGTTTGTCGACTAATTATTTAATTAGGATTATAACATTTAAATGAGACAAAGGCAGAAAGGAAAAGGCATGGTGAGCTAGAAAGAAATTGGGGAGTGAATCATTGGTTTAATTTGTCTTTAAACTTACACACTTTCCTTGTATTTTCTGTATAAATAATTGCTATTGCATTAACACCACCCAGTTGTAGTCTTTTTAGTACCGTTTGGGGCAGTACAGGGTTAGAGATAATGAAAAGTTTTATTAGCTTTTGCAGTTTTTTTTGCCACTGTCCCTGTCCCTTTTCGTTGACTAATCGATTGGCAGGGCACTTGTTTAGTCGACGACTGCCGTTTTAATAGATGTGTTTCCTATATTATCAAGCCTTTTCCTTAGTATAGAAATCCTGTTTTTTTGTGACCCCAGTCAATTTAGTTCTTTATTTTAGATGACTGCAGCTACATCTCTAAAGTTGCACTTTTCATTTATGTGCCCAGAAACACATGGTGAAGTGTGTAATTATTTTTTAACAACAAATATCAGTTTGTCCCTTGTAGTGTTGTTGTTAAAATGTCAAACACTATTGTGATACTAAGGAATAGACAGATACTTTATAACGATTCTGATACCACAGTGACCAAAAAAAAGAAAAGAAAAGATTTTCAACATTAAATTGTATTCAATTAAATCAGTGGTCCAGGAAGGTTCCATAGTGGTCCATGGGCGTATACTAGTCAGTGTGGTCTTATACTTCTGTTACAGCTCAAGCTCATTCTAAAGTTATTCAGGAAAGGTTCATTTCTGCCCTGTGAATGTGATAGTATTTGATTTTTTTTTAAATACTTTTGACAACCCTAACTTGCCTTTGCATTCAGTCCTCCTGTAACAAACATGTCAAAATAACTACTACTTATTTGTTCCCCTTTGCTGCAGACTCCATTCACATTTGGTCTGAACCAGCGCGCACCGTACTCGGCTGGAGACCGCTGCCTGTTGTGCCGCTGTGAGAGGAAAGACAGCACCTCGTCCTCAGACACTGGGACCTCTGGACAGAATGGCCCGGGACAGTCCAGCCCCAGCAGCTCTCTGCAGCTCCCCCTGTGGGTGTGTCCCGACTGTAGACGCACCGTGGAGAAGGAGGACCGCCACACCACTTTGGAGCAGCCCGCGGGGGTGAGTCTAGGCTCACAGATCAGATCTGAAGGTCACTGAGTAAACACTGCCCTGTGGAACCTGTCATGTAGCTTATAAGGGTTTGTGACATTACATAATGGAGGAGCAGTGTGTTGTTCTTGTATAGAGAAGTAAGTTCAAATTTGTACATTTAGTGTAGGCTTGCGTACGGCTGAACGATTTGGGAAAAATATCTAATTTTTTTTTTTTTAAATAAACATTGCGATTGCAATTAGAGTTCCAATTTATGTTTTAATAAGAAAATTCTGTTCAAAGTTCAAAGAAGAATTGACAAAAAAGACTGAAATGTGAACTGACTAACTAATGCAAGAATTAGATTTCTGGTAATGTCTGTACAGATCTACAGGTTTAGCAGTTCTTTATGCAGAATATTGTGAAATTGTGGTATTTCAGAAGTTCTAGCCTTTGCAATTTGCTAATTTGTGTCTGCAGTTGTTATCACATATGTATAATTCCTGTACACAGTATTGTTATAATGTATTTAAGAGGTAGATAAAGTTGGTTGCCCTGGTATGAGCCCAGTTTACTCCCAACATTGACTTGGTTTGGTCCTGCTCCAGTCTAGGTTTAGTTCCTGGGTTTAGTACCAGTTCGGATATGGAGTGTGTGCATGTGTGAATGCACCCTAAAGCTATCTGCTTCGTCCCAGAATTCACACTTCACTGAGATTGGTTAAACTCATCTCTCACTCACTCAGAGCATGACAGAGGCTGACCAATAGGAGTGAGCGAAGGTCTCTGTGTTTGAACGATTTCAACAGTTCAAATTTAGTGTTACCTGTTAATGTAGTTTTTCATTTAAAGCCAATGCTGAAAGTAGACTAAAATCGGTGTAATTCATTTGTATTTTCCATTATCCTTGATGTTTTGTGTACTTTTAACGTACACAATATAACATTTAAAGAACATTATGCATTACTTGTATTATTGACCTTTAAACATAACCTGGTCTTGAGTAACTTTGCTTAGGAATTTCATGATTTAGAACTTAAAATAATGCCTGAAAAACAGACATCATTTCAGCTTCAATGCTCTGATCTGGAGAAGCTTACCATCTACTGGCAGCAGAGGGAATTACCACACCTAAAACAAACCGAGTAATGAGCTTTAGGCAGTAATGAGCCAGATATGATGTCAGAAATGCTTAGAACGAGTCTGATAATGATTTATGGACTGTGCAGGGCTTCCATCTAGGACATCACAGTCACAGGAGCTGTGGAAAAAGAACTTTAAAGAAAATTACTTAACCAAGTGTGGTTTTCAGCATCAGTCTAGCATAATGTGTTCTTTAAAGTGTCTAGAGAGCTTCCTTAGGTTGCCATCTTTGTTGTTCCAGTGGATGAGGCTAGGTCTTTATTATAAGGACATTGTTTTAAGCAACACAAGACCACCTTCATGCTGCTTGGCCTTGTACAAGACTTTGGAGTTGTGGAAAAATCTTGTGATTCAACCTTGCTCTATTTTTGCTGCTAGTCACATTTTCCTGTAGGTCATACTTTAAGTTTTAAGGTACTGAACATTTAAATTTTTTCCTCAGTAAGTAGCTATAACAGTTTTTTCTTGACTCTAGAGCTGTGTAATTAATCATGATCAAGATTTAGTCATTGTTACTCATCAGCTATATGGTTTGGCCTTTTTAATAGAGGGGTCCACAGCCAGTCCTCTGTCAGTAAAAGCATGTGTTTTGGAACAGAGTTCAGACTTTGGAGGAAGAAATGTGACTATTTTGTTAAAAGGCAACTAAACACCGAAGTCCCTTTTTTTTTTGCTGATTAGTTGTGTAAATGGGTCTAAAATAGAAATGTATACCTATCCCTGGCCTTATTTTGGCATTTTAGTGCATATTTGTTAAAAATGGGACTTTTGGGTCAAAAGCCGTGTCTGTAACGGCCTCTTTAGGATCAACTGTGGCCACTACATTTGAATTTTCGGGTTGGACTAACAGCCGCCAATGAATCAGATGCTAGAGTATTACGTGACAAGCACAGCCACTGGCGGTCTATGGGCGGTATGTGAGGAGCCCCTCTCTGCCCCGCCTCTACCTGGCACCGCTGGGCATTGCAATGTCCCACCCTGTCTGGAGAAAAGGGAAACTGCATGATCCAAGCACAAATGTCCGCTCTGTTTCAATGTCTGGAGCACACCAGTCCGCGCAATGTTGGATTGTTATTGCTGTCAGTTGGCTGTCAGTCATCGCCCCACACCCGTTCCCCCCAACCCGCTGGGCACCACCCAATCTGGAGGATTTTTCAGATTTTTGCTTATTTTTTGAGGGTGTTTAATGACTCTTTAAATTACACAGATTTAAAACAGGGTTGTCAAAAGTATCAAAAATCAGATACTAATCGATACTAAAACTAGTATTGAACTCATTTGAACAGGTATTGATACTAAAAAATCACATTCGCTGGACAGACATGAACCTTTCCTGAATAGTGTTATAATGATCTTGAGCTGTATCAGACCAAGTATAAGACCTCATAGTAAGCTAGTTTACACTGTGGACCACTGTGGAACGTACCTGGACAACTGAGGGATTACAGATTGTAATATAAAAGAAAGTACGGAAAGAAAATGCTGATAATCACTTCCTATTATCTGATTGTTTTTAATGTAATTGTGGTATTGGATTTGGTATTGAGTATCACGTCTATTCCTTAGTATCAAAATTGAGTTTGAAATTTAATATTGTGACACTATTTAATAGTCTGTACTGTTTATGTTCATGAAATTAATATTGAAAGCCATTTTTTTAAATAAAAAAAAAAACAAATACAAGATTATGATCAATAATTATGAGGAAAAAAAAACAGCACTTCTTGGTTTCCACCCCATATCCAAACAAATGTTATTATTCCAAACATAAAAGCCTGTCATTATGCCGTTACTAATGTGACATAAGTTGTTTCACACCCACATAGCACTAAGCTCAGAGCCAGCTGGTCTAATAGATGCAATAGAGGACGAAGAATTGGAGGAGCTGGAATGGCGAGCGGAGCTGATGTCACCCAGAGCTCCGTCTTGTGTTTTCTACAGACATGGCATGACTCACTGCTCCTCAGAGACAAAGTGCTATTATGGGATGGACCAGGCACTGTGCAGTAGGGCTGAACAATATAATGTAAAAGTATTGCTATCCCTCTGAAGCTCTATTACTCAAGTTAGCATTTTAATCTGAGCTTTATTTTAACATGATCTAACCAGAAAGAACTGACTTGGCTGGAACTACAGGTGAGCTGACTTCAGCTGTTAGGCATGTCCCTTTCAAATTTCAAAAGACCAAGGGTTTGCAGTGATGTCAACAAAGCAAAGGGTGTCTACTTTGAGGATTTGAATATAAAATATAAAAAAAAAAATATGATGATGTCCTATATATAGTATAGAAAGTAGAAAACAAAGAAAAACAACTATTTTACAACTACTACTTTGTATAAAATAGTACAGTGTTCAGTTATTATAAGGCTGCATTCTCTATAATAGCTTAGTCATAATGCAGTCATATGCAGAGGACAAATTTCCCATTTGTTTCTTTTGCTGTACCCCAGTGTGTCCTGGGCAGCCTTTCCCCTGGTCTCTTGATGTGTGGGCCTGGTACACTGTAGGCCCTGGGTTTGGTTTCCTCATAAACATATTGTTCTGTGCATCCGGACATCAGGGGGTTACCGCGGCTCTTCACATAAATGCACAGGCTTTTCCAGACACTGCCTATGAAAACGTGCTTTGATGAAACTTTGCGGGACTTTTTGGTAGTTTTAGCTGGAGGATACAACCCAAGAAAATTGTATACTCTACCAGTCAAAAGATTTCAATTTTTCATGTATGTTTCTTCTTTATTTTGATGATGATTTACATAGTAGATTCCTACTGAAGGCATTAGAACTATGAATGAACACATGTGGAAGGTAGTAAACAAAAATAAACTCAAAATATCTAAACTTTTCGATTAGATTTTTTTAAATAGCCACAATTTGCTCTGATCACTGCATTGGGCACTTGGCATTTCTTGACCCTGACATGGCAAAACCATTCCAGGAGACTTTAATATAAAGATCAAGAGGCCAAGGGTTTGCAGTCATCAAAGCTACTTTGAGGAATTTGAATCTAAAATATAAAAACGTATTTAGCTAACTTGTATCACTGCTGCAAATTACATTCTACAAATAACAAATAATAAATGTGTCCTTGAATGTCCTTTCAGCAAAAATATAGTTTTAAGGCTTATTATCCCTATAGGAGAATTTGACCTCAGCCAGTCGGATCAGTTTAGTTGATCTCGTAAAAATAAGTTGGCTTACTTTTTTGTGTATAGAATGAAAGTGAAATTTGGGTAATGTTTAGGTTTCAATTTATGCTAATTGTAGATGTACAAATCCAGTTATTTCAGTTGGCCAAAGTTTGCAGTTTTGTATTACACTGACCTTGAACTTGGACACAGGATGCATGTAATCGTTGTTTAAATGGCTACTTTTTCTTCCATGTTTCATTCACACTGCTGCCAGTAGATGGTGTGCAACCCCAAAACCTAGCAGAGGTACTCAAAAGCATATTTTTAATTTCCAATTACAATAGTTTCGGCTATTCTCAAAAGCTCTAAAAACTATTGCATATCTTCGTGTGTCTGACCTGAAGTGCACTCACAAGACTACAACTACACTGGAGTTCATGCAATAATAACTATTTATGCAGAAAATTGTACTAGTAAACAATATATTTCTATAAAAACAGATTAAACGTGTGAATTCTGAGTTTAGTCTTATTTACATATATAAATACAGGGAATACCAAATTTTCAGCTAACTCACTGACTAATTTCTACTTTCTGCTGTTGACCCATATAAATCCTTATAATTTAAATAAAATAATTGGTCAACTATACAAAAGACGCCATTGACCGATTAATTAAATAAACGTCTAAAGGCATACACCCCTACAAACAATGCATAATATGTGTTCCTATAAAATACTTAATGAGAGACCGAATGAAAGATGTATTGTGTCTGACTTTTCAGTGCCAGAACTTCCTGTTGCACATGCCTATGGGGAATGGAACCATGACACAGGAAGTAGCCCTGGGGGACAGACTGACCGCAGCCCCTCCCCTCCCTACGCTCCCCACTCCGGACCTGTCTGCCCCCCTGTCCACTGACAATGTGTGCAGCTGTGAGGCCTGCAACGAGAGACGGTAAATACACTTTACTCTTTACACACTCAAACATTCACCAACACAAGAAGTCTCTAAATGTGTTTACTGTTGTAGGGTCTATATTATGATCATTTCTGACCCGTGTTTCTCGTCAAAAGCGTTCCTGGAGATGTGTTCTGTTTCATTCACACATACTGAATGCATGTTTAAGATGAGTTCTTCTCTCAAACAGAAAACACTCCACCTTGTCATGTGGCAATAAACAAAGTGCTCTACTGTATTTTTAAACTCCATCACCTTCACTAGGATCATTTGTATTATTTCACCCCTGGCATGGCAAATCTTTACTGAATTAAAGGTAAAATGAGCTGTTCGCTTGAAAACTACCTCTTCATGACATCACAAGGTGGAGATGGTAAATATGCTTTACAGCGACAATGTAAAATAATCTATGCCTATAATCCAGAAGATAAAGTAAAATTAGCCGTGCTGTCTGAACCAGGAACCAGAAACCATGTAGAAAATGTGCCCTCATACCCTCTTCATCTTATTGCAGGGAGATCTCTGCAGAGTCGGAGAGAGAATCCCAGCAGCTGCAGAACCACTGGTCGGAGGTACGGTACCTGGTGCGATGTATCTACCGTCAAACCGGCACACCCCTCGCAGACGACCATGACCAGCCGCTTGAGCGAGACAAGGAGGGCATGAAGGAGCTGGTGGACAGGTCAGTGCTACAACAGCTGGCCACTAGAGGGCTTCAGGCAACTACAAATGACAGGGTGAGATTCAGAACAGGAGGCAAAATATCAAAAAATTTATTAGAATCTAATAAGCATTATAAATTTAATCAAGGAGAAAGGAATGCATGTACTTGGCATGATGACATCTATATAGGCATTATCTATATTACAACTTAGAAGAAACATACTCCTCCTAACCTGGCTCATGCCAGATTGATATGTGTAGCACTCTGAATTCATTTCTACACATTTATTAATCTGAAACAGCTCGCTGAAAGCAGAATGTCATGACTAAAATTTTAATCTGAACGAGAGTATCTTGTCTAGTTTGTGACAAATATGACAATCCATCTTGCTGTGCAAGATTTAACTGCACCTGCTTATCTCTTAGACTCTGCCCCAGCAGCCAGGTGGTTGTAATAGAAACACCTAGCTGTAATCAGGTCAGTCCTGTGTGTTGTCACAAAGCACCTGAAATTACAATGGCCAAGGAAGGCAGCACAAACTTGGATTTAAGCATTTTTGACCAGAAAGCTGCAAATTTACCAAACAAAAAAGGAACAGTAGATAAAGCCATTAAAACACCACATACACCGTTTAGAAAAGTGTATTTAGTTCCAAGTCAGTGGAATAATGGACCATTTTTAAAGTATTGAATTGATTTCCTGTGTGCAGATTGTGTGAGAAGGACCCATATCAGCTCTATCAGCGTCTGGAGCAGCAGGCCCGGGAGTATGTGCTGGAGATGAAGGTGCGCCTGCTGAAGCACCTGTCCGTGGGGGGGTCGGGGGGCAGTGTGGCTGTGTCCCAGGGCCCCCCTCAGGCGCACCAGTTCATCTCTCTGCTGCTGGAGGAGTACAACGCCCTGTGTCAGGCTGCACGCACCATCAGCAGCTTCCTCCTCACTCTGGTACGTCTGAACTCTAACATGGGTAAATGCATTTGACAGGTTAAGGCCGCCACAGACTACAGGATTTTTAAACGTGCGACAAAAAGCACACACCAGACACGAGGAGAATCTTATGAGATCTAAAATCTCCGATCACAAAGACTGGATATGCCTGCAGACCACAGGCTATAAAGCTGTGAGCGCGATCGTGTCAGCTGTTTCCTGTCTACGACGACTCGCTTTGAGACTCTTAAGTGTTCAAAAGATCAGAGCACTGCACTTCTAGTTTAGATACAAGTCAAAACTGTGTTATTATTTGTGAACTGTGGAGCAGTACTTCAGATACATGATTTTTAAAGCATAAAAGATTGGCGATAAATTACACACGAAGTAGAGTCACTATCGCTAATCTGCAGCTTCACCCCAATTGGCGTGCTGTGTGGATGTAAACAGACACACGTGAGGAGCTACTCTCGCCTTTTTACTTTCAAATAACGCCTCAAACTGGATTAAGAGCGCGGTTTTGTGGACTGGATGTCATTATTTGCAGAGGACAATTTCTATGGCTAATGTGGATGAGATGCTGCACTTTAAATTGACCACTTTAGGAGAGGTGTGTAATAAAGTCTTCTCATTATTTTTGCAATATCCCGAGTTTGCATCTTGCGCCTCTCTATCCGTCACTCCTCTGCCCCTGACGCTCTGTTTTATTGGCTGTTACCGTAGCGCTGCTGATGTTTGGTGGTTGTGATCTGACAGAGCAGCTCAGAGTCACACTGACACCACAAACATGAGGAGCACAGCGGCTTCAAAATCAAAGTCGGGTCACGCCTCTCCAAACTTGGGGAGAAGCAAATTGCAGGCAAAATCGGGCAAATTCTCCCAATTCTCTAGTGTGTGACAGACTTTAGAGTATTTTTTTCACTAAAACATACTTGGCATAATTGTATTTAAGATTTGATTGCTGGATTTCAGTTGACATCACAACATTCGTCAGTCCAATAATATTTAATGCAGTTGGAGGGCAGCTAAAATTAATATTAAAATGTGATGAGAAATGATAAAATAATCCTAAAATAAGATAATCCTTTATTTGTCCCACAATGGGGAAATTGCAGTAAATGAGATTACAATGTAGATCAGAAAATAGTGTAACCCTTTAAAAGAAGGTTTGCTTAGGGATTAGTTTAGGTTTGTGGTTGTATTTGCCTAATCTAATCCAGGCATGTTCCTTTATGTTCAGGAGAACGAGCACCTCCAGAAGTTCCAGGTGACGTGGGAGCTGCACAACAAGCACCTTTTTGAGAATCTGGTATTCTCAGAACCCATCTTGCACAGCAGTTTACCTGCACTGGTTTCACAGCTTAAGTAAGACATCCTTCAGATTTTTTCCAACATAATGCAAAGCATTTTGCAGCACAGTGGCAAATTTTATAGAAGGGGTATAATGCAAAATCAACTTTTTGGAGCTTTCTACCATGTTATAATGTTCCCTCATCAAAAACATTAAAAGAAGAGGTTTTAGATATCATCCATGCCTTTTTGAGTAATTTAGCGATCTCTCCTAGGCCCTATTCTAACAAAGGAGACTCGGAACGTCAAAAACAAAACTAAAACTTATTACACATGTTAATATTTTGTTTTCAGCTAATATAGGATTTTCAAAACATGGTGATCCAAATATGTTATGTGTTAGCGGTTAATACCCCATAGACTCAAAATGTCCCTAAAAATAACAATTTGGCCATCATGTCCAATAAATCAGCAAATTGTTATCAGTAAAAGCTATTCTTGATTTTAACATGTTGATCTCATAGGTCATGTTTATAAAGTTTAAAATCACAATGTTATATACAATCCCTTTAACATAACAAATAAATACCGTAATAGTAAAGATAAATGTTGAGTCATCTTTATATATGAGCTTGCTTGAAAGCTGATTATGCTTCTCGACACATACAGATGTCCATTGTTCAGTTACTCATCAGTCAGATGGTGGTAGTTGCAATTTCTCCAGCAACATCTGCCATGAGTAATGAAATTGGCATAAAAGGACCTTCAAAAACATGGCAAGTAATATATAAGTGATAGAAATAATACTATAACACTACTAATTATAGTTCTTGATGTGTTACAAAAATGCAAATATTATATCTTTACACAACTATTAAAATTTATGAATGTGTGAGGATGAATGCTAACTCTGAAGAAACAAAAGGGACTGTAGAGAAATGTTAGGAATGGGATCATATGATCATATTTCAAATGTATGTAATTTCTTTTGTAAATAAATAAACAAAACTACTTTCTTATAGGCATGGCACAGCTTCTCACGACTCTTACAGTGAGGACATGTACAGGGCCTTGTTGGAGAGGTACCAGCAGCTACAGCAGGAGATGACATCTGTGGCGGCGCAGTGGCAAGAGTGTGAGAAGAGGATAGACGACTATGTAGATGAACAGGTAGGCAATAAACACTACATCTGACTGTAGGTTAGAGCACTGTTGCTGATTTTAAGTGTCTGTTTGCAGACGTTCAAAGTTATTCCTCATTTGCCCATGCACTCCAAGTATAGAGTTGTTAAGTCACTTCCAGGTCCAACCAGAAACTTCATAGCTGATTTTGAACTTCGTTTTTGTTAATCATCAAACAAGAGAGGTTACCTTTCAAAAGTGTTTAATCACAAATTCTATCAAATATGAAAATAATGTACTAATCCTTTATCATAAAGGCCACCAAACACTACAGGAGAATTTGCCCGATTTTGGCTGTGATTTGCTTTTCCCTGAGTTCGGGGAGGCGTGACCCAACTTTGTGTTATCTTGTGCAATTTTGAAGTTGCTGTGCTCCTCATGTTTGTGGTGTCAGTGTGACTCTGAGCTGCTCTGTCAGATCATAACCACCAAACAAACGGCCAAAAAACAGAGCGTCAGGCGCAGATTGAGTGATGGACACAGAGGCGCAAGATACAAACTCATGAAATGGCAAAAATAATGAGAAGACTTTATTACTCATCTCTTGTAAAATTGTAAATTTAAACTGCAGCATCTTATCCACAGAAATCCACAAATAATGACACCCATTCCACAAAACTGCACTATTAATCCAGTTTGAAGCATTCTTTAAAAGTAAAAAAGGCGAGAATAGTTCCTCACATGTGTCTGTTGCGATAGTGACTTTACTTCCTGTGTACTTTATCATCATCCTTTAATGCTTTAAAAATCATTTATCTGAAATATTGCACCACACCACAATACCGTTTTGTATCTAAACTAAAAGTGCATTGCTCTAATCTTTTGAACACTTAAGTCTCAAGGGGAGTCGTTTTACTCTAGACAGGAAACGGCAGCCCAAAAAATCCCATAGTGTGTGGTGGCCTTAGCGTTGTATTAACTGCTGGTTATAACCAACGCTATCTTAGCCTAGCTACCTTCTTACCTCAACCTCACTCTTGCACTTTGTCAGTTATAATCCTAGATCCATGATTTGTTAGCTTTAAACAACTGCAATCTCTTTTTTAGAAATTGTACAAAGCTAAAGCCAAAACTGTGGATGCCATTGTAAATAATTTTGTTGTTCAATGTGTACATTTTTGCAGCTTCTTTTTAAGGTTGAGGGCCAGAGTCTTACTTACCAAAGAACCGAACCTCATAAATCCCTGGTTAGCAAAAACGTAAGCTTTTCAAAACAGTATTACTTCTTTTAGTAGCACAACAATTTCCTGAAATTATTATGCCATACTCCCATTTAGACCTTAAAGACCAAGCAGCGGATGCTAAAGGAGGATTGGGAGTTTTTCAAGCAGAGAAGATTTCTAGAGGAGCAGGTACGGAGCGGAGAACTACAGTTAAGTGTGAATGGGCATATCACTGTGGCTAATGTGTCTTTCTCACAGATGCCCAATAAGAAGTCCAACTCTGGAGACAACTTTACAGACACTATGAGAATGCTCTCCTCACGTTTAAGTATTCCTGACTGCCCAAACTGCAACTATCGCAGAAGGTACAAATAATAAGCTATGTATAAACTTGACTATTTAGGTTCATATTCAGATACAGTAAAATATTTGTTTATTAAATTAATGTAAACTTTAATATATTTACAATATGTATAAAATGTAGAAAGTAGTACATTTAAAGGGAAAAAAACTTTGAATGAGATGGTGTGTCTAAAGTTTTGACTGGGAGTGTATTTGCTAAAATGATCCATAATCTTAATAATTTCTCCAGGTGTACGTGTGACGACTGCAGCCTCTCCCACATCCTGACCTGTGGCATCATGGATTCCCCCATCGCTGAGGACCTGCACATCAAGCTGCCCCTGCAGGGAGAGCCTCCCCGGGACTATCTGTCTGAGGTGCACCCCCCCAGCCTCTCCTCCGGCAGCTCAGCCTCCGGATCCAACTCCAGCTCCCCTATCACCATCCAGCAACACCCACGGCTCATCCTTCCAGACGGAGATCCCAATACATTGTAAGTCCTAATAACTGTAAGACATTTTTTAAAAAAAAAGGTTTAAAAAAATGTATTTCTTTTTTAGTATTGGCGATGAGTATGAAGTGCTCCCCTTGTCCAGTAAATTCGGGGACATCTACCCTTTGAGTGGTTATGAGGACGGCAACGTCGTGAGGTCTTCTGTGAATGGGCTTCACCATGAACTGAACGGGGAAGGAGAAAAGACGCTAAAGACTGTGGTGAGTACTGCTGTCAAAATACTAAAATTTTAAACTCAAGTGGAGCAAAGCGCGTCCCAGTAGATTCCATAGAGGTCCATGGGCATATACTAGTCTTGTTCTGATACAGCTCAAGATCGTTATAAAGCTATTTAGGAAAGATTAATTTCTGTAAATGTAACAGTTTTAGTATCAATACTAATGAGTATCTAGTTCGATACTAGTTTAAGTATCTGATTTTTGATACTTTTGACAAGCCTAATGGGATAATTTAAGATTAGTCATGAATTTCCTTTTCTTGGTTCCTTATGTTGCGATCATGTGCAAATGTGCTAATGTTTCCTTGTTCCGTTTGTTATATTGTTCTTTGTTTTATATTGCACCATAAGTTCCTAGTTATTATTAACAATTGCAAATTCATTAGGTCCTAGCGCCACAAGCTGCTAAAGGGCCTATTAGTGTCATAAAGCCTTGCAAAGCACGACCACTTACGAATCGAACGAGAAGCTCTTAGGCTCGCACAAACACTCACCTGAGACACAAATCAAGTCATGAATGTCACATGTACACAAATCGAACATTATAATGGCAAGGGGGGATGATGAGCGCTCCAAGAGCCGATCATTGCTGCTTGCAACTATATTTCTGATTCTGATTGTTTTCGGTCCACAGTCTCCTCAGTTAACCAGCAGTAGCAGTTCATCAGAGGGGGATGAGGAGGATGCTGATGGTGGGGAGCCTCCAGGGCAGCAGGGGGAGCTAGGCAAAATTCACAGCCCCCCACCTTCATACAGTCATCAGCAACAGGTATGACATAGAAATTAGAAATTATACAGTATAGTTGTGTTTTGGAAATAACTGTACAGAATTACTATAACCAAAAATAAAATTTTGATGCAAGATTAATTAAATAATTACAAAATAGTAGTCACTCATTAATCTAAATTATTTATTTATCTTTTCAAAATGTTGCATAGTGCACCTTTAATGTACAATGCACATATTTTTGAACCTCCAGGTAGCACCAGTGCAGCATGCTTGTGAGTGCCACGTTTGCACTCAGGACCCTGGCTCCACCACGTTGGGCCCCGCCTCCTGCCTGCCCCCCGGCCGCCTCCACAGCACCCCCCCTCCCCCTCCCACAGTGGGACACCAGTTCTTCACAGACCCCAAGATGTCCCCCACCCACCCTGCCCTGCACCTATACCCCCACATCCACGGTCACCTGCCCCTTCACAACTTCCCCCGGCCCCTACTGCACCCCACCATGTACCCGCCTAGCCCACCACTTTCACACAACAAGGTGAGCACTGAAAAAAATCAAGTTTATTGGTTTCTGCTGAGCCAGAATCACATGTTCTGTTCTGTTCTGATGTACTCATTCATGTTGCTGTAGTTTGACATGTTTGCCACCAGAGGTCATGTATGCTCTATGAGTTAATAAGGACTCGATAGATGTCAAAAATAAAAGAAAAATAATTAGCAGCATCAAACCTATGAAACTGTACAATTAATCAGAAAAATTATGAATAATCTGTGATATTATTCATTCCTTATTTGTACAGCTTTGTATGTTCAGGAAATGACTGGTAGATTTGCATTCCTGTGGTCATGACCTTTTTGGGAGATTACCTAGCTCTACCAAAACTCTTGGAACATATTTTAAATTATAATGAAAGTAGAGATCCTGTCACAGTCTGGTCACGCCCCTCTCAGAACCCCCTGAATGGTAGTTGACAAACTTTTTTCACATTTCCTCTTATGTCATTATGCTATTTTTTTTGTCACAGTAATGTTTTTATCATACTTTTCCAATTGGGGGAAAAATGGTAGATAACATTTATTGCATATCTGACCAGTAGATCCTGCTGTTGTAGTACCCTTGAGCAAGACACTTCCATCCTTTCTATGCATGAATGTGCGAGAGATTAGTGCATAGTCAGAGCTGGGGCTGGGCGGTATGACAAGAAAAAAAATGTAGTTGACAGACAACAATTGATTCTGTGGCATCTCTCGGATCTACTTAAAACTGACCTATTATGCAAATTGACTTTTTAGAGCTTTTAACCATGTTATAATTGTTTCCCCTTCATTTACCCACTCAAAGTTGTATTTATCCGTGATTCATGCGTGTTTGAGTAATCTTTATACTGTAATCAAGACGTCATTGCTTCAATCATCCCTTGTTCACTGCCACCAGCATATGCCCACTGCTCTGTTCTTACTTATTTCATTCTCCAATTTTATTTTAGGATTCATAGGATTAGGAATTGTTGCATAGTTATTGTGGTAAACAATGAAAAAAAAAATCTACTACTCGCTAGCATGATCTGCAGCTATCCATAGGATATGCCAACAGCTGTGCATCTCTTTGTTGTGATGACATTTACAGTGACGTCAGCTCCCATTGGGCATGGAAGTCAGCGGATTCATTTCTTTTATTAAGTTGTTTTAGATCAATATTGCGATTTTAAATGTCCAAATTATAACAATGATTCACTGGTGTCGTAGATTATAACTATATAGCAGACACAAGCATAGTATGTCTTCTTTATTGCACCTCATGCTCAAACACAAGACACTTTTAACCACCCACTCAGCCACTCTTACTGGTCAGCCAGAGCAAGTGACTTGTGGATTTAACCAGTGACCAGTTTGAACCTTCTATTTTAATTGTGAGATGACTGTTTTTGGCATATCGTCAGTTGGTCCAGAACAGCTATGTTTTGTAACTTCAAACAACCACAGGTGAATGAATAATGCAGTATAAAAACTCTCCAAGTATGGCTGGCATAATACTCATTCAATATTCCAAACATTTGAGTAACTACATATGAAAAATTACTCTTTCTGGTTTTATTTTATCTAGCCCATTCCTCCCACCCCCACGTCCAGTCACTCGGCAGCGAAACAGCCCGCCTTCAGCCCATCTTTACCGGAGCACGTGTACCCAAACTGCTTCAGCACGCCAGGGGGCACAGGGGATTGGAACAGCTCGCTCCAGTGCCTCTCTCTCAAGTTCGAGAATCTGTGGGACGCTGCTGTCATGAAAAGTTGGAACCCCTCTGTGCTGCTGCCCGACTCTTTACCAGGTCAATTCAATAAATTATGCTCAAATATCGGATTAACTACATTTCAAGTCCACGTCAGTTTATCTGGATAACTTTGGGCGTTTAAAAGTCCAATGTTACACAAAATAGATTCCTATGAGCTTTAAGCTATGTTGTAATGTTGTTACCTCATTACCTGTTTTGTTTCATTCACACATGTTTGAGAAATCCTTTATTATTAGTTTGTCTGCATCTCCACAGCTCAAAATGCTCTGTTCCTGGGCTGCAGCACATACACTACCAGTCGAAAGTTTGGACACAGTTCACTCTTCTTTATTTCAGTTACATTGTAGATTCTCACTGAAGGCATCAAAACTATGAATGAATACATATGAAATGTAATAAATAAAAATTGCATAAAAAAATATAACTCTACTTGTTTTAGCATAATTTTTTTTTACTAGCCACCCTTTGCTTTGATTGTTGCTTTACACTCTTGGCATTTCTTGGCCCTGACAAGGCACTCCTGTGAAGTGAAAACCATTTCAGGAGTGTAACAAATTGCTCAAATAAAAATAAATGAAATGAAAAAGGAGACTTTATCAAAAGGCTCATTGAGAGAAGGAAATGATAAGCAGCCCTGGTGACAAAGCAAAGGGTGGCTACTTTGAATTTGAATATGAAATATAAAAAATATTTAGTTATTTGGTTATTTTCACCTAATATATCTCTGTTAAGCATGTTCCAAAAAGCTTACTAAATCTCTTCTATCTATATTATTAAAAAGATATAAGAAATAAGTTTATTGAAAGAATTATTTGTTGATACCCCCACAGGTGACATGCTGGGACCACCCATGGCTGACATCCCCCTCCCCCCAGCCTCACCTCTCGGCCCCCAGCCAGACCACTGCTCTCTCCCCACCCCTCCCTCCTCGTCCGTGTCCTCGTCCTCCTCATCCTCGTCGTGCTCCTCGACAGATGCCAAAGAGCAGAAGAAGAGCGGCGCCAAGAAGAAGTGTCTCTACAACTTCCAGGATGCCTTCATGGAGTCGAGCCGGGTCGTCATGGCAACCTCTGCCTCCACATCCTCAGTGTCCTGCACTGCCACCACTGTCCAGTCCAGTAAGAATATGGTCTTTGTACAAATGCATCTGAACAGAAAAATCATTTTATCTTCTTTCCTAAGTTGCCGTGGGCGCTGCCATTGTGATTTGGGTTATATTATTTTGCATGGGGCTGCCAATTTATAAGTCAAATAAGTTCTATACAGACTACAAAGCAATTTGAAGTGTGCAGTGCCGAACTAGGTTATGTTGTTTTCTTATTTAAAATAATGATTTGCGTCATTCGCATGTTTCAAATATTTGTTGTTCCTATTCACCTCCTGTTATTGAAAAAATGTCTGCATGCTTGTAAGCTTCACCGGTGCCAAAATTGTTTTTCATTCAAGGTATCTGAATAAGATAGTATTTAAAAATATTCACAATATAACAGAATACAAAACATAAGTGCATTCTTTGATACATAAAAATATTAATATTTAAGTGAAAAATTGAAATGATAATATGCAAAGATGCCCAAAAGCCATATATATTTGTTATATATATTGGCAATGTTTAAATGTTGATTCTCTTATCTCACCTTTCCCCTTCTCCAGGTGATGTCTTTCACAATTTGGGTAAAGAAGACCACAGACCTCCCTGTTCCAGTCCCAGAGGCACCTCAACAAGCCTGGGCTCCCTCCCCCCGCTGTCAGGCCCCACCCTGGTCCCAGCCCCCACCTCACACCTCCCCACAATGGCCCCTCCTGCCTTTCCCAAGATGGCTGCCCCGGCCCCAGACTTCAGCGAGGCACACCACGGCCTGTGTCTCCCTCCCAGTGAACCGCCAGTGTCCTCCACAGACGGCCCAGGCAGCACCCCACCCAGTGTCTGCAGGTAAGCCATGCCCAAAAAACTCTACCTAACATGGATGGATGCATTGGAAACTCTTTTTGAACCAATGCTGTTCAGACAGACTTAAGCGTGGCCCGTCTTTCCCACCTGGAGGTGTTTTATATACCAGTTATCTGGTATATAAAAAAATCTGCCTGACAGAAAAGGCGTGCACTTAACACTTTGGCCACGCTTAAAGTTTGGGCACACTTTTTCGTGTATGTTTTTTCTTTATTTTTGGGTACAATACAGCATATATTTATTTTATATTAATAATTTTTATATAAATAAATATTTATTCGAATGAATTGTCCTTTCAGTGATCCTGAATGTGAGGGCCATCGCTGTGAGGGTAACGGGGTGTACGAGCACCAGCCGTATGATGGAGAGGAGAGCCAGGACGAAGACAGCTGCTCTGAACACAGTTCCTCTACCTCCACCTCCACCAACCAGAAGGAAGGGAAGTACTGCGACTGCTGCTACTGCGAGTTCTTTGGACACGGAGGGGTGAGAGACTCATTTAGTGTTCATGCTTTTTTTCATTTAGGTTTCAACTATATTGTTTTGTTACATAAACAAAAAAACGAGCAAGTGAAAAAATACTGTTTAAAAGACATTTTCTGATCTATGTTATAATGCTGTTTCTTCATCAAAAACATGTGTTTTGTTTTATTCACTCATTTTTAACACAAATTCTGCATATTTAGGCTTTTAGGATTTAGAGTTTTTCTCTCTAACAGAAAACACTCTGTTCCACCTTGTGATGTCATGTGGTTATACAGGAAGTGCTCCACTGTGTTTTAAACTCCATACATCCATACGAATTTTGTGTAGTATAGGACCTTAAAGACACACCCCAAAATATGAAATATCAATGCTAATATATGCTGGGATAAAGCATAAAATGTGTCCTTTGATACATTTGTAATTGCATATTTCCTCTCTTAGCCTCCAGCTGCTCCCACCAGTAGAAACTATGCAGAAATGCGAGAGAAGCTGCGTCTGCGGCTGACCAAGCGTAAAGAGGAGCAGCCGAAGCGTGAGGAGCAGGCGCCGGTGCTGGACAGAGACGGAGGGGTGGAGGACCACAGGCGGGTGGAGGACCTGCTGCAGTTCATCAACAGTGCAGACAGTAAACCTCCGTCCAGCTCCAAGGCTGCCAAGAGAGCCCGGCACAAGCAGAAGAAGGTACGGGACACTAATTGTCTGTTGTATACATCGATATTGATGCATTAGCATCATGATGCTAAAATTTCAAACTCTGTGTGGCCATGTGGCCTTATATCTGTGTTGTCCAGGTAGGTGCTGTGGTGGTCTAGATATCAGTATCTAGATAACTGATGACCTATACACCACCCCTATCACAGACCATATTGTATATATTTGTGTATAAAATCTAAGCATGTGTCCTGTTCCCCAGCTGGAGGAGAAGGCCCGTCTGGAGGCAGAGGCACGTGAGCGAGAGGAGCAGCAGCTGCTTCTGGAGGAGCAGCGGCAGAGACAGGAAGAGACAGAGGCAGTGCTTCAGAAAGAACTGCTCCGCCTCCAGGAACTCCAACACCAGCGAGCTGTTAAGAAGAAGAAGAAAGACAAGGCCAAGGAAAATACAGCCCCCACGCACAACAACCCCCAGCCCCTCAAACAGACTGCCCAGAACGTGCTTGACAGCCTGCAGCTCCAGAGCCTCATCCACCTGCCCGAGCCCAAAGCCTCCACGCCCCTGATGCCCCCCACGCTCCCCACGCCCCCCATGCCCCCCACCGCTCCCTGCCCCAAACGCACCAGCGACAAGGCCCTCAGCATGGACACCACAGTGCTCAGCTCTACCCTGCACATCGGCACATGCCCACAAATCGAGGTGAACGGGAAAACCAAGAGCAAGCAGACAAAGGCGACTCCTGGCGAGACGCCCGCGCCCAAGAAGAGCCCAGAACTGGGGGCCAAGCTCACCAATGGGAGCCCCTTTCCACCCACAGACACCAAAGCTCCCCGCCTCCGGTCCCTAGAAGCTCCCCCGGCCCCAAACACCGAGGTCAGGCCCAACAACAGAAGCGCCAGCGGGAAGAGGCCGCAGCAAACGGTGATTCAGGTGAAGGAGGAGCGGAGCAGCCCACCCGTGAATCACCATTCCCCCTCCCCACCGCCGCCTGCCCCATCCCCCCCGCATCAGGAGCAGAACGGGAAACCAGCCAGTGCAGAGTCCCCACAGCCCAAGTCCAAGAGCAAGAAGAACAAGAAGAAGAAGGGCGACAAGCTCAATACATCAATCGGTGGGTGAAATCGATTTGCAGTGAACTACTCTAGTATAAACATGAGCTTGGTAGCTTTCAGCTCTCATTAGTTCAGGATCTAAGCTGTCTGGACCCTACTGATGTGGAGATGAAATTAGGGCTAGACAAATGTAATCAAAATAACCTTTTCAATGATCAAAAACACATAATTCCACATAGTTTATACCTCTACAAACAAATTAGTCACTGTACGTGATTTTTAAAACATGAAAAACAGAACAAAGTTATTCCTCACTTTCCTAATGTATTCGTAGCATTTTAATTATTCACTGCAGTGGGTTTATAAGCGCATTTCACAACTTTCATTAGCCTGCTAACAACAACTAGGATGCAGACCATAAAAACATAACAATTTGATGCAGACAGCACACAACAGTCTCATTTTGACACGAAGAGCTGCTTTTACAATATATCTGTACTGGGGCAAGACAAATTTTCACATTGTTGCATGAATAAAATGGTTACAGGTCCTTTAACCCAGATGTTACATCTCAACAGTTACTCTTAAAGTTACCCCAAACTTTTTGGCCCTCGCCAGTGACAAAGTCAATGGCGAGGGCTATTGTTCTTCGTGGGTTTCTTGCTTCTTATTATTTTTTTTCCGACAAAATGATCGCATTTTTGACCCCCTGAACATCGCCGAAAAGTCTCACATGGGGGTATAGAATCGATCAGCCCGGCGAAAAATTTGATAAAATGGGCATCGCAACAGTGCCCGGAGTGAACAGACTCAACAGCGCCGCCTAGAATCTGACCCCTATGGGAGTGGGAACAGGCAAAGTTTGTCGCAGGCAAACGAAATTCAGCACAATGATAGAGAACAATGAGACAAGCCAAAAAATGAATTGGAGCACGCCCCTATGACGAACAGGAAGTCGGCCATATTGGATCAAAAATTCACCACCGCTTTGACTACGTGTTGGAAAAAAGATTCGTGTCCCTTGTGTTTAGTCCAAATGAGCTCAGATTTGACATGTCACATCTACAGACATGGGTTCACATAAATCATCCATGTTTTTTTTTAACTCCTTACAGTTTGCCCGTAGCACGCCGGCGAAAAACGCCTTCATTTCCTGTTTTTTGACGACCTCTCACGGCCACAGGCATTGGCCTAGAGAGCTCAAATTCAAATCACAACTGCGTGACCCGGGCCCGAATGTAATGAAATATGAAATATAATAAAAGTGAACACTATAGCGCCCCCTAGCATAGACAAAAAAACGTCAGCATTATCGGATTTGGACCAAATTCTGGGATTAAATTCTATGCGTGATTACAAGAAAATAAATGTATTATGGACATGGGGTATTTTTCACAGTTGGCCAGCAGGGGCGCACTGACTCCTACGATATATTTAAAGAGGCATATTTAAAGGTGCGTAATATAATTTTTTTGGTGGACGAGCTGACGGCCTGGGCAGCTGTTGGGAAGAGCGAGTGGCGAGCCGGAGCGGTCGTGGGTCCCCAGCGGCTGCGCGGGGGGCGTGCGAACCTGGGCGAGGGCCACCATAGCCGCGCGCGGCTTTAATTTTACTCTTTTCTTGGACCACTTTGTAGCTCTACTTGAGTAATATTTAAACTTGACTTTTATGTGAGTGCATTTTTTGCTTCTCTACCCACCTTTTTTTAAATGGTTGTGAAAAGAATAGTGCAAATATTTTTACTCCAAAATCTGTCATGGAAACTTTTGTAGCTGGTGAAATTAAAAATAGTAGGAAATTCAGATTAAGGTCAACTGTTTCATCATCTTAATCTGAGCCTGCTGTGACCAGTCAATTGGTGTTTCTAAAAAAAAATTTTCCAATTACATAACTCTCAAAACTCTACATGGAACATACATTTATTTCCACTTGCCGCTGTGAAAAGTTCAAACCACGACTAAGCATGTGACTCTGCAGGTGCTTCCTCTTTTAGCACCAGGCTTTGCTACAAGTGTTAAAAATACTGCAAAACTCTGTGACTGTTTTTTGTGTCATGCCTGCTTAAAAAATCAAGTAAACGCAGCATATTATTATGGTTTCTTATAATTCTGTGTTTTTGTTTCCAGATGATGTTTTTCTGCCCAAAGACATCGACCTGGACAGCACCGAAATGGATGAGACCGAGAGAGAGGTGGAATATTTCAAAAGGTAGGCCTTTTTTGTATTGTATTGTGTATGTTGTAGTGTATTGTTTATGTTCACAATACAAAAATGTGCAGTGTTTTTAGAGTAAACTAAAGCTATCCTCTTTCTAAAAAAGTTGACGTCATAGTGATTTAAACCTGTTTCACATTGCTTGAAGATCTGATTACAATGCCGTAGTGAGCTGAATGTGTCTGGTGTAATTGGGACAGTGTCGACGTAGGCTAGGGTGACCTTGTTATTGTTTGGTTGTCAATGACATCACATAAACTAAATGGGGCCCTATCATGTTCAGTTGGATGGGAGCTGCATAAATGACAACTAATATGCTGGTGTTATGTTGTGTAAAATATAAAAAAAAATATGTAGAAACATAATTACTACAAAAACATTCAACATTTTGGATGTAGCCTTGGAATAAGAAAGGTGCTTTTATTTCTTGACTTTTTACCATAATCAATGAATTAAGTGACTAAAGTGCTTGCCAAAAAAAAGACAAAATAACCCATATAAGATAGTCAGTGGGGTAGTTTGTGACCTTTAAGGTCCTAATATGGATTCTTGTAGGCTTTAAGCCATGTTATAATGTGACCTAATTTTTCATTAAGTATTGTGAGCTTCTACATCGTGAGCTTTTAAAGTACACTCACAACGGTACACAATTGAAACAACAAAAAATGAATTAATTCACACATGTTTGGTCATGTTTGTTAATAATCATAAAATTGTGATTTATTTTTGAAAATCTGAGCAAGCATCATAGTTCAGTTGAGACTGGCAATTCCATGGCTGAATTTATCCAAATGATTCATGATCCTGATGATCCTGTATTACCACATGACATCACAAGGTGAAACAGTGCTTTCTGGATGATCGAAGAACCCAGCTTAAATAGGCAGGGTTTGGGTGTTAAAATGTGTCAGTGAAACAAAATCTCCAGGAATGTTTTTGTGAATAAAATAGGCCCTTTAACCCGTTTTATAATGCATAGGAGGGATTTTTTTCATATAGGGAAAGTCCTTTGTGAGTTGATATTTAAAGTATCCGCCAATCAAATGACGTCATCCATTTTGTTTCGGTCTTCAGGTTCTGCTTGGACTCTGCGCGACAGACACGCCAACGACTTTCCATCAACTGGTCCAACTTCAGTTTGAAGAAGGCCACTTTCGCTGCTCACTGAGGTTGTGGGTCACAATCAGAACATGACTCTGCCCCCTCCCCTGGACTCCACCCCCTCTATGCCCACTCCTCACACACATGCTGCCTTGCTTCCCTCACGCGTCCAGACCTCTCACCAACACAACAAAACCCCCGCGTGCTTCTGTGCGCTTTTAGTTCACCTGATTGAACAAGCCATGGTCGAAAATGATTTCTACCTGTAGTCAAAAAGATGCATATATTATAATGTCAGAGCGGTTTCCACACCAAAAAAGACAAATATGGAAACGTTAAAAAAAGATGTACTAAATGAAAGCTGTATTTGAGACACTGTGGCTTACTGTCCCTTGGTGCATCTGCCCCCCAGCACGCCCCCTTGCCAGGTCTGACAGGGGCTCCGCTGCTCCTTCCCCTCTTCCCCCCTCCATCGCACCTTCCCATTTCAGACACAGGAGGAAAGAGGAAAATACTTGACAATGTTCTTTTTTTGTTTTGTTTTTAAGTTCTGTTTAACAAACTGTTGAGTAAAAATGTTCCAGTTCCACTTGTTTTCTTTCTTTTTGACCTGTAGCCAGCTTGTATGAGAATGAATTGAAAAAGCAGAATACTCACACGATCAGTCTGTTCTAGAGTGTATATTGTATTAACACTGAAGCCAAACTGGCTACTTTTAACATATTGTTAAGTAATATTAAATCTTGTCTTTCTTTTTTGAAAGATGGAATACAGTAGTATGGCAGGAGGTGTCTTGTGTCCAATATTTTTTTTTTCTCTTAACATGGGAAATGGGGAACTAGCTTGAGTGGTCAGTACATCTGGAGATGAATTAATCAGACTTTACCAATGAGGGGTTAATTACGCTGTAGAATATATTAGTACAATATTATCCAGAACATGAGGCTGAAAATTAATCATGGTATCAACATTTCTAGCTTGATTTCATAACTAAGAAAAGACTGGATGAGATGGTGTACTCAAAAGTAGCATTACTTAAAAATATTAATCAAGTAGAAGTACAAAGTTGAGGTCCAAGAAGTAACTCAAGTAAAGCAGTATTTACTAACTTAAAGTGTAAAAAGTGTAACTGTTGGGACATAACATCTGATTTATAATTTGAAGTTAATGTAATTTGAAGGACAAAACATCTACTGTTTTGAAAGGATGGACACAAAAAAGAATCAAAATCATATCGAAAAGAGCAATGCAAAAACACAAATGTTCGAATCATTTAATATTGTCAGCATTAAGCTTTTGTCAGTTGTAGACTTACTCACAGGGGGAAAAGTAACTCAAGTAAGAGTACTATTACTTCAATATAAGTATTACATTATAATTGGTAGTAAAAGAATGTTGTTAAATGCTGTTAAAAAAGTACAATTTCTTTAAAAAGTCACTCAAGTAAATGTAATTGAGCGCTACCCACTTCGGATTATCGCATTAGCCAGTTATACTTATATATACTATTGTAATGATCTCTGCTAGCCTATTGATTATAATGACTAGGATTTCACTTGGGAATGTGATTATTCAAATTGCACACCTATCACCACTATAGATTTAATTAATGTACGCTTAAACTCATTTTAAATACGCTTGTGAAAAACTTTCCCTCCAGTTGACTGAGGAGGAGGTTATGAAATTCAGTAGTTCCCCCAAGACTAAAGTAGGGCATATCTAGATGAGTTTGTGCTTAACTTTCACTTTATATTTGAGTGTCTATGTAAAGTAAGGACACAAAATATTCACCATTCATCAGAGGTGAAAAGTGAAAAAAGAGGTGAAAAGTAGTTAAACATTGCACTCAAGGAGTAGTATCAAAAAACAGGCACTTAACAATACTAAAACTAAAATCAAAACAAAATTCCAGTTTGAGCAGATATGGATACTAAAAATGTCACATCAAACAGGACAAAAATGAACCCTTCCTCAATAGCTTTAGAACTATCTTTTAGTTATATGAGAAGAAGACCACATAGACTAGTATACACCCATGGACCACAGTGGAACCTACTGGGAATCTGAGGGCTTATAACAGATACAGATATAAGGCCGCATGGTAGTATAAAGGAAAGTACTTTTATTTAATGTTGTAAATGACTTCTATTGTTTAAATCAGAGGTGTCCAAAATATTTTCACTGAGTGCCACATCTTAAAACATAAAGCTGAGGGCAAAACAAAAGCTGAGGGCTAATACAGTATATTATTTAGATGGATGCATTTTACATAGTTTTGACAGAGCTGTCTGACAGAGAAGTGATAGGATTACTTAAATGTGCTGTTAATATGAATGCATATGATCAATTGGGCCATTTCAACAGAAGGTCTGAAGGCCAATAAAAATTGGTCTGAGGGCCTCATTTGGCTCCTGGTCCATAGTTTAGACACCCCTGGTCTAAATGTTTTTTTTTATTATCATTGTGGTATTGGAATCAGTATTGAGAATTGACTTGAGTTAGAAGTTTTAACATCATGACCATTGGTGAGAGTAGGACCGTAGATTGACTCGTACATTGAGAGCTTTGCTTTTCAACTCTACTCCTTCTTCACCACAGCAGTCCGATACAGTGACCACATCACTGCAGATGCTGCACCAATCTGCCTTTCAATCTCACACTCCATCCTTCCCTCACTCACAAGATACCTCAAGTCTACATCCAGTCCCAAGTCTTGGTTCATTTTATCAAGTGAAGTCTAAAGTCCAAGTCCCCTCCTCTGGCCTAGTGCCACTCTTCTGACTGGGCTCACTCATGATATGAATGACTGTCTGGCAGCATGTCCTCAATGATGCAATATGAGACTGACGGTAGAAGAGTTAGATGGTCCATGTAGGAGGAGGAAACACCGTTCAGAAAATGGGGTTTCCAACAGTGCAGCCTCTGCAGCTCAGTGAGGGAATTCTGGAGGTTCTGAGCTTTCACATGAGGTGTGGGTTCTTCATATACTGAGAATGAGAAAAACGTGTATATGTTCTCAATGTGCAGGTTAAGTTAGTACAGTTAAGTTAGTACTGTAAGAGCACAGGCTACAGTTTCTTTAAATCTTTAAATTGAAAAGAGACATTCATTTACCTAACTATAAGTAGTCTCATAGGGCAGTGGCCCTCAGTCTTTTTTGTCTTAAGTAGCCCGTAAACTTTGTCTCACACTCCCAAGTACTGTATACTTTATATTATGTTGGCCTCATTTTAGCCCCATGCTAGCCCAATGACATGAGCTCACCAAGGCGGGTAATGCCACAGAATACACCACATGTCCTGCAGGTTTATCACACACTGGAGTAGGTCTATTGTCAGCCTGCAGGCTCGGGGATAACAGGTACTCGTCCACAAAGGGAATTCCCTCTTAAACCTCCGTCTGGTTCTAACCTTCTGTTCTTCCCCTTAAACCATCTTAAACCTTGGATATCTCTAATGCTGTTATTGGCAATCCCTCAGCATTAACCCCACACACACAAACAGGGGCACTATGGAGCCCTTTTGGGAAGTAAACAGCACTCCACTTTCAAACAACTATTATCTTGTTCTTTTTGGGACTTCCCACTGGAAGGCGGGAAATTCCCATTCTTTTTGGATACACAGAAGATTAAAGGCCCAAATGTGTGCACTATTTGGATTTGTAGTTTTAGCTCAAACTTTTTGCACTTTGCACAGACAGGAACTAAGCGGTCATGGTCACATGATGATGAGAGTCATCTGAAGTCCCCAGGTGGGTCAGGAGCGGGCGGTGACAGCTCTGTTCCGCTTGAATTTGGTGGGTGAATGTTCAGTGTGTTAGTGTGGGTGACACAGGGACTATCCCCTGTGCTGAGGCCCTCTGTATCAGTGTATGTGTGTGTGTGTGTGTGTGTGTGTGTGTGTACACATGTGTGTGGTTACACCGCAGTAAGAAGCACTTTTTAAACCTAAAAAGGAAGCAATGAATTGTGGGCACTCGGTTGGAAGCACCCTATTATGATATGCAAATACCACATTCACATTGTGTTGGAAAGCACTTGACTGTGAGGCCAGAGCATCATGTGAGACTTGACCTACTAAAGAGCCAAGAATGGTAGAAATTAAATCTGATCATTATACGATCAAAAGTAACTTCTGAGCTGATATGGGTGCATGTGATCGTCTTATACATGCTTATGTATAAATGTGTATATGTGTGTGTGTGTGTACAGAACTACTTCAGGGCTGTCTCCTTGACACCAACACAGTTTTCCAAGCGATTTAAAGAGTTGCATGGTCAACTGTGTCAAAAGCAGCCGTCAGCCGGCTCAAAGAAGAGCTGGAGAGGGCCTGGAAGGCGAAGGCATCAGTGTTGCCCGTGGTCATCAGAGCATTCAGGCCAGTGACCCCCAAACTGGAGGAGTGGTTACAGCAGATCCCAGGAAAAACATTATACAGTGGTTATCACTCACGCTTCACATCAAGAAGGTTCCGAGTTCAATCCCTAGGTTGTGTGGTTCTCCCTGTACCTGGGGCCATCTCAGTCCAGAAAAGTGCAGCAACAGAAACTGCAAAGATACTTAATTCTCAAACTCCCAGGCCTTTGGTAGATAAAGATTTTATATAAAGCTTTTGTCAACTAGACTTACTCAGTGTGAAGAATAACCAAAATGTTTACTCAAATAAGAGTATTATTACACTGTCAAATCTATTACTTGAGTAGGAAAGGTATGCTGTCTGAAAACTGCTCAGAGAAGCAGAATTACATAAAAATGTATTCAACTAAATGTAACCAACCCACTTCTGATCATAACCACACCGCTATTTACAACCAAACTCAACACAATAGCAAAGTATTGGCAGTTAAATCAGTTTTATTACAAAAATATATACTGCTCGAACCAAGTGAAGTCTGTCAGTTCTTCTTATCATATTTATATTCCAGTTATATTGACAATTTCAGCGTAATATGGCTTTAGAGGAAAAGGTAAACAATCACAGATAAAGTTAATATTTTAGAATAAGCAAAATAAATACTTAGTACAATATATAATCTGTTATGAAAAAAATATATATATAATTTACAAAAGTTATCAAAATATACATAGCACCCCAATACATACTCATACATACATACATACATACAAGTAGAAGCTTATGTTTTTTAAAGTGCATATGACACGTTAGACTACTCATTTTACTAAAACATTAGTTAACATCATTATATTTTGAGATTTCTTACCTAGTTTGACAATTTTAGTGAAAATTGTAATTATACTTCTTGGTTGGACATGGGCAACAGTGTGTAAAGGTAATTCCATAATTATTACCTAGTAACTTACTGCCGTAGCTCATCTAATTTACTCCATAGTTATGATTAATGTAATGAAATATATGACAACACCTTCAAATCTGTAATTAAACGTTTAAACTGTAACTGTGCTTTTTGTGTGTAAATTATCCCTGCATTTTGGATAGAATATTGTGTATAGACGAAATAGAGGGATTCCTTTTTAGAATTGCTTCCTATAATTTTCAACTTTTTTCAATTTCTCTTCACAGACAGCCACTTGACTCCCACCACCAGACAAAGTAATGATTAGAAAAACCTGGACACCTGCCGTATGCACTTTAAGTCTCTGTACAATGGCTGAAGGTGACTGAAAGTGCAAGAGTCACAATAGGAAACAATGAGGTATGTGACATTTGGTATATTGCATTCACACCCATTCCCCCGCACGCAACAAGGGGACTCTACACTATGTACAAACAACTCAAGGCTTTGATTTATCATGGTGGAACATACAGCCTTAATTAAGTTACTTGTGCTAAGGCATCAGGTGTGGCCTGTCTTCCCAAGTCATGATTACTAATACTACTAATCCAGATGATATGAAGGTTTTTTTACTTGATAATCTGTATTGGTTTCAGTTTGATGAGCCTTTTAAACAGATGATTAATTGTAATCTCAGTCTTTGTTGGTCCTTAAAGGTCCTATATTACTCAAATTTGACTCTTGCAAGCTTTTAGCCATGCCCCAGAGTTGTGTTTTGTCCCACCTTGTGATGTTATGAAGCGATAGTTTTCAATTTACCAGCTACCTTTTACTTTTAGTTCAATAGAGACTGGAAATTCCAAGGCTGAAATTATCCAAATCTATTGAAGGTGTGTGGACTCATACTATGAGAAGAATTCAAAATATTTTGTCTGGCTTTGTTTTAAAAATAACCACGTTAAGAAGTGTATTTATT
Organism: Taenioides sp. WSHXM2023; assembly: GCA_029959045.1. Classification (NCBI taxonomy): domain Eukaryota; kingdom Metazoa; phylum Chordata; class Actinopteri; order Gobiiformes; family Gobiidae; genus Taenioides; species Taenioides sp. WSHXM2023. The sequence goes on from CM057090.1 coordinate 13,891,294, forward strand.
ATTAGTCATAAACACACAAGACATGCTAAACCTGTTTTTCTGGAAATACAGACTATTTTGTAGCAAGAGCAGTTCCAAATTGACATGTAGAACTCAATTCAGAGTGCTACACAGGATATATTTAAATAGACTAGAATAGAATTTTTTGAGTGTATGTCTCCTCCACTCCATCCACTACGTTGTACTTTAATGTAGTAAGGTAGCGTGCAGGGCATAGGGCTATAGGGAGTAGGCTTGTGTGTAGTGTTTGTGTAGTGCACTTCCACACTGTTCTCAGGTGTGTAGTTTGAGTAAAGTCCTGCTCATATTCTGGCGCATTCTTCCCAGTGGTCAAAGTACTGTGCCGCCTCCGTGTCACTGAATCGAGCCTGGCAGCGGGGGCATCGGAGCTCGGACTGGTCTGAAGTCCAGGGTGGGCTCTGTGGAGCAGTGGCACCAGGGGGAGGCTGCTGCTGCTGCTGCTGCTGTCTCTCTGCATTGTTCCTCATCAGATGCTCAGTGTCTTTGGTTCGCCTCGGAGCCATTCGGTGTCCAATGTGAACCCGACAAAGAGGAACTATATCCCGGTCTCTGTCTCTGGTCTCCCGTGCTGCTGCCCCCTGTTGAGGACAAGAGGAAAGACATGTAAAGAGCTGTACGCAAATAGTCTCCTGTATTTAATCTATTCTTTTTCCACCATCTTAGTCTCCGCAACTGCCTATTTCTTCTTCCTATATACAAAATGTTATCCTAAAAGTATCCCTCACAAACATTACTTTCAAAGGTGCACTATGTAACTTTTCTGATGGTAGGCACACCATGACACCTGCTTGTCTCCATGGAGTTATGTTATTGCTTTGCCTGGAATGTTCCACAGTATGGCATTAAACTTATCTATCTCCATAGAGAAAACAGATGGCATAGTAGAAAATACAGTAGATCCACATAGCATTTCTGCAAAGCCCCCAATTATTTAAATTTTAATATCACCACCAGGATAAGTGGCAGGTCAGATCTGTGGAGAGGTGACCCTGGTCATAGCCAGAATACATGTTTTTCAAGGTATTATTGAGATAACAAAAACACCTGTCATGAAATAAACGCAAGATCGATTTAATGCCATACTGTTGAATATTTGAACCAAACCAATAACATCTCCATAGACTCAGGCAAGATACTCCCCACCAAAAGTTACATAGTGTATACATACATCAAAATACTTGTAGCTCTAAGGTCATTCAAATCAAAGAATTAGTTAGTAGCTTCAATACAAAATGTAGTTTCATGGTTAAAATCTACTGGTAATAAGGTTATGCAACTGGGTATAATCTAATAAAACAATTTGGTTTTCTTAGGTTTATTTTGGTCTTGGTTTTACTTTTTGATCTAAAACAAAAAGTAAAAGTAAATAACACTAGCTCATAAAACAATACAGATTATGAATTATTGCACAAATGTAGTAATGTCTACTAGGGTTGTCAAAAGTACCAGAAAACAGATACTAATTCAATATCAAAACTAGTTACTCATTTGAGCAGGCACTGATACTAAAAAAGTCACATTCACAGGACAGAAATAAAATTTTCCTGAATAGCTTTAGAATGATCTTGAGCTGTATCAGAACAAGTATAAGAGCACATAGACTAGTATACGCCCCTGGACTACTATGGAATATACCTGGACGACTGAGGGATTACACAGATATAAGGCCACGTGGTAATATAAAAGAACTATTATTATAACTCTTATTTCATGCTGAAAAAAATCACACTTTACTGTCTACACAAAGAGTGTGTTTTATTATCTTTGTGATACCAGAATCGGTATTTAGTATCAAGTCGATTCCTTAATATCAAAATCAAGTTTGAAATTTTAATATCGTGACAACACTAATGTCTACTCTATGCCATGATCAACGTCACAAAATACAGGTCACTGTTTTTCAATTAGCTAAAAACTGATATTGCCTCTTACCTGTTTGTGCAGCTTTTGTTTTAGCTGTCGGATCTGCTCCTTCATTTCCTGTATCTGTCCTTGCGCCCTCTCTCGGTCGTCTCGCTCCGATTTAAAGTCCTCTGTGTAGATCAACACCTGGACAGCAAACCAAATATAACTTATAACACATCTTTTGTTTGATTTTATTTTTTCATTGTTTTCCCCAAAAAACAGTGGTATGAGAGAGAAGGCTATTTTTGTTAGGAGAGGCAAGGGCTTAGACATAATTTATCACCCATTTAAAACTCCATCTTCAGAGATAAATCTAAACCAACAAAACAAGTATCTGATAGATATGAGATTTGCATAAATGAGAAACTGTAAACAGCGTAGTTAGCGCCTCCCTTCAGACAGATATAAGGCCACCAGCACTAGACCAGAACTGAAGAAGCCACTTGGATGAGTAGTGAAAAGTCTTCACTCTAAAACTTTTGTTATTTTCCCAAACCCACCTGCTGCTCCAACATCTGTATCCTCTCTCTGTCTTGTCTCCTAGTGTCCTCCATCTCCCTGCTCAGTCTCACACACTCCGTGATCTTGTCCTTCAGAAGACCATTGAGGCGGCTGATCTCCTGGTGGAGCACGGCGGAGCTAACAGAGCCCAGTCCTGGTACCACAGCCTGGCTGGCGCTCTCGTTCAGCCTCTGGCACAAGCCCCGAATGTAGTCCTCTCTACTGGAATCATACTTCTGCCACTGTGAGTTTAAGCTTTGGACCTAAAAGAATGACAAAATATGCTTATTAATAGAGCAATTTTCTTTTCATGGTCGGATTCCAAGTTGTTCAAAGTAGTATTGTCACAATACTAAAATTTCAAAGTCAATTTTGACAGTAAGGAGTCAATACTCATGCTCATACAGATTCCGATACCATGATGATAATAAAAATGTGGTCTTATTTCCTGTTTTTGTTCTGATACAGCTTAAGATCATTCTAAAGCTGTTCAGAAAAGGTTAATTTCTGTGCTGTGAATGTGACTTTTTTAGTATCGCTACTTGCTCAAATGAGGATCTAAGTTCAGTTAGTATTGGATTTTGTTATATTGACAAAAATTACAATTAACTGAACTATATTCATACACAAAATTTACAGCTAACAAATTATGGTAATGATTGATACAGGGATGATATGGGCAAGATAGGAATTTCACCAGCCAAGTACTGAGTCAATTCAAATGCAATACTACTGTGCAACCCTAACTTCTTCCTCTATCTGACAGCAACACACAATGGACACTTTTTTGACATTTGTGTACAGCTTTTGTACAGTAAGTGAAAGTCCAATCTGAGTAGTTTACAGGCAACTAATTACATCGATGATTTTGACTATTACTACTACCTATACTTGCTGTGATAAAATTATTATTCGTTATAGGACTAATACATGACCTCTGCTGCTGCTGTGTGTAAAAGTTCACTTCGAATTCAACATGGATCTATAACAGAATATTACCATGTTATACTATGTGGTCTTACACTAGTTCTGATAAAACAGTTCAAGAAATGTTGAATTTTAATCAGTTAAGTGATATTTTTCAGTACTGATACTTGCTTAAATGAGTATCAACTTTCAATACTAGTTTTAGTATCGATTAGTATCTCATTTTCAATACTTTTGGCAACCATAGTATGTACTAGTATAGGAGCCATCCTGATAATAAAACAATGAATATGATATTGAATATTGTTGTTTTTGAGTAAGTAGTTATGAAATATTATATTTTAGAAATGTGTTATTGTTTCAGCTTTTACTGAATCTTAACAACAAGCGATAATGTTTGAGATATTGCTTTATATGTAAAATAAAGCAATATTTAGTTTTACCATGCAAATAGTATTATTAAGCACATTTTACTACTACTACTACTGTATTCCCTATTTAAATGGTGATGTTTATGTATAGGTTAGTTAGTAAAACTTTTGTTTAATGCAGTTAATATAGAAGTGGCAAAAAAAAAGGAGAAAATTTAATTTGTCAACTGGACATAGTTTATTTGGTTGAATACGTTTCACAGCTCATCCAAGCTGCTTCCTCAGTTCTGAAATTAAATTTTCTCCTTTTTTGCCATGGATTCTACCTGGACGACTGAGGGATTTTACATACATCTTAATATAGAAGTATGTATCATTATATCATTCTTACATAAGCCACACGCTGCTTCAACTGTTGGTTCTCCTGCCGAAGTCGCTTTATCTCTTCAGTGGTGTCTGTCTTTTGTAAGAAACACAAAGTCAATATATTAGGGTATATCTGTAACACATTAATAATACACAAACATTATGAGTATGTTTTAAATCAGACTTCTCTTACAGAAGTTTTAAACTAAACTAAAATCTGATACAGAAGTTTAAAGTTTTACGTATTTATTCATTCCTTGAAAAACTAGAATGTGTATAATGTTTGAAGCTTTTTGTCACTGAAACAGTACCTCTACTGTAGAATTTGTCCCGAAATACTTCTACTTTAGCAATGACAAATTTAACCTAAGTATACAAAACAAATATGTTGTTGACTGTAAACTGTCTGTCTACCCCCGATTAGTGTCTGAAGTATATAAAATACATGTTGAAATATTTAATTTAATGTATGTATTTATATTACTTTATTTCTTAAATATTTAAATGTTTGTGAAATTATTATTATTGGCATGACAGTGGGCCTTTGTTATTATAGTAATTACCCAGTTCAAATCAAAATATTATATCTTTACAATTGGTCCTAACAAAATCCTTCAAATCAAGAAGGAATCATTTGCCTGAAACATAAATACTGTGTTTACACATTTACAGTCAAAATCACCTACCTCTCTCTCCTCTGTCTGCTGCCTGCCCTCCTCCTCCTTCCCTGGCTCTTCGTTCTCCAGCCCTCTCTCCTGGCTCCTCTCCTGACCCTTCTCCTGGCTCCTCTCCAGGCCCTTCTCCAGGCGTGCCAGCAGCTCCTTGCACACCTTGACAGTGGCCCCCAACTGTCCCCGGAGCTGGTCGGCCTCCTCTGCTAAGGATGTGCACAGGATTGCTCTCGTAGCCTCTGACTGCTCCTTCTCCTGCAGGGCTGTGCGCAGTCTCTGGATCTCCTGGTCCTTTTCGTGTCCGGGCTCACACCGGACCTTCTCCAGCTCCTGCTCCTTCTCTTTGAGCTCTGCTGTGAGAGTCTGGATCTCCTACAAAAGGTGGTGGACAAAAGTTATAGCAATTTTGAAAACCTTTGATAATTATATTGATAATTACTATGTGTAATTCCTGACTCCTGATCAAGCCTAGAACTTCCCTCACAAGGGATTAAAAAAGTGTAACTTTAATATGTTTTTAAGTCTAACAAGACATACTGTGAGAGAAGTGGGCAATACAAATGAAGTGTCTTGCTCAGAGACACAATGATAGAAAATGCTTAAACAGGTTAGAACTGATCCTCAAGTTGCCCCCAAAGTCCCATAATAGTAGGCCTATAATTGCTTGAGCCATGTTTAGTTTTTGTATTTTGTAAATAGTCAAATGGCTTATAAAGTCTATACTTTGATTCTTCACTAGTTATAATGTAAGTGCCTTAGACCAGGGACTTGTACATGTGCTGTGTAGATTCAAAAGTCTTGACAAAAGGGTTTATTACATATGGTGATGAATCATTTCATATAACTAACTGACCACTATATTGTGGAGAAATATATTTTAAGCATTTTACTCTCTATTGGATGCACAGCATGTAGAAAGTTCACTTTTTATTAAAGCACATACACATTCTACTTGACAATAACATTTACAACAATGAAACCTAAAATATACAATAATTACTTTAATTATAATCATTATAGTTATATTTATTGCATCATTTGCATTAAAACTAGATGTTTGTCGAGTTGAATACAATACAGGGTCAAAAAGGCTAAATGGACCACCCTGACCTGCTGCACCATCAGCGCCTTTCGTAATTACGCACAACTTTACGCCCAAATTTCCAACCTTGTAAATATGCTAAATTTTTATCCTCACCGTACAGACAACTCATATAGCTTTACCTCCGCTTGTCGGGTCGTCTTAAGTTCCAAGTCGCTCCTCTTTTGTTTATGTTTACAGATTTCTTTACACAAGTTCTCCAGCAACGACATGGACGGACCCAAGACCACCGGCTCGTTATCGCCCACGGTCATGTAGGTCCTCTCGTAGCGGGATAACCTCGTCTTCAGGTCGGCTATGATGTTGTCCTTAACATAAAGCTGTTTATTTAGCAACTCCATCTCCTGTCGCGTCTCGTGGTACAAGGTGTTGAGCGTGTCGTAACTCCGCTGTTTACTCTGTAACGCCTCGTCGTCCGCGCTCAAGTTAACCGCGTCCATGGTGAACAAGTTTGGTCAAAATTGACGGCAAAAATGTTTGGGGTGTTTTTAATCAATCCCTCATAGTCGTCTAGTCTTGTGACATGTGCAGTCAGACACGAATATAATATCCCCCTTGAACAGCGCGGGGGATTTCCTACTAGGGAACTTCCCCGCGGACTTTTTCAGCCTCGTCAAACTGCTTTCAAACATAAGCAGACAGACGCCATTTTGAGCTAAAGCGTTTTTTAATCCTCTTTTGACACACTCCTTCGTTTAAAGTCTGTTGGCATAAGCGCCTTAATGTAGACGCCAAACAGTAATTTGGAAACGAAGGTTATCACTTTGAGCAGGCTCAAAGTGAAATTTGGTGCTGCCTTCAAGGGCGTCGTAAAAAAAAGACACACTTCAGGATTTGCATCAGTACTTGGTTTTAGTTTGCATGAGTTAACAAAGGTAACGACACCTGCACTGCACAGGGCACGCATGTCATTCTGTCATTTTTCAGTTTGTTAAATCAAGTTATTTTCTTAAAAATGTTTCATGCAGTGTTAACTATCAATGCAGTTTTCCAATGTATATCCTCTTTTACATGGGCTGTAATCAATCACCAAATGGAGCATACCACTACTTCTTCTTCTACTACTACTACTACTACCACTACCACTACCACTACTGCTATTATTAGTAATTATCTTATTATATATAGGCCTAGCTTATATGTAACCTTAAAACCTGTGCCTAGCCTATTATATTAATCAATTCTTTGGCCTAAATTTAGTTTTATGTATTATAAAATATAAAATCTATCATGGCAGAAGTAGGTCAGTAAGTCCACATCAGAAGTTCACTACTCTCATGTGTTCCAGTAGACATGTTGTAATTTTCCTTTAATAATTTACGGGGACATTCATAGTTCCCCTCGTTTCTTCTGTATTTTCATTGTCTTTACAAATTCCTCTTTGCGCAGTGCCCTCTGTCTGTTCTGATCCCGGCGGTGTGGATTTTTCCCATTCTACTGAAGGCACCACATGATGTCACTCTGGGTGGATTGCACATTTATGGCCACACCACAATAATCCCTGTCTGTACTGTTGTGCAAGTATATGATTCATTAACAGACCACTTGGACATTTCTGCTTTCTGAAATATAGGGAAACACTGCACTTGTTACTGTAATAATTGACTAATGTTGACATTTTTCCCATCTGCAATTTTGATTTTGTGAATGGGTTTTGGGTGAACTTAAATTGCACCCGTGTAGCTCTCTGCAGGGGAGTCCCATGTAAAACTATAGCAAAACGGATGAAAAAATGTCCCGGAATAATTTGAATCTTAGTCACCTGTGCTAGGAACAGGTGAGTCATTGAGGTATGTATGTAGTGCTGCCAAATCACTACTAGTTCTGACCCATTCTTTACTAGTGATTCACACTTCGTTCTCCATGTTTAAAGGTTGAGCTGCCACCACCAAGAGGGAGGAGAGTGAATACATTATGTCCCAAAACAGATCAATTACTATTATCATTACTACATGCACAATAATAGCCTAGTTACCGGGTGATACAATCTATTGATACTTTGCAGCCGATGTCATCAACATTTCCTGGGTGTGTGAGGCTAACTGAAAGCACTACTCTGTTTAACACAACAGGTCTCTCACATATAAAAAAATTACAGTTTCAGTGTAGCTAGCATTGGCAAACAGTTTTTCAGTTAGTCACTGTCACCTTTTTGTTGAAAATCAAACTCCTAAACAGGGATGCTTGCATTCATTACAGGTTCTTAAAAATGTGCTGTTTAAATCCATTTTGTATTTTTCAGTAGTTTTCAGACTATTTTAAAACTTTCTTGGCTGTGTTTGCTAATGCGTACTTTTTTTTTTGTACTACAGGGGAACTTTTTGTTATTTTTTGTACTTTTATGAAGATTTGAGATGTAGAGGGTTGAATACATAACCTCTATGACTCATTAAGTGTTTCCTTTATTTCTTGTAGCTCATGTTCATTAACAATACATAAAGAATAGTTTTTTTGCGGAAATCCTGCTTTAGGGTGATAATGGCATTCAGTATTATCCTTTATTGTCTATATTTTCTTCAGCATATATCATACTACAAGTTTGCGATCTATGAAAAGACAACTTGGAGTGAAAATGTCTGGTCCAGAAACGGAATTTGGCGTGTTGAGGCTGAGAAGAGGCAGAATGAGGCAAGTCCGGGGAAGTTTGTGTTTTGTTCCTACGTACACTTATAGTATGAAATTTACGTACATTTTTACAAATAAGTCCTCTAACCTATAACAACTGGAGACGTCAGCTGTGTGCCTCCATGAAGATAGTTTTATGCTATACTTTGAAACATTTCAGACAAACAAGAACAACTTCATGGAAACAAGCAGGTGGAATATCCTCATTTTGATCATTTCAGCATTCAAATGGAGACGTGGCCCTCTTCTAGCAGTGTAGGTCTGTATGCAATTAATAACTAGTAGCACTGATGTTTTTATTGATGTTGACGTATTTTTATATTAATCTTTATAGAATCAAATCACAATTTCAATAGACGCCATTAGCAAATCGCAAAGGCTGCAATTCTTGAAGTACCACAATTTCCCCACAAACAGCAAAATTTCCCCTTTCTGCCTTTAAAAAAAGTGCTAATCCTGTAGATCTCTACAAACTTTACCTGAAATATAATTCTTGTATAAGTTGTGCTACTTCATATAACAGGCCTTTTGTCAGTTCTTTGGACATCTAATCTCAATGGAAGAAAAAAACAAAAAAACGCAATTAGATATTTTTCACAAATGATTAAGCCATAATGTGTTCTGATATGTGAAAATAGATAGTTCCTCCCATTGTAGTTTATGACTTTGATTGCCTAAAGCCAACAATCATAAAGATACTCATTAACTGAACGCAAACATTTTATGGTATGCATTTTGAGGAACACCTATTTTAGGATCTTCAACAAAGCCACAGTATATGTACCTTTTGGTTTCAATTTCAGAATGCGATTCACCGACGCTCTACATTTACCATGCTTGGCTTCATTCTCACAGACTTTAATGAACAAGACTTTCCCACAGAGATCAGGGTATTTTAAATGTACCATGACTGAAAAAACATTTTTTTTCTGTCAAAGAACAAACCACAAAGGGACCTTATGAGAAAGAGTAGAAGGCATCAAAGTAAAGTCAGTCCTTTTTGTGCGAATAAGGAAACAAATTTTTTGAGAACTGACATTTGTCAGCCTTGCTTAGTTTCTGAGATCAAAGAACTGATCTCAGAAACTAAGCCAGGCCTGACCTGGTTAGTACTTGGATAGGAGCCCGCTGTAAATTTCAGGTCCCACAGTGGGGCAGCTGTGGCAAAAACTGCTGTTCTTAAGCAAAATACTTCACCCACATTGCCTAGTATGAAAGTGGTGAGAGTGAGTGTTGGTAGTCAAAGGGGCTGATGGCACATATTGACAGCCTCGCTTTCATCAGTCTGCCCCAGGGCAGCCAGGGTGGCTACTATAATAGCTTACCATCAAGTACGGAGTGAATGAACAATGCACAAAATTGTAAATCGGGTTTAAGCGTCTGGAAAAGTGCTATACAAGACTACTGTATTATTATTATTATTATTATTATTATTATTATTATTATTATTATTATTATTATTATTATTATTATTATTATTATTATTATTATTAGCGTACTGCTATTAAAACTGCTAGAACTACAGCAATAACTGCAATTTATCCTTACATTGGTAGTTATTACATGTTCTGCGTGTACGCAGGTATACACTAGGTGGCGCCAATTAGCAACAAATACTGTGTTTTAAACTTTAAAATTATTGGCTAGTTTTGGTCACAAGTTAGAGTCCCGTTTCCAACAATACTGTTTTCTATCAATGTATCAAACTAAAACAAATTTAAAATGTATAAAGAATGTTATTGACAATTAGCTCAATCTCATATGTTTCATTTGATATGTTACTAACTAAATAAACCGTAGTGGTCCAAAAGGATCAAATTTCCCCCAAAAATAAGGTAAAAACACTCCCACATTAGTCCTTTTTATTAACTTTACACAATATACGATAATAATATTTACACAGTAAATACTTTATATTACACACACTTGATTATTTGTGTTTCATTAAAACATTACTATCAACAAAGGTGTCTGGTAGTCACTATTAATAAACCACAACAATGAAAATCATCAAAATCAACATAACAATGACAAGAAATTGAAAGAGTGGAGTAGAAAAATATTCTTGTAGAAAAGTATGCAGTGTAAGTACAAAATGCTCATAAAGAAAATAGTCATTAAAGCGTTGTGCAGAAAGAGAATATAGCCCGCTATCTCTCATGTTGGAGAAAATGGTAGAAAAACAAAATATTACAGTCTTTGACACAAAACTTCAAAAGGTTCACTCACTTAAGTATAAACTTCCCTATGGGACATCAAATGGGTCACTGACTAATCATCTATCAGGACCTTACATTAGGGCTGTATTCATACTGCAAAAAAAAACAAAAAACCGGGAAATTTTTAAGCTTTTCTGAACAGTTTCATTTTGAGCTTTATCAGAACTAGTATAAGATCTCATGATAATATTGGTAACATGAAGAAAGGACTATTATTTGACATTACATTATATTATTTAAAAAAAAAAAAGAAAAAGCATTTTTATCTCTGTGGTATTGTAATCGGCATCAAGTATTGAGTCAATTCTTTAGTACCAAAATCGAATTTGAAATTTTGCTATCATGACAACACTGCCTTACATAATAAGGTTTTCTGTGACACTCATCTGACAGAATGCAACACTTTTGATGATCATTACAAACTGTAAATATTGTTTTTTATGGTTTGCTACCTGTAACAAAGTCTAACTGACACTCTGGCCAAATGTAGATGTTGTCGATTCTTTCAGACATTGCGCTGACATGGGTCATTTGGACTGCTTCATAACTAGGCATACCCAGCTTTATACAGTTGGATAGCTGGATATCACATATTTGCATACAATATTGGGTAAAATGTTATTTTTATGGATTAATTTTGCAATCACATAATGAGTTCAGATTTTGAATTTTAAATGGTGCTGAATTTTCATTGTGTTGAAAATTTCAAAATAAAAAAATCACCTTAAATATTCAACACATTTATTTTCAAGCCTTCAAATTCAGAGTGTAAAATTCACAGTGAGTAATTCCAATTCCAAATTCAAAATCTGATCAAATGAATCTTCCATAAGTACCACCCTGACTTGACCTTTGACCTGCTCTAACACTGCAGTTTGCGGATGCTGCGGGAGATCCTCTTGAACTCGCGCTGCCCCTTCTGCCAGCGTTTGAGTGAAGTGATGACCAGATGCCCATCCATCTTCTGGCCCATGACCAGGTACGCAGCGTTTATGTCGTTCATCTCCTCACAGATGCACTGCAGCCCGTCACGCAGCCAGAGCACGGTTTTACGCAGGTCCCTCTCCGTCACGCCGTTCATTTTGTAGATGGTTCGACTCTTGGTCTCTGGGACGATCTTGGTATCCCCGTTGATGTAGGAGATCTCCTTTACCTTGATCTTGAGAGCTGGGGTGGCAGAGAAGAAAGTTTTCAAGTATGTCGTTATAGCTACTCCCAGTTGAAAGTTTGGACACAGCTTCTCATTCATTTTTTTCTTTATGTTTATGGTTTTCTACATTTTATATACATACAGAAGACATCAAATGTATGATACAAGACATATGGAATTTGAAGCTAAGAAAAAATGACTTTACTAAATATTTTGTGTATTTTATATTCAGATTCGTCCTTTGCTTTGTTGACATCACTGCAAACCCTTGGACTTCTCTCAATGAGCTTCATAGTGAAGTCTCCTGGAATGGTTTTCATTCACAGCTGCGCCTTGTCAAGGTCAAAGAATGCCAAGAGCGCAAAGTAGTGATCAAAGCAAAGGGCGGCTATTAATTATTATTAAATTAATTATTTTGGGTTTATTTTTTTTGTTTACTACATTCCATATGTGTCCATTCAGTTTTGTGTGAATGAAAATCATGAAAAACAAAACTGAAAAAGTGTCCAAACTGGTAGTGTAGTTACAGCTTGGTCATGTGACAATAGCATGTTTTGAAGGGGGATATATTGCTGCAAAAAATATCCTGATAAATGATAATATCTGAGCAGGATAAGCCCCGCAAACCTTTTTTCTCAATGAAACATATTTTAAAAAAACATGAACTGCAATGAATAAGTAAATAAAACACTTCATAGTAATTAGTTTCTGTAATGAGTCATAGAATTAAATTTTCTGACCCTCTACAGCTTAAAAAAGTTTCTGTATTATGAAACATATATAAAAGGTTTCACACTTGTGCAAAGAAATATACACACAATACACATAATAAATAGTCATCTTAGGATATATATATAGTTATTATACCATTATACCATAGCTATTGAAAAGTCTATATATATACAAATTTGATATATTTTACTCACCAAAGTCGTTTTTACACAGGTTGTCTACGATCTCATTGTCGTTTTCATCTGTTTCCTTGCAAGCATCGCACACTCTGGGAACTACAGATCAAACATTCAGCAAAATCAACAATTTGGTCAGTTCATAAAAGCTTTTTTTTCGTTTTTTGAAGAAACTTGAATTATTAAATTTTGATTTGCTGTTCTACTGTTTCAACATATTCAAGACAGATATGAATGACGATAAAACTACCACCCACTATGCACTAATGGTATGATAAGAAACTAGTCAATCATTTTATTAACAAATCAGCAGTCAGACCATTCGCACTTGTCCTGGTTTGTATCTAGTTTGACCCCAGTTTAGTCCTGTTTTAGTCCTGGCTTAGTGCTGGTCTAGTCCAGGTTTATTTATAGGTTTAATCCCAGGTTTTTGTGATTGCAGCCTCAGTTACAAATATGAGTTTTGAATTGTTGTCATCATTCATGACCACAATTGAAATGCGTAAGTATAGTATATTAATGGGCATTTTAACATGATAATAACAAGTACTATTAGCTTTATATTTGCATGTTAGGAAAAGTTATTATTTTCCCCTGTAATTTCATCCATAAATTAACCATAGTTTAAAACATCTCTAGCCTACCTTCTTTGGTGGCTGGCACAACCGTCCCTAGATTGGCCGGTGGAATACACAAATCATTATCTAGAGGAAAGCGTTCACACTCCAGCATCTTGGGCCAGGGAAACCCGAAGGCGGACATGACGGGTGCGCACCCGTTCCTCACGCTCTCACACAGGGACCTACACGGCTGAATGGGCTCATCCAGATCATCCAAGCACACTGGAGCAAACAGGGAGCAGAGGAACTTTCTTGTGTCCGGATGGCATTGCTTTTGGACCAATGGGATCCAGGAAGAAGCCTGCTGTAGCACCTCGTTCATGGTCTCGTGTCCAAGAAGATTTGGAAGACGCATTTCAGTGTATTCGATGTCATGGCAGAGGAGCAGGTTGGTGGGAATTGGCTTGCAGTGGTTCTTTTTGTAGAATAGATCATGCTGTCCAAAGCTGTAAAGGCCGTGGATGGCTTGAGTGTAAGGTAAGGCGAGGAGAAGGGTGAGGGCCAGACTAGCGTGGATCTCCATGGTGACTGGCTTTTCTGGGTTGTGGACTACTGCTGCTGCTGGTGCCACAGTTTTCTTCTTGTCTGGGAGGAGTCCAGGCCTGCACACACTCCCAGGATCAAGTGACTGTGGACAGATGGAACCCCCCTCCCGGCTTCCCCTGCACCCCATGAATCCTGCTGCTGACAGAGGCTTTACACACACACAAGCTTTGGGATAAATTTAGTGTCTGGTACGTTGTCACTACCAGGATTTTTCTACTTTTACACTACCGGTTTAAAGTTTGTACACGCATTTTCATGTATTTTTCTTCTTTATTTCCATGATTAATTGCATCGTAGATTCTCACTGAAGGCATCAAAACTTTGAATGGACACATATGGAATGTAGTAAACAAAAATTACACTCAAAATAACTCTAAACGTGTATTAGGTTAAAAATAGCTACCCTTTGCTTTGATCATTGCTTTAAATTCTTGGCATTCCTTGACCCTGACATTGTATACCTGTGAAAACCATTTCAGGAGACTTAATCATGAAGCTCATGAAGAGCAGGCCAAGGGTTTGCAGCACTACCAACAAAGCAAAGGGTGGCTACTTTGAGGATCTGAATATTAAACAATGTTAAAATGTTGTCACCTTATCAAAAACATAGCTGGAGTTGTGTTTAAAAACAGTGGAGGTTCTGTATTTCTACATGACATCACAAGGTGGAACAGAGTGTTTTCTGTTTAAGAGGAGAACTCAGCCTAAATATGCAGAATTTGTTTGTTAAACATGTGTGAATGAAACAAAACACAACTCTGCGTATGTTTTTGATGAGGAAACAGCATAATATGGACCCTTTAAGGTGGGAAATGGCTGTTTGTTTGTTTTTGTCTTATAAACAAAAATTAGTTTTGCCCCAGTACAGCAGCTGGTAGGAAAAGCACTTTGATCTGTCTGCATCTAATTATGTTTAATTGTGTGTAAAAGCGTTTTTTATCATCAGAGAACCAGGAAGTAACACTGGTGCCTTTTTAGCATGCTAGTTGCTGTGATAGCAAAACAAAGAATGAGTAAGATTCTAGCTCAAGATTTAAAGATGCAGTTTTAAACTTTTAACCATTTTAAATGTTGTTTGCGCTAATCTAAGTCTGGAATAGTCTTGATGCTGAAGTGATCCAGTTTTGTGAGGTCATCTTCCAAACAGACCTAAACATTCCAAATCCTGTACATCTGCGATTGAAACCAGGGCACCTTGTGTCTTTGTAAATTCATTCACGTTTATTGGTTCATTTCAACTCTTCACTAGGAGGTATCTGTTAGCATTATATTGACAATAGCTGTGCTGATAATTTGCCTTTTTGAGATGCTCCACTCCTCATCGTTGCCATGACATCAGGCAACTATCTAAGCGTTAAAGTTTTGCAAATTTGTTCCCATACATACATTATATTGTGCAATATTTTACAGATACAAAATAACTTTATCAATGTTTAAGTGGGTAAATTCACATGGATCAAAGCTTTCAGTGGATAAGAAGTATTTCAACTTTGTTACTTTATTAACTTAAATTTGCACTATGTATCTTTTTTTTTGTAGAGGGAATGCCAGCTACTTGTCTCCATGAAAATATTATTTCTTGGCAATAAAAGCAAAATAGATGAGTTAAATGCCGTACAGTAGGACATTCCAGACAAATCAATAAAAACGCAAGCAGATGGTGGACTCTCTGCCAGAAAAGTTACATAGGGCACTTTCAACGATAATATCCTTTTAAAATAATTATTCACCCATGCAGCAGGATGGATGCATTGTATACTATACCTTTTTAGCTGTCTACCTTGTTATTATAAAGTTATTTCATCAAGTCAAACAATGTTATTGAGGTTGCTGCATTGCTATCCATGAAGTAACAAAGACAGGTTTATAAAGGCAATAATCATAACAACCCCACCTTAAGTTTTCTTTTTACTTACACTACCAGTCAAAAGTTTGGACACGCCCTCTCATTGAGTGTTTTTTTTTAGGTTTACTACTTTCTACATTTTATATACATACAGAAGACATCAACTATATGATGCAAGATATCAAGATATATGGAATTATGTAGTAAACAAAAAAGTGAAATAACAAAGCTAATTTTATTTATTTATTTATTTTTTCATTTAAAGCTCATAAAAGTCAATTTTGTGTAACACAGGACCTTTAACCAATCCTGGAAGTTACCATGGTGCCTTCCTCACATGCAACCCAGTGCCCCCTCACACAGGCCGGGCCCTCCGGAGTTCACGCGGGCTGATGCTCTCTCCGACCGAGACTGTAAATACTTGTGCAGTGTTGTCACTGGGGGCATTTATCGGCGTGCAGTGGAGCGTTCATTTTCCATCATTAGGCGTCTGCTGGTGAGATCCGTGGGGCAGGACTGCGGCGGTGGACCTGGTGAAATATGGTTTGTCCCGGTTTGAGAGGCAGACCCCCCTCCCTCCTCTGAGCGAGGCTGAAACCCAAGCAGTGGCGTATCCGGGAGTCCCCCGCAGCTGCTGTCTGCTCCACACTACTCTAACCCTGCCCATAGACGCTCATTCATTCATACATCTACTACGTCAACATGAGACTCCCTGTGAGGCTTGTAAAAGGTTGTGTAGTAAGTATGGGCCCAGTAGTGAAACATGTAGTGCTGACATTTTCATTATTTTATTGTGAATCACCAGTTGCAGCCATAGGTGTATTCAGTTACATTTACTTGAGTACCTTTTTAAAGAATTAGTAGCCTACTTTTCAGAGTACTTAAGCATACTTTAAATCCTAGTAACCAAGTAATATTTTTATTGAAGTAACTGACTTACTTGAGCGAATGTTTTAGTTATTCCTCTGCATGTGACAAAAGCTTTATGTTGACAATATTAAACTGAACATTTGTGTTTCTTGTACCCAGGCCCAGTCTACAGGGCAGGGGTGCAAAAGTTTGCATTGCAACCTCATTTCAAATATTTGCAGGTTAATTTTAGGTGAGAAAATACCAGATTTTGTGCATTATTTAATGTTTCTCCTTCAAATTACATTAAATTATGAATCAGATGTTGCGATGGGCCACTTACTCTTTAAGTTACTCATACTTGAGTGGTAGTTTCCCAAATACTTTTTTACTCTTAAGTAATTTCTTAGACCACTACTTTGTACTGCTACTTGAAGTAATATTATATGAAACTAACGTTACTCTGTACAATGTTTGGCTAGTCTGATTACAGCGTGGTTGCTTTTTGTTCTAAAAACATGTAAATGATTCTGTCCCTGATTTTTACTGTCATAAACAGTTTATTTAAAACGTTTTGCAAGTTATTCCTCACCGACACTGATTTAATTACTCACTGCATGAGTTTTAAGCACATTTCACAACTTTCAACAACTTTTTTTGATTGTCTGGTAATTGTAACAACAATTAGCATACTAACAGAAACCTGAAGTTATGTTTTGCTTCATTCACACATGTTTGAGTAATCCTGGATTATTAGGTTGTCTGCATCTCTAAAACTCAAAATGCTCTGTTCCTCCATTTTTAGCTTTAATATTTTAGGTTAAACTTAAGTGGCTGCTTTTATTTTTGAATATAATCACAGACGGTCTCTAATATCTGCTGGTGCACCAAGAACTAAAGCAGTTTCAATGAGGCTTAAACAATAGCTGTAACTTCAAAGTTAAGCAAATCCAGGGCTGTAAATTATTCAAATTATTCTAGTGAAGGTGTTTGAAATTTAAAAACTCACCAGAGCAATGTATTTTGTGATGTGGGGAAACAACATTATAACACAGACCAAATATAGTGCAACATAGGCGTTAAGCTAAGAGTCTCAGAACAAAATTAAAGTAGACAACACTGAGGCAGTTCCTGACACTGGGCGAGTGTTAAAGGTTTACAGCCGCTCTGCCCATTATCCCCTTCTCTTCAAAGTCCTGCTGCTGTTTAAGTGGCACAGACTCCGTTAACCTGTCTCACGGGGTCACAGCCTGACCCCTGTCCAGAGATGTGCCCACTATAAACACTGTACTGCGTGGTTAGCCCGTAGCATGTGGGACAACTTCTCACACCAAAGCTGACAGAGGAGCGCTGAGGCTCGGGGGTAAGCTGATCCTGACCAACTTCCCCGACCACACTCCAAATGAGACACTGCACGCTCCAGCTGTATCCACTTCTATAACCAGCTGTACCTTTGACCTATTTCTGACAGTTTCCATAAAGAATAGCTAAATGTTTGGGGCTTTGACACTATTTCTCTTTGAAAAAACTCTCATTATCTTACAAAATTAGTTTTATTCTAATTTGGACATAATGATTTATTTGGCATGTAACAACAATGACAAAGGGTGGCACGTGGCTGGGTGAATAACACGCTTGCATCACATCAAGAAAGTCTGGGGTTCAATTGCCGGGCGGCAGCATCTACGTGGAATTTGCAGGTTCTGCCTGTGTCTGGGTGGATTCCTACAGGCTCCAACCTAAAACATGCACATCATGAAAAATCCTCTAGCTAAGGTCCTGACTAAGACTAACTCAAGATCTGGAGATGGGTCCCTGGTTGCTCTAAGTGGTCCACTGTTCCTGACAGTTTGACAGGTCCCACACGGGGAATCAATAAAATATGTACCATTTGATACTCTGCACTGTAATCAGCAGCCTCCCAATAGAGGCCACAGTTAGTGCAGTGAATGTGCAGAAACAAATGCTTTTATAACCCTTTTACCTACAGTATGTATCAGCACGCTATATCCACAGGGAGCCACTGTTCGCCCCTCACATGGCTCCAGCTCTAATGAGCTTGTTAACACAATCATATTTGTGCGCTGACATTTGGGTTGGAATGCATCTGATCAGAGGAGTAATCCCATTACAGTGCACTCTCATATAGATTATGCCTGCTCTTGGGACATCATGAACGCTTTGTACTTTGTACTGGCCCTGCATGGGCCCATTCTGTATGAATGGATGCACATTTAGTACATTCTGTTTTTGAAGGAATCCAATCTAAAAGGAGGGCAGACCTTTAAAGCTACCATCTGTAATGAAATTGGTCAACCTGCCCCTGTTGTATTCTCACATAACACCACTAGATGCTAGCTACGTTAGTTGCTGCCTGATAGGCCAGGTCTCATTTCTGTTTCCTCGATTCCTTCTCCTTGATTCCTCTCCTCGATTCGGCAGGAAATGGGTGAGGAAGTCCCACCC
Source organism: Taenioides sp. WSHXM2023 (assembly GCA_029959045.1). Classification (NCBI taxonomy): domain Eukaryota; kingdom Metazoa; phylum Chordata; class Actinopteri; order Gobiiformes; family Gobiidae; genus Taenioides; species Taenioides sp. WSHXM2023. The sequence continues at coordinate 13,910,387 of CM057090.1, forward strand.
ACAGAGGAGACACAGGGAGGAGAGAATATAAACTTCTCACTGAGACCAATACAGTTTAATTATTTTATCTGATGTCTGCCTCCTGAAGCCTCCCTCATGTTTACTCCTTCATTCCGTGGTTTTCTTTGGGACACCACTTAATATTACACATTTGATTGACAGCTGAAAAATGGAGGATAGAGGAGAGGACTCAAGGAGAAGGAAGCGAGGAAAGAGAAATGAGGTGAAACAGGTTTCACATCTGCCATCTACTGGTGAAACAAAGCAAATAAACCTACAGATGGTAGGGTATATTTTAATTCAGATTTACTCCAAAAAGTTGCTCCTACCATCAAAGGTTTTGTTTGAAAAATAATATATGAATGCTAATGCAAATTTCAGATCTTAATAAAAGCCACAAACAAAGCCTTTACCACAAATTTATTATTATTTATTATTATTATTATTATTATTATTATTATTATTATTATTATTATTATTATTATTATTATTATTATTATTTAAATAAAAGTTAGCACTGAGATAGCATTCAGACACAAATACCTATGTTTGTAAACACAGATGTGTCCTCCAGTGAAGTTTTCAATAACTGACCACCTCTAATGGAGGAAAGGGCTTAAATGGCTTGAAAAAAAAAAAACAGATAAAAACAGATAAATGTTTAAAATTTGTTGGGCTGATACAATGGTGTCCTGACAGGGCGATTAAAGCGTGGTAAAAAGACTGGTAAAAATCATGCTTTGCTCGGGATGTTTGTGTTTCTTATCCAAAATAATCATAAATGCATTGGAGGAAGGTTTATTCCACACCACATCCACATGTCACTGTGACAAACAGCCGTGCCCTTTGACCTGTGGCTACAAAGGCTCTGAGCACCAAAGTGTGAGGAAGTATTCAGTGAATGGCCTGCTCCTGATCTCTTCTCCATCTGGACATGTTCCCCTGAGGTTCATACAGCCTCCATTTACACGTTTCTCACATTAGAAACACAGACACATACTTTTTATTGAACAGCTCTTGAAAATGCATAAACGTTACTTTTAAGAGTTGTAAGAAGTAGGAAGATGAACTTGCAGTGTTGTGAAAGCACTTCTATCATGAAGCTTAAAGATAATGAGGATTAACAAAACGTATATAGACAAATGTTATTTTGGTCATGCAGTGTTACAGGTATCAAAATCTGGACAAGCTAAAGTAGGGCTGTCCCCGGCAACTGTCATGGATGGTTTAGTGTTGACAGTTTGTGTTGTGAAATCTAATCTGACGTAGCTGTGTGGAGGTGGCGGGGTGAGGGGAACTGAAAGGCAGTCCTGAAGGCAGTGGGTTAGCACTGACCCCTGGTGACCCCAGAATACCAGACAGCGGCAGAGGGGTAAATAAAGCTCTGACATTTACCCACAACAAGGACACATTCTGTAAGAGGGTCCCCACTATGACAGGCTCTGGCCAGGCTCAACCAAAGCCACATCAGCCTGCACTCACCCAGAGCCTTGCCAGAACCAAAACAGCCCTGGTGTCAACAGTTATTTTACAAAACACTAGTGTGATCCTGATGGCTAAAGAATTATACTATATATATTATAGGTTTATGATGGTGTGCCGTACTGTTTTGTTTCCTGCTTTTGTATATTTAAGGAAAATTGCTGTGCAGGAGCATGGTTGACGTAGGCTTGTGGACTGAGCATTGGACAGAATCTTACTGCTAACTGTAAAGAGGGTTTGAATAGGGCCCTGGAGAGATAATTAAGATTGTTAAATTACTCAAACATCCATGGATGACATCTAAAACCTCTTCATGCATGGTTTTGATGATTTTAAAATGTGGTAAAAAGCTCCAAAAGGTCAATTTTAGCATAATACCCCCTCTTGAATAAATATAAGATGTATAAATAAGGTCTGCCTAGGTTTCAGTGATCTCACCAGAACCAGCCTTTTAATAAAGAGAACACCATGAAAAAAAGTGAAGCGTGAATCCTTCCTCTGGTTGGACTCTGAGGGAATCTCCAGCTCTTTATGGCCCTGGGTTTTCTTCATGGCGTCTGATGACTGCAGCTACTGTGTGTGCAGTTATAATAGCACAGGGCCCATGGAACAGGCCTGGAGGAGAGCCCCACTGAGCAGGAGGAAAGCACCTCACCCTAAACTACATTATAGACGCTCTAAACTGGCCTCACTTTAACTACATGATGGATCCTCTTGACGCACAGGCTTTTCCAACCTCAAACATTCACAAACCTCTCCTTTAGAGACTTAGTAGGTAACCAAATAATACACTAAAATAATACTTTGGTTATGTTCACTGTATTGAAAAACTTAGAAAATATGTGGCCTTACTGTGAGCTGACTTGTATTACCACAAACCTGACTGACCATGAGGGTATGCCTAAAAAGTCAACAATTTCACAAAAACATTAAATAAAAGGCATACTGAACCTTATACTGAAAACGTGTCTACATCTGACCCATCTTTCAATGCCACTGAAGCAACTTATCTCTAGATCTTGAGCTAGTCTTGGTCAAAACTACTTTAGCTAAAGATTTTACCTATTGTGCATGTTTTGGGTTGATGAGGAAACCAGTGTGTCTGGCGAAAACCCACCCAGACACAGGGAGAACATGCAAACTTCACAGTCTGGGAGTCAAATCCTGTTGCTGTGAGGTGAAAGTGCTAGCCACTCAGCAACAGTACTGCTAAAACACAAATTCTATCAGATTTTTGCTGATCTTTGCAACAAAACAAACCACTGAGGCCCAGAAGATTATAAGTCATCGTTTATTTTTAACCTTCTGTGATATGACGTCATTGCCAATAGTTAGATTTTCACTGTTCTGTTCTTATGCAACAAAAACTATTCTGCACTTTAACAGACATGTGCTTATATGTCTTTGTAAGTCCATTTCTTTAGTCCATTTCTGGCAGAGAGGGTATAGAGATCCTTGGAGCGGGCCCAGAATGTGTGCGCTGTGTGGCGGGTCTCCAGGAGTGACGTATGTGGATCAGCTCACACATGCACTCACTTAGGCTAACTTAATTCATGCTCACTGTGTGGGGTTTACAGCTGCTGGTACCACTGGAACTGTACACAAGAAACATAAAACCTGTGTCCTGTTTTTTTGTTTGTTTTATTAGTGGCATTTACATAGTGAATATATGAATTGAAAGACATGGAAACTTTGTTTGCATACAAAGAGCTTCCAAAGTTGGTCCAGTTGAGGAAAGGATTGATTTGGGATTAAGAGTTTAGATGAACCTAGCTGTGTTGATATTTATATCATGACCTAAAAGACATACTAAACTCCTTTGTGGCATATTATGAGCAACTGTAAACCAAACCTCACTCAGCAAATCCAGAGGCTATAAATAATTTTCTCTACTCACTTAACCATCAATAGGAACCGAACAAAATTAGAGAAAAAAAAAAAAAATTGAAATAACAGAAAAGGACTCATTTCAAAATTGAAAAATAATAAAATGGCTAAAGAGGATGATTATCCAGCAGAGTGGTACAAATATTTGACACTCCCCTTAAGACTTGTGTTGATCCTGTTTAAATGAACAGGTGGTGGGGTGGTCTAATCTAAAAAACATTCACATTTTCTGCTGCCCTGAGATCCTCCAGCAGAATAGTACTGGAAAGGCGGCTCACCGTGAGTGTATGTCCTGACTTTGGGAATAACTAGGAGCGCGCTGCCGGAGGAGCGCAGGGTCCATCGTGTTCACAGTAGTGTAAATATGTGTAAATAGTAGTGTAAATATGCAGAATAGTTTTTGTACCCCTGTAGACCTGGACCTGTTATACCACCATCTTGGAAACGAGCAGTGATCTCAGTGATTTTTAAATGGGGTAAAGATAGAACTCTTACCATCCAATATTACTGATAATATTAACGTGCTCTTAATAAAATGAAAAACACAGAATCTATAACAGAACCTGTTACCAGGGTTTACCTATTCCAGCCACTGTCAGTTCAGATATTCTCCAACAGAGTGAGTGGAGAGTGGACTGGAATGATCTAAAATTTAATTTGGGGAAACAAAAAACAAGAACGAAATTTCAGACATTACAGTTACAAAGATTGTTGGCTAAATGGAGAGAGATTGATTAGTCATATTTTGTCCGTCTCCAGTCTGTGCTTGGTGATCAGCCTCTTCTAAAAAACATTTAGACTCACACCTGTTGCCTGCACCAATAAATATATGGAGTAAAATACTTAAGAACAAAAGTGCTGAAGGAAGTGCCAGATTTATACAATGGCCAGCTTTTGGTTCTGAATTTTTACCTGCAAAGACAGATTATGGGTACTTGGACAAATTGGACAAATAAGACAAATAAAGGTGTTTTGAAAAGTTACATGGAACTTTCTGACAAACATAATTTGGGCAAACATGACCTCTTATATACTGTATTAGATATTTCCAGTTAAGATATTGTTTTTGATAGAATCAAATTTACAATTGCAGCTATTTTTATTAATGATAAATAATTGAGGAACTATGGATGGAGCACTAAAAAGTCCCAGACACTTACACACTATTCAAATTTGTAACCCTTTTTCTGTACTTTGTTAACCATCATGGACTACCTTCTTCAAAGAGCCTCCTATAGCTGCCATACAGATCCCTGCTCGTCTCTACACTACAAGAAGCAGACCCATAATGCTTGTATATTCCAGTTAGCCAAATCATTTAAATATGTGCAGTTTCTCCTCAAAGTGAAAGGACAAAATGAGCTCCACATGGGACAGTGTGCTTTGTGCTGCCCGCCTCTTGTTCACTGTACCTCCCACATGTGCCTTAATGCACAAGCACTAATGGGTCCATCAAAAAGTGAACAAATAATGGCCATTTCACTCATCAATGATCAACCCTTTCTGCCTGTATTTACTTCCTCCTATTCACCCGTTCTTTATTGCAGAAGGTGCCATGGGCTTCCACAAATATGGAAACATAGCTGACCCTGTGGCCTTTAAAAACAGAGATGAGTTTCATGCTTTAAAATATGAAGGGGTGGGTTCAGTTTGATATCTGAAGATGGAGAAGAACAATATTTGGGTCCACACTCTGTATTGACATTGTACACACAGATTTGATGACTGCCTTGTGCTTGGAGTCCCTGGAGACACAAATTGCTGAGAGGAGACATGAGGAGACAAAGTGACTGCTCTGTTGGAAAAACCTGACCCGGCTCTGTCTTGTCTCCTCGCTGAGAGCTGCAGACTAAAATGGGGTGGTGTTTTTGGAGCAGACAAAGCTAACCTGTGGGGGGGACCTTGTCTTTGGTGTATTGGTATTTGGTGTAGGGGGATTTGAACCTGAGGCTGGGTGTAAATCTATGGTCCAGAGCAGCCTTGACATTCCTGTGCAGATGGTGCCCTCCTGCGGGGCACTGAGGGTTCCATCAGAGCCAGGGCCCTGCACCTGCCCCTGGGTGTTCCACTGACAGCACACTTGTGGCAGCTGCAGCAGCTACTGAAAGACTGGCATTTCAAATCATGCTTTATTTTGTTGCTATGAAACACACGGCCACTACTGTCTACACTATACTACTACTATTTCTGGAGTCGGGTTTATTTTATTCACACATTTAAGTAAACCTGCATTATTATGATGTCTACATCTCCAAACTCAAAATGCTCCAAGTTAACAACTTTTTTAGCCTCAAAGCCTCAATTGTGCCGATTTACTCTGCAATACACTAGAATCACCATAAGATGTTGCCTTAAAAAAAAAAAAAAAAAAAAAACTTCAGAGATTGCCACTAAGTCTACAATATCTTCTGGTGTACAGAGGAGTGAATTAGTTTCAGCAAGGCTAAACAGCTGTAGTTTCAAAGTTTGGCAATTTCAGTGCTGCAAATTATCCAAATAATTCTAGTTAGGATGTATGGAGTTTAGAAACATGAGAGCGCTTCCTGTATCACTACTCAATGACATCACAAGGTGGAACAGTCTCCAGATACAAATCCAGATATGTTTTGAATGAGTAAATAATATAATGTAGATAAATGTGATCTAGAGATGGTAAACCTTTTAAGAACTTTGGACATCTTTAAAGATTAACATAAAAAAAAAAAAAAAAACAAGAATGGATAACTAGGGCATCCCCTATCCTGAGCCCTAAAAAAGAAAAACCTTGAGGAGAACCACAGTGAAGGAGAGATCCTCTAATGGAGAGTAAATGTGTCCAGGTGAATCAGGACTAAACCAGATGCAAGCACCTTCCAATGTATTTTATTCTTTAAGTTAGCTTTCCATAGAAGCCATTGAATTAACTCGATTAGCCTTTGTCAAGTTGTGCAGTTCAAAAATTACCATGCTGCATCCGGGAATGATCGCTTGTGTGGTTGTGTGGGAAGTTTGAGTAATGAAATGGTAAAATAAGTTTTCTTTGATACAACATCAACATCTGTTTGTGATAGCTAACTTAATGCTGCTGCTTCAGGTTATTTTCATGTTTTTTGTTTTTTTTTTCTGTATTAGTAAGTAAAAGTTGGCATAATTTGGTCAAACCCCTTGGCTTTGTTTATTGACAGCAGAAAAGGTAGGCTGCCCTGGGGGTATTCTATCAAAGTGACTTAACAAAACTAGGCTTATCCCTAAATCCTGAGCTGAAACTGGCTCCATCTCCAGTTTAAGCCTCAACTCGTTCCATTACAGAAATTAGTCTGACCACAGCTAACTCAGGCCTGAAGTTTAAGCTGAGCTTTGTGCGCGCTTCCGGTAAGAAGGCCAGATCAGTGGAGCAACAACATCACGGGAAATGGTCCAAAAATTGATGTTTTTTATGATCTGACTAAACGAGAGAGGAACCACAGCGCGCAGCCGCAGTTTGATTTGGGCCATGGAACTTTTCCGGTCATTCTGATGTGAGGAGTGAGAGGAAAGACACGATTCCCTCTTCCTCCCCTGTTCGCTCCCGCTCCTCTCCCGGTGGCTCCGCGGGTAGAGAGGAGGCTGACTGCGTGGTGCAGAGTGCAGCGTCCACACACACGTGTCCCGTGCGTAGGAGTGTTTGGACTGTAAAAGTCACTTTTTCAACTGTATCAGACAGAAACAGGTGTTCTGACACAGGTGTGTGACTGCACGTGCTGAAACTTTTGACTGATTTGTTTCTTTAGATGTTCTTTGAGACAGAGCTAAAATAATCTTGACTGTTAGCCTGGTCCAGACCAGGTTTGTGCCCGGGTGCTTGTTACGGGGGCAACTCAGTGCTACCTCTGGTTAGTCACTTTGGTGGAACAAAACTGAGGATTTGACAAGCCTGGATTGCCCAAATTAGCCAAAACACTGATGGCACCTAAAACATACATGGGGAGTTAGTGTAAATCCTATAGCGCACTGGAACTAAGCCCAACTGAGAACCACATACCACTGATAATGATGGAATGATGGAATAAGGTGAGCGCACGATCCCAGGGTTGACGGTTGGGAATCCGCTTTACGCAGCTGACTTTCTAGAGTTTGGGATGACTAGCGCGGAATTACTTGCGTCCTCCTTGGCACAATGCCAACTATACAGCCAGATTCATTGTTAGAGAAGGCATGCTTAGAGTTGAAATTATATTTAAAATGAGTTTACCTTGTCCTATTCTTGAAGGCGCACCACTGTGCGTAAAGGACCTGGTACGGCGAGTGCAGCAAAGCAGCGTGGTACAGATGCGTAAGAATTTGGAAATTTTATGAATGAAGAGGTTACCCGGGGCGTTACCTGTTACTGCAGATGAAGGCGCGCGGCGACGCGCACTTGGCTCAAGCAGAGAAACTACGAAAAACATGGAGTGTGTGACAATTTGGACATTTTTGTGAGTGGTCAAGAACAGTAGGCATTCAGTACCTGTCGCCAAAGACTAGAGCGCACGAGAATGCGCCATGAAGCTCAGCGTGTTGCGAGAGTGAAGCGGTGCTGGGCTAGCAGTCAGATGGCGGCACTAAAAAGATCAATGATTTAAGAATTTGGATATTTTCATGAATATGGCCTAAAGGATTGGAATTTTACCTGGTCATGAAGGACAGAGCGGCTTACACAGGGACCCGGAAATGCGTGTGGGCAACGAGAAAGGGAGAGCTTAAATAGTCCGCCAGCTCAGGGCCACAGAACTGCAGGTAAGAGCACCTCCAGCATAGACCCTCACAGCCAGTCTTGCCACACTCTCTTGACTCTGACTGTGAAAGCGTATTTAAGTTTATTTGCATAAATTTAGGTTTGTATCCTTCTGTGCACCACTCCTACTTAAAAGAAAGTTTCAGCAGTGTTAATTCCCAGATTTTCCATAGGGATAGTACAAGATCTCGTGTCACAAGATCTTATGAGACAAAAGATTGTGCACAGAAGAGAAAAATTATCTAGCAAGATTTTTTTTAGTGTTTACATTTAGATGGGACAAAAAGGGTTGCATGTTGATGCGTTACATCCAAAAAGCTGTATTAGAATGGAAACAAAAATATGAAATCAAATAAATGAAAAAAATGTGAGGGCAAAATTGGAAACTAAATTGTGAAAGATATATATTAGAATGCATGTTAAAATCTCATCTTGTCTCGTTCTCGTGGACCCAGTCTCTATCTTGTCTTGTCTTGTGGAAATTGTCTCGTCCCGTCCATAATTCTTGTTAATTCTCATAAATTCCTGAAACTACCATGAAAATTTTCCCACTTTCAAAATTCACAAGATTCACAAAATTCTCCATATGAGTCCTACAGCCCTATAGCTTTCCCCCGGCAGAGGTCAAAGGTGAGCCAAGGGTGTTGGACGTCTTCACATGTTCAGAGGCTCTCTTTAAGGCAACATTCACACCCCTGCCTCCACTCAGATCTATTGGGGCTCCAGTTACTGGCAGTTCAGAGGTTGAGATATTATTACTGTCAACACAAGGCCACGGCCAGCTCCAGATGAGACGTTTTATGGCTTTAGACAAACGAGCCACATGCACAAACGGAAGACTATAAAATTGAAACGTAAAGTGGTTGAAAATAACGAGCAGGGTAAAGATGATTTTCGAATCGTCCATTGCGCAGAAGAATGGTGCGCCTCCTGTTTTGCTCCCATCTGTTTTATATATATCAGGGCCAAAAACATTGCTGATTTGATTGGAGCCAAATGTGAGGCTTGGGGCTCCATGGTACATGCGGAGGGTTTAGGCTCTGAGCTGTGGCCCCTCTTCCAGTCACTGCGATTTGGGTCTGCATATGTGCAAGCCTGTTAGTTCAGCTCCATTTTAGCTCTCTTTAGTGGCTTTGGGAACAACATTAAGAAGGACCCCTGAGCAAATGTTGATGTTCATATATTATTCAGTCATTTGGGGCTCAAACTCAACCGTGACCAAACAAACTCAGAACGTGAAATTAGCCATTTGTAGCAATAACCTTGATAATTATCAGCTGACTTCATAGGGTTAAGTCTCCAAGTCTGGTTTGAGTTTGCAATGTCCTTCAGTTTGTTAAAGAAGGTCGGAAAGTGTAACATTTCTAGAGCTAAACTTTGACTACTTCAAATTTAAGAAACTATAGTCTGCCAGGGCAGGGCTCACATAAAGATACTTTCAATGAACTGACATTTGACAAGTATAATATAATCCACAATCAGGCAATCTTGTTCAGATTGTTTAAATTTCATGTTCCCATATGTCCAATTATAAAGAACTGATGTTACACCAACTCTTCAATCAGCATAGGTCAGTGTCTAACTGAGAGGTGGAACGCCCAAATGAACCAAAACAACACTGGCGATGTGCATGGACGTACTTCAGCCTATATTAGCAGAAATACAGACGATTATGTTTTTGAAAAACATGCACAAGGTAAATACTTTGTGCATTTGTGGATGGGAAAGATGTGCTTTTCTATCAACTTTAAATGCACTGTACCTCATTTTTTACTAAACATGAAAAACAGAACTAGTTAATTTTAAGTTTTTGCAGTGGTCCAAACTTATTCCTCACTTACCGTGTGCATTCCGAGTATTCCAAAAACAAAGCAAACAACAGCTAGTATGCTAATGCGCACTTCCTGATTCCTGATTACCTTTTCGATTCTTTCAGCAGGAGCTGTTACAGATTGATAATGTACACAACTCAGATCAGAGTGCCACACATATCATTCTGGTGCGAGGTTTCCAATTACTCATTAACTGACAACATATTCCATTTCAATCTATCCATTACTTTTAGAGTTATCTTGAGAGCTAGCAAACATAAATTTAAGCCAATCACATCAACAACCATAAGAATGGAAATTTCTCCAACATCACGTCCAGATGAATCTCCATCAGAAGCAGGCTGTGGATGGCTCCCTGGCATACATCGTCTGCACACTTGTCAAACATGAGAGGGCCTTTGAGAGGAACAGACCACATGGTTTTCATAAAGCTGAGGTAAGCTAGAGTCACACTGTGAATAACTCAATATGTAAACTATACTGAAGCTTTTGTGAAAATTGTAAATTACTGTGATGATAGGTTTGGCATAAATATTGCCAGTTTTGCTTTCTGTAATGTATATTTTTTTCTATATGCAGTCTAGAAAAAATGTCCAGATTCCAGGAAGCATAACAATGATGAAAATGTATGTCATTTATCAGCAGTGACCTTTAAGTAGCCTATCTAATATTTACATTTGTTGGCACATGCTTTTCTCCCATTTCTAATAAATAAAGATAATAAACAGATTCTGAGTTATGATGATGACGTTGAGCTCCTCATTCACTTCAGTAAGATCTAGTCTATATCCACACATAAGCCATTTCTAAATATTAAATTCTAAATATTGAAGAAAATGTACAAATGAAAACCTATGGCTAACATAACACTTCTTCTGGCATCAAACATTACAAATAAGATTCAACTGTTGCAATTACATTTAATTAGAAGTTAATTTGTCCATGTCTAAACTTCCTCATGAGGTAAGACTAAATATAACACAAAATGACTGAGTCCACATGTATTTGGGTTTAAAGGTTTGAAGTTTTAAGCTAAATGCTAGTCCATCTGTTAGTATGTAGCACTTTCATAACATTCACTTCTTGAAGCACATCCTATTGCCTCGAGCTCTGAATCACAAAGCAAAAAACACAGAGTTGTTTAGACGCCAGTAAATATCTCGAGAGAAAGCAAATGGACAAGTGAAATTCAAACCATTGTGTTCTGCCATACATTCTTGAATACAGAGATGGAAACAATAGCTTGAACATAACAATATACTGAATACCTACATTAAAATCTGTTTTGTCACATGCCCTGGTACCACTTTGTAATAACTACACCATAATAAAGCATGAACAAAGTCTTAAAGGGCTCATACTACACTATTTTCTGATCTATGTCATGATGTATAACTCCATTCCACCTTGTGATGTCTTGTGGTAATACAAGAAGAGCTCCGCTGTGTTTTTAAACTCCATACACCTTCACTAGAGTCATTTCAGCCAAACGAAACTCTTCTAAACTAAAGGTAAAAGGTAGCTGCTAACTTGTGGACAGACTAATAAGGCAAGGTTACTCAAATGTGAGAATAAAAACAAACACAGCTCCAGGGTTAGGTGGTTTTTGACATTGCAAATAGTGAATTGTCCAGCTTTAGAAATTAAGCAGTTAGAGTATTAATTATGATAGGGTAGTTACTAAGGCTAAATATGAATAAACTACTTATTACATATGAATTAAGTCTTATTTATATTTTATTAAGACCAATTCAAATGTTGTCCTTATAAGTGTTATAATACGACCCTATTAGAGTAATGCATTCTGAATACTTAATACTTTCACACTGAATTGCATTATATTATAATGTAAAATTACTTAATGAAAGGTGGCTACTTTGAGGATTTGAATATAAAATATATATATATAAAACAATGTAGTTACTTTTTTTCTTTTCTATAATTACATATATCTGGCATCATGTATTTGATGTCTTCCGTATGTATATAAAACGTATAAAGTTGTAAATGTAGAAAAAAAAAACATTGAATGAGAGAGTGTGTCCAAACTTTTGACTAGTAGTGTACTAGTCTTTATTCTGACAAGGGGAAAATGTCCATACATAACCAGTCAAGAAGAACATTTCTCCAATGAAGTTACTCTGGAGTCTTGTTTTAATTCAGTCTACCTCTTGCTTTATTAATAACATCAGCTTGTTTTATCAGTTTCCATCACTTACCCAAATGGCAAACCTTCAAGCAAAAGGTACTTAGCAGATTTTTGTCTATTTTTGTGGAATGATCTTGGTGCTCTTAGGCAGATCACCAGATACGGTGAGATCTGTTCCATCTACATAAAGTGAGTCCAGCAAAAACCACAAACAAGACTTGTCAAAAACACAAGAGGTGCAAAAAAGTGGCAGAACTAAGTCAATAAATAATTTCTCTGCGATGTTGGCTGGCCTCGTACGACACATGTGGATCAGGACACCATGTTTATTAGGTTTGGTGAAGGATCTGATAGAGCTCTTCATTTTTCCAGGGCAGTGCATTTGGACCAGCAAACAAAGAGAAAGTCAAGGCATAAAACCGGCAAAAGTGTGTGCTTGTGTAAATCTCAATATTCATTTAAAACAAAAAACAGATCCATTGCCACTACAAAGCAGTTGTTGGCACCTCATATGGATTGTTTTTCATCTCTACCAAGATGATTATGCGGCGCTGCTGAATCTTATGTGTATCACCAATTAAGAAAACCAAGTACAGAGCAGTAGGAGTGTAACAGGGGAGGTGAAAACCAAGTTGATGATGTTTTGAATATTGGAGCACAAAGATTAAAATGCAAGTTTGCTTTAATTCAAACGATATTGAATAATAAGCTCTTGGAACCATATAGGTGCATCAGAGTGGTAGAAAAGTGTTAAGGTTTGACCAACAAAAAAAGGAAATTTCCACCCTGTCATGATCAAAGTATATTAAATATATTTTAATTACATTAACATTATAAAACACACATTTGCATAGAACAGTCCTTTCCTTTTCAAAGTAGTTCAAGTATTATTACAAAAAAAAAGAATTTATGAAATATTGGTTTACACAGTACAGTTTTGTGTTCATGTGTTTTATGGAAATTACACACATTTTTTAGTTTTTAAATACATTATAGTATATGACATGAAAATAACGATTGCACTAAAGACTTGTCAAGACATTTTTGAATATCATAGTCATATTTGAAACCTTAGATATTAAACTAATACAGATGCGTGATTGTTAAAGTAACAGCTATTATGGTCAAAAGCTCCACCCAAAGCCAAGTGTTTCATTTTCTGCTCACATAAACAAAAGTATTCAATAAATTTATTGGAACATATTTAACGTCTGTTTTTCTTTAAAGTGGCTCATTATAAGAATATAAAACTGCTTTGACTGATTGATCACTTTGAAATGATATGAATCCAATTCTGTTCCACACAGTATCACTAAAATATGGATTTATAGAAGACCAGAGAAGTGTTTGAAGCCCATTTGTTTCATATTAAGAAATAATAGTAAACCAAAGCACACTGAGTAAGTTAGCATAAAATATAAGAAACGCTTAAACAATTTTATGCTGGTAAGTTAAAGGTGTGACCAGTTATTTCACATTTTAACGTTATTTTGTCTTGTACCAACAATTAAAAACATGCATTTATTTAAATGTAATATCCTGTGTTTTCCTCCTCTGACATTTAGTATGAAACTATGACGTACACTGATCATTCTTTTTGTTCATTGTAAATAGCATTATTCAGTTCTAACTGCTTGCTAACAGAAACAAGTTCATTAACTTACTGTTCAAAATTATGTTATTGTTGGAAAAACTCTAGGTGACCTGCCTGGAGTCTAAACTTTTGGAATAATCATAAGTAAAAACAGAAAAGAGGGCAAGCATAGGGGGTGGGTGAAAACAGAAATTTTCAGAGGACCCAAGTCTCAAATACAGGACAATGATTACTCAAACATGCAGTGAAATGTAACTTTGAGTAAGCTAAGGATGAAAGAACAACGTTATGACAAAGTTAAAAGCTACAAACAGCTCCAGATTTGAGATAAGTCCCCTGTAAAATTAGTAGTTGAATAGTTCCACTGAATCCAACATAACCACAATTATTTCAAAATTACTCATATATAACACATTTACCAATAATCTTTCATAATAAAATGTAATCTGTCCATATCTACACTTGTATTTCAGTCTCCAACAGGCTTGCAATGGGAGGCCCTGCTTCTAGCCTGATGCCCCCCACCCCAGTGTCCGAAACCACCGGTGAAATGCTGGGTGTCCGGACACTCAGCGAGGTGGATGAGGAAAAGGTAGGGGTCATTGCTGAGGGGGTAAGTCCAGTGTTTCTTGCTAAGGGAGAGTAGCAGTATCTGGGGTAAGATGGCTTCCTACTAAGACTGTGAGAATGGCTTGGTTTTCTGGGAGGTACTGTCCTTAAACCGGGCTGAGCTACTGCAGTGATGAGAGGGGGAAGGTGCATGAGACAGCTCGCCTCAGAGGCCAAACTCTCACGCCCGCCTTGGAGCTCCTCTTCAGGGAGCATTCCGATATCCGTGAACACCGAAGCTAGCATGTGGTACTGCGGCTCCCAGCCAAGAAGGTAGTCCCAAGCGTAGCTACTTTGCATTTGCTCTTCTAAACCAACCGGAGATGACAAAGAATCCGCAGCTTCCGAAAGAGGAGCGTAACCTCTTGTCCCTATGGTCTCCCCTAGATCGGCAAATTGGACGATCTCTGGGAGCAGACCTTCGCCTCCGCCCTCCTCTTTAAAATTATGTAAGCTTTCAGTGCTAGTGAAACCAGAAATTGGACAAGAAGTTAGCAAGTGTTCTGGGTCAGGTTTGACAGAATTATTTGAAATATTGTCTCCAGGTAATGCAGAATCATGATTTTCTGAAGTTTCATGTGTTGTTTCTCCTTTACGAAAAAATAAATTGTTGATCCACGTTATCTCCTGGTCCTCAGCGGTCTCACCTTCATCTGACCCACGCCCGCTAGAGTCTGAAGGGCTGTACTGTTTGGCCAGGTCCTTCCTCACCACTTGAATACTGGGGTGTTTGACTTCATGCAGGCAGATAATGCTTTGAGATTGTTCACTGGAGCTGTAGAACGAACCCGGGCTTTGACTCAAACTTAAAGCATTGGCAGATGCCTTCTTGACTGCTGAATCTTTTAGTTTATGTGACAGAACTAACCCTATGAACATTACTAAAATGAGAAAAACCAACAGTAACGAAATGCCCAGACTGAGAACGTGCCCATTGAGCGGTACTCCACTTAGTGCTTCTATGGAATTGGAAATATTGACGTAAACTGGACATGTCGTAGTCCGAGAACCAAGTTTGGGACTGCTTGCAGATATGGTTAACTCCACCATATTATCATTTCCGTAACTACCTGTTTTACGAAATACTGGATCGTTCACCAAAATTGCACCAGTTGTTTTGTTTATCAAGAAAAATTGTGATGGGTGGAGAAACGCATATTCCACCTGTCCATCAATCCCTCTGTCATGATCCATTGCCATCACAAAGCCAATGGTTTCTCCAGGTTTGATGTTTTCCCTGAGAAGAAAGTAGTACTGTTTTTGCATGAAGATCGGGCTAAATTCGTCAACTCCTTTGATAGCTACCTGAACTCTTACGGTGGCTGCCTTGTCACCTTTGTCTCTAGCTTCGACTATAAAGCAATACTCATTTTCGTGTTCATAGTCAAAGGTTTGCCTGGTGTGGATGTCTCCGGTATAGCTGTCAATCCCGAATGCTTCTTTATAATCCGGGTTTCCATTACTGTAATCCATGAAACAGGACGTCAAGATGGAATACGTCAGTTGACCGTAGGGGCCAGAGTCGTTGTCCATTGCATTGATGGAGCAAGTGTGGGTAAACGCCGGTAGATTCTCAAACACGGAACAATTTACAGTTGGGAACATGAAGTAAGGAGCATTGTCATTTTCGTCCAGTACAGTAACATAGATCACAGCGAAAGCAACATTGCGTTCATCTGATGTTTCACTGCCATCAGAAGCTCGAATAGTCACAGTATACTTAGAATCTTCCTCATAGTCGAGTGATTGATTAACAGCTAAAACACCAGATTGGGAGTCGATTGTAAGGTGTTGTTTACTATTACCAGAAACAATATTGTATCTCACAAGACCGTTGGCTCCGAAGTCAGGATCATGGGCGTGTACTTTGACCAAGCTAGTTCCAATGAGGCTGTTTTCACTCACTTGAACGTGATATTCTGTGTTGGAAAACTTTGGAGCGTTGTCATTGCAGTCGGTTACAGACACTATAACAAAAGAAGTACTGTTCAGCGGTGGTCTTCCCCGATCCGAAACACTAACAGTTAAAGAGTACGCTTCCGTAGTTTCCCGATCCAAAGGGTTACAGAGAACAAGCTTGGCAACGTTTTGCAACTGATTCTCAACCTGAATCAATTTGACCTTGAGACAGAATCGCTTTTCATCGTTGCCCCCGACAATAGCGTAGTCCAGGTGGGTGTTCTCAGGACTCCAGTCTTCGTCATCGGCAGAGAGGGTGAGTAAAGTGGTGTCGGTGGGTGCATCTTCTGGGACGGTCAGAGTGTAAATATCTTGGTGGAACATTGGTACGTGATCATTGCTATCCACAATCTGAACTTCGATGGAGGCCACACTAGAGCGTACTGGGTCACTTCGGTCTCGTGCTTCAACCAACAAGTGCACCACATTGCTGTTGGTGATAGATTTTAGGGGTTTGTTGGTGAAAACAGACCCTGTAAGAAAAAAGAAAAAAGAAGAAAATGTGTGAATACAATTTGGAAAAGTCTAGTGCTATGTGGCAAATTATGAGAATTTATACTGGACAACAACAGAAAGGAGAAGGTATAGGGGAAGTTATCTGAAGGCAGTGAATCCTGAGTTGAATCTACTTTTCGTATACACAAATACATTTCTGCCTTGTACTTTCTGTATAAATAACTGTTTTTATATGAACTCATGTTGGTTGCCTCCTGTGTTTCTATTAACTATGGGCAGAATAATATTTGTATCTGAAATAAAAAATAAATAAAGTTACAGCAAAACTTCACTCTGGCCTATGAAAGTTGTAAAAAGTACATAAATAAATGCGTTGCGTTGAATAATTTGTATGCAAGAAAGACTGCTGCAATCCATTTCAAATTAACCAGTTCTTTTTTTAACATTTTAAAGACACAAACACATTTTATATAAAGATGCTAAACTGGGCAGCACCTGGAGGACTAAAGAAGAGAGTGAAGGGTAGAGTCTGGACATATGATGAACAGTGTGATTGGTCTAATAGGTATCCACACTTCAAAGTGTAAACTGCAAACTGTAATCAGAAACACCCGGCTTTAATCAGAGCAGTCTTGTGTAATGCCACATAGTACTTGAAATTGCAGTGGCAAATGGGGGCAGCGCATGCTCCATTTTGACTGTTTTTGTAAACAAAACTGGAAATTTACCAAGTTTGCACTAAAACTACCAAAATTATTAGGAACAGTAGATAGTGCTATTGACACCATAAACACAGTTAAGTAGCAAAAAAGGGAATTTAATGTTTAGTTCCACTTTGATATCAAAGACATTTGCAAGATTTTTAATTTCATTAGTTGTCTTTGGGATGTTTTGGCGTAGGCCTAGTTTTTTACTCCAAAAATAAATGTATTAAGAATCACAATAAATCCACTTCCTGCAGCAAGTATGGCAACGATTTCACAACTAAAAATTATGATATACACAAAACCCCAAGCAACCATCTATGTGTCACTTTCAATATGTCACATTTCTTTCAGTTGAATCTATGAATTTCAAGTTGGACTAGTCGGCTGAAAGACAATACTTAAGAACATAGATAAATCATAGAAAATGAGAAAAGGAGAAGTTCCATGTGAAGAAGTTATGTTTATTATTAAGAGCCATGACGTCTGCAATGCTGAAAATGTCACTATGCATTACAGCACTGCCTGCATCATAGCTGAACAAAGTGTGGGGCAGATTGAAGTGCCAAGTGCAGTGTCATAATATAAAATTTCGGGCAATGATCGGTCAAGTCATCTGCTTGCTCAACGTCATCAAATCTTTTACGAGCTATGATACATAATATGATTCAATTTTAATGAAAGGCAGATGATGGAGTTAAAAAAAAAGTAAGAACTAAAGTCCACAGTATAAATATTTCAAAGTTTCTCTTGATTTTTGCCACTATTATTACAGAGTACTGTCTTCATTTGTCATGGCCTTACCCAAATCTGGGAGGATGTAGAAACCTTGTAGAGGAGATGACAGCAGTCTGTAGATGACCTCTCCTCTGGGTCCTGAATCTTTGTCGGACGCAGACACAGTCAAGACAAATGTTTCTGCAGGAACAAACTCAGACAATTCCACCTGAAAAAAAAAAAGAATTTTATTTTCTTAATGGGTGATACATGTAAGATTCAGCAGTTTAAAAAAATCTGCTACTCGCTAGTGTGATCTGCAGCTATCCATGGGGGGTGTTGACAACTATTTGTCTCTTGGTTGAGGAAACATTTATGGCAACATTAGCTCCCGTTGGGCACTGCAGTTTTCTGACGGGGAAGCTATCAGACTTGTTTCTTTTATTAAATCGTTTCTGATTAATATTGTGATTTAAAATGTCCAAATTGTTGCATAATGATCCATGGGTGCCATAGATTATAACTATATAGCAGACACAAGCACACATTGCCTTTTTTAAGGCAATGCTCTTAATCATAGTTTGAATATTGATAGAACTTTAGTATCATTGTTGTTATAACATCTAAATTTCATGAATAATATAAAGAAAAGAATATTTTTCCATTGCCTAAATACCTTGGACTCTTACTTCCTACTGACAGGTGGATTTGTGATGTGTACCTGGTATGAGACTTGGGTGAAGACAGGAGCGTTGTCGTTGACGTCAAGCACCTGAACTTTGACCTCTCCTGTGGTGTGGTGGAGGGAATCGGATGCCCTCACAATTAGCATGTACTCTGTCTGTGTCTCATAGTCCAGTGATTGGGTCATGGTGATGACTCCAGTGTAACAGTTAATGGCAAAGGGACCACTGCTGCTGCTGTTATCCGCAAAACTGTAAGTAATGGATGAGCTCAGGTCCACGTCATTAGCAGTTACCTGTGTCACCATGTAGCCAGCTGGGAGATCTGGTAAGAAGAAAATGTTTGGTGAGAATGAGACAATTACTAGTACACTATGTATTATAATGTTAGGTGTGGAGAAGTTAAAGAAAAGAGATAAGGGCCCTTTTTGATCTATGTTTTAAAGTGGAACTAAACACTAAATCAACTTTTCTTGCAACTAAACTGTACACTCCAACATACCGAGCAAAGTAATAACATCTCTCCATAGAGATGTTATTACTTTGCCTGGAATGATAAGATGATAAGATGGTGGCATAACCTCCACCAGAAGAGAGGAAATATTGTGATGTATTAAAGTGATGAAAGAATTATATTTGTAATATTTAAGCAATTAATAAAGCAATTAATAAATACAATACAGCACTGATATGATCTTTCATTTCATATGCAAAATTGACTCCTGTGAGAGTAGCCATAATCCTAAAACAATAGGTGCAACTTCAAAGTTTAATTACAGGGATTCAAATAATCTAAATGTTTCTAGTGAAGGTGTATGGTGTTTTAAAAAACAGGTGCCTTTCCTGTATTACCACTTTATTAAATTAGCATAATATAGACTTTAAGCTTTTTTTCCCTAAATGCCACTAACCCCCTGTTATCCCCCTTACTCTCTGGTATGAGCACAGGCTCCATGGGTGGTATGACAGGACTGTTGTCATTCACGTCCACCACTTGGACCCTGACAATGGCCGTGCTGCTGAAGCGTGGGTTTCCTTTGTCTGCTGCCTGTAAAACCAATCTGTAGAATAACACAAATTATTTGTTACACATGTTATGTTTAAAGCAAAAATAACTGTAATAATCTGTAAACTGTAATCAACTATATATTTCTCTTTAAATTACTTGTTTCTTTCTTTCTTTTTTCCTTTTTCATTCAGACAATTTACTATTTAAAGGAGTTCCATAAGATTGCATGCTTGTTCGTGGTTCCTCTTGTTTGTATATACATCTGCTAGTCAAAAATTTAGACATTCAATGTTTTTTTTTTCTTAATGTTTACACCCTCTCATTCAATAAGAGAAGATCTCCATATGCATACGGAAGACATCCAATATGTGAAGTAAGAGGTATATAATGATAGCAAAAGAATGCTTTTTAAATAAAATATTACATATTTTTTACATTCCATATCAATTCCTCAAAAGTAGACACCCTTTGCTATGTTGGCAGCACTGCAAACTCCTGGCCTTCAACTTAAACTTCACTTTATTTGTGTCCTCAATGGAACAACTGATTTGAACCATCAGGCAAACTGCAGTGGGTTGTGAACGTGCTCCACCAGAGGAAGAAATTCATTTTTCATTAGTCTCACAAATGATTTCATAACTAATGAAGTCGGGCCACAGGTCTACAATCATTGTTTCCAAGTGTTTGGCACCCTCTGTTGGTTAATTGACATCTGGAAGATAGAGAAAAACAATGGACCAAGTTGTTGTTATGTGGTCCTGGACTTTTTCTTACCTTGGTCTGTCTAAAACAAATAACTGCTGAAAGTAGTTCATTTTTCAATTTAAGAATGTCCCCACTAAAATCCATTGTTTCAAATCTTAATTTAAATGAGCCAGTTGTCTTTCAGATTTAGATTCTTTGAGGGTCAGCCTTGAATTTCTTTTCTTCTTGGATCCTAAAATGGTGGTAATGCCATCCCACACAGAGCCCATTCTGTTTTGACTCAACTGATTCACAAGCCTTGTCTTGTAATTTGGCTTAGCTCTCCTAATTTTTGAGTGCAAAGCAGTGATCAAAGCAATGGGTGGCTATAGTTATTTTTGAGGTTTTTGTTTACTACATTCCATATGCATCTATTCATAATGTATTTTTATATTTGGATACGGTGTGGTACAGAAGTTAGTAGTCGAACTTTGGGCCTATTATTTCTTCCCACTGACAGTTAATTGATATAAATAGGCCTAGTATGGTTGAGAGCACAACTTCATAGCTGATCCAGTGCTTACATAACAATGTCACATGAACTCACTTGTATGAACTGGTGATCTCTCGGTCCAGCATAACATTAGTGGCCA
Organism: Taenioides sp. WSHXM2023; assembly: GCA_029959045.1. Taxonomy (NCBI): domain Eukaryota; kingdom Metazoa; phylum Chordata; class Actinopteri; order Gobiiformes; family Gobiidae; genus Taenioides; species Taenioides sp. WSHXM2023. The sequence continues at coordinate 13,931,537 of CM057090.1, forward strand.
GAATTCCTCTCACTGAGTCCAGGATGAAGGTGTTGTTGTGGTTACCAGATATGATGGAGTATTCTATCTGCCCATTTAAGCCACTGTCCGCGTCAGAGGCATATACCTGCAAGGAAAATTATAATAGTCAGAGGTGGGTGGGTACGTTACTGTGTAACTAAGTAACTAAGTAAGTGTAGCATTAGTTCAAAATAATTTTACTCAAGAAGAAATACAAAGTATTGGTCCAAGAAATTACAAAATTAGAGAAACAGAGAAACTGTCAAGACGTAATATCTGATTTATAATGTAAGGTTTAAATGAGAAAACTAAATAATATGTGACGGAGTAGTGCAAGAAACACAAATTCAAATCAACAAAGCTTTTGTCACTTGTAGACTTACTCATAGTGGGGAGAGTAACCCCCACTGTGTTTTGTTACATCAATAAGTTTTGTTACATAAATAAAAATATCACTCAAGTAGGAGTAAAAGTGTACTCTGCAAAGTCTTCTTTAAAAAGTTACTCAAATAAACCCTAACTATGCACCCCACCAGAATAGTATAATATACAATGGGTTTACTTTAGAATTTGCATTATTGGACTCAAATTGTTAAGACTTATTTCAAAACAATGAGATGAAATGGCATTTTTTACTCCATTGGCAGTGAAGTTAGCATAAAAAATAAACAGTTCATGCATGAAAATATATACTGGGCTCTGAATGTCTCTCTCTGATCTTGAAAGAAATAGTGCATTATGTAACTTTTCTAGATTCACAGTAAAAATGCCTTTTTAGCCATTAATTTATCATTGAATAAATGCAAGATAGATACTGCGATACTGTGGAATATTCCAGGCAAAGCCATTGAGGCAAGAAGGTGGTAAAAACTCCACTTCCCCCCACGTCTACTGGAACTGGACAAGTATTACTATATGTTACCATGGCGACACTCTCTCTAGTTCCTTATTTATACCTCATTACTGGATATCAGGTAACATCACAGTATTCTATAGGCCAATATTGTTTAATACAGATAGGGGGGCAGGTAAAATGAATATTGTTCAGCTGCAGATTTGTGTTGTAATATATAATATATATCTTGGGTCTGGTCAGTAATAGAAATGATCAGGTTTCATATTTGGGAATTTACCTTTCTGATATTTCATGACAAAGTTAAATGTAATTAATAGGAAAAACTGGCTCTTGCCCCCCATCTGGAAGTATGGCATCATCACATACTAGAATCTGAGAACCACCACTTGGCAATAGGTCTTCCGTACCTGCATAACATAGGTGTCATGGACCTGGCCCTCCCACACGGCCGTCCTGTAGCTGCTGTGTTCAAACAGTGGTGCGTTGTCATTGACGTCCTGCAGGCTGATGGACACTCTGCTGTAAGCGCTCTGCAGTCCACTGTCAGCCAGCACCACCAGCTCCACACTGGGACCCAGCTCAAAGTCCAGGCAGTTATCCTTCTGTACGCGAATCTCCCCTGGGATATGGGAATAGCATTTTAGATTAGTCGCTATCCATGAGGTTGGAGTGCCATGAAATGACTGTTACCATAGAATTAAAACAGATAAAACAGATTAAAACAAAATATTTTATCTTTGAAAGTTCCTCAAAATGGTGTCCATAACAGGAAGAACAATGACAACATCAGGTAAAACATAGATAAAAATACCAAATTCCCTATTGATTACATTGTACTATGGCATAAAATATCTAAAGGTAAATTTATCTAAGTAAATTTACAAATGTTGAATCATGTGTCATTCAACTCTTATCTATGTGCAATACTGAAGACCTCTGGTACAATTCACTCATGTCACTTACTGATATTTATCCTGTCTGTACATAAACATAGTCATTACTGTAAATAACATAATATACTGAAGTCACTTTACTGAGATTTACTCTGTTCATATGCTGCACTGTTACTTTTATTGTACATAATAGTATTTTTTGGTATTTTATATTTTGTATTTTATATTTTTGCTCCACCAAAACAAAATTAGAGTCTATCTTTAAGTCTATTTCTAAATTATTCTTTTTTTAGCCATTATCTATTATCTTGTTTTATTGCATGTTCCATTTTCCTGCTGTTCTTGAACTGTGCGTTGCAACACTGGAATTTCCCCACTGTGGGACTAATAAAGGCATATCTTATCCTATGATCATTTCTATTTTGAACTGGACTCAAGAACTCGTATTACAACAAAATTCTGCATTTTAACAATAATCATATTAGCCACCCTCCATCTGTTTATTAAATATTATTGGTCTATATAATGTTGTGTTGTCATAAGCAACCTAGCAGTTTCACCAGAAAATATAGTTCAAAATGTTGGCGATGTTAATGATTTTGGTGCATTCATATACTGTATATATGTTGATAAAATGTAGCTTACCTGTGTGGCGGTTGATGGAGAAAACATTGTTCTCGTTGCCACTGAATATGGTGTATGTGATTCTCTGTCGACTGTTGGTTGGCTCATTGGCTGCAACTTTTGTAATCCATGTCCCTGCACAAAGTGAAAGTAATGTCTGAACATGATCAAGCTTTATAATAGTCTACAGTAAAATTGGAACATAAACAGATGCTACTACATATTTCCAGTTTGAGAAAACAACACAGGATAAATACACTTTAACAACCAACACAATTTAATATTGTATGTATGGTACCTGCCCTGCTGTTCTCCTTCACCGTTGTGTTGTACACTTTCTCTGTGAACTGCAGCCACTCCCGTTCCCCCGATAACTGAATGAAGATGAGGCAGGTGGAGGTGAGGGGTGGCCTTCCCATATCGGACACCACCACGTGAAGCTTCACCCCTGAAAACCCCACCCCTACTCTCCTCCTAAGCGACACCTCCCCCGTGTCTCCATTGATATCAAATAAATTCTCCTCATCGGATATCATAAATCTAACCGTCCCATTCTCTCCTTGGTCCTTATCTGTTGCCATCACTGTGGTTACGATCTGACTGGATGGCATCGTCATGGATACCCAAGCATTAATGGGATTGTGGGTGCAGAGGGGGGCATTGTCGTTTATGTCTTCAACTTGTATGGTGAGCAAAACAGCCGATCTGAGTGGGCCTTGGGTGCAACCGTCACTAGCTACCACGTGGATGCTATACTGACTCCTGCTTTCTCTGTCTAGCGGTCTTGAAGTGCGGATGATTCCTGTAAAAGGATCTACGGAAAACGCTCCTTGACTGTTATCCTCCATCAAAGAATACGTGACTTCACCGTTGGGGCCTTCATCTGGATCAAATGCAGTAAGTTGGATGACCTTGGATCCCACTGGTGACCCTTCGCTGATGGAAGCCTGGTAAGTTTTGCATGGAAAAGTGGGTGTATTGTCGTTCTGGTCCAGTAGCAGAATGTAGATCTGAGTGAAGGAGCTGAGGGGATGGGGTCCGTGGTCTTGGGCCTGGATGGTGAGGGTGTAGTTTGCGATTTCTTCTCGGTCCAAAACTTGTGTAGTGCTAATGGCTCCTGTGATACTGTTGATGGTGAAGCGTCCTCTGTGGTCCTCACCTAAGAGAGCAAAGGTCTATGAAGTAAACTAGATTTGTTAATGGCTTGTAGTTTATTTTATAAAGAGAGCACTACACTTCGATGGGGTATTAACTGCCAACATATAACATATTTAGATTACCATGTTACCTTTTATGATTTTATTGGAAAATGCTATATTTAGTTTTTGATGCTCTGAGTCTCCTCATCTTTTTGCACTCTGTGCTAAGTCACTCCCCCCTGAGAGCACTATCACAATACAATCGGCGTGCATCTCACTAATGAAACTACTGCACATCGCATCAGGTTTTTTGAAGTTGTACTGTATTGCTTTTGTATTTTATGAAAATTGCCGTGTGGGAGCATGGGTGACATAGGCTTGTGGGCTGAGCTTTGGACAGTAAAAATCACAAAATCACCAAAACATGCATGGATGAAATATAAAGCCTCTTCCGGTATGTTTTTGATGAGGGAACAACAAAGTTCTAACATGTTAGAAAGCTCCAAAATTAATTTTTTTTCCAACCCTCCAGAGTTATCTGGTACTGCTTGTCCAAGTTAGACACCATTCTAACTGGACTAATAAATGTGACATGTACCCGTTCATTTTCTTTGATGCTAGCAGAGACAGATGACAGAGTAGACTTTTTCCAAAATAAAAAACATTATTGTTGAGAAATTATTTAGAGGTGCCAGTGAACAAATGCTTAGGTGCTGACGTGGTTTGCGTATTTGGCATTGCAATACCCCCACCACCGTGGCAGTGAATGATCAGCTGGATTGGAAAATGTTTTCTTTTAAATAATGTGTACCACTGTGACTTTCTTGCATAATTTTTACCACTGCACACTGTGAGCACCTCACACCTGTGAGCACCTTTTTCCAGATGCCTTCACCCAATCCATCAGAATTTGGCTTGTTTAAAGAACACATATTATGCAAAATGTAGTTTTTTGAGCTTTTAACCATGTTAGAATAGTGTTCCCTCATTAAAACACACCTGGAGTTGTATTTCACATCTTTCACTCTGGTTTCAATAGTCTTCTGTAAAAAGTCCTTTGCCTCTAAGCCTCACCAAACACGTGTGACTGTGATACCATATATAGAAGCCTGGCACAGTTTAAGTCCATAAATAATCACCAGACTTGTTGTAACCATTTCTGACGTCAAATCAGCTCATTACTGCTGTGTGCTTATACTAACATGTTACTCTTTACAGTTTGTTTTTGCTGTTATTCTCTCTGCTGCCAGTAGATGGCAAGCTGCAGTATGTTGAGCATTGAGGCTGTGAAATGATGTCTGTATTTTTAATTAGACATTATTTTAAGTTGTAAATGATGCAGTTAAAAGCAAAGTTACTCAAGACCATGTTTAAAGGCCAGTGACAATATAAATCATGGATAATATTTGTTCTTTAACACCAAAGTCCACATGAACCCTTTTCTTCTTCCAGCACATTATTTTCACAATATTACACTTGGCACATGCCCTTGCCTTGTATGGAATAGTGAATGGTGCCATTCTCCCCATGGTCCGGGTCTGCTGCCTGGACCGTGTGAATGACCCCAGGAGGCAGGTTCTCAGGCAGGCTGATCTGAAAGGACGACTGCATGAACTCAGGAGAGTTATCATTGTCGTCCAGCACAGAGCAGAGCACAGTGGAGGTACTGGAGAGGGGCCGCGAGCTGCTGTCACGGGCCTGAACTGAGGAGGATATACACAAGGCACACATAAACACTACCAGTGTAACGTTTGAACACACCTCCTCATTCAATGTTTTTTTATGTTTACTACTTTCTACATTTTAGACACATAGGAAAACATCAAATATGTAAAGATTTATGTAGCAGTGAAATAATTGTTGACTAAATATTTTGTATATTTTATATTGACATCCTCAAAGTAGCCATCCTTTGCTTTGTTGACAGCGTTGCAAACCCTTGGCCTTCTCTCAGTGAGATTCATGATGAAGTCTCCTGAAATGTTTTTCACTTCACAGCTGTGCCTTGTCAGGGTCAAGAAATGCCAAGAGTGCAAACCAATTATCAAAGCAAATGGTAGCCATTAAAAAAATACTAAAATCTAAAACAAGTTTTGAGTAATTCTGACTTTATTTTTGTTTATTACATACTCCATATGTGTCCATTCATAGTTTTGATGTTTTCAATGGCAATCTACAATGTAAACAGTAATGAAATAAAACAAAAATAAAACAAAAATGAAAACCTCTGGTACCTCTGAGTGTGTAGTGGTGTTGCTCCTCTCGGTCCAGGTAGGAGGTGGTGGTGATCAGACCGGTATATGGGTTAATGCTAAACAGCTCATAACCCGGTCCAGGAAGCAGACTGTACCACACTGCAGCATTCTCCTCTGCAAACATCACACATACACTATACTGACAAAAGTATTCACTCACTCATCCAAATAATCAAAATAAGGTGTTCCAGTTACTTCCATGGCCACAGATGTATAAAATCAAGTACCTAGGCCTGCAGACTGTTTCTACAAACATTTGTGAAAGAATGGGTCACTCTCAGGAGCTCAGTGAATTCCAGCGTAGTACTGTGACAGGATGCCACCTGTGTAACAAGTCCAGTCATGAAATTTCCTCGCTCCTAAATATTCCACAGTCAACTGTCAGTGGTATTATAACAAAGGGGAAGTGATTGGGAACGACAGCAACTCAGCCACGAAGTGGTCGGCCACGTAAACTGACGGTGTGGGGTGAGCGGATGGTGAGGTGCATAGTGCACAGAGGTCGTCAACTTTCTGCAGAGGCACTACAGTCCTCCAAACTTCATGTGGCCTTCAGATTAGCTCAAGAACAGTGCATAGAGAGCTTCATGGAATGGGTTTCCATGGCCGAGCAGCTGCATCCAAGCCATACATCACCAAGTGAAAGGCAAAGCGTTGGACGCAGTGGTGTAAAGCACGCCACCACTGGACTCTAGAGCAGTGGAGACGTGTTCTCTGGAGTGACAAATTTTGTGTTTGGCTGTTGCCAGGAGAACGGTATTTGTTTGACTGCATTGTCCCAAGTGTAAATTTTGGTGGAAGGGGAATTATGGTGTGGGGTTGTTTTTCAGGAGCTGGGCTTGGCCCCTTAGTTCCAGTGAAAGGAACTCTGAATGCTTCAGCATACCAAGAGATTTTGGACAATTCCATGCACCCAACTTTGTGGGAACAGTTTGGAGATGGCCCCTTCCTCTTCAACATGACTGTGCACTAGTGCACAAAGCAAGGACCATAAAGACATGGATGAGAGTGTTTGGTGTGGATGAACTTGACAGGCCTGAACAGAGTCCTGACCTCAACTCGACAGAACACCTTTGAGATAAATTAGAGCGGAGACTGAGAGCCAGGCCTTCTCGTCCAACATCAGTGTGTGACCTCACAAATGCGCTTCTGAAAGAGTGGTCAAAAATTCCCATAAACACACTCCTAAACCTTGTGGACAGCCTTCCCAGAAGAGTTGAAGCTGTTATAGCTGCAAAGGGTGGACCGACATCATATTAAACCCTATGGATTAAGAATGGGATGACACTTAAGCTCATATGCGAGTCAAGGCAGGTGAGCGAATACTTTTGGCAATATAGTGCACCTTCAAATTATATAATCAACAAGATCCAAATTTTATTTTTCATATGAGATAATTTAAGACACCAAATGAGGTATGTGATTTTCAAACCGTGAAAGAACTTGTTTATAGCACTCACAAACCCTTTCAGATGCATGCACTTTTTGGCCACTAGCACAGCTTTAGAGCAGCTTTGACTCACATGGCTATTTCATACAAATTTATGATGTTTTATGAATGTTTTCTAATTAGATCAAGACAGTATGAGATGGTCAGATTTTTGTCACAAAGTCATGCTTTTAAAATACAATTTAGGTAGAAAAAAATGTGCTAAAATAGAAAGAGAAAAGTTGGGCAAGTCAGCTTTAAATTGCGTTCACTACAAACACATAGATATTAGGATGATGGTCCAAAACTGATCCAGGTTTACTCATAGAAGAAGAGAAGGCAAAGAGCTGTTGAAAGATCGAACTGGCACTACAATGGATCAACAAGGAACTACTTTGAAAGTTTAAATAATGTTTAAATAATGATACAGTACATAAGTTGGAATGAAAATGAGAGAGACCCTGAATAACACTTTCTATTGTGTTCAAGCATGTCCATGTTGCTTCAGTTATCAGTTTGCCAAATTAAAAACAGGACGAGCGACTCAGACTGCATGACTACCTCTTTAGCCCTTTGCTGCCAACAGCCTCCCCTCACAATCACTGGGGAATTCCCACTTCACAACCTCTGCTATCAAACTATACACTGATCTCAGTTCAAACGGTTAGTGCTTAAGATATAAATAAGCACCTTATTTGGGTTTATTCCATCTACACTTTTGGACAGATTTCTATTGTGTGGTAACAAGTTTGAAAGTAAAGGGTCGAGCAGTGTCTTACTTTTTATTTGTTTAAGTCTACAATGGTTTGAGGTTTTTTGTCTCTTTTTTTGAGACCTTGCGCAATTGAAGCTAAAAATAATTGTTAACCTTAAAACTACCAGTAAATATCATCACAAGGTCACAAGGTGGAAAAGAGCATTTTGAGTTTTGGGAACGCATACAGCCTAATAATCCAGGATTACGGAAACATGTGTGAATGAAACAAAACACAACTCATACTCATAGCTAACAACATAATAAAATGGCTAAAAGCTCACAGGAGTGAGTTTTGCATAATGTAGGACTTTTTAAAAAAAAGTAAAGCTAAAGGTAACGCCAACACTCCTGACCTAGTTATGAAGTAAGAGAACATGTCACGTTTCATGTAACAGTATCTGGGATTAGAAATGAAACATACAGAGCTGGACTTGTCCCCTGGAGGCCTGTAAACAAACAGCTCATTCACCCACGGTCCTCAGAGCAACACCAGGCCTGTCACACACTCTGATATTCTCCGTCTCCCTGACCAACTTCTACACACGGAGACTGAAGCACAAGCACTGAGTATTTGTCAACTCAGGGGTGAATTGTGGAGAACATAATCAAATAAGAGTGGTGGGAGCGTGTGCAAAGTAGGGTTGTTGAAAGTATTGAAAATCAGATACTAATCGATACTAAAACTAGTATTGAATCTATACTCATTTTAGCCCTCTAGACTGGCTTTTTAGTCTTTTGTGGAGGAAATTATGGTACTTCAAAAATTTCATCATTTGCAATTTGCTAAATGTTTATTTTAAATTGCAATTAATCTTGCTGCCCTATATTTCAAAACTTTCTAGGAAGCACATGAAAACTCTATTGGCAGTTTGGCACACACATGGCCTGGTTTATAGAAATGATCGCGAGACAGGATCGTTTTCTCTAGGTTCCCAAAGGACTTGTGAGATTGCTATTCTTGAACAATTCTCACCCGTAAGAATGTTTAGCTTCCGTCGAGAAAGGGGTGACGGCCATCTTTAAAAGTCTGCACTGTCAACACTGGGGGCCCCAAACAGGATTTTAGGGCTCTGCAGCACAAGGGGTTCAAATAAACAGGGATAAGGCTAGATTTGCACTTCTGATTAGAAGCCAGATAAAATGAGGCACTGAGATGTACGCAGCATCAGTAAAGGCAGCGCGGGAGAGTAAAGTGAAAAGGCAAGAGTGGATTCAATTAAAGGGCTAATGGGGTGAAACTAAACACACAAGAAGGTGCGCAGAATGTAAATACCAGAGATAAGGCCAGTGGGAGACATTTCAAATAAAGCTGCTAAACTGGGCAGTGCCTGGAGGACTCAAGAAGAGAGTGGAGAGAAGAGCGGGGCCTGGAGGTATAAGAACAGGGTGATTGGCCTGTCTTCACTTCAAACTCCGCCACTAGAGCCAGTTGTTTGTAATCAGAAACACCTGGCTTTAATCAGGACTGTACTGTGTGATGTCACATAGTACTTGAAATTGTATTATGGAGGCAGGTTTTTAATGTTTTTATACCAGAAAGCTGCAAATGCACTAGTTTGCAAAAAAATAACTAAATAAATAAATAAAATCAAAACACAATAACTGTAAAAGGGAAATTTGCTGCCTGCTTTTGGAAAATGCTTCTAATTGATCCATGATTTCTATCACTAACTTCTTGCAATACGACAAAATGCATTTTAACAATATTAATTTTAGCTCACCTAAAGAAAGCCTTTTGAAACCTAGCAATTATTAATAAATATTACAATTTTCGATTAACAAAATGTAAAGCAATGATCACTTTATGTTATAACATACCAAAAAATAGCATAATATGCCTGCATTAGAAGGACTGACTGTAGAGAGGTAGGTAGTACATTGTGCAGTAGGGTTTTATGGATATTGTGGAAAAACATCTCCCTTTTAACTCAAGACATTGTGTTGATTATGACATAACATCTTCGACCTACATATACACTCCCAGTCAAAAGATTGAACACACTTTTTCATTTGTTTTTCTTTATTTCCATGATTATTTACATTGTAGAATTCCTATTGAAGGCACCAAAACTATGAATGCCATATATGGTATGTAGTAAATAAAAATAAACTCAAAATAATTCAAAACTTGTTTTAGAGCTGTTTTTTTTTTTTTTTTTTTTAAATAGCCACCTTTTGCTTTGATCACTGCTTTGCACTCTTGGCATTCCTTGACCCTGACAAGGCATAGATGTTAAGGGAAAACCATTTCTTATATACATCTTGCATCATATATGATGTATTCCATAGGTATATAAAATGTAGAAGGCATTTAACAATAAGAAAAATAAAACTAGAGAAGGTATGCCAAACATTTGACTGGTAGTGATCAGAAGCCTATTTTAGTACATTTCTGATAATATGCATATTCATGTACAGATCTTACATTGTGAGTGACAATTAAAAAAGACAGATTATGTACTTTAAATGATACATTATAATTTATCAGAATTTCTGTCAATCTATTCACTTCTGTTTAAAGTGAATGAGCTGCGAGTCTTCAGTTCAGTTTCATGATTTATGTGCTCGTGCTGCCATCTAGACAAATGAGGAGGGGATTGCCATTGACAAAATAAACTACCAAACTACTGTTGCTAGGCTGGGCTAGTAATATGTACCGGTAATTAATTTCATTTAATTATATATATTTTATAATATGTTTTGCTTCTGAGAAGAACACTTTATTAAATAATCAGGCATTTTTTTGTTTTTCTTTACTTCTATATTATTATTTACTATTTTACCATCAAATTGCTATGTTTCTCAAAATATTAGTAAAAAATACAGTTAAATGCCACAGTATGTAACATTTTTGAAAAATAAATAAATAAATAAATAAATAATAATGTCTTTTCATTATAGATTTGTTTATAGTGCTGAAAAAGATAGAAAAACATACGCCTTTACTGTGAGAGGGCTTATATCTCCACAAACCTGACTTTTATTTGGCTTGGAGGAGGGCCTCCACCTGTTTGTTTCCATGGAAAGGTTTGGTTATAATCTTCCACACCATTACATAAACATGTTCTATCTCCATAGATAATGTTGCAAAATATAGTTTTAACTTTTAACAGTTGACTTTCCACCCGCAGAGAGTTACAAACTGTTACTTTAACATCATGGTATTTATGTTATTGCTAAACACATGATATGTCATGTATGTGTATAACAGGTCTCGTCTTACCTGAGTCCCCATCAGAGGCGGAGACACGTACCACAGCCTCTCCTGGGTCTCTGTTCTCGGCCACACTGGTGTTGTACACTCGAAGACTGAACAGGGGGGACTGTTCGTTCACATCCCCCACCTCCACACTCAGGGTCTGGGTGGAGGAGAGGGCGGGATAGCCCTGGTCCACAGCCCTGATGGTTAGACAGTGAGCACGCTGGGTCTCATAGTCCAGAGGAGAGGAGAGAAACAACAACCCTGTAAATGGAAGATGTCTTACTTAATAAATACTACAAGGACAATAAGTTGTTTTTTTCAGACTGTGCTATGTCCCATTCTCAGATGGAACATATAAGCTATGATGCATTGATTGAGGTTTAGAAAAGATAAAAACGAATATTTAAATATTTAACCTGATCATTTATATTCATGTCTATTACTTATGCTATATATCCAACTACAGCACAAAATCTACATAAATTAACTAGTAAGTTTGTGTTACCTGTCTTCTCTTCCAGCGTAAACATCCCTTTATCCCCCACGATAATGTCGTATGACACAAGGCCGTTCTCCCCCTCGTCTCCGTCTATGGCCACCAGGTGATGCAGGAGACTCCCCACGGCCGCATCCTCCATCACCTGCACCGTTTCCGTGGAGACGAACACTGGCCTATTATCGTTCACATCCAACAGAAACAACTGCACTGTCACTGCCCCACTCCTCCTCTCCGCCCTCCTCTCTGCCTGGTCCGTGGCTATCACCGTGAAAGCAAAACTTGCAACAGTTTCACGATCTAGAGGCACAGCTACCGTCAGTTTTCCCGAACTTGGGTCAATGCAGAATGGAAAGCGCGTTGAATGAGATTTGTCGTATTTTAGTGAGTATTTTAGATCACTGTTTGGTAGTGTCCCATCTGCATCTCGGGCTTGAAAGGCGTAAGCAAGTGAGCCAACGTTTGCGTCTTCTCGGAGGCCAAAAGTGATGAATTTATCGGGAAAGACTGGCGCGTGGTCATTGACGTCTTCTACGATAATGCATACAAGTATAGCTTGATTCATTCCCAGGTCCGTGTCTTCAGTGTGGACAGACAGAGAGTACTGCATGGTGGATTCGTAGTCTAGAGGTTGGCTGATGTAGATGTCTCCAGATGAAGCGTGGATGCCAAAGGGGAGGTTTCCATGGTCCTCTGAAATGATGTAGTTGAATGGGCCTTTGTCGGACAGGCCACCCGAGCCCACCACTGTGCCCACTGCTGCGTCCTCTCTCACACTGAAGCGTCTGAGAATCCTGGGAGACGAGCGGAGGGAGTATGGGTCTACTCCATGAACCTGCAAGGAATGAGGTTGTCAGGTTTATTAGATTTGAATTTTGATTATAAATTTTACAATAGAAAATGTGTAATAGTTTGACATTTAAAAGTACAGTAACTTTCTGGAGCTGGCACATCACTGCATGATTCCATGGAAACAGAAGGTTAAGACCATAGTTTGGAACAAAGTCCATGGAAATAGAAAATGTCCATACTGTGGAAGATTATAGCCAAAGAAAAAGCAGGAGGAGGCCCTCCTCTAAGCCAAATAAGAGTCAGGTTTGTGGACATGCATGCACATGATTTTATATGTTTTTCAAAGCCAAAAGAAAAAGTATTTAAAACTAGAAAAGCACTCAGAGAGCGCAGACCTCCGCCAAGCTCCATTTAACGCAATGCTAACAAAAATCAAAGTGATCCAGAATCCAGGATTTCTTCTGGATCATCACCAAAATTTAATCATCTGTTGGATTTACGATTCGGAACATTTCCTGAAAATTTCATCAAGATCCGTCCATAACTTTTTGAGTTAACAAACAAACAAACAAACAAACAAACAAACAAACAAACAAACAAACAAACAAACAGACAGACTCAAGCGAAAACATAACCTCCTTGGCGGAGGTAATAAAGGGCTGAAGAAGCGTTACCTGTACATAAATGAGTGCACTCTCCTCCATGGGAACAGCCCCACTGTCTCTGGCTGTGACCCTCAGTGTGTAGTGTGTCTGTGGGCTGTGGCTGAAGAACTGTGTGGTCCTGATATCTCCGCTCCTGCTGTCCATGTTGAAGTGAGGAGAAGTATGAGCGTCTTCATCAACTGACAAAAGAAGAAGCAAATTATAGTGTGAATTTAAGTGAAAAGTGATTAAGGTGTGGTTGATGTGTATGACTGACCAGTGTCTATGGAAAATGTGACAGTTCCATTTTCACCAGCGTCCAAGTCTTTAGCAAAGACTGTGGTGACCAAAGAGCCAGTAGGCACACCCGCCCATATCTGCAAACAAGACACAAGAGACACACAGAACTATAAATACTCAGAGGTGTCATTATATTGGAGTGACAGACAGAACAGAAGAGCAGATCCAGTTTTAGTCTCATTTGAATACAAACGAAATGTAATAGACATATTGCACTGAGCAAATTGTAATTAGTAGTGATGTATGTGGGGATTTATACTGCAGGATTGTTCTCAGTGTTTAAATATTGCCTGTTTAAAGTATATTGGTTGCTTAATTCATTATTATTATATTGGAATATCAACACATACAAATCAATTATGAATGAACACATATGGAATGAAGCAAAAAAACAAAACAAAAAAAACTCAAAATAACTCAAAACTTGTTTTAGATTAAAAATGGGCCACCCTTTGCAAGGCCAAGGGTTTGCAGACCTGTCAACAAAGGATGGCTGTGAAGATTTTAATATAAAATATAAAAATATTTAGTGAGTTATTACACTTTTTTCTTTGCTATATAATTCCATACATCATGTTTCATGTAGCTGATGTCTTCTGTAGGTATATAAAATGTAGAAAATGGTAAGCTTGAAGAAAAAAACATTGAATGAGAGGGAAACTTTTGACTGGTAGTGTTCATATACATATATAATGTGATCAAATTATGAATTGATTGATTATACAATACTTCAAAATCTCATGAAAATGTTATGCCTAATCTAAGTTTAAGCAACTTCTTTTCTTGGATTAGCACTTATTTAATCTCCAATTCCTCCAGTTGCTCTCCTGACCTGCACAGTGCCATCCTTGCTGTGTGGCAGGTGGGTAAACTGCGGGCTATTGTCATTAAGGTCAGACACCAGGATGTGCACAGTGCAGGAGCTGTTCAGTCGCGGTTGGCCCTGGTCGGTCACCATAACCCTCACAGTGTGTTGAGCGTGCTGCTCCCGGTCCAGCGCCACCCAGTGGATCAGCTCTCCTACAACAGCCAAAGATGCAAAGATGAGACCAGGGATGCAAGAGTAGATTCTAGAGCTGTAGGCATTTAATGGATTAATATAGTCAACCAAAATGTTTGTTAGTCAATTAATCATTTAGCCCCTCCTTGAACCGCCACCTTAACGTGGTGGAGGGTTTTGAGTGCCCGAATGATCCCGGGAGCTATGTTGTCGGGGGCTTTATGCCTCTGGTAGGGTCACCCAAGGCAAGCAGGTCCTAAGGAAAGGGTCAGACTAAGAGCAGTTCAGAAGCCCCTTATGATGAGTACAAGAACGAGGCCAGTTACGTCGCCCAGATTGGCATCACCGGGGCTTCACCCTGGAGCCAGACCTGGGGTGGGCACTGGACGGCGAGCATCTGGTGGCCGGACCTCCCCCCACGGGGCTCGGCATGGCACAGCCTGAATAAGTGACGTGGGGCCATCCTCCTATGGACCCACCACCCGTAGGAGGATCCGTAAGGGGCCGGTGCAAAGAGATCTGGGCGGCAGTCGAAGGCAGGGGCGTCGACGACTGGATCTCTGGACACTGGCTCTGGGGACATGGAATGTCACCTCGCTGGAGGGGAAGGAGCCTGAGCATGTGTGAGAGGTTGAAGGTTACCAACTAGATACAGTCGGCATCACCTCCATGCACAACTTGGGCTCTGGAACCCTTCTTGGAGTCCCTGGGAGGGGTACTAAACAGTGCACCAACTGGGGACTCCGTTGTTCTGCTGGGGGACTTCAACACCCACGTGTGCAATGACAGTGACACCTGGAGAGGGGTGATCATGAAGAATGGCCTCCCTGATCTGAACCAGAGTGGTTTTCTATTATTGGACTTCTGTGCTAGTCACAGCTTGTCCATAACGAACACCATGTTCAAGCACACCCTTGTGTTCTGGTGCCACCCCGACTTGTCGTTGTGTCATCTTACCTTTGGCCAGTGTCTTGGACACTCGGGTGAAGAGAAGGGCAGAGCTGTCAACCAATTACCACCTGGTGGTGAGTTGGGTCTGCTGGCGGAGGAGGAAGCCGAAAAGATCTGGCAGACCCAAGTGTATAGTGAGGGTCTGTTGGGAATGTCTGGCAGAGCCCAGTCTCAGGGGCACCTTCAACTCACACCTCTAGGGGAGCTTCTCCCAGATTCTGGGGGAGGCTGGAGACATGGAGTCCGAGTGGGCTATGTTCTTGGCCTCTATTGTCGATGCGGTTGCTTGTAGCTGTGGTTGTAAGGTCTGTGGTGCCTGTCGTGGCGACAATCCCCAAACCCGATGGTGGACAAGGGATGCCGTCAGGTTAAAGAAGGAGTCCCTAGTTGGCTCGTGGGACTCCTGAGGCAGCTGGCAGGTACAGGCAGGTCAAGTGTGCTGCAGCCCGGGCGGTCGCGGAGGCTAAAACTCGGGGTTGGGAGGAGTTCGGAGAGGCCATAAAAGAAGACTATCGGTTGGCCTCAAAGAAATGTTGGACGGTGGAAGAAATACTTTAAGGATCTCCTCAATCCCACCATCACCTTTTCCAAGGGAAGCAGAGACTGGAGACTCGGAGGCAAACTCATCCATCACCCTTGCCAACTGAGGTGGTTGGCAAGCTCCTCGGTGGCAAGGCGATCTTAAGTCTCTGGATGTTATAGGGCTTTCTTGGCTGACACGTCTCTGCAACATCGTGTGGCGGTTGAGGACAGTACCTCTGGACTGGCAGACCCTCTGTTGGTGGTCCTCTGGTGGTCCCTCTGTTTAAGAAGGAAGATTGGAGGATGTGTTCCAGCTACAGGGGAATCACACTCCTCAGCCTTCCCGGAAAGGTCTATTCCAGGGATTCCAGAGAGGAGAATCCGACCAATAGTCGAACCTCGGATTTGGGAGGAGCAGTGTGGTTTTAGCCCCAGCCGCGGAACATTGGACCAGCTCTACACCATCCATCAGGTGCTCAAGGGTTCATGGGTGTTTGCCCAACCAGTCCACATGTACTTTGTGGATCTGGAGAAGGCATTTGACTGTGTCCCTCTTGGTGTCCTGTGGGAGGTGCTCCAGGAGTATGGGGTCCGGGGCCCTTTGCTAAGGGCTGTCTGGTCCCTTTATGACCAGCGCAGGAGCTGTGTTCGCATTGCTGGCAGTAAATCAAACCTATTCCCAGTGCATGTTGGACTCCTCCGGGGCTGCCGTTTGTCACTGGTTCTGTTCATTGTGTTTATGGATAGAATTTCTAGGCGTAGTCCCCAAACCGGGCCAGAGGGTGTCCAGGGTTTCCAACATGCACTGGGGTGGTTTGCAGCCAAGTGTGAATTGGCTGGGATGAAGATCAGCTTCTCCAAATCCAAGTCCATGGTTCTCGACAGGAAAAAGGTGGCTTGCCCTCTCCAGGTGGGTGGAAAGGTCCTGCCTTAAGTGGAGGTGTTCAAGTATCTCGGGGTCTTGTTCACCAGTGAGGGGAGGATGGAACGTGAGATTGACAGGCGGCGACTGTTGTGGTGAAGAGGGAGCTGAACCTGAAAGGAAAAGCTCTCGATTTACCGGTCAATCTACGTTCCTACCCTCACCTATGGTCATGAGCTTTGGCTAATGATCGAAAGAACAAGATCGCGGCCACTGCTCCTCCACGCCGAGAGGAGCCAGCTGAGGTGGCTCGGGCATCTATTCCAGATGCCTCCTGGGGAGGTGTTCCGGGTATGTCCCACCGGAAGGACGTCCTGGGGAACACCCAGGACACGCTGGAGAGACTATGTCTTTCGGCTGGCCTGGGAACGCCTTGGGGTTTCCCCGGAGGAGCTGGAGGAACTATCCGGGGTGAAGGAAGTCTGGGAGTCGCTGCTTAGACTGCTGCCCCTGCGACCAGGCCCCGGATGAGTGGAAGAAAATGGATGGATGGAATAATCATTTATATTATTAGGAGCCAACAGCAGAAAGGAGAAGCTTATATCTGCTTATATATATATATATATATATATATATATATATATATGAGCAGATTAAGCTCATGATTTTGGTCAACTAATCAATCATCAGGACATGTCAAGTAAGACAGCATTGACTGATTTATCGACTAAAACACTCCTGCGCTATGAATTAGACCCCAAAAACTATATATTATTAAAATGTTTATAAATCTGTGTTATACATTACCAGTCTTAGTATTGACGCGGAAGAACTTCCCATCTGACAGCAGTATGTATGAGAGCTTCCCATTGTTCCCCGAATCCTTATCCGTGGCCAGGACCGACCCCACCAGGCCCTGCAGTGCTGCCCCCTCTGACACTGTGAAGTAGTACACCTCCCTGCTGAACACTGGGGCATTATCGTTCACATCCAACACTAGCACGCTAACTGTGGCTGTCGCCGTCATGTTCCCTTGTCCCACATCGCTTGCCGTTGCGAGCACTTGAAACGTATACGCTGTTTCAGTCTCGTAGTCCAGATTCTGGGCCAAGTATAACCAGCCGGTCCTGGAATGGATGCGGAACGGAGCTGGAGGGAAGCCATTTTTATTTTCAAGGGAATAGCTTATACTGGAAGTTAAAGCGTGCTCTCTGCTTTGGTGCGCCCTCACCTGGATAACTCTGGAATCTTTTCTGTAGCTTTCTCCTATTTCCACTTGATAAATCAATGTCTCAAAAGCTAAACTATTTTCTGCAATATTGTGTTCTACTTTGACAGTTAAGCTAAAAGTCATTGAAAGTGATGGTTCTCCCTCATCCTCAGCCACTATTTCCAGTGTATACGTTTGCATAGCGTCTTGTTGCATGCTCTTATTCAATGTCAGTGTTCCCAAGTTAGCGTCAATAGCGAATGTGCCATTTTGGGAGTTTTCCAGTTTATATTTAACTCTCCCATTTGCATTGCTGTCATAATCGTGCGCATGAGCGATAAAGAGGATGGTTCCAGGAGATACGGTTTTGGAGACTGTAATAGTATCACTCATTTGAGGGAAGACTGGTGCGTTATCATTGATGTCAGAGATAGAAATGTTGACCTGGGTGATGCTGTAAACAGGAGAGGTATTTGTTGAACATTGGAGAACCAGGAGCACGTAAGGGTGGGTCTCGTGGTCCAAAGCTTTGAGGGTAGAGAGGAGGCCAGTATCAGGGTGCACTGTGAACCAGCCCAGGGGGTCACCGGAGGAGATGTGGTAGGATATGGACTCCCAAGAACCTGTAGATATGATAGAATATGTAGAAATAAGTAATTCTTGTAAAATAATGTACTATTTTGTCAGTATATCCACAGAACAGTTGGGAGTCTGAGAAGAGCCACCCACTGACCAACAGCCCTGAGCTGAGCTCTGACTTTAATCTGATAATTGAGGAGACAGCCTTAAACGACTGTCTGCCACAGTGAGCTGGCTGTTAGGCGCAAATGGAGATTATCCCCCAAAACTGGAGATCTACACACTCTTAGCACGCTTAGCATGAGGTATCCAACACAGAAGGCCTATATTGGACTATAAAGGAAATAAAATCATATTGAACAACATTTTCTGTTATATTAGGTTGATTAGTGAATACAGCTGTCATGTGTTCTTCTTAGGTAAGGTACTTCAACACCAGTGTTTTGCACGTGAATGGAAATGAAAATTGCTCTGTAAAATATTGATGAATGATGAATATGATGAATATATTTATAAATAATTATAAGGCATTGGTCTTATATAGTACTTTTCACTTAACAATTTCAAGCATTATTCATTCTTCAAACCCTACTCAAGATACTATAGTTGCCACAGCTGCCCTGAGGCAGACTGATGGAAACGAGTCCCCACCACATTCAAACCAGTGTGTATTGTGTGTGTCTTGCCCAAGGACAGAACAACCGTTTGAACTGTTGTCCCACTGTTGCACTTGAAATAAGTCTTGTAGCAACTAAAGACATGAATTCCTTTTTTCCTTATATTCCCAATGAACAAAGTCATGAAAACTAATTAACCGGTTTAAGGCCCTATTTGAAATTAGATGACCAGATGAATGGATAAAAAAATTAAACTACACTCATACTGACCATTTGTATGGGTGGCATGCACAGTCCCTACAGACGTCCCCGGGGCGCTGTCCTCAGGCAGGCTGAAGGTGTAGTGTGACCTCTGGAACACAGCTGGGGCCGGGCTGCTGCTCAGGACGTGCACAGTGACCTCTGCTGGTGAGGATGAGGTAAGGCCGCCCCCGTCCTGTGCGCTGATGGACAGTCTCACACTCACCGCTCCCAGGTGACTCAGGCTGGATGTCAAGTACAGCACTCCTGGACAAGACACAGGCAGCTTTATTTTTATGATATTATTAGTACTGTAAATTGTTTTCAACAATAACAATAACAGTGATGCACAAAGCTCAGCGAGAAGTGTGACAGCAGTACTATTTTACATCTGTAACAAAGAAATACTATGACTCAATAATGAGAATGTGATTCATTTTCACTGTAAACCATTTGTGGCACACATGCTGTAAATATATATCAATGGATGAAAATAGAAAAAATAAAAATAAAAATCGCAATTTTCACAATGACTCTAGCAAAACCTCTGTTATTCACCCATTAAGTACCAGTATCTATTTTTTAGAATTCAGTGCAGAAGATATATAGAGGACTAGGATAAGTGTTTGTATTCCTACCCAAGCATACTGTTATTTGTGTCCTTGGGTAAGACACTTTATCCGCATTGTCCACCCATAGCCCAAGAGCAGCAGAATGAATAAAGTAAATTAACAAGCATTATTTAGAAATACTGTACATAAATTACATTTAAAAAAAGTTTAAAGTAGACTGTTGACAGTGAAATAACAGTCAGATCTAGGTATGTATATACACACAGCATGTAAAGACAGATGGTCAACTATGGACTGGGATGTGGATTTGGACAGGGATTTACAAAGTGTCCTGAAGATCCCTGCAGAGCTGTGACAAATAACAATCATTTCATGAGGACTTGCACACATAAGTCCTGGTTCATCCTTAAATACTGCCAACACCAGTCACACAACCTACTGATGGAAAGAGCCTGGCTCAAAGGTCGCTAAGGTGTAGATGGGGGTGGGTAATAAGCCATCAAGATTGTATCACAAATAGGGTTGTCAAAAGTATCAGACATCAGATACTAATCTATACTAAAACTAGTATGAAAGCTAGATGCTCATTTGGGCAGGTATTGATAACAAAAAGACACATTCACCAGACAGAAATGAATCTTTACTGAATAGCTTTAGAATGATCTTAAGCTGTATCAGAAAGTAAGACCACATAGACTAGTATACCTATGGACCACTATGGAGCCTACCTGTCTGGCTGAGGGATTACACAGATATAAAGCTACATGGTAATATGAAAGAAAGTACAATGATTTAATACTGAAAATCATATTCTGTTGATAGATAAAACTTAGAAGTACAAGATTTATGGCAGAAATAATACACACTTCCTAATGGTAAATCATGCACAACACACCCACAAACTGCACAAGTCATGGATTAATATCTAAGACCCTTGATGTTAAGTTACACTTTAATAACGTCCTTCATCAAAACCAGCACACAAACTGTTCACTCATACATAAGACTACAAATGATGTATCTCCACTCATGTACCTGTGTGTGTGTCCAGGGTGAAGAGGGAGGACATGTTTTCAGGCAGCAGGTGGTAGGACACTTGCCCATACAGCCCAGAGTCAGGGTCGATGGCGATGAGCGTGAGAATCTCCGTACCAGGCTGGGAGTGGCTACTCAGGCTCACTGTGTACTGGGTCGGATTGAACACTGGAGCATTGTCATTCAGGTCCTGTATGTCTATGTGCACATATGTCTGAGAGCCGAGGCCTCCCTGTAAGAAAAGAGAGCATTTTATGTCATAGATTTTGGATAGATGTAGCGTAAGATTATTTGACACCATCCATCCATTTTCTTCCGCTTATCTGGGGCCGGGTTGCGGGGGCAACAGTCTAAGCAGGAACTCCCAGACTTCCTTCACCCCGGACACATCCTCCAGCTCCTCCAGGCGTTCCCCAGGTGTTCCCAGGCCAGCTGAGAGACATAGTCCCTCCAGCGTGTCCTGGGTCTTCCCCGGGGCCTCCTCCCGGTGGGACATTACCGGAACACCTCCCGAGGGAGGTATCCAGGAGGCATCCGGAACAGATGCCCGAGCCATCTCAGCTGACTCCTTTCGACATGGAGGAGCAGCGGGTCTATTCCGAGCTCCTCCCCTGTGACTGAGCTCCTAACCCTATCTCTAAGGGAGCGCCCAGCCACTCTGCAGAGGAAACTCATTTCGGTTGCTTGTGTCCGCGATCTTGTCCTTTTGGTCATTACCCAAAGCTCATGACCTTAGCCTCAAGCTCATAGCTTGCCTCAAGTGGAGAAGTTCAAGTATCTCGGGGTCTTGTTCATGAGTGAGGGGAGGATGGAGCAGGAGATTGACAGGCGGAGCAGTGCAGTGTCGGCAGTGATGTGGTTGCTGTATCGGACCGTTGTGGTGAAGAGGGAGCTGAGCCGAAAGGCAAAGCTCTTGATTTACCAGTCAATCTACGTTCCTACCCTCACCTCTGGTCATGGTCATTATTTGACACACTGAAATTATTCATTACACTAGTCATTACTCACAGGGTCCTGCGCCTTCACCAGGAGGTCGTAGACAGTGTGCCCCAGGTCTCGGTCTATGTCCTGGGACACACACAGCTGTCCGGTGTGGGGCTGGATGTGGAAAAGTGGATGCTCTATGCGCTCAAAGCCATCAGTGAGAGAGTACTGCAGTGTGCCAAAGTCAGCTGTGTCCAAGTCTGTGGCCACAACCTGCACACAGAGGTCAAGAAGAATATATGATAAATCTAAGGACAGTTGTAATTATATGTGATAGTTTACACAAAATTGTCTTCTGGTTTGGAACCGGACCATAGAGCCTGTCTCATACGTGTCTGAAGACATCTCCTCTCAAAAATTCTCATATATATAACTTCTTTTACCTGAGATAAATAAGAGTTTGATGCTTTAACTGCTGATTCTGTGTAGGCCGCAATGTTTGTTTTGACATGAACTGACCATGATTCTCTGATTTCTTAATCTGCCGGGGGAAAGAAACTGGGTACAGGACCTTCAACCGTATGTAAATCAAACCATTATATCTATTTACTGATTTGAATGTGTAAATTTTGGTCTCCAGGTGAGATGACCAAAATAACCATCAGTAGTAGGTTTTATTGCAAGTTTATAAATCCTCTACCATTATAACCTTTATAACAAATGTATAAGCAGCTAAATGCACCCATTCACTCTATAGACCAGCAGTGTGTTTCAGGCATATGAAAAAAGTTTTGGGAAGCTTCATTCTCAAGACTTGCTGGCTGCCTTATCCTGAGAGACTTTGCACTAGGGTTGTCGAAAGTATATAAATACTAAAACTAGTATCAAAACTAGATGCTCATTAGTATACACCCATAGACCACTATGGAACATACCTACATACTTGGATGACTGAGGATAACACAGATGCAAGGCCTCATGGTAATATAAAAGGAAGTACTATTATTTGTGATTGAAAATGATATTCTTTTGTCTAAATAAAGTGTTTTTTTGTTTGTTTTTTTAATCATTGTAGAAATCGGAATCAGTATTGAGTGTACTCCTTAGTCTCTAAATTAAGTTTGAAATTTTTGCATCGTTTGTACACTTAAAGTACACAAAGGACACATTAAACCTACTACATTGTGTCTTAGACAGATGATGTCATGTGCCACTGTGGATGTTGTAAATGAGCTGTGCTTCAAGTGAAAGGTAAAGTCAAGCCGACATAATAAAAGCATAAAACTACAGGCCCAGTGTAGTATGCAATGTACACAGAGCTGTGTGTGTCACCTTTGCCCTGTCTGAATACTCATAAATGTACTTTATGAACTGTGCAAAGTCTATATAGTCACACCCACTATGGGCTCAAAAACACCAGTAATTCAAAATTCAAACATTCACTACAACTTTAATTATACATATATTATGTAAACGTTATTTTATTTGCATTGTGACTTTGCAAGATTCTATAGCAGAAGGAGTTCTGCTTGTGTCTCCATATATGAACTATCTCTAGGACCTCAGGGACTGGCCTCCTGCTGGTGCGCAGAGTCAGTGCTAAACATGGGGAGTTTAAGTTTTATGCAGCTAAAACTAGGCTCAAAATGGTTCTATTTAGCTGTGTATATGACTGAAAGGTTTTTATACTGCACTCTTCTCTTTTATGATGATTATTTATGTTTTTATTTGTTTGTATTGTGATTTTAATGTCTTTCTTACTCTGTAAAGCACTTTGAATTACTTTGTATATGAATTGTGCTTTACAAATAAACATGTCATCATAAAAATGCCCTATGACTGAAGAGAGAAATATAACATACAGGAAATATAAAAGACCACTTAGGCAAGGTTTGAACTGGCAAACTTCCAGTTGGAGAGGTCGGGTACAGCCAGTTTAACTTGTAAGGTCAGCTGCTATTACAGTGTATTATATGCAGCCCGTGGTTTGTCATAGACTTGTATTGTGAGGTAGTGCAGCTTGTGTCCGCAGCAGAGTGGTACCAGGCGTCAGTCATATCAGCACTAACACTGATGCTTTATGTGGACTAGAGTGAAAGAAGGCCTTATTTGTCATCACTATAGTAAGGGAGAGAAAACTCTTACTATAGCCCTTTACAAACACGCACGTTCAGATGGATTTCAGCCTGCTTAGATGTGCTCAGATACTGATATACAGTCACGCTCACTTTTCCCACCTGGAGGTGATACTTCCCAGATCTTAGTGCTGAGTGCAGGTCAGTCAGCTGTTTGTCCAAAGCAGGAGCTGCTCTGTGTGCGGCTGCCTCTTGTGCCAGAGGGGGCGCTGTTTGTAAAGCTGTATGAGCTCCACTGTGGGGGGAGTGGGGGATAATGATGTATCAATATGGCAGCTATCAATTCAAAACTATCGCAGAAATGAGCCAAGTTCTTTGCACTTGTGGCAATAAACACTCAGATATTTTCCCCAGTGCTAGTGCAGCCTCTGCAGTGAGTGAATTCTGGAGGTTCTGAGCATTCACATGAGGCCTGTCAATATAATGAGAATGAGAAAAACTAGTATGTGTCCTCAATATGACTAAGGCTAAGGCATCCCAGGCTCAGTTGTGATTATACATTTTTTAAACCAGTAATTAATTCCATTAAGTACCATTCAACTACTCAATAACACTTTGATAGCCATTTTGCCCCTCACCTGTAGGAAGCAACTGTTGATGGGGCTGTGCTCTGGCAGGCTGACGTCGTACCGCGGCTGTGAGAACATGGGCTCGTTATCGTTGACGTCCTCCAGCAGAATAGTCACTGTTGCTGTGGATGACAGGGGTGGATCTCCAGAGTCTGAGGCCACCACCAGGAACCCGAGCTCTGCCTGGCTCTCCCTGTCCAGAGCCCCTGCCGTGGCCACCAGACCGGTTTGAGAATCCACACTCACCTGTGGAGGATAGGAATAATACTTATGTTTGAAGTAATCATGACTATAATTATTACAATAACGAACAACAGCTACAAAAGGACTGTTATAATGCCATTTAAGTTGTTTTGGCTAATGAATCTCTATGGATGTTTTGCTTGCATGCAACAAACAAAATTATTTTATAGCAAGCAGTTTTGAAAGCTGGAGAGTCTGGTGGTATACCCCTGGAAAAGTAAGAAATTAAATTGAAATACAGGTCATAAGGTCACCTACTATCATTCATTTACATTCATCAGTATGAATGTAAATGAATGGAACTTAATGGACATTACATTTTGTTGCACTTTTTTTTAGCTCCAAGGAACCTCCAAGGAGCCAGTTCAAACACGCAATCATATACTTTTCTGTGTCATTTAAACCACCATAAAGCAATGCCTATTCTCACCATTATCACAACACATGAATATTAACATTGTTTCATTGACTCACTCACCAATCCAAGCCAGTTAGACCTCAGAACTGTATATTTAATCTGGGAATTCGGGCCAGGTTCATCTTCATCCCTGGCTTGCACTTGGACAAGAGAACTTCCAGGTGGCACATCCTCCGGAATGCTAACAGTGTATATATTTTGATCAAATTTTGGATAACAGTCATTGACATCCAGCACTTTCAGCAACACAACCTCTTCAGAATTTAGCAAATCACCATCTGATGCTTGAATTTTAATCTCAAACAAATCCTTTTCCTCTCGATCTAGCTCTGATTCCACACGCAGCGCATACAGGAAGTCATCCGTCTGCTTGAGGGTGAACTTCCCTTCTCCTCCCTGGATCTGCATGCTTATTGGCTGGTTCTGGAGGTCGGGGTCGGACACGGAGATGCGGGCCACGTAGTCTCCCACAGAGGCAGCCTCAGACACAGTAGGCTCTCCGGACTCACTGAGGAACAGGACGTGGATGGTGGGGCTGTTGTCATTGATGTTCAGGACCTTGATGCACACGAAAGCACTGCTGAACTCTGGCTGGGCTCCGTTGTCCCTGTAGTAAAAAAAATAACAGAAATAATAGCTTAATAATAAAAGGTTTGACTAGTCCAGAATGATATCTCTCTGTATGCTCCCTCAGCACTGGTACTGGCAGTGACTGAAGAACCCCCCCCACCTTTCCCACCACTTTACTTGGCAATGACGATCAGCTCATAGTAGGCCTGCTCTTCATAGTCCAGGGGTTTGTTCAGGTGGATCACTCCTGAACTTTCATTGATGTAGAAGACCTCACCGGGGTTACTCTTCAGCTCATATGCCACTCTTCCATTCTCCCCCAAATCCTGGTCTGTGGCATGGACCTGGCACACGGCAACCATCACTTCTGCATCTTCCATAACTACAGCGTGGTACTCTGTTTGGTTGAATATTGGTGGATTATCGTTCTCATCCTGGACATGAATATTCACCTGAACTGTACCACTTTTGGAAGGAATTCCACCGTCCACTGCTTCAACTGTTAGTGAATAGAAGTCACATGATTCCCTGTCTAGTTTGGTTCTTAGGACTAGATAAAGACTATGTGTGGTGTCCATATTGGTGGGTTGGTCCAATTCAAAGAGGTCAGCCATGTTTCTTTGCGTAATCCGATATCCTTGGATCCCGAACTCGCCAACATCTTGGTCTTTAGCACCGCTCACCCTAAAGCGGCTTCCAAGCGGGCTCAGTTCAGAAACTACAAAGTCATATTTTTCCGATGGGAATTTTGGGAAATGATCATTCACATCTTTGACTTCAATTTTCACCCGTATCATTTCGCCAGTTAACGTAGCTGCCACAAACTCGTACCCATCCCTGATTTCACGGTCCAAGATTATGGCAGTGGAAATTATGCCAGTGTCTGTATCGATTTCCAAGTCCCGGAAAACATCGGAATCCCGGCTTTCTGAGATGAAGAAGCCAGTGCTGGGTCGGCTCAGGATGGCCCCCAGGTTTCCCACGATGGTCCCCGCTGGGAGGCCCTCTTGGAGGGACAGAGTCAAGTTGAACACCTGGCCCCAACACAGATGAGGGAAGAGGCAGAGGGTGGGAAGGAGCAGTAATATCCAAGCCATTCTTGCCTTACATAATGGGAACGCTGCAAAGAGAATACATACAATTTCAGAATGACAAAAAAGAGATGTACCATTCAAATGTTTGGACACACATTTTTGTTCTTTCTTTATTTTCATGAACATCCTTTGCTTTGATCACTCCTTTGCACTCTTGGCATTCCTTGATGTTGATAAGGTTCAACTATGAAGTGAAAACCATTTCAGGGGACTTCAGGATGAAGCTCATTAAGAGCAGGCCAAGGGTGTGCAGGACAGTCAACAAAGCAAATATCTGAGGAATTTGTATATAAAATATATTTTTAAACATAAAAATACAGTTTAAATGTTTTTTTTTCCTTTGCTACATAATTTAACATATCTTGCTTCATGTATTTGATGTCTTCTGAATGAGAAGGTGTGTCCAGACTTTTGACTGGTGTATCTACATTACATGAATATGCAGTATGCAGGGGCACATAAAATGAGGCCTGGCCAAAGGCTGAAATTCTGCACAGGAAAAACTACTACAAAGTGAAAAAGACCAACCAGTACCTTGTTATAAACACAGTAATTGAAGGCAATTTAATCATAACTCTCTGATAATTTCCACACTCCAGATTTAGAGTTATGATAATTGTACATGGTTATTTAATAAAGATACTACTAGTAAAAACAAAAAAACAAAAACTTACTTAATACTCCTTTTCACACTGTCCGTATCGTAAATGTTTGAGAATAAATACTGGTTTATATTTAAAGTAAAACTGCAAGTAGTATTCCAAAATACCAGGCTTTAATTTATTAAAAGCAAAAACAAAAAAAAAAAAAAGAATACAGCTCCTTCAAAATTGTACAATTGTACAACTCGACCAAGTAGGAGTCTAGGTATAGATAAAATGACAATATAAATCGGTAAAAAAGTTCGA
Organism: Taenioides sp. WSHXM2023; assembly: GCA_029959045.1. NCBI lineage: Eukaryota > Metazoa > Chordata > Actinopteri > Gobiiformes > Gobiidae > Taenioides > Taenioides sp. WSHXM2023. The sequence continues at coordinate 13,959,373 of CM057090.1, forward strand.
TGTGCTAAATTAAGTACTAAATATTACCAACCTGTACTATCAAACTCGCGCCAACTTTACCTTACTTAAAACTACTTTGAGAATAAGAATAAAACCGTGTAGGCCAACCTGCTGTGTTCACACCGAAAATTCTCCTTATCGTGAAGACAAAAAGCATGGAGGAATTACAATCGATGCTCAACTTTTCCTGTGTTTCCCAGTGCTGAAGACGTAATACTAACTTTATTCACTTGCGCGTAATGCTGCGCGTGAACCTCAGGTCTCCAACTGTGCGCGCACGGGACGCACACGCGACATCTGTGGCCCCGATCGCCTCAGATTTAATCAGGCCGAGAGATTAGCTCCACTGCCACGTGACCACCAGGATCATGGTCAGATTCATAGACTGTATAAATCAGATCTACTGTCAGGTGTCAAATAGAAGCGTGTGCGTTTGCGAAATAACATATATTACGTCTGTCAATGTTGAGTATCCAAATGTTGTATCAGACAGAGTTAAGAAACAGCTTCTAACATGAGACTCAACCTATTTAGTTTTTTGTTTAACCAGCTCCATCTACTGACCAAACCAATTAATCACTTAATCACACTTATTTTTTAACCAACTACTCTCTGTTTCTGTGTAAACTAGATGTCACGAATAAGGTCCAATGCAGAAGACAATTAATATATACGCAGACCATAAAGAATATGGCTAATTTCTTTAATAGGCCTACACTACAAATTATAATATCAAACTATGTAATTGGGTGGGGGTTCCGCTACCTGTTTGGCCCCATGGAGATGTTATGACTTTGCTTGGAATATTCCATAGTAATGCATTTCGCTTGTCTAGCTTGCTTGAGTTCTACTGCAATATAAATATCTATAAAAACATGCATTCTTTTTTTGAGGAGGCTTGCCTATCCACGGATCTAACCTGTAACTTGGCTTGGTTGAATTCCATGTTTAATTACTTATTGTGGAAAATTCCAAGCAAAACAATAAGATCTCCATGGAGACTAGCAGGTGGCAGACCCTCCACCAGAAAAACTACATAGTGTACCCAGTCGAAAACAGGTAAGGACTTGTCCTGGAGGATCACTAGTCAGCGGCGTCCCCACACAGCTGATGTTTTGTACTGTTTATGCTTCTTCTCTGATGAGATGATAAGCTGTATTTGTCAGTATCTCATGTCCAACTAGACCTCTCCCCATGGCAACACATGTAACCAGAGCCTCCCTGCGCCAGAGTCACCTGACAGCACCGCTACAGGATTCAGGCAGTGAAAGTGTCTTTTACCAGGTATTGGAAGTTCAGGTTCTAATAAAAATGCCATCCCATATCATGCTGTCATACCAGTGGGATGACCAGGCTGTGGTGAAGAAAATATTTGACCACCTTAAAGAAGATGGACTGCCTGTGTGGATGGATATAGAAGGAGGGATGACTGGGAATATTCACAATGTGTAAGTACAAATTATTCCCTAAATGTAGTATTGAACTAATATTTAATCTATACCCTTTTTGCTTGCAGTGTTGGTGACAGCCTTTCCCCTTATGTCCCCATAACACAGAGGTGTCCAAATACTGATGATCAATTCAGATATTTTAATATGGATGAAGTCTTTACAGTAATCCATTTCTAAAGCAGGACTCTATACATTATGTTAAATAGGACTAATAAAAAAAGGTGTGGGAGTTGCATTATACAACATGTGGATGCAGAATTGAGATGTGATGAAGTTCAGGAGTGCCAAACCATCAAAAATGATATGTGTGTATGTATATATATAATTTAATTTCAAGAATCAGAAATGAATTCATGTGTCATGTTATTTAATAAGTATATCTTTATGGTGCTGCAAATGACCAAATGAACTACTACTACTAGTCACTAAGTTTTTGCTTGTGTGAGTAAACTGAGCTTTTAGGACAATTTTATTTTCAAAAAATCAGTTCATGTGTGGTCTGCTGAATTGCGTGCCTGTTGTGTTTAGGATGGCTGCTGGTGTGGAGCAGGCTGTGGTGGTGTGCCCCTTCCTGACCCCGGCGTACCAGGCGTCGCGCAGTTGTAAGAAGGAGCTGAGTTATGCAGACAGCTGCCAGGTGCCCATGGTCCCTGTCATGCTCACCAACAACTGGGAGCCCAGTGAGTGGCTGGGCCTCATCACCGCGGGCCTGCTCTGTGTGGACTTCAGGTAAGTCTGCTGAGACATACAAATCAATTTAGAAAAGTGGAAATTAGAGCAGTGGTCCCCCACCCTGAAGGTTGGAGAACTGATTTCTGCTCGGACCAAGTTCTATTGTTGTGTCGTTATGCAAGACACTTAACCCACCTTGCCTAGTGTGAAATTGGTGTTTGCCCCAGGACAGCTGTGGCTACCTTTGTACCTACCTCCACCGAGTGTGGAGTGAATGTAAATGTAAAAAAAAAAAAAAAAAGGATATAAATCCAATTATTATTATTAAATCCAGCACATTTTCAAAAGATACAGTTTACAAAGTGCGGCATTGTAGTTGATTGGTAAATTAATAATTATCTATTCAGGTTCCCAGTCATTACTGGGATCATCAAAAGTAAAAAACAAAACAAAACAAAAAACAAAAAACCAGTAAAACCAAATAGGAACCATATTTCATTCTGACTTTTTAAATACTTCTGGACACTTCTTGTGCAATATTACCAAGTCTACAGTACAAAGGAGTACAATCTACATAATACATAATTCAATTTATATGGAAAGAAGTGTTTTGGCACAGGAGCGACTTAGCATGGAAAGGGAGCGGAGACTCAGAGCGTCAAAAACAAAAGTGAAACATTTTAATACACTGTTTTCGGCAAATAAAGCATTTTCAAAACAATAAAAGGTAACATGCTGATCAAAAGGAGTTATGTGTTAGCAATTAATATCCCATAGAAGTGTAAAAACCCCTCTTTAAAACAAATACATGAGTGCCATTAATTTCTTTTTCGTTTTTGTTTAGAAATGCAGCCACAGATGAGGAGAGGTTTGAAGTGTGTCTTCAGTCTCTGAAGGCAGAGCTTCTGTTTACCACTGGTCACACGATCACAGTGAAACAGCCTGAAGAGGGAGCCAAAGAGCAGCTGAAGAAGAGACCAGGCCGTGGATTCTGCCACGCTCTTACAATGCTCTACTTCTGCGACACAGGTGAGGAGGGCGGGACCATTTTTATCTAAAGTATAGCTATTACAACATTGGATAGATCAGATAACACACAACTATAAGGTCTTCCATGTGTTGGAACTTAATGTCTTTAGGTATTTTGTTTAAAATGTCATTAACAGGGTCTATCCATGCCCCAATCATCCAATCAGAAATCAGACTGAACCACCTCTAGCAAATCTAAAACCAGTTGGAGATAAACTTTTTTAAAAATGACTGCAACCCCAGCACCTTCAGCCATGAGTGCTAGTGCAGCCTCTGCAGCTCAGTGAGTAAATTCGGGAGGTTCTGACCTTTCACACGAAACATGGTCAATCCATATAGGCCTAATGAGAATGAGAAACCTTGTATATGGATCAGGGGTCCATTTCATCTTCGCAGCCCAACATTCTGTGCAAAGTAACCTGGGACCCAGTCATATAAAAACATTATATTATATTGATTGTGCAGCCCTCAAGGCACTGGTGACCCAGACAGGCTCAGTGTGATTATCTTTCCTTTTTTAATTAAACCAGTAAGAACACAGGCTACACACCCTCCCATGCCATACCTTTAGAAATTTTAGGCATGCCAGATAAAAATAAAAACAAAATAATACATATTTATTTAACTGTAAAAGGCTAAATTAAATAAAATTAATAGAAAGTGGTTGTACGAAGGTAGAAAAACTATCCGTTTTATAGAGCCAGAGGAAATGTTAACAGCCTACATGTGTCCATGCTCTATGTTCAGGAGTTGTATGTGATAACCCTCACATTGTTATTATGGGGCTCATTCTGAGGGAGCCTGGGCTTTAGTTTTGATGAATTAATAAAGTCAAGACATCCCCAGAGATCTCCTTTAATGACAGAGACATGTGGAGCATGCACATGGCTGCCATGTGAGACACCTAAACCTCCTATTGTTCATCATCAATATTAAAGAACATAAAAATATTATTTATTTTTGCTGTTTAATTACAGATCATCATCATAAAATTTATATGTATAATTTGATGCCCTTCCTGTTGTAAAAAGCCACAATCAAAACTGTGTAACTGTTGCCCAAATAAACAATGGTCATAATGTCCTGATTTAGTCTTGGTTTGATGCCAGTTCAGTCCTGATATACACAGTTTGAACCTGTTCTAAAAATAATTTAGTCCTGGTCCAGTCAGAGGTGGGTAGTGCAACTTATTCAAGTCAGAATCACTGTTACTTCAAAATATTACTCAAGTAACATTAAAAAATATTTGGGGCATTGACACCACCTTATCAGTCTCTTGTCAGATCTTGGAAATGAAGCAGAGTTGGGCCTGGTTTGTATTTGGATGGGAGACCACGGGGACAGCAGTAGTCTGTCTCTGTGGTCAGTCAGTCAGCCCCAGGACAGCTGTGGCAATAGTAGCTTATAGAGTTGCCAAAAGTATCAAAAAATCACATACCAGTTGATACTAAAACTAATATCAAAATGCCAATTTGACCAAAATCACATTAACAGGACAAATTTTGAGCTGAACAGTCATCTTGAGCTTTATTAGAACAAGTATAAGACCTCATGGTAACAAATAAACTGGAAAGTTCTATTATTTTGGATATGAAAATTACATTCTATTACTTAAAGAGGATCAGACTTTATCTTGACTGTGGTATCATAATCAGTATTGTGTACTGAGTCAATACCTTAGTATTGAAATTTTGAAACATTTTAGTATCATGAGAGCACTAGTAACTTACCACCACTAAGTGCGGAGTGAATGAATAATGCACATAATTGTAAAGCAACGTGGAGCATGTGGAAAGTCCTATAAAAGACAAAATGTTTTTTTATTCTTAGGAGTAATTGTCGAGGAGTAATTAACTGTTGAGATGTCATCTGGTATACAGGATGGCGCTCAACCCCACTACTTTGCTGTTTTTCCCCAGCTGAGCCACTTCCTGAATCAGACTTTGAGAGAACTCCAGTGGGACTCACACACTTTGCTGCACGTCACTGCTACTGGGAGGAGGTCAAAGGTCAGGGGTGCAAGTTTTACCGCAACATCCACACGAAGAGATACCTCAGTAAGAACGGAGTGTAAACATTTATGAAAACTGCATTTTATTACAGGGACAATGTGACAAAATAAACCAGTGGGGTTCATTTATGTTTTTGTACAAGCAGTAGACATATTTTGTGTTTTTTTCACCCTCAGGTCATGATCCCATCTCAGACCAAGTTTTCCTTGTGTCTGGTCAGTCCAAGTGTGAAGAATGGATACTTCTAATGGACCAGTCAGACCAGAGCACACACAGAGCTGTTATCATCAAGAACAAAAACTCTGGACAATTTCTAGCCATCCAAAATGGCGGTCTCATAGGACTGGAGTCTTACAATGAGGACTGCAAATGGTTTCTAAACTGAGTTCATGTAGCATAGATCTTTCCCCACTGATGTAATGAAATGAAAAACTGTACTGACATGACAAAAGTACAAAATAAACAAGGTGAATTAAAATGTATAAAAATCAGAATCGTTTTCTCTTGAGGATTTCCGGTTTCCAGTTGACTGGATGGCTGTCTTCAGTCTGCAAAAGAACACAACAAAAGGTAAACATTGACATAACCTAATGTTTATGGCAGAATGTTCAGCAGTTAACACTGGTGCCACAATACACATATTAGCAAGTACTGCCAAATACTCACCGCTGTGTCGTCCTCCTTGTACACTTTGATGGTCTTGTCTGCCTCTGCTGTGATCAGGCGGCTCTCAGAGTGGTCGAACACACAGGCAAAGATTCCAGACTCACTGTCCAGAGACCCGGGCTGCACCGCTGCGTGGATCCTCTGAAAGTTATAGCCCGTCCTCCAGTCCCACATGTGGATGGTGCCATTGTCGGCTACAGAGGTAATAAAACAGACCATCAGCAGTCTCCATAGAGATGTTATATATAACGTTTCACAGTATGGCATTAAACTTTAAACTCCATGTAGACAAAGAACTGGTGCAATGAGGTCAAGTTGCTAGCCCGATCTGTGGAGAGGTGACCCTACTCACAGTAAGAATGCATTGTTTTGTAATAACCTTTCCAAGGGCCAAGAAAATAAGGTAGCAGGCCATCCACAGAAACGTTACAGCGCATCTTAAAATCAATGTGTATTCTTAAAATTTTTTAACTGTGGCCTCTAATGTCAATGGGCATTTCTAACAGTGCAAAGTACCTCCAGACACAAGCACTCCATCTGAGTTGACGGCCAGGGTGTTGATGATGGCGTTGTGGCCCGACAGGTTCTGAATGAAGTTTCCATCAGGGAACATCCACTGTTTGATGTTGTCAGCAGAGCCAGAGGCAAATGTGTATCTGGAAAAGCATAAGAGATCGCCATTTAGAGTGTCTGTATCAGATTTTTTTTCTCTGTACTTTCTTTTACCACAATACAGACATACTGCATAACCAGTTCTTATGGTAGACATGAGACTGAATCAGGAAGAGAGCAGTTATGCTGTCATGCTAGTTGTTAGCATTATCGTGAGGACAACTCCACTCTGGCCACCATATAAATCATTAAAATCATTAAATTTCATCATTAAAATTAGTCAACGAATACAAATCTTGGTTGTCTAAAACAAAATTGTCCAATTAATTGACTAATGACTAAAGGCCTACAGCCGTATGGGACAGTCCGTATGAATTAACATGTATTAGTACAGCATGCAGCCAGGCAGGCTCATTTTCATCCATAGTTCCATTGACAGGTTGATGACAAGACATAAAACAGACATAACAGGCACAAAACAATGACATTTACGATGGGTGAGACAAAATGTAGTTTCAATGTCATATTAGTAAAATTTAAACATGGTAAAAGTGCACACACAGATTAAAGATACACTATATTGCCAAAAGTATTCACTCACCCATCTAAATAATGGAAATCAGGTTTTCCAATAACTTCCATGGCCACAGGTTTATAAAATCAAGCACCTAGAACCTGCAGACTGTTTCTACAAACATTTGTGAAAGAATGGGTCGCTCTCAGGAGCTCAGTGAATTCTAGCGTGGTACTGTGTACTAAATATTCCACAGTCAACTGTCAGTGATATTATCATAAAGTGGAAGCGACTGGGAACGACAGTAACTCAGCCACGAAGTGGTAGGCCACGTAAACTGACGGGGCGAGGTCAGTGGATGCTGAGGCGCACAGTGCGCAGTCGCCAACTTTCTGCAGAGGCACTACAGACCTCCAAACTTCATGTGGCCTTCAGATTAGCTCAAGAACAGTGTGTAGAGAGCTTCATGGAATGAGTTTCCATGGCCAAGCAGCTGCATCCAAGCCATACATCACCAAGTGCAATGCAAAGTGTTGGATGCAGTGGTGTAAAGTACGGACTCTGAACTGGACTCTACAGTGGAGACGCATTCTCTGGAGTGACGAACAGCTCTTCTCCATCAGGCAATCAGATGGATGAGTCAGGGTTTGGCTGTTGCCAGGAGAATGGTACTTGTCCGACTACATTGTGCCAAGTGTAAAGTTTGGTGGAGGGGGGATTATGGTGTGGGGTTGTTTTTCAGGAGTTGGGCTTGGCCCCTTAGTTCCAGGGAAAGGAACTCTGAATGCTTCAGTATACCAAGAGATTTTGGACAATTCCATGCTCCAAACTTTGTGGGGACAGTTTTGAGATGGCCCCTTCCTCTTCCACATGACTGTGCACCAGTGCACAAAGCAAGGTCCATAAAAACATGGATGAGAGAGTTTGGTGTGGATGAACTTGACTGGCCTGCACAGAGTCCTGACCTCAACCTGATAGAACACCTTTGAGATGAATTAGAGCAGAGACTGAGAGCCAGGCCTTCATCAGTGTGTGACCTCACAAACGTGCGAGTGGTCAAAAATTCCCATAAACACACTCCTAAACCTTATGGACAGCCTTACCAGAAGAGTTGAAGCTGTTATAGCTGCAAAGGGTGGACCAACGTCATATTAAACCCTATGGATTAAGAATGGGATGTCACTTAAGTTCATATGCGAGTCAAGGCAGGTGAGCGAATACATTTGGCAAAATAATGTAACAAGACAATAGACAAAAATCACAATCTCAACAAGACTTTCGTAAAATATGTTAGTTAAAAAGAAAAGTGCATGTTATGCTCATATGTGCTATGTGTTTCACGTTTTGAAGACGGTAAAAATCAGGTACAGCACCAAAATACACTAGTGTACTCCAAGCTTTATTTGTTCTAATTAAACTAGGGTTAGGACTTGATTTAAAAAAATTACTGAATTAATTACAGGCTTTGTAATGAATTCTCAATTAATTGCATAACAATATTTGCCCCAAAAGTAACATTTATTTGATGTAAATTAATTTTAGTGGACGACTTCATCAAATAATACACACAGACATGACTTTTAAACTCAAGCTTTTATAGGGTGCACTCACACTAGGACTTTAGAACTGTGCCTAAGCACAGATAGTCTCTACAGCAAGGAACGTTTGTCCAGTGTGAGCGCAATCGACGGCACGGTTGGAGGAAGTGGGCCAAAGCACGGCACAGTTGCTCATGTACGCACACGCACAACTTCACTGTCAGGTGCGCTAATGTCACTCATACGAGGAAAACTGAATAAACTCCGCTCCAACACATACAGCGAATCCGCGCTTACCTTCAATAAGGACTGTGGACGGTGACAGAAGTTTTGCAGCTTTGTCTTCAGCTGTCCTCACTTAATGTATTATTTTCTTTCTAATTAATTAATCATAATTAACGCGTTAATGTCCCGCTCCTAAATTAAATATGTTAAAGAAATAACAACCCAAACTGGCATGGTTGACAACATCACAGACCACTCTTCGTGTTTGAATAAATATTTACCTGTAAAGCCATGTGACACAATTAGTCAGCTGAAGACCTCTTGGGTCTGATTTGTATATAATCTAAAACAATCTAATAACCCTGTAATCCTATAGTAATCCCTCTGAGTGCACTTACTGTCTGGGGTGCATGACCAGGGTTCGCACAGACTTCTTGTGGTTGGTGAGAGTGGCTCGGGTTTTTCCAGCAATCAGGTCCCACAGTCTGATGGTGGAGTCGTGGCTCCCTGTAACAATAACAAAAACAATGTAACCAATTTCTTTTTCTAAATGTAATTCCTGTTTGAATTGTGTTCTAGAGGAAAAGCAGCAGTAAGTGTATTCAAACAGACCTGTGATGATCTGGGGCTCTGCAGCCTGACACCGCACTGTGGCCACTGTGTTGGTGTGTCCGGTCAGAGTGTGCACGTTTGCTTTGGTCCGGATGTCCCACACCTAAAACAGAACACATAGTAAGTATCTTATAATGGTTTCTCTTCACCATTAACTCACTGTTAATGTTTGAGTAATCTTTATGGGCTCTATTCACGTCAAAAAAAACGGAAGACGTTTGGAAACATGTGGGTGACGACTTCCTTTAGGCTCTGTTGGCATTAGCAACTCTGACAAAATCTGACAAAACTGAGAAAATGTTCCGGTTTTCTTCATCTAGATGTCACTGTATTCTTTCTTTTATCCTTTTATAAATTGCCTATTAACTTATGTATTATAATTTGCTTAATAACTTAATTAAAAAAAATATGTCACTGTAGTGTTCCATTATGTTCGGCAGATCAACAGTTACAACCAGCTGCCTGTGAATGACATTGATGCGATTAGAGTCACATCCCCCATGGAAACCTTTGGCAGGTTGTGAAGACCGCTGCTGCTGAATCCACAGTTTTATCACATGCCCAGTGTCGGTAACTACACTGGAAGTCGTCACCCGGAACCTTCCAAACATCTTCCGATAAGTGTGAATAGAACCTATTGTTTTGCCATTGCTCTGAAAATGCCCACTTTTCTAAATTTTGTTTTTCTTCCCTGAAAACAACAATATGACAATATGAACAAGCAGTGTTGCAAAGGCTTGGCAGTGCAGCACTTTGTAATGTTGTAATGTTGAATTGTTTATGCTGATGTACTACAAAGGAAATCGGCCATCATTTTAGATCAATACTGTGGAACATTTGAAGGGACAATCTTCCAAGAGTTTACATTCAAACAGATAAACAGAGCTGTTCCACACCAGATTATAACTAAATGTCTAGTTTCCATGTGCTGTCTCTGATTTAGAGGGATCTATGTGGGTCATAGATAAAAGCATATCATGTTCTCTCTAAGGTCCTCACCCTAGCTGAAGCGTCTCTGCTGCAGGTCACCAGCACATCGATGGTTGGATGGAGGTCCAAATCATACACAGCACTCAGATGTCCGTGGTAATGTCTGATCACCTAAAATACACATTCATAAGGTTAGGTCATGAAATGGTAATGTTTGCATTGTGTATTAATGTTAGAGACAGATGTGTGAACTTTTTAGCGTATTGTTCTGGCCGACTGACTAAAGAGTAGACATAATCCTTAATTCGGACACGCGATAACTGCACAAAATGTAACACAGCTCACTTAAAGGTCTGTGGTTAAAAAAGGGCTACGGGTCAGTCTGTGGTAAATTGAAATTTCAGAATTTAGAGAAAATAATCAAAATCTACCAAACTGTACCTTGTTATACTCCAGATCCCAACATTTGACCTGCTTGTCCTCCCCACATGAGAACAGATAGGGGCTGCGGGTGCTCACGGCCACTCCTCTGACTGTGCTGATGTGACCGGTGAGGGACAGCTTCAGTTTTCCGCTTGCCAAGTCCCAAATCTTTATGGTTCTGTCGGCGGAGCCTGTGACAAACCACTGATTTCCCGGCTCCACAGCCAAAGACCGGACCCAACCGAGATGTCCACTTATCACCTGTCACACACAACACACAGTATCTTAAAGGTGCTGTACCCAATTTTTACTGTCTTTAAGGGACCAAACTGCGTTATTTTCTGATTTATGTTCTTTATGTCCTCATCAAAAACATACCTTGTTTCAGTCACAAACAAACCCTGCATACTTAACATAGCATTTTCAGCTTTGGAGGTAAAGACAGACAAATTAAGTGGAATTGTTATTATATTTTCTGATTTTTGAACGTCAAAAAAAGTGGCTCACTCATAAATAACAGACAGTGAGCTGGAAATTATTTTTTCTATATGAATCCAAATGAAATACCACACGCACCCTGAACAATTTCCACGGTGGATGCCACTGTGGTTTGGGCAATGTTGGAGCTCTTCTCACCAAGGAATTTCTTGTTCCACCTCCATCTAAAAGAGCCTACAAAAGAGCAAAAAATGAACATTATTATTTTGAAAAAATAAAGAATAATATTGAAATATACTGTGATTTACCACAGTGCCAGCTTGAGACCTCTCGCCTCCATAGTGTCGATGGATTTCTGCGACACTGGCTGCAGTGCGACTCGCCTCTTGTCTTTAAACAGAGAAAACATTTAGGATTAAATACTCCAAGAAGCTGGGGTCAACAATTTCAGTAAAAAGACATTTTCCTACTTTGAAGGACTTTACTTCACTCATAAACTATAGAACTTTCAAATGTTATAGAAGGAATTAAAGATGCACTATAACATTCCTGGTAGAGGGTCTGCCACCTGCTTGTTACCATATCGAGGTTCTTGATTTGCCTGGGATGTTCCATGGTTCAACATTAAATGTATCCATCTCCATGGAGACGCCAACAGAAATAAGAACCGAGTGTTTTTCGATGCATTTTTGAGCAATAATACATGTGTAACTGAATTCATGCAAGATAGATTCTTTTAATTCCATACTGTGGAACCTTCTAAGAATAGCAATAACATATCCATGGAGACATGCAGGTTCCACCTTTAACAAAGAATTACAAAAAAATAGGAGCTATTTAACAGATTTTGTGAGAAAATACAATTTATAGTAGTAGTTTTATTTTTGGATTTTACTTCTACTATACTAACTGGAACATTGTTGCAGACAGAGTATGGTGTTACATTTCTAATCTCTAGAATGTGATGTGTACCTGATTGTATTATTGCAATAAAAAGGTATTAAAATGTACTGAGAAGTACCTGGCTTGTGAAGGTGGCAGAGCCAGAGCGACTGTCTGGACTCCTGCCTCACTGGGGTTTCTGTGCAGTTTGGTCTCAGCGGTCAGGGCCACACCTGTTCAATGCAATGCCACAAATTAACTCACAATCAAGAGCAGCGAAAGTGCTGCATTTAGTGTAGAATTGCGAATTTTGGTCTAATCTGGCCTATGGTGAAAAATAAACTTGATTCTATGCTATGCTTTTTTTTGGTCTCAAAAATATCTTGCTTTTATACCATTTTTTTTTTTTTAAATCAACTATGAAAACAAAACTTGCCTGGTCCAGAGGGGTATGCATGTGTGCCGGTGATCAAGTACTCTGCTTCTTCACCTAAAATGCAAGTGAAGAAATTCCACTGAAAAATATACCTGAAAGCAATAATTTTCAATTTCAAGAAGCTTTAGATTGTTTGGTTACCATGTTTAAACTCTACACCACTGTATGCTAGTTACCCTTTGATATACACTACCAGTCAACACTTTTCCATTTTTGTTCTTTATTTTTTTCATGACTATTTACATTGTAGTTTCTTATGAAAAGCATCAAAACTATAAATGAACACATACTAAATGTAGCAAACTAAAATATATTCAAAATAACTTATTTTATAAAATAGCAACCCTTTGCTTTGTCACTGCTTTACACTCTCTATGAGCATTTACTGACCCTGAAAAGGCACAGCTGTGAAGTGAGCACCATTTCAGGAGACTTCATCATGGAGTTCATTGAGAAAAGGCCAAGAGCCTGGGCTTGTGAATATGAAAATATAAGAAATACTTTAATGAGTAATTTAACAATTTATTTGCTACTGTGTTATTCCACATATCTTGCTTCATATATTTGAGGTCTTCTGTATCTAAAATGTAGAAAGTAGTAAACCTACTGAATGCGAGGGTGTGTCCAAAACCTTTGACTGGTAGTGTAACTAAAGTGCTTATTTTGTCCTTACGTATACATTTCAAGTCATTGCCATGACAGCTTAAGTGACCTTTAATCTTGGTACCTGGCTGTGCATATCCCTGAGCAGTTGGGACTCCTCCAGACATCTGATGGACCCGCTCCTTGTTCTCCTTCAAAACAGGCATGTGTAAAACTGGGCCATAATCAGCCTTCAATTTGACGGCCATCTTGATTTTGTGACTGAAGGAGAGAAGAGCAATGACATTTAATCAAATAATATTTTGAAGTTTACATCTGACAAAACAAGTGCAGCTAAACACAAAGCATGATAGGAGAAATTAATGTACTGTTACTTTCAACAATAGAATAGAAAACATAAAAAAATAGATGAACACACTACTCACATAAGTTGGTACTGAGAATTCACAACTACTGGTATTTGCAAAGATTGCAAATAATATTTTCAGACTGTGTTTTCATAATCTAATCTTTTTAACTTTTGTCATAAACTTGTTAAAGTGGGAAGTCAAAGAGTACACTTTACTTTATAGAAGTAAAAAGTACAGGATCCAAAAACTGTCCCTTGGTGTTTTGATGTTTAATTATAGTTAATCCTACCAGAGGTAGGGAGGATTCATCATTATCAACAGATATGGCATAATTACAACTCCGGGTTTGGTAAAATATGCCTTATTTCGGTAACTATTGGACCATCCCTATTCCATAGACAGAGCAAATCGAACCAATGTAATGTATAAACTCTTACCTTTCTTCATCTATGGAGACGGGCTTAGCCTGGTCAGCCACAAACATATCGTGGGTTCTTTTCAGAGATCTGAACACAAGCGTGTGCACCGAGTGTTTCTGCACGTCCTGTGGTATGGGAAATGTTACGATGATGAGTACAAAACAGTTATACAAAAATATACACTCAAATTATCATAGTCAGTAACAAAGCCCAAGCAGGGTTTTCAGTTGTATCGTACATATAACGAACATGCTTAGCCTAGCATCTGAGCGGGTTTAAAGATATTGTTAAAATGGCGAAAGAAAAAGTAAAACAAACTTTCCTGACCTCAGTCATTTTTCGGCTTAATGTTCCAATGTCAATTCCAAGGTTATTGAAAAATTAGATCCTTTTAAAACGCGAATCGTGCACTTCGAAAAAGCAGAAAATCACAACCATCGCCGCAAAAAGTTTGCACCGGAAGTTGAATTTGTTAATGACCCGGAAGTAAAGACAAAACGTGGTTCTTCTTTCAGGCGCGCCCTCTTACGGTTCGTAACAGTAATCCCAACCAGGTAATAAATATGCCTTTTATTACTATAGCCGTAGCATAACATGAAAAAAGTACTAAGAAAGCATTTTTACATTTGAATGTATTCATGTATATTCATGTATGAGGGGTCCTATTATAAACATATACTTTAATAATCACAATATAGGATTAGGAATGCTTGCCTGTCGCTGGGTCACACCTACAAATAAACAAAAACAGTTTCACCAAGGCTTGACATTGTGGCATCATAAAGAGGGAAACAAGACAAATCCAGTTAACCTTCTGGTATCCCCATAATTTTGCACCTTAGATACTCTTGCGTATTCTACACACACCCACCAAATATTCTCTAGACTACCTGTTTTTTTTTTAATGTTTTAAGTTCACCAACTCCAGCCCTACGCAACCATACCAAACATAATTCTAATGATTTTTTTTTTTTTTTCCCCCAAAATGGACAAAACAACAACGATCACTTGTGGATTGTTTCATGCACTCTGACATTTGAACATGCTTGAACCTCCAGAACCTCTACATCATAACACCTTGCTTTAAAGGATGAACTTCAACAACTAATATCTGTTTTATTTTGTCCACTTAAATTCAGTCAGTATTTTACTTTTTGCATGCCTTTCATTCGAGTATGTTGCAGAACTATCTAATAATACATTACAGCCTTGGTGAATTATGAAATAGAAAAGGATTTATTCTTTGTTGTGTGATCCCCTGCCCTATGAGATTTTATCTCTGATTTACAAAGCTTGTGTTATTTCACACCAGAGTCTAACATCACTCTCCTACCTGAGAAGCTACAGTCTTATGAGAAAAATATAATCTCTTATATCAAGCTAATAATAATAATAATAATAATAATAATAATAATAATAATAATAATAATAATAATAATGATAATAATAATGGATACATACATACATACATACATACATACATACATACATACATACATACATACATACATACATACATACATACATACATACATACATATAATGTGCAATTAACATGCAAATTCACACCTTGTGGAGAATCTTTGCTGACCCAAATTTTACCAGAGGACTCTGCAGCAGCTTTATCTGGTGTGAGTTTGGAGGGAGTGAGGAGTGACAGAATAATTGTAATATCATTATTTCTTTGTGTTATGTATGTACTTTGTAATAATGGAAATGCATTGAATGTCTGAGTTAACACTTTATGCATTGTGCAAATTGTCCCTTTCTGTTTTAAGAAAGCTACAGACAGCATCAGCTCTCTTACTCTTTTAAACTTTTAAGTGGATGTTGTTTGGGGTTGAACCTGCTAAAACTAACATAGACCCAGCAGGAGCTACAGAAATAGTCCTTCTTTGATTGTTAAAGCTCTGTGCTCTCTCCTTACATTCCTGCATTAAACCTGCTCTCCATCTGTCCGTTTTCTTTACATAGTGTTTTACATGATATTTTAGACTTAGACTTAGACAAACATTATTGATCCACAAGGAAAATTTGGATACAGTAGCTCACTCATCACAATATAATATAATAACAAAGAGTAACAAAAATAGATGGTATAGCAAAAAAGATAGCAAGAGACAGGTGCCGAATAAGACATAATTATATAAATAAATGTTTATGTACAAGTCAAAATAAAACAGAAAAATAAGTAATAAACTATAAAATCAAATATAAAATCACAGCTATATACACGAGACAATAAAAGCAGTGCAATAATATGCTGATTGACGGCATAAGGTTATCCGTTACTTAAGACTGAGTTTTTGTACAGTTGTAGGGAGTATTATCTGTTACATAAGGGTGAGTTGTTGTACAACTGTATGGAGTATGATATGAATGGTCCTGTATCTCTCACTGTTTGAGCGGAGCTGTAGGAGCCTGTTGGAGAATTTTTGAGTGAAAGAGCTAAGATGATATAACATTTTTATTCCATATCCATCTTAAATTAATCAAAGAAAAGAAGAAGAAGAAAAAATAAAAAATTATGTTTCAGAACTTTCTGTGTCATTGCTCACCAACTCCACTTCTGTTATAATTCAATATATTCTGTACTGAGGCAAAACAATTTGAATCTACAGAAGTGTCTCGGAGCATAATCTTCACATTAGGAATGATTCTATTGATTTAAGTGTAACCACATTAGTTTTCAAACAGTAATAAATCACATTAAATTTGTGTAGCCTTTTTGTAGTTGGTTATATGAGTTTAAAGCTTATAATTCTACACAGAACTTTGTTTATTCTGCAGTTTTGTAGTTTTGTACATTTTACAGTGTTGTTTGTGCTTGTGTTTAACCAATTCAAATAACTATTGTAGTGTACTGGGCTATATGTTAATTTTTTATGCTGTATTATTATTTACTCTAGTCCCTCCTGACCAAGTCTAGATCAGGATCTGCAGAAGGGTCCTTTGTAGCTCACTGGCTGGCTTTTACTTTCCTGATATTATTTTCTTATTCAAGAGCTCATTCAAACAGAATGGGGCTCATCTGTGACCAGTGTGAAAAGACATGACCCTGTGCTTTCAGCTTCCAAACACACAACGAAACTCACAGGAAAAAGACCAGTGTGGCCAGTGGGTGACATTTAAACAGTCTGGAACCTTTAATTCTCTCTCTCAGGGTTCCAGGTGGGATTTCTTCTCCTCTGCTCCCATGATGTGCGACATTAGTATTATTCTTCAAAGAGGGACTGTCTTTAATTTCACTACAGTATGTGAATTTAATCAGATGAAGTGGTGTCAGGTTAATGAATGATCTGCAGTGCTGAGGACCTTTTAGGGAAATTAACTTTAGCCTTAGAAGCTGTTCTCTCATCTGTCTCTTTTGCAAAATGCAAAAAGCAGAACTCTGGACGAGTGCTCGGCTCTTAGCAGGGCCATGTGAGAATCAGAGTCCATTCTGAATGCCGCATGATTCAATCATATGGTAAACAAGAAGAAACACACTAGTGATTATCTGGTGCTGGTACATTAAAACTACAACTTTTTGAGGGAATACCTATGACTCAAGCTTAAAGGTCCACCATGCAACTGCCAACCTCTTGTCTCTATTGTTTTTGTTTTTGACTTTAGTCTCGTCAGATCTCAGAAGCTGAGAAAGGCCAGGCTTGGTTAGTACTTAGATGAGAGACTGTTTGGGAGAAAGAAAAAAAAAAAAACTGTTTCACCCAAATTGCCTAGTATGAATATCGTGTATGCGTTGAAGGGGCCAGTGGCGCAGATTGGCAGCCTCACTTCTGCCAATCTGCACCAGAGCAGCTGTGGCTACAACAGCAGTATCTTATCATCACTGAGTGGGGAGTGAATGAATAATGCTTTGTAAAGTGCCTTTGCGTGTCCAAAACAATGCTATATAAATCAGATGCATTATTCTTTACAGATTGGAAAGCATGGGCAAACTAACAATAGTTATGTAACAGTAGAATGATGATATTAATTTGGACAATTAAATTTAAATAAGACATATTATGGTATTTGAGTATTTTTGGTATTTAAATTTAAGCTATAACATACATATATTGATATCAATATTAAAGAGCCTTAAACATAGAAACAGTTCTATTGACTTTATAGTGACATTTCACTGTAGTAAGCAGCAGATTTCTAAGATAAGATAAGATAAGACTTTATTGATCTCACAGAGGAGAAATTCACTCGTGACAGAAGCTCACAGTCAGGGGACAGTATAGTGCAAAAAGTTGTGAAAAATTGTGCAAACACTCAGAACAATAAGTAAATAAAAAATAAAATCACAATAAATATTAACATATTTACAACATCAGGTAGCTCTTATGTACAGGGAGTGAAAGAAATGTAAATATATAATAAAACATATCTCTTATATAATATATATATATGTAAAAGAATACAAATATACAAATATATAATCTGAGGACAGTGGAGGTGGTTACTGATGAGGTGACATGGTTACAGGTTATTGCACGGGCTATTGCACAGGTTATTGCACAGGTTATTGTAAGTGTTACACAGTGGAGTTGTACAGTCTGACAGCAGTGGGGATGAAGGACCTGCGGTAGCGTTCCTTCTTGCACTGAGGGTGCCTCAGTCGGCCGCTGAAGGTGCTGCTCAGTTCCTCTACAGTCCGGTGCAGAGGGTGAGAGGTGTCGGCCATGATGAATGTGAGTTTGGCCAGCACCCTCCTCTCACCCACCTCCTCCACAGACTCCAGAGGACAGCCCAGGACAGAGCTGGCCCTCCTGACTAGTTTGTTCAGTCTTTTCCTGTCCCGCTCTGTGCTGCTCGGGGCCCAGCAGACAACAGCGTAGAGGAGAGCAGAGGCCACCACAGAGTCATAAAAAGTCTTCTATTCATGCTTTTACTATAAAAAATGGCTAGTGGTGAAACCTTGAAAGTATGACCCAGTATATGTATTTTTTTGTTATGAATAATCACAAGTAAGCACAGGAAGTGCAGGACATATTTTATGTCTCTTGTTATAAAGTAATTATTCTTTTTGAACATAAAAGTGGATAAGATTATCTTATCTTAACAAAGACACACGTTCAAGACCTCTATTTACAATGTTGCCAACATTTTTGGCAGAAATGCAAAAATGCACTGTGGGGAGCTGGCCAAAGTGGTCTTAAGTAGGAGGCAGACTCTGAAAATTTTCTGTGTTGTCCCAAAATTTATTCAGGAAATTCACCGCGGTCTCGTGGCAAACACAAAAAAACAATTACATATTTACAAAAATAACTGTGCTCAAACTTAGGCAAAAGCAACAGAAACTAATGAAACTAAGGGGAAAAAAAAAAACCCACGTGTACACAGCTACACTGATGTCTCCCCGAGAGGCTAAGCTGACCTGCTCTTATAGTCCTCCCCACAGGAAGCTCCTCCCTCCAGGCAACTCCAAGATCCCTCACAAGGTTGGCTGTAAGGCAACATAATTTTCCTCTAGAGTTACCTCTCCTCTACAACATGGGCCTAAGTCTCTTTAACTTAAAGTGTTCAACAAACACTAAAACAATCAAATCAAACATACAAAACCCAACAAACAAAAAGGAACTGAAACCAATTCTCCCCTCCACATGGTCTGTCCCAAAACCTCCCCCAAAGGCTTTAAATATGGCCGAGCTAGGGCACACCCCCTCTTTTGTCTCCAGACCATGTGGAGCAACAGGTAAGTAGGTAAGTGACAGGTTTGACCAAATTGAATAGATCTAACCAAATAAAATACATTTAAATTATCTTGAGTGTGTTGTGTTATATTAAAGGAACTAAACAAACTAAATAAAACAAACCTGGGATAGTTTTATCTAGCAATTCAGTTGATTATGGAGAAATTAACCAATATGAAATGAAATTAAGGTGAGTATACAGGGACAAAGGCCCACTTTGTCACATGCACAAAATGCACATCAAATACTCTGTAAAGATGCAGAGATTACCCACCTTAAGTGATGCTTTTATAACAAAACTGTAATGGGACAAAACTACAGCCATTTTAAGAATTGTCCCCATAACCAAACACATGTGCAGATTACACCCACTTGGGGGTCCAAAGAGGTTATTTTGCAAATGCATGCCCACCACTGATGGTTCAGAACAATGACTATTAATTATATACATTACTGAATGTTTTTATATACAGAGACCATAAAAGGTCCAATACTGACGAGTTAGTGCATCACTGCATTGCAGAATAGGCCCTTCATACAGAATATAGTTTCAGCTCCAAAATAATATTAGTGTCTATATAATTTACTAGTTGAAATGAATTTATATAAAACTCTGAAAACTGATATAATGTTGTTGACTAGTTTGATGAGAAATGCAATTATTGTACTGAATTTGATATGCAAAAAAGTATATATTTTTAACATTTGTAATTTCACACCGCACATTTTGGACAAAGTAGGCTATGCTCTTTTGATGGGCTTTGCATTTTCAAAACGTGCAATCAAATAAGACACAACTGTGTGAAAAAGGTAGTAAGATGGATGTCATGGTAACAAGTGTATATATTAAAAACAATGAGAGTTGCATTTTCCCTATACCACCAGTCTGCAGAGGCAAGAATGTCCAGACATTTATGGACTGGACAAGGGCACCCTGACTGAAATCCTGGCTACAAAGCCCAGTGGTGAGAACTGGGAACCTCTGAGACATTTTGGCCTATTTGGGGTTTGACATTGTTGTGGAAACATAGACACTGTCTACATCACTGTTTCTCTGTGTTATGTGTACCACTGGTTTTATATGAGCGGCCTCTGGTGGTACACAGGGCCCTCTGCAGGTGTCTATGTGTCTACTGTGTGTGTGTGTGTGTGTTACTGTTTGGTTGTGTGGGGTCAGGCAGCTGTGGGCATTGGTTGGGTGGGTGGAAGGAAATGCGGGGTTGTTTTAAATCACTGTAAAGCACTTTGTGTGACATTTTTTGTATGAAAAGTGCTTTATAAATAAAGTTTGATTGATTGAGACTGGTGTTTACCACCAACATGGACTTTGTGCAAAACAATGAAGTTTGGAGGCCAAACAATCCAGTCTGAGGAGGAGGTACAAACAGGTAAGATAATCTTACCCACCATTTCCAGCTTCTCTTTGGGACAGTTGGCAGCCTCTGGAGAGCCAGGGAGAACCCAGACTGCCTTTGGTTCTGCGACCTATAACACTCATGTGAAGATTTTTTCCTTTTTTCAGCTCTGCTTCCTTTCACCTGCTCTTTGCTCTCACTACAAAAATATCATCGAACATTTGTTATCTAAATATGAAAACCTAAATTAATGTCACATTATCCATTCTCCAACAGTGCCCAAGACCGCTTTGGGACATCAGGCAGCCATTGGTGAGCCTAGGAGTCAATCCCAGGATCTCAAACTGCCTCCAATTCTGCCTCCTTCAGCTCCATGCAAAGGTAAAACATTTGGTAGCATACAGTAGCTAAAGTGAACTCATGAGAAGAAAGCTGAGCATCTATTTACAATTCCAGGAGCTGAAACAATATAACAACAAATGTGTCTGAAACAAAGCCTCCTATTGTATCCCTGCGAGTAACAAGAAAAGGTAAAGGTTTGTCAAGTACAATTTCAAATGTAACAGCACAAAGACAAAACATCTCAACATGGAATTTCATTTGCAGAACCCAAAAAACCATCTCAGGTGCCACGTTTGCCTCTGATTTTTGACTAGTTCTTTGAGAAAACCTTGAGACCAAAGACCTAACAAGTGAAATTGATATTGTCCTCAGTCAATGACAAACCAAAACCTGCCATCAGGTCAGAAGTTCCATGCCTGTCTCTGATTGGGTCTAAAGCAAAAGCATGTTACTTTTATGCCAACCAAGTTTTGTCAAAGTGTGTGGTTCTAACTGGCCTGGTAAGGTTAATCATTATAGAACTTATGATTTAGTATAATTTCAGACCATGATTAGCCCTGCTATAGGCCTCACATAGTCCAGGTTTAGATCTGGTGGTGCTAGGAAAGCCAAAAACGATCTCATGTGTAACCACTGGTCTACACCGTACACTGTTCTTATTGTATTTTTGATAAATGAAAAAATTACAAATCCAACCGGCATGTTTCCAACCCTCTTTATTTTTACTCCTCTAGTGTTGTACAACATATTGCTGCTTGCCTGACCAGCCAGTCCCTTCTACATTCTGTTCAAATCCAGAAGTTCCTGGAACTGGACAATAGAGCCTGACAAACCCTAACATGAGACGATCCAACCACAGCTTCTAATTTGACTCGTATGTCTCTCAAATACGGAAGACATCTCCTCTTGAATTCTTGTAACTTCTTTTGCCTGAGATAAACTCACTAAGTTTAGTGATGTTGAGTCTGTAGAAATCTGTTCTCTTTCATTGTTCAGTGTGCTTTATTTCCCTTTTTTACTCCTAAACCGCAATGTTTATTTACACCAAAACGGGGCATGCGTTTCTCTGATTGGTTAATCTGCCTGTCAATCCAGATGTACTCATCTCCACTCATCTTTGTAAAGTTTTGTCAAAACATGTGGTACAGGCTGGTCAGGTAATATTGCTGCAATTTAGAAGTACAAAGGACAGACATTTATTAACTTGTTTTGGCTACTCTTGAAAGACCTCTTGAACTTTTAAAGGCGCTGTACCTGATTTTTACTGTTTTAAAAACATTAAAAAATAATTTATTTTAAACAGTTTGCAGTGGTGCACAGTTATTCCTCATTGCATGCATCCTGATTATTCAAATTATTCACCCAGTTTATAAGCACTCAGAGGCTTCAGCGGAGTTTAACATGACAGTAAAGTTAGCAACAGCTCGCATGCAGTCTTATTTTGACCTCAAGAGCTGCTTATACATTATTACTGGGGCAAGACAAATTTTACACAAATACATGGAAAAAAATCAGGTACCCTTTAATATAGGTGTACAGTAACAAGCACAGATAAGACAGGAGACATTTTGGAAGCATTTGATAATCTCAAAAAGGAACTTGTATTGGTGTTTTTGGTGCATTTAGACCCCCAGTCCTCCAAACTCTTTCATGCCTCCTTGCTGGCCTCCAGTTGTGAGGCGGGTCAGGGGGATCAGTTTCATGGTGGTCTCCTTCAGTGAGTACCAGCGGTTGTGC
The DNA here is from genome assembly GCA_029959045.1 of Taenioides sp. WSHXM2023. Taxonomy (NCBI): domain Eukaryota; kingdom Metazoa; phylum Chordata; class Actinopteri; order Gobiiformes; family Gobiidae; genus Taenioides; species Taenioides sp. WSHXM2023. Next base: position 13,982,303 of record CM057090.1, read on the forward strand.
CAGGTCGCCCAGATGATGCCGTTATCGAAGCCGGAGTCACCAGCATCCTTTGCTGAGTACTTTCCACCTGGACAAGGAGACACAAGGCAGATAGTATATTTTCAAAGACAAATGTTAAGACACATTTAATCTTTATTCAGTTATTCTTTTACACCATATTATTTACTTATTTATTTATTTTTGGAACATCAAATGTCCATTTCATCACAACCATCTACCATACTGTGGCTGGACTAGGCAATGGTGGAGTTGGTCTGGAACAAGCCTAAACATGACCATTTAGTCGACCATGCGGAGAGCAATAGTGCTCTACTTCCAAGTAAGTGTGGAAAAATTGACCCAAAATCTGACCTTTATGAAAGCTGTAGGTGATGGTAGCAGTTTGTGTTTACATTATACTCTATGCTTTGCTTTAATGCAGTACCAGTAAGTGGCCATTAATCCAACTCCACATAATACTCTGTGCAGTTATTTCAATAGATCCATGGTCTGAAACCATCATTATTCACAGGTGAATAAACCAATTAGATCCACACTTCCATTTGTGTCAAAACAAACACTGTCACTTAAGAGTAAAAAAGAACAAAAGACAACATAGAGGACAGACAAATGTTATGAGAATTTTTGGGAGGAGATGTGTTCTACATTTGAGAGACACATGATACAAATTAGAGGCTGTGTTTGGACCGTCCCAAGTCTAGACAGCGTTTTTTTACTCTCATGGTCTAGTTCCAGACCCTTCTGGATTCAAAGCTAATTTAGAAGGGACTGGCTGGTAGGCATGGAATTGCTTGTCTTGCCCAGGGCTGTGATAAAGATTCAACACCAAACTTAAAAGAATTTGGACCTTTGAGAATTGGGCTGATTTGTCATGCTAGCCCTCCAGATCTGACCTGAAAGTCACTTGGACTTGGACAAATTGTTCCTTGAATACAACACTACAGTATGTGTTGGGTTACCATTGGCCGTACCTTGATAGTATTTTCCATTGAGGTGGGCGGCGTGGCAGCGGTTCATCCACCAGCCAGAGCCGTCCTGCTGGGCACAGTTTCCGTCATACTTATCGTTGTCCTTGTCGTGGGTGCTGAACTGCTGCCCATTGTGCATGGTGAAGAACTTATCACTGGGGTCATCTCCAAAGTCAAAGCCCGCGAAAGCATCTCCAGCGTCTCCACCCAAGTAGAATCCATAGGTGAGACGGTACATGTCAGCCTCTGGACTCAGGGCAAACATGTTGTAATCTGCATATCTGTATGGGAGAAGAGGGCAAAGAAATGGTGAGAGAACTGCCAATCACACAGAAATGCATTTAAACATGCTGAAAAGAGTGGGAGTAAAAACTGCTTTCTTGGCAACTCTGAACTGTTGTTAAGATAATTGGTTTGGGGTCTTATTTCATTTGCGAAGATGCAAATTCTGCTGCATGGTAGTCCGTTCAGGTCCTCCACTGTTTGTCATGGAAATTATGGCTACTATTTTGTTTTTCATTTTTCTTTCATACTATAATAGATGGATAACATTTTTTTAATCCTAGGCCAACCAGTTTGTGAACTCACACATATCTTAAGAATTCATCTTACTGTGCGAGGTTAAGAATGTTTCACAGATCTAACTTGTAACTTGGCTTGGTGGCGTCACTTTCTTGTCTCCATGGAGCTAGATAAGTTGCTGTACGTGGAATATTCTATGCAAAGCAATAACATCTTCATGGAGGCAAGCAGGTGAGGGACTCTCCAATAGAAATGTAGTACACTTTAAAGCAAAACCTCAGGCTAAAGGTAATAGTAGTACAATGATGGTGGAATACTGGAAGCTAAAAAACCATATACAAAAAAGAGAATGCTACAAAAATATAGATATAATCTTTTAAACCAACTAATATTTGTGAACTGGTAACAAAGAGTGCTAGATAACTCTTGAGATTGAAGTTGTGATCTCTGAAGAGTAGTGATAGTTGTATCAAAGTTCATATTTACTCCCTTTACTAAGCTGGTCTTATGTAATAGAGTTATTGATCGTACTTTTTGTTGCCCTCCCAATCCTTCATCTCTATTCGCAGCACAGTGGGGATAGACAAACCCACGGTGAGCCAATGGATCTTGTCATTGCCCAGCCAGAACTCTGTGGTGTCGTCTGGGGAGAGGTACCCGAAGCCGTTCTTATACTGGATCCAGTTCTTATTGAAATCCACGCTGCCGTCTCGTCTCTGTATACACAAACACGGAGAAAAAAAAGGAAATCTCTTAAAAAAGAAAAAAGGACAAAAATATAGTGTGTCTTTCTCTTTGAATGATTGGAATAGGATTTGTAACTACTATTACACCTGGACATGTAAAAACTGAAGTATTTCACAATCTGTTTCATACTTTTTTTTTTTTTGTACTACTTTTATTATCCCTGTAAGGAAATGGTCCTCTGCATTTCACCCATCCTTTCAGGAGCAGTGGGCAGCACATGAGGCACCATGAAGGGATCCATCTCCATGATCTAGTGCTAGCAACTCAGCCACCGTGTTTCAACTATGTGCAATTACTAGTATACACATAATTAGCAGATGTTCAGTGCTAAAGCTATGGATCACTTTACGCCAATCTTATTTGTAAGCTCCTTTTCAGGGGTGTTGATTATTGATATCAATATTCAATTTCAGCCTGATTTTCACATGATGAAATTGAGTGTTTTGGACTTCAGATAGATATGCTAAAATACAGGATCACTTACAAATGCATTAATGCAACAAACAAAACTCCAGGTATGTTTTTGGTGAGGTAACAACATAACATGGCCCAAAGCTCAAGCAGATTTTGCATAATACAGGACCTTGTAAATGCTGCTTATGTAGCAGGTTGAAACTATTCAAAGGAAAATATATTTACCATAAAGGATTATTTTTAACATTTGTAAACAAAACCACAAACTATATAATCAATATATGTAATATATTTAAATATTCAAAGCTTTTCTATTTTACTATTTTCTTCTTTGTGGAGTATTTGTATTTTAGCCTTAGTTTTCCAGTACTAACACCAACAATATCAGAACATATCTTACCCTTTGAATAACGGTGAATCCTCGTCTATATTCATCGATTTCACAATAGACCAAGAATTGTTCTGGCGCTGCGGCAGGTTTGATGAAGTACAGGCCGCTGGTGGTGGCTCCTTTGTTAGCAACATCTTGACAATCTAATTGCAAAAAACATAAAGTTAACAAAAAATATGAAACTTTTTTTTATTTGACATTACAGTTTCAGAATTGCAATATCAAATCAAGTTTTGGGCATTTAAAATACATCATAAAATTAAATATGACTTGTGATTTTGAGCAGATTTAATGAATTTCTGAGTATGCCATTTGTAAAATTGGGTATTAACTGCAGCCTACTCTTAAAAAAAATAGTAAAAATTCCATAGTGGTCATCTCCCAGGGGGTGCTATGGAGTCATTTTGAACAGGATTTTTCTAGGCCCTTTGCCAATTCTGGTAAAAACTGGTCAACAGGAAAGTTTTGAAAACTGGAAAAAGCAAATTGAATATCTTTCCACTGTGGGTTTGGTTGTGCCTCTTTTCGGATTATAATGGAAGATGTTTCTCATCATGCAGCAATACAGTTCCTTTGATTTGTTTAATATGACGTATGAGTATGCAATATTTAGTGCCTATATTAGTAAAAGTGCAAATTTCAATGTATAGGTACGTGATCATACAAAATTTTGATCACTCCTCCACACGCAAATGTTGAGGGCTTCAAATTTGCAGTCTTCTCCCTAAACAAAGCATCTTGCATTTTCCCCCTTGTAAGCCCTGAAAAAACCCTGTGTATGTCTCTATTTGCACAGCTCTAAAAGCTGGGGGCGTGTTTACTTTGCAGCTAAGTGGAGTATTGATCGAACAGTGGTCAAGGCTATTTGCTAAAATGAAAGGAGATTGAGAAAGTGCTTATGAAACTGGAACACTGGGTTACAGTGGTGCTTTTTGGTGCTGTTTGGTGCTACCTGTGCCTGTGGTGGGCTGGATTACAACAGAGTCCTGGCAAGGCTCCTGGCACTTCTGTTTAAGCTGGGTGGACATGCTCTCGAGCTCAGCCATCCTCCTCTGATTGGATGAGAGAATGTTCTGCAGTTCACTAAAATGGCAAATATAGCAACAGGTTGAAGTGTCTTGCTCAAAAGCCGTAATGACAGTCAGAAGCATGGATTGAACCGTCAACAATTTTTACCATTTTCAGTTTTTTTTTAAAATTAGTATTTACATACTTTGATTTTAAATGTCTGCCAATACCTGATATTAACTGGTGTAAGGAGGGTAAATGCCACTTATTTCCTTAAAATACAGTTAATACATCCAGTTGTTATGCAGCTGTCATTTATCCTTCAAACACCTACTGAATAACTTTGTATGAATAAAAGTTCAAACATTATGAAGCGTTCTAGGCTAGACTATAAATAGTCTTATTACATCCAGGTCCAACCAGCATATCAGCTTAATCAATCATGAAACCAACAGCCCGTCCAGCTCATTTTTCAGTATTGGTGCATTCAATACTAGTAGTTATATCAGTATCGATACCCCTGAGCATGTATTATATGTTCATCATCTATTAACTACTATTACCTTATGAAGCAATATATTCTACGTTTGAGTGGAAAACATAAAACATAATTACATAAATTACTGTAATATTTTCAAATGATATTATTCAATTTAATCACACCACCAGTCTCAGTCCTTGGGTTCTTTTGGTCCATTGAGATTATAATGACACATTTTATAATGAGACAAAAATATGCATGCCTCCGAAACAATAGTTCTGTGGAAGTGGAACGTCATGTCTTGTTCAATATTATGGAAAATATTGTTAACATGGTCATCGTCTCTGACCCATAATCTGAAAGTTCTTACAACTCGGAGAAGTCTACCTGACTGTGGAAAAACTGTGCATAAATAAACTGGATAAAATTCCTAAAAAGTTTCCAATATATAAATGCACATTATACCAGAACTTGTTAAAGATTTACTAAATTAATTCTGTGCCAAATTGCAGTTCAAAACCTAAACTTTCAAAACACAACATTTGAAACAAGTAAAAATAAATAGGCCTAACAATTAAATCAATTAAGTCAAAACTACTCAAAACAGAAATTCAAATATTTAAGTCATTATGATTTATGTATATGGGATTGTATCTGTCCAAACTTCAGAGCATGTTTGCAGTGTGTGGGCCTGGACTTCAGCGTGGGTGTTGTGGGTGCACTGAAAGAAAAACACAGTCTCTTCCAGGGTACATGGAGTCATAGACACTTACAATATTTGCTGTTCTTGTGCAAGGATCGTCTTTTCATACCGTAGGACATCATCCAACATGCTGGCCGATTTTTTTATGTAGCTTTCTGAAAGGAAACACGTGAGTTATTTTTTACTGTGCCTCAGTGCCTCACTGAGCTGGGAAAATCTGCCTTTTCCTGCACAGCACCATGATCTTGGAATCATTTACAGAAAGATCTTAAATTGGAATCTACGGTGTCACTTGATAAGTTCAAGAGTATTGTAAAGGGTGCAGTTTCTGAGACGTGTGTGTGTTTTTCTCCAGAGATGTAAATGGTTTTATTATGTGATATTTTGTGATTTTACTGTTTTGTTTTAATTGTGGTACCCTTGGCCCGGGTAGCATTTAGATTTTGAATCTCAATGGGACCTCCTGGTTAAATAAAGGTAAGATAAAAAATGTAACATTGCACAGTTATGGCTGTGTGGTCACATGCTACGGGAGCTATAGTTTCAAACTGAGGTGGCTGACTGACTTAAATCTATTGGAATCCATTGTTAGGGGTTAAGATGCAGCACACATACTTGCCCGTGCAATATTCAAGTAACTAAACAAACACACACACATGCACACACACAGAGCTGTGGTAACAGATGAAAAGACTTTTTGGGTAGAAATGTTTTATAATATGTTAACTCCTTGATTCCATAGAGAATCAAGCTGCCATGTCAGTTTTGATGTGAACTAAACATGCATTTCTCTGATTTGTTACTCTGCCTGTCACACGCATCGAAATTATTGCAGACAGGATATGGTTCCAGACCAACACATCTTCCCACTCATCTGCAAATGTGTGTAGTGTTGGCTGGCTACACATATTTTAAACTACAAGATTATTACAGCACATTGTTGGATCTGGAACTTCTATAGCATCCCAACCCATTGTAAATCATGCCTGACCTGACTGGGTGCTCTTCTGTGCAGCTGTGGCTGAGTCCTTCATGTGGACCACATTCTCCTCCGTGTCCGTGGTCATGTTGGCAATGTGATCCAGGTCATTCTCCATGTTTTTCAGATCTCTGCTGACGTCTGGTAAGTACCGAAACAAGTAGTCGGCCACTCCACATGTGGTCGGGCAGTACCTTCCCTAAACACAAGACATTAAATTCAAACACATATTAAAGGTGCACTGTGTAACTTTTCTGGTGAACAATCCACCATCTGCTTGTCTCCATGGTGTATTTATTAAATTATGGGTGTTTTTATTTCTCAAAACTACTGCAAAAACATTCATTTATTCATCAAAGTAAGCGGGCCCACTTCTCCACAGATCCAACCTGTAACTTGGCCTGGTGCTGTGGCCTACTTGTCTCCATGGAGATAGTTAAATTAAATCCCACACTGTAGAACATTCAAGGAAAACACATCTGCATGGACTCAAGCAGGTTTTGGACCAAACAAGGGTCCAAACAATGCAAACTTTAATTTCTTAAACATTTGTTGTATTTATGGTACATGGTCACATATAGCGCTTTTTCACCTTCAAGCCACTCAAAGCGTTTTACATCTAGGAACCACTCACCCATTCACACACACATTCATACACCAGTTTACCAATGGTGTTTATGTCAAGAACGGGATTCAAACTGATAATCTTCTGGTCAGTGGACGAGCACTGAGCTACTGTCACCCCCAGTCATGTTAATAAATCGGATTTGAACTAGTTTCCATATATTCTAATTTGAATGATTGGGGCAACAAAATCAAGCACAAATTGAGTAGAAATTGCAGTTTTGATGGCAGATGATAACTCACTATTAATTAAGCCAGAAACTGCTCATATAAGCTATCACTTTGGCCTCCTCCTTTTGGGCTCTGTATGTTACATGATAATAGATAATAATATAATGTAAATTGCACATATAAATACATTGTCCTTGGCCAAGACCTTGCAAACTTTAAGTCACCTGCTTAATTTCTCTTCGTAAAAGGTGAAAAAAAATGCATAGCATACTCAGATGGCCGATGTCCAAAAGCTTTTTTTATTTTTAAATAATATTTTGGCAAAAAGCCTTTGCTCAGATCATTTTTCTTGCTTTGAACCACTGTGGTCCAAAATGCTATGTATTTTTTCACCTTTTAAGTTGCTGCTCTTTACATTTGCACCTCTGCAAGAACTTTGGTGTGCGTCTTCTGTTTCATTTAATTTTTCTTCATAAACTTGGAAGCCTTTGTTATTCCACTCTTATGCAATAGGTTTCTCATATAAATTGAGTAATTGTTTCCTCAAACTGAATACAAATTAGTCGCATTTATCTACATGACAGCTTGAATAAGATTTTGGCTTTTTTCAGTAACAATCATTAAAATTTCAGTCTTTAATCTTACTACTGTAATAATCATTATCAGGGGTGTGTAGAGGGCCCAAAATGTACCACCCAAACAGAACAGTTAAGAAGTGATGCCAATACTTACAAAACCGTCGTTTGGCGAGCATGCTGCCAGGCTGTCTCCTCTTACTTGCTGAAAAAAAATAATTCAAATACAACACAATGTAAAAAATCATAGACAAATATAGACAAAACTTTTAATGTGTATTCCGATTTGAGTATAATATAGTTGTAGGTTAGATTTACTAAATTATGTGATTTATTATTTGTCTGTTTTCTTTCTTTTTTTTCTTTTTTTTTTTACTATGGACCATGATTCTACATTAAAGTTATCTGTCTACAAGTACCAATGATTTAGCACATAACATTTATAACTGGTTTCAATAAAATTATAAGACAAGATATAAGAAAATCCATTAATTGGGTTAGCAAAGTGTTTGTTATTTCAGTTACAATTTTCTTACATTATTGACTGATCTTTAAAGCAAAAAAATAAAAAAAACAAATACTGGGTTAAAAAGGCGCATGATCTAAATACATTTAAACGATCAAATTTATGAATATTCTAAATTCATGAAATTTGGACAAAATTTTTTTCAGTATTTCAAAAGTATTTTGGCCTTACCGCCTGCGCAGAGGCAAGAAGGAAAAGGAGTCCTACAGTGGCCTGAACAGCAGAAGGTGCCATGCTGGTGTGTGCTGGAGAATGAGGGGATGCTGAGCACTCTGGGATATTTATCTGACCAAAGTCCTACTGCAGTGTTTGAGAAAGGCTTCATGGGTAAACAAAGTCAACACAGCGTCAATACAAAACCATGACTCAAAACTCAAAGTACTCATCATTTCCCAGATCTGATACATGGCAGTACATCCGGTTATCCTTATGTCCTTTTCAGTTTACCATCATTTATTCAAGCTACTCTGGTTTAAAGGTGAAGAGATGAGGGCGGCTCTGTCATCTACTCGTCTTTTTAGGGGTGTTATTGATTTTCCTGAAATGTCCCATAGTATGCCATTAAACTTATCTTTCATTGTATTTATTGAATTCTATATGTTTTAATTGCTCAAAGCAGTGTTGCCTGTCCACAGATCTGACATGTAACCTAGCCTAGTGGCGTCAGCTGCCTCGGTGATCTTCATGAAGATGTGTTGTGTCTGTGGAACAGTCACAGAAAGCAATGACATCTCCATGGAGATAAACAGGTGGCAGGAGTTACAAAGTGTGCCATCAATTAATTTACAGGTTCATCCAAACTGGAAAAAGAAATTACTGTTATTAAATATGAACCAGAAATCAAACTTTTCAGGGCCTCTTTTGGTGGCCATTCTGTCCTCCATTCCAGGTCATTTCCAGTCCTTAAAGGTCCTATATTATACAAAACTGATTCTTGTGAGATTTTAGCCATGTTATAATGTTTGAGTAACCCTTCATAATTAGTCTGTCTGCATCTCCAAGGCTCAAAATGCTCTGTTCCACCTTGTGATGTCATGTGGTAGTTTTCAAGTTAACAGCTACTTTCCAGGGCTGAAATCATCCAAATGATTCTAGAGAAGGTGTTTGGAGTTTAAAAACACAAGAGAGCACTTTCTCTATTACCACATGACATCACAAGGTGGAGCAGAGGGTTTTCCATTTGAGAGAAGAAGAATTAAAAACTCCCATTTTCTCTACTAAACTGTGGATATACTGTGGATATGCTGCTGCAAAACTAGGTAAATTTGCACCTTTCTGGTCAAAAAGGTCTAAATGTAAGTTTGTGCTGCCTTCAGCGACCTCTGCAATCGTTTTTTGTCAACTAACGTCATAGGGCAGTCAGTGCAGATTACACATGGATATTGGAGCAGCTGTGCCATATTGGTACTATCAACTACTACTATGGCTTTACACAAACTTTAATGCACAATTAATGCATGTTCCTGTTGGAGTTTATGTTTGTTTATATCAGCAACTATAGAAGCAATATGACGGCAGGTGGGAAAAACGATTTCCAGTGCTTGGTGACATCACAAAAGACTGTCCTGATTACAGCCAGGTGTTTGGGATCACCGTGAATACCTGTTAGACCCACCCCTCCTCCAACCTCATTCTCTTCTTTCGTCCTCCAGGTACTGTCCAGTTTAGCAGTTGTATTTAAAATGTAAATTTAAAATTACAAGTGGAGTGTTTAGGTGTTAAGTCCCACTTTAAGCTCTGGTGCATCTCATGTCCAATATCATCACTTCTTCTTGGCCACAGCCCTGCACCGCATCAGTCCCTTGATTGCTCCACTGAGTTGAGTTGTGCTACGCGCTGTGTGCACCTTCATCTCTCGTGACAGTTGTGTTATTGTGTGTCATGGTGTGCCCTAAACCATGGCGACAGGTAACCGCTGGGACAAGCTAATAGAATAGTTAAAGAGACATATCCACTGATTCTCGTTCAATGGCATATAAATGATTCTTGAGTGCCATTTCACCCTGCATCCCACTGAGCGTTATCACAACAAATGGCTCCACAGCTGAACCATGTTTCTTGGCCCACTACTACATAGCACCATTTCAAGTTACAAGCTGCTGATTTTAATATGCAGTGTTTTTAGTTGTAAAAATGGCTACAGGATATTGTTTTTTTTTTTGTTTTTTTTTCCCATTTATCCATGATTACATGGTAATAGTTGAGTTTTATATCATACCATTTAATATTATAGCCAAAGAAATGGAAACACACAGGAGGCCTGTCTCTAGGCCAAAGAGTCAGGTTTGTGGAGATGCAAGCCTGCTCACCACAGGAATTTGCTGTATTTTTAGGGGAGTAAAAACACCCAAAATGGCAAAAAAGGAAGAAAATTGGCTTAAAAAGTTTTAATGGTATTTTGGTGCATGAACACCACTGCTGAGCAGCTCAGGGGTAAACCCATGCGCCTTCTGCTAAAAACAATACTGAGTAGCTCAAAGTTGCTTATAGGAGATGCATCATATAGTTATGGCACTAAATGACATTAACATTATCAGCATAAGTTGGTTGCCATAGCAGATAAAAATTTGTCTCTTGATTTTCCCAAGATTTTCTCTTTAAGACCAACAAAGCAGCTTTTATGAAGGCCTGACTTGTGGTGAGAAAGTTATGTTTGGGTATAATGAGGCCAATATTCACCTTATTCCAGAAGTTTCCATGGGCGCCGCCGTGGTCATTCATGTTGTGTGATTTTGCATGGGGACGCCGATCTTGACAGCAAATAAGTTGTGTGAAAGCCCCACAGAGAATCGGTGTATTGTTGACTTGTTGGTGCACATGAACGAGGCGTTTAGACTGTCTTCTGAATCTTAAGTCCTCATAATCCATCTGTACAAATCTCATTAGGAATGCCATGCTAATCTGTTTAGGGAGAAAATGAATGTGTGTTTGTGAACTGTAGTTTCATTAGACTGTTGGATTTGGGACAACAAGGGCAACTTAAAGAAGACATACAAGATTTTAGATTGTTTTGTTAATTGTAAAATGTAACATGATTTAAAATAACTTCTTATCTTAAAACAGTCATTGATAAATATTGTTGCCTTTATGTGTTAATAAACATCACATATCACTCTTTACATTTTGCATTATTTTGCAGCATGTACGTATGATATGTATGATTTTTTCCTTTCTTACTATAAGTCGCCATGTTTGTTTCTCTGATTGGTTAATCCGCTTGTAAATCACTCCCATAGACTGTATATATAAATGGACATCGCTAACAAACTGGACATTGCGTTCCAAATAGGAAGTGTTCGTGGGGACTGTTTCCACTTGACTTCACATGGGAAAATTGTCACTCCTCTCTCTGTAACTGCTGCAGTGAGCATCATTTAATTTAGCTATTTTGTACGTAAACAAATTCCTATTCCTAATATGGACCTGGTTCCAAATTCACTCCTATAACTGCTAGCCTTGTGAGCTTCATTTGACTGGAGCCAAATGCTATGGGTGACGTCACTTCTTTATACAGTCTGTGGTCACGCCGAATCTGAAATCGGGGAGATAGGATATAATATGGTTTCAGACCCACACGACTTTGTAAACTTTTGGTGGGTTTTGTAAAGTGTATGGTTTTGGCTGGCCACACAAAATTAATTCATAATTATGTGTGAATTTTCTTAAATATATATTAATATTTGGAAGTGATACTGGTACAATTCCAGCCTTGGTATCGATTGGAATCAAATTGAAAGTCTCATCCCTACTGTTGTGTCATTGCATTAACCCATATTAAGTTGTATCTCCATCGTGCAATGGTGTAGCAGCCTATTGTGGCTCATCTTCTATTACATCAAAACAAGCGTTAACAGGATAAGGCTTAATACTTGCTTCTGTGTCTTGAGGGGAGAAGACACTAGATCATAAAACTAGATCATAAAAACAGGCCACCTCGGGGTTGCCTGTTTTTATCACGGGGAGCAGTGGGCTCCGGGTGCATGTAAGGGTGCTGACCTGAGCATGAACCGCAGCGGGTGAACCTGAACACAGCCAACCTCTGGGTGACCTCTGGGTGACCTCTGGGTGACTTCAGGCACCAGATGGAAAAGTGTCTCTGCCTACACTTGGGTACGACCTCATCAGTGTGGAGTGCATGTGTCAGGGAATCACAGAGGGGGTCACATGAGTTTACTCCAGTCGTTTGTTTATTGATGAGTTGTGTTTCTAAGTTTTGAGTTTGCACTTTTGTACTTCCATTTGCACAGTATAACAAAGACAATATAAGCTAATTGTTGGGTACAGAGATTTTGGCTGCTGTCCTTTGCAAGCATGCAAGTAAACAAGTAGGCTAAGTAATAAGTAATTAAGTTTGCTTTTATTTTAATAAATCTATCAGTGAGGTGTGTATTTTAATATCAATTGTAGATAAAGTGTAACAAACCAAGTGTAATGAACTACCGCCTGTTTGTCTCCATGGTGATGCAATTGTTATGCCTAGAATATTCCGCAGTATGGCATTAAACTTATTCATCTACATGGAGATAATCAGGCCACGGAGATAACCTGGCTTAGATCTGCCAGTGGTGAAAAATACATGTTGTGTGCTTTTTCAAGGTGTTTTTGAGCAATAAAAACATCTGTAATAAATGCAAAAGAGATTTGTTTAATGCTATAATGTAGAACATTTAAGGCAAAGCAGTAACATTTCCTTAGAGACGGACCTTTTAAACACCTCATATGCAGAATTAATGCTAGTTATTATATCTAATAACTAATTATACGGATAAGATACACTTTATTTTCCCTGTAGAGGAATTTCCCCTACAGCTGACCCATCCTTCAGTGCAGCTGGGGCAACTGCAGCGCTGCGCCTGGGGACCTTCCAGATCTTGAATGGACAAATATGGAATGCAGTAAACAAAAAATAACCTCAAACCTGATTTTATAGTTTATTTAATAGTTTATTGTTTATTTTCCTATTTTATTTTGACTTGTACATATACATTTACTTTTATAATTATGTCTCATTTGACACTTGTCTCTTGCTATCTTTTTGCTACACCATCTACTTTTGTTACTCTCTGTTATTATATTATTTTGTAATGAGTGAGCTACTGTATCCAAAAATTTCCCTTGTGGATCAATAAAGTTTGTCTAAGTCTAAGTCTAAAATATCTCTTTCTTGTCCTTAACAAGGTCAAGTGAAAAGATCAATGAGAAAGGCCACGGGTTTGCAGTGCTGTCAACACAGCAAATGAGGGCTACTTTGAGGATTTTAATATCAAATTTTAAAAAGTTATTTAACTAGTTTATTTAGCTACTAAACAATTTTCTTTACTATTGTAGAAGTTTTCAGCTTGTCCAAGACAGGCTGGAGACCAAATGGATGTCTTAAGCAGGAGAAGTTTATTTACCATCAATAATACGGGCTGGAGGGACTTGAAAAGTCAACATAGTATGATTTCAAAAGTGAACATACTATGATCTTTGAGTGTTCAAGCCCCTTGACTATGCTTCCAAAGGAGGAGGTTTATAACGCAAGTGTGGTGAGACTATGAAGGCCACTAGGCACCAGTTAGTCAGCAATATGCCACAGTTTAGATAATGGGATGCCAATGGTATGCCAAGGGAAGATGATCGTGTTACTATAGCTCCTGTAAGTCAGTGTTAAACTGAGAGATATACGTGAAGGATAAATTACTTCTCTTACATTTACTACATAATTCCACATATCTTGCATCATATATTTGTTGTCATCTGTATGTAATAAAAGTTGTAAACATAAATTTATGAGAAGGTGTGTTCAAACTTTTGACTGGTAGTGTGTCTGTTATTTGTTCTCATCATGACATAGCATTCAAAAGGCAGAATAATCATTACATGCATACGCCGACTAACATGTTAGCATAATAAAAGCTATTGCAAATAAGCTATAGCCATGCTGCTTTTGAGAAATAGGGTTAAAATCCAGGCACGTTCTTGATCTAATCACCAACTACTTTCAAAGCTGTCCAACAAAGTGCACACAGTTCGAAGTATTAAAATTTAAAGAGCGTTCTGGGACCTTTGGAGGAGTTGGGGAGGGGTGTAAATCTCAGGATGACGGAGGGCAAAGGTTTGAGCTCATAGCCCCGAGTTCACAGCACGGTCACAGCCTAAACCCACTCAGCTGAACTGTGACTGAGACTGGACCGCACATGGGCAAGTGGTCAGCACATAAGGAGGACCGGGCCTTTTATTTACATTAAAGGGACAAACTTTTGGAGAATCATGCTTTTAGTATGCCACTATACATATAATACACATTTATCATTCAATACATGATAGATGGAACAATCATTTTCGGGGGTCAGTATTTATTGCAAGTACTTTTTCTTTGTACTAGTGGGGAATTTTTGGTTATTTTTCTGAACTACGGTAGATTTGAGCTGTAAAGGGTTGAATAAATAACTTTTATGACTCTTAATACATTCAAACTAACTGCTGAAGTGTTTAATTCTGCTGTTTATTTATTGCAGCTCAGGTTTTTAACAATATTTCACATCTGTTATAATATTAAAGCGGTTTAGGGTTATTGTGTCAGTAATTAGTTTCAGTATTATCATTTATCATCTATATTTTTAAATGTGTTCAAAATGTGTTATCATGACAGGCCTGGCTTTAGTTATCTTGTTACCTTGTGCATCGTCATCAGAAACACTTTATTCGTGTATTTTTGAGAAATGCTGTTTCTTTGCACATGATTATCCAGGTCAGGGGGGTACCAGCGCTGCATTGTGGTCCGCTCACATAAGCAGTTGCACCATTTCTTTAAAGGTGCACTATATAACTTATACCAGTGGGGGTTACGCTGCCAGCTTGTCTCCATGGAGATGTTAATGCTTTGCCTGAAATGTACCACTGTATGTCTCAATAAAGAAAAACAGGTGACTCTACCAGACCAAGTTGTAGGTCAGATGTGTGGTGAAGCAACCCCACTCATAGAATGCTGGGATATTTAGCAAAACAAACATGTGAATTAAAGCTACCACGCTTAAGTTTATTTAATATTTGTTCACCAGTAGATAGTAGATGTGAGACCCCTCCCCTCACCTCGCCTCTGCTCTCTGGTCTTCTTTTGCCAGGCCAAAGCTGGTTAGGGCACTTATTCCTAAATAGTAGCTTTAACTTTGAAGGCTGACCCTGGTGCTACCAAAGTAAACATTGGCCTCACCAGAAAAAAAAAAAAAGGGTCACGCTGAACTCTCAGGAGTATTTGTTGTACTCTACTGATTCTTTATAATACCAGACAGTAATCTATTTTTGGCACGGACAGGGTCTTTATGAGCATTTGGTAGTGCCTTTTGGGTTTCTGAAGCTATTCTGAAAAAATAATTTCAGTCATATTTATTTATGCCGATGCAGAAGACATTGAACTTTGTGCCGATTTTTGTTTGTCTTGATAGGCTCAATACAGAGATGTTAACCACAAACCAGGTCAGCAAATCTCAAATACAAACAAAAAAAATTCTACCACAGAATTTTTATGTGCTTCATTTTTACAGCCTTCCACAGACATTGTTTAATTTATTTCAGTGTTTTAAAAATAAAGCATTAGCCTACTGTGCAAGTGAGACAGTAATTTCCCTAGTGGATCATATAGCTGTGTGGGATGCATCGCTGTCATCAAGATCATCATTAGGTCAAACATGTAGGTTAGAAGCTCTCATTCATCATCATGTCCTTGTCTAAACCATTTTGTAGGTCAGTCATGTACCTCCCACAGCAGATCACTGTGATGCTCCTTTGGCTCCCGAGGCTGCTGGGAGTGCTCTGTATCTGGGTCACATGGGCTAATGAGAGCCTTCCCTTCAGGATGGCTACATGAGAAGGTGATGTCTCCTCTTCTTGGGCTTTTGAGCCTCTTACATAAGGCTCATCCTCACTGGACACTGTGAATCCTGCACGCTTCACTCTGTCTCAGGCTAATCAGGTTAAAACACCACAGCAGATTAGTGCAATAAGCTTATGGAGGGTCTAGTTGTAAACACTGGGCTCAGGTCCTTTAGCTTTTCTCATGTAGCTCATTATTTTAATAACAATAACGTTTCAGTGACTGTCAAAAAATATCTGAAAACAGGCTACATCATTCATCTCCAAACCGTATGTCCCACGCCTCGTGACCCCCTCACCCTGATCCTTTCCCGCCCCTCACAGGAGTCCCATGTGGGTCATTGAGCTCCGGAGCAGGACTAATGCAGACGGTGAAAGCAGGAGAATGCGCACGTGCGCATATGGCCAATCGTGTCTGGTGCGCGCCCTGTGCCCGTGCGCATGGATAAAAGGCCGCGGGTGCGGGGCTGGTCACAACAACATGCTGTCCCTCTGGACCTTCCTCGTACAGAAGCTGTCGCTGCTCACGCAGCTCGCGCTTTTCGAGTCCAAGTGGCGCGAGCCAGAAGAGGAGCGCGCGTCACAGCAGTGCGCTCCCGGCACACTGCGCCGCGGTGACTTGCTGGAGGTGCCCCGTACAATCTTCACTCACTTCGGCATTTACCTGGGCGACGGCCGCGTAGCGCACCTCATCCCCGACATCCTGCCTGCTCTCACACGTGACCCAGCGCTGATAAACACAGTTATCACCAACTCCCGCCTCATCATCGGCTGCACGTTCAGATACGCCACCGTGCGTGTGGACACGCTCGAGGACTTTGCCTACGGCGCAAAAATCCTGGTGAACCGCATGGACACCGTAATGAAGGCCCAGCCTCTGCCCAACGAGGAGGTGGCAAGACGCGCGGAGCGACTGCTCGGGAACACGCCCTACAGCCTGTTGTGGAACAACTGTGAGCACTTCGTGACGAAGTGTAGATACGGCTCTGCCACCAGCTGGCAGACCGAGAAGGTAATGATGGACTAGGCGGTTAAACACTAGCCTACAGCTGGGTTATTACAAATTCAAATAAATACATTAATTAATTCAATTTATGTATAAATGCAAAAATGCATATATGGATAGAGTTAAACCAGTGTAATTGTAATTGTAATTGTAATTTTTTTTTGTGCAGTTCTGTGAAGTTCTGAAGTCAGTCATCAGAGATCAGCGCAGTGCCTTGGTGTCTGGTCTACTGGGCATCACCTCCATCATCTCCTTTGGTATGGCACCTTCAACTACATTACCCACAATCCTCATCCCCTTCACCCTGTGGATGGCTGGTTGAAGAGGCTCTGCTCAATGTTCTGCTACAGTGAACTGTACAATATTGTACTATGTTACCTTCTACCTCTCTTAGTTTTAGAGTTGTGTTGATGGTAACTGCCATGGGAAGATGTCCTATGTGCTGTTAATGAAGTGACATGAGAACGTTGTTGTATTGATCACTTTAAACCCTTAAAAGTAGTGTATTAGTACACAGGACCAGAGAGTGCAGAGCCCAGTCCCTGGTAACAGTGGGATTAGTCTGCCGCAAGTTTGGAGCCTCTTTGGACTGGGCAGGCCCCTACAACCAAAAACAGAGCCCAATTGCAATGGAGATGAATACATACATACATACATACATACATACATACATACATACATACATACATACATACATACATGTATGTATGTATGTATGTATGTATACATACATATGTACATGTGGAAAGTCAAAATAATAACACATCAAACAGACACAATCATGAGCAACCAACCATGAAGTGCCTTGTACAGAGAAAAAAAAAAAAAAAAATCAATATTATCATCATACCATCTTTATGGTGTAATTGAAATATATTTCCCTCTCATGAATGGACACAACTGTGCAATAAGTGGTATTTGGCAACCCCCATGCTTATAATTTTCAGTAGGTCTAATCATAATAATCATGATAATGTGGTTCCACAGGAAGTACTTAATCAATTATGAACCAGAATATAAATACCTTAGATCCTCTCGATACATTTTCATATGATGGGGAATTGTGTATGCTATATATACCAAGTATGTTCTATGTGAATTTCATTTCTTTGGCTTTGTAGATGATGACTGTACAGTGATATTCCATTGTAAATACAAAATATGTTTAATAAAGATTCTATTTTTTTCAACACCAACAAATTCAGTTTTCTGTATATGCCAGCATATGCTTAAAGTTTTGCGTCAAGACCTCTTGCTATGGCTAATCCTTTGCATACTCCACTTTAGAAAATTGCTGAATAACACTGAATATTACCAATGCCACTGTATCTGTACATCAGCAGCAAACAAAGGCCAATTGTTGGGGTTCAATTTCTCAACCTGTGTAACCTTTCAAATCTGGGTTTAACCATGCAGCAAGTCAGTCAGCTTAGTACACCCCCCTTGGCTCCCATACAATCCAAAACAATACCGGACTTTCAAAAATGTGATTAGCAGAATCCTCTTAATTTGTGTCCAAATCAGCCCCGAATATTGACCAACACCTAATCTCTATGACCTCTTTGGAAACTCCTTCTCTTTCCATATAAGCCTTTCAGGTCTTCAGTTTGTAGCTTCGACCAACTACCAACATGTTTCTCCTCCAAATTTTCAACATGCTCTTTGTGCCGTCTTCGAAAGAGGAGGAATCCAAGTATGATCTCTCGCTATACAAGCGTGGGGACCTGCTAGAAGTACCCAGGACCCTTTTCACGCATTTCGGCATTTATTTGGGTGACAACCGGGTGGCACACCTCATTCCGGATATTTTACCGGTGTTGACGAAGGACAAAGCTAAAATCAGCAAAATGGTGACCAACAATCGTCTCATTTTGGGGGTTATAACGAAGACTGCGAGCGTGAGGGTGGACTCGGTGGTGGATTTTGCGTATGGTTCAGAGATTCTGCTCAACCACATGGACAGTGTGTGTAAGCAGCCCCCTCTGGATGGAGATGAGGTGGCGCGGAGAGCTGAGAAGTTGCTGGGTTCAGTGACCTATAGCCTCCTATGGTACAACTGCGAGCACTATGTCATGTACTGCAGATATGGCATGGCTATCAGCTATCAAACATACCAGGTACTGTGGTTTTCAAGGAGATTCAAGTAGTAGCAATAGTAGAAGTAGCAGGAGCAGCAGTAAAAGATGTAGCTGTAGTAAGTGAGTAGTAAAGTGCAATAGTAGCAGTACAATCAGTAGTAGTAGTAGTAGTAGTAGTAGTAGTAGTAGTAGTAAAAGTAGCAGTAGAAACAGTAGTAGTAGTAGTAGTAGTAGTAGTAAAAGTAGCAGTACAA
This sequence comes from Taenioides sp. WSHXM2023, assembly GCA_029959045.1. NCBI lineage: Eukaryota > Metazoa > Chordata > Actinopteri > Gobiiformes > Gobiidae > Taenioides > Taenioides sp. WSHXM2023. The sequence continues at coordinate 14,001,604 of CM057090.1, forward strand.
ACAGTAGTAGTAGTAGTGGTAGAGAGGTAGCTATATTAGTTTTTAATATAGTAATCCTTTTCATTCATTTTTCTTTAATTAAAACTAAAATATGGTATAAGGGAACAACGAATATGAAACAACTTTTGGCAATAATAAATCAAGCAAGTGAACAGAATGTGTTTGAATGGGATTGTTTGCATGAATCCTGGAACAAGAATGTGTTCAAAAGTGCAACCCAAATTTGCCTTTCTAGATATTTGGTGCCCTATACTAAATGTAGTGTTGGGGCCCCTGATTGACACACTACAATAATGTAATTCAAAAATATTATGATTTATGAACTTGTCTGATATATTAAAATTAAAGATCCTATATTCCGTAACACTGACTCAAGTGAGCTTTTAGCCATGTTATAATGCTGTACATTACGAAAAACACACCTGGTTGGTTTTGTTTCATCCACACATGTTGGAGTAATCCTGGATTATTAGACTGTCTGCATCACTAAAGCTCAAAATGCTCCATTTCACCTTGTGATGTCACATAGATAACAGCTAGTCTCAATTGAACTACTTTACTCTTCAATACTCTAGAATAACCTTAAATTTCACTTTTTGCTCAGTTGTGATTGTCAGTAAAAAGTCTCTAATATTTGTTGTCGAACCGAGGAGTGAAGCAGTTTCACTGAAGCTAAAACAATAGCAGCATCCTCAAAATTAGGCAAATCCAGATCTGAAACGATCAAAATATTTCTAGGTGTGAGAATTCAAAAACACAGTGGTGCATTACCACTTAATGACATCACTACGAGGAGCACAGAGTGTTTTCAGTCTGAGAAAAGAACATAGCCTAAATAAGCAGGATTTGTGTATTAAAACAAAACACAACAAACAAAACACAGCTTCGTAACTTTGTGATTTTTAAACAACACCATAACACAGATAAAAAAATACTACAATATAGGCCCTCTAAGGATTATAAAAGCTGTTATTAGTTATGCATTATCAAAAATCTTATATGGATGAGGGAGCCTATACATGTGCCGGCTGACAGTTATAAACGGTTCTGTGTATCAATATAGATTTTTAGTGGCGGACATTGTATTTCAAGTACGTTTTGGGCAATCCTATGAAAACATCAGCTACAGTAGATTGGCAATTCTGTGTTGCCATGGCTACTCCACAATTGCAATAAAGTCACTTGGAGAAAAAACCTTGATTGATCGGCAAAATAAATTACTTGGACACATGGTTCAGTAATACGAGGGACAAATATGAAAACACTTAACTACATAGCAACAGCAACAGCTTGTTTCTGTAGGTGTTCACATATGCCAGTTCTGTAAAAATAGCTCAAAAAAGACAACCTTGGCATTAGAGATATAAACTACTCAGTTACATTAAAGTGAACTGCAAATGAAAGGTTAGACTTCTCTTTTGTCTAAAAAATAGTAATCCTCATTATGTTTTACAAAAATCTTGCCTATTTGCCTATTTAATTTTTTTTTTTTTTTTTTTAGTTTTGTTATTTTGGCAGAGTTTATAATTTTACTTCCTGGTTTGATACAGACAGCAGATATGACATAATGTACTAAGTTACTAAATAGCACAATATGCAACATTATAGTGTGGTTACAACAAAGTAAACAACAATGGTTATAGAGGAACAGAAATTTTAGCACATAGAGTACCAGTATGGAAATGTGAGTGGGTGTGGAGCTGAAAAAAATCCGAGGCACCGGGTCCTACAGGTGATCTTCTGACTATGAGTCTTTAATAATTCCTCTCTCTGTGTGGTCAGTTCTGTACAGCGGTGCGTAAGGTGGTGTGCAGTCGTCTGTGTGCGTACCTCACAGCTCTGTTCGGGGTCCTGGGCCTGTGCTATGGAGGCTGTGTGGCCCCCTGCACCCTGCTCCTCACCGTGCTTCTCTCCTTCACTATCTGGATGGCTGCATGAGCAACCTGTCCACAGACTGTACAGCTGCATGGGACGACAATGGGAATCTAACTGTATGGACTATATACTGTGTCTAAAGTTTGTGTTTTATTGTGCCTTGTAAAATTTTTTTTTTTTTTGTATTTTAAGTGCATTATGGAACTGTGTGGAATATATATTTTCTCATGGGCTTAACACTATTCCCATGTTCTTAAAAAGCAAGTAATATCGACTTATTCGACTTTTTGGAGCTTTCTACCATGTTAAAACATTGATCCCTGCCTGAAGAGGTTTTAGGTGTCATACATTCATGTTTGAGTAATCTAGTGATCTCTCTTGAGCCCTATTCGAACCCTCCTTACAGCAATACAATTCCATCCAATGCTCAGCCTACAAGCCTAACTCACCCATGCGCCTGCACAGCCATTTTTCATATACAAAAGCAGGATGCAAAACAATACACTACAAGTTCACAAACCTGACACATTGTGCAGTAGTGTCATTAGCGAAATGCACATTGATTGTAATGTGATGACACTCTGAAGGCTCTGTCAAAAACAAAAGAAACAGAAACATCTTAATATGTTTTCAAAACAATAAAAAGTAACATGGTGATCTAAATATGTTGTGTGTTAACAATTAATAAAAAGTGTAATATCCCCTCTTTGAGCTATTGAAAAGGGGGGTTACTCACAATTTTACCAGTAGATCTCACTAAAATCTACTCTTCAGGGGGCGCCCATGACTGCTGAATTCCATGGCGCTACAAGGTTCTCCTGGGGTCTCAAGCAAATAATTACAGAGGGTCCTCCAACCAGAATGTCTTAGTACTAGTACTTGAATGTAATTTTATAGTTTAAAGAAAAATACACTGCAGTTTCATATAAAACCATGGATGAGGAAAGTTAGGGAAACCGGATAAATGGCCTAGTCCAGTTTAAACCGATTTCTCAAAATGCATGTAAATCCGTATGCTCAAGTAAGCTACAGTACACTACACATTGGATCATCACAGCTGCTTTGATTAAAGGTACTGCATGTTGTTGTAAACATTTTGGATTGATTGCTAGACTTTAGTGGTGCTTTCACAAAAGATGAAGCACTATTCCATTTGGGACCTAGGTAGGAATTTGCTTGTGCACCAAGTGGGTGAAGCATTGCACTTGGGAGTGCCACCATAGTTCTGAGACAGTTTGTCTGGTTCCAGTCTATCTGTATATCTGAGGTACATAATAACCCACCGCTAGTATGTGCAGAAGACTAGGTTTGAGTTAGCTTAGCTCTGGTGGATAGTTAGGGGGAATAAGAAGACTTCTTTCAGCAATTTGTACCTTTAAATAAAAGTAATACAAATAATAAAATAAATAAATAAATAAATAAATAAATAAATAAATAAATAAAAGAAAATTAGATAAAATAAAAATAAAGCCCTGTGTTGTGTGTAAGTGTGGAATTTTGTGATTATTGTCTTTTTTTGTGAAAGAAAAATAGAGACAAATGATTCCAGGTCAAATGTTGGAAATTAAACAATTAAGAGACAACCAAAACTCATTGCCAAAGTCTTTGAACAAAAGTGGAACTGCTTCAAGATTACAGAAAAGCAAACGTGAAAAGGGTTAAAAGTACAATAAGAGAAATTACAGAATTGTAATTCACTGAAATCTCTTACCATCCCCTGCATGGAGCTGACAGCTACCACAGCTGGCCAGCAGGAAGTTGTGGAAAAGAGAGCTACAAATGGAGCTCAGTGTTTTGGACAGACAGCATATCTATTTTTAAATACATCAAGAATGAGAACTCAAGGTTTAAAATCTTAGTTTGCAAACAGAGTGTCTGAAATCCTCCAGTCCGACGTGCCCCAGTGGAGGTACGTGAACACAGTGGACAACCCGGCAGATCTGGCCTCTAGAGGTACCAAAGTTGAGTTTTTCCTGAGAACTGGTGCTTGGCTTTTTGGTCCTGACTTTCTTTTAGAATCTGAGAACAAATGGCCGGCAAACCCAGAGGCTGTGGCAGAGCCTCCCGTTGGAGACTTGGAGGTTAAGGCCGTGTTTGCAAATGCTGTGCAGGTTGAGTAGGAGAAGCCACTAGAGAAGCTTATCTGTCACTTTTCCTTCTGGCTCAGGTTGAAGCGGGCTGTTGGTTGGCTCCTCACGTTTAGAGACTTGCTTGTCCTTGGTTCAGCATAGGCAGCAGTTGAGAGGGACTCTTGTGGAGTCAGAATTGAGTCTTGAGCAGCTGGAGTAGGAACTGAATGCCCAGATGGAAAACATCAGAAGTTAAGTATCAAAGGATTTGCTCTCAGTGGAAGACATGGTTGCAGAATGTGTTAAGAGGATGAGCCACCTCTACAGGCTGAAACCCATCTTGGATGATGGCTTGATGAGGGTTAGAGGGAGGCTTAGTAGAGCTGCTTTGCCAGTCGAAACTAAACACCCAGTTATCCTGGCTAAAGTTTTATTCTTCATCACATCCATCAAGTAATTGGTCATAGTGGACGTAACCATGTACTTTCTCACCTGTGTCAAAGGTATTGGATTCCAGGTGCTTGTACTGCCATTAGAAAGATCCTGGCTAAGTGTATTGTCTGTCACTGTTTGTCTGCCACACCTGGAAATCAAAAAATGACTGACTTGCCTCTCGGTAGAATCACCCCAGACGAGCCTCCTTTCAGTCGTGTTGGTTTAGATTGTTTGGGGCCATTTGATGTAAAGTGTAAAGTGTGGTTGTGCTATGGTCAAGAGGTATGGCCTCATTTTCACTTCCCTGGCGATATGTCCTATACGCCTTGAAGTTCTGTCTTCACTAGACACAGATTCCTTCATTAATGGTTGCGAAGGTTCATTGCCAGACGTGGTCAGGTCCTGGAAATCTGTTCAGACAATGGTACCAACTTTGTGGGAACTGAACGTGAATTGAGGGAGGCTCTGGAAAAGCTGAACCACACTCTTGTTAACAACACCCTGCTGCAATCGCACCATGGAGGAGCTTGGGAGAGATTGGTACGGTCAGTTCGATAAGTCCTGAATTCCATCCTGAAGACTCAGTCCCTGGATGAGGAAGGGTTAGTGACTGTGTTTTGTGAAGCAGAGGCGATTGTTAACAGCCATCCTATAACGAAGGCATCCGCAGATCCTAAGGATTTGGAGGCATTAACCCCCAACCATCTATTGCTCCTCAAGTCACAGCCATCATTGCCACCTGGTCTGTTTGAGAAGGCCGATGTATATGCTCGTCGCCATTGGAAGCAAGTGCAATATATGTCGGATCTCTTCTGGAAGCGCTGGTTGAGAGAGTATCTTCCTAGTCTTCAAGAGCACCAGAAATGGAATTGTATTGGAAGGAACTTTATGCCTGGTGACCTTGTCATGCTCATGGACAAAATGGCACCATGTAGCTCATGGTCTACAGCAAGAGTTTTGGATGCTGTTCCAGATAAAAATGGACTTGCGTGCACTGTGAGGATTAAAACTAACTCGAGTATTCTGGAGAGACCAATCATGAAAGTTTGCCTTCTGCAGGAATCGGAAGAGCAGTGAACACTATGGACTCTTTCTCTTAGTGGTTTAGTATAGTTTCTTTTCTGTCTCCTACAAGTAGTTGATGGTGGGTAAATATTACCAGACAATAATTAGGGGCCGGTATGTAGGAGCCATATGTGGGTTTTCTATCGTTTCGTTTCCCTTGTGTGACTAATGTGCACACGCTTTAGTTCAGTACACTACACCGTGATGGCTGGGGGTGGCACGGTGGGTGTGATGTGGCCCATACGTGGCCTATATGTGCTGAGTGTGTGGCGAGGGTGAGCACGGGGAGCAACTTTCTGTTGACCGTATTTTAACAGGAAAGATTTACACATACAGTAGAAGGAATCGGTGCATGGCTATGGATCACAGCAGCTTTAAAGTTAGTGGTTGTACGCGTATGCCTACCATCTTAAGCAGTTACCGCTTACATGTGCATTTGTTCTGAGTTATGCGTCTACTCATTTTGAGAGAAGAACTGAGCCTAAATATGCAGGATTTGTGAATGAAACAAAACACATCTTCAGGTATGTTTTTGATATGGGAACAACATTAAAAACATTGATCAGAAAACCGCGTAATATGGGCTTTTTAATAAAATGAAGTTATGATTTAATGTAAACTACTTCAATGAGGCATATGGCACTTGCCAGAGAAGCAACAAGTAGCAACAAGCAGCAAATGTCCACAGTACCCAAATATGTCACACTTCCAGAGAGCTTTCTGCCTTTTCCCCTCCGAGTACTCACGTGTCCAATAAGAGCCCTCTTCTGTAAACAGATTACCGCAAGTCGCCTCTGAAGTTGATTACATCTGCATTGTCACCATAACAAAAGATACACAAACATGGTGAAACATGGAGATCTGTCACTACCTGGGAGACTAGCGGGTGAGTCAAGTCTGGTGCATCTGGTGCCTTTCATGTGACAATGGGAGACAATATGACAACATGGGATGTCATTAGATAAAGACAAATTATTTATTTATGTCCCAAAAGACGCTAGACTGAAGAACAAATGCAAGAAACAGCATACTGGTATTATGCAGTTGACAAGTTGATTTACATTTCATACAATACTTCAGTGTTTTATGCTATTGCTGGACAGAAAATCTGATTACATAAATGTTTATTCATCAAATGTACACTGTGTACATTTACAAGACCAAGAAAAAGTCATAGAACTAGAATTATCAGATAACACTTGACGTGACATGTAGAGCAACTGTTGTATTTGGGAGATAAAGTATGAAGGATTTTAAAACAACTTTTTCAATTTAGTCTTGGCTGTATTAGTTGTCCTTTTTTGTATATTTTTCTATGTCAAAAAAGTTTGGGAACCCAAGGTGCATGTGCAGTACATGTTAGAAGAGTGAGTTATTCACCGAGGACACCTACTGGAGAGGAAATGCATGTAAATTTGATACATTAAAGGTAATGAATATAGCAGATTTATTTCAAAATCTTTAAAAATGGCCTCCCTGTGTCCCCAGACATGAAGTGTACAAATCAAATATAGCTCTTACCGATAAAAATTGTAATTGTTATAAATTCTTAATTACAAAAATATTGGACATGATGGTTGGTTTAAATATAAAAGGACTCTATCTGATCTGAATGGTCACAATCTAAACCCCAGCGCATGCAGCCAGTCATTAATCAGTGCTAGTGCAGCTTCTGCAGTTTGTGAATTTTGTTCACTGACAATGGAAATAAAACTTATTCTGACTGCAAAGTTTTGACAACCCAGGTTCAGTTGTACCTTGAATGACCATATTAATCCTGTAAAAAGGCACAATTTAGTTTTGATTCAGCACTCCATAACCCCGGCCCTACCCTTAATCAGAATCTCAAAACCAGACCCTAACCTAACCTTACCCTACAACCCAATAAACATGACTGCTTGGTACCAAGGGCTTTTCCTAGTGTTAGTGCTAATTTTTATGTTTTTTTTCATTCTGTCTAAAATATTATCATTACATAAACCTATTCATTATCAGTTTATTTGTGAAAGAATCCCTAGTATGCACTGCTTGAAAGAGAGTGCAGGCCACATTCCACTTCTCCACTCACTGGTTTGTGTGGAAGTTTGCAGAAGGAAAGACATAAAATGTAAAGATCACTATTATTATTATCATGGCTGGTTTGAATGGTGGAAGCAATAAATTCTTCTAACGTGGACATATTATGCAAAATAGGAGCTCTTAGGCATGTTATAATGATGTTCTCTTACCATTAGGTCACTCAGAATTGTATTTCTATTGATTCCTGTATATTTTTAAAATTCCTGTATTTCCTGCACCTGGAGCTTGAGTGCTCAGAAATTTCACCTACACCCTACAAACCAGGGATTCAATTTTCCATTTCTAAGTTTATAAGTAACTAAACATAAAATAATGATCTATGAATATTATAGTTTAAAGGTCCTATATTATGCAAAATGTATTCTTGTTAGCTTTCAGTCATGTTATAATGTTGTTACTACATCAAAAACATACCCCCAAACATATGTTTGAGTAACTGTTTATTATTTGGCTGTCTACATTAAAGTTCAAATGCCACCTTATGATGTCATGAAGCAGTAGTTTACCAGTTAAGAGGTAGCCTTAACATCTTCCACACGTTCAACCTTGAGCACTTCCACAAAGTTGAACGTGTTTTTGTTTGAGAGAATAAAAACACGTTCAACCTAAATATGTGGAGTTTGTGTAATGAAAGTGTAACTGAAACACAACACAACTCCAGGTAGGTTTTGGATGAGGAAAAACATTCTAATATAGATCAGAAAGTAGTTTAATATGGGGCCTTTAATACTAAATATTTGAACAGAAAAAGTGTAATCGCTCCTTGCATTTGCACCTCTGTAAGGACTTTGGTGTGTGTTTTCTTTTTCAGTTGATTCAGATATCCTGCAAAAGAAATTATCTGACAAAGCCTTTAGGCAAAGACTGAATTGGACATCGGCCGTCTGAGTGTGCAATCGTTTTTTTTTTTTTTTTTTCACTTTTAAGTTGCTGCTCCTTGCATTTGCACTATATGAACTTCAGCGTGCCTTTTCTGTTTCATTTGATATTTTTTCTTTAACATCATCTTCATCAATCACTTTACCGTCTACAATAATAAGTTGAATAAGTCTTTAATTAAGCATCTCCAGAACATTGTTTCACAGTAATTGCGCTAACAATTTAAATATAATTGCCTGAGAAATTCCTTTTGTATGAAACCCTACACTTGACATACACAATGATCACCGTGACAACAAATATAATTCAGTCAACTTGTGTAAAAAAAATGCTGTAGCGCCAATCACTGACTCTATTCTTCTAATAACGGTGCACACTTGTCCATCATTGCTGCTATTTACGGTAGCTGTAACGGTCTGAGGCAGGTGGACTGCGACGGTAATGAGCTGTAATTGCCCAAGCATTTACAACAGGCAGGTCCCGCAGAGATACAGGGCCGCTAATGAGGTGCAGAAATCATATAGAACCCACTTTTAGCAGAGGTGCTGCGATGGAGTGATCCTGCTGGCTTTCAAGTACAATAGGAGCAGTCCTCATCAAAGCAATCATGATTTACCGACATGCTTGCCATTATTCAATTATTCATGTGAAGTATAATGGAAAAAGTTTTTTAAGCATGACGCTCTCTCACACCTACACGATCTATAATCACCATCGTCATATAGACTGACAAAGAACAGCTATGTGAACAAAAGACATCCATCTAAACTAAAAGCATATTACTTTTACTCACATTCTCCCCTCATATTCCTCACAGTGAAGAGCATCTATCTGACAGATCACAAAGACACTGTCCATTTGCTGTGAAACTGCAGTTCGGTTTTATCAAGTTTCTCAGGTTCAGTCATTTTTAATAATTAGGAATTAATTTATTAAACTGTGGGTAATCTAAAGTCATTGTCACGCCTCCAATAGTTTTTTTTAACATAAAAGAGCATTTGCTACAAGAGCGGTGCGTTTCTACTTCTACCAGTGTGAACTTAGACTTAGACTAAGACAAACTTTATTGATCCACAAGGGAAATTATTTGGATACAGTAGCTCACACGTCATATATAATATAATAACAGAGAGTAACAAAAATTAGATGGTATAGCAAAAAAGATAGCAAGAGACAGGTATCAAATGAGACATAATTATATAAATAAATGTATATGTACAAGTCAAAATTAAATAGAAAAATAAGTAATAAACTGTAAAATAAACAATAAAATCACAGCTATATTCAAGAGACAAGAACAACAGTGCAATTATATGCTGAATGACAGGGCATAAGGTTATCCATTACTTAAGATTAAGTTGTTGTACAGTTGTAGGGAATATTAACTATTACATAAGGGTGAGTTGTTGTACAGTTGTATGGAGTATGGTATGAATGTAGTCCTGTATCTCTCACTGTTTGAGCGGAGCTGTAGGAGCCTGTTGGAGAATGAGCTCCTCTGTCCCTCTATAGTCTGGTGCAGTGGGTGAGTTGTTGTACAGTTGTAGGGAGTATTATCTCCTCTGTCCCTCTATAGTCTGGTGCAGTGGGTGAGTTGTTGTACAGTTGTAGGGAGTATTACCTCCTCTGTCCCTCTATAGTCTGGTGCAGTGGGTGAGTTGTTGTACAGTTGTAGGGAGTATTACCTCCTCTGTCCCTCTATAGTCTGGTGCAGTGGGTGAGCAGGAGTGTCCATGATGGAGAGCAGTTTGTCCAGTGTCCTCCTGTCCCTCACTGTGACAAATGTGACAGCTACATTCTGATTCACATTAAACGGACGCTCCGAGAGTGCTTGAAACCTCTGACCTGTTCCACTCGCTGTCTGGAGTCGGGCGTGTGTGGTGTGAAAGCAGCTGATCTTAAGCTGACCTATGCAGTTAGTTCGCTGTGCAAGTAAAAGTGCTTGGAATTGGTAAAAAAACCAAAGCTCTGAGCACGTATATTTGTATGAATGGGTGCTGCAGAGATGGCTGTTTAACACGTTCATCTGACGAGGCAATTTGGATCAACTCCCCCCCTAACCTCCTCCTGCCTGTCTGCACAGGTGAGTCCTGGTCTGTCTGTGCAGGTGAGCTGAGGCTGGGTCTATCTGCACAGGTGAGGCTAGGTCTGTATGCACAGTGAGTCTGGGTCTGTCTGCACAGGTGGGCCTGGGTCTGTCTGTGCAGGTAAGTCATTCAGAAAACTTTTCTCTACTGTCATCAGCCCGTGTCGCTCTCACAGTGTATTCAGCCACAAATGAAAGAAAAGACGTCCTCATATAGCGCCAGGGAAGTGCGCGCATGCTCACAGAGCTCAGCATGTTTGCTTGAAACGCGTTGTCATGGAGATAAGTTTGGCGATCAGCTGATGGCATGAGCTGTGGCTCATGGTGCTTGTGTTTGGTGTTTGTAGTGAATGATGCACAGTGCATGTAAACAAAAACTGACCCAAATATACCAAACCCAAGTAAACAGAACTAATTCCAGTGCACGGTCCACAAAGTGTGGTAACGTGTGAAAACAACAAATGTATCCGTTTGAACGTAGGACTTCTGGGATTGATAGAACATGTTTGCGTTTAGGTTGGACCAATCACAGGGCAGCATTGTGATTTGGGGTGGAGGCCAAAAGCAAACCAAAACAAACATGGCGACACTACCTGTGCCAGCGGTCTCATTAATAGCCATCAATCACTAAAGCAAGCACCACACTTACACGGTGGGAGTCTTGCACATGGACACAACATAATGCTGGTCGAAGATGGGATTAAATCACTTGTGCTGTTGCCTTTTGTTCTCACTGTACTAGTGTCTGGTATATGATGGAGAGACAGAACATTCATTAGGAGAATCAGGGCTGATGTGTACAAACAGGCTGTACTGACCGCCTGTGTGGAAGCGTGAGACTGAATCTCTCCTCAGGGGAATGCACTCAAATGAGACTCAAGCAACTGCAGAGCATGTATCAGTTGCTTCACAGCAGTGGTTGCTGAATAAAATAGATGTGTGACACCTTACATTCTGTTTTAAAGGGGACATATTATCCAAAATTAACTATTATGAGAGTTTCATAGTTTTCCCTCATAGTAATTTATACTTGAGCTGATCCAACCACAGCTGTTAATTTGTAGAATGTGTCTCTCAAATGCTTAAGACATCTCCTTTTGAAAATTCTTGTAACATTCAGAACAAAATATATCACTTCTTTTACATTAGATAAATAATAGTTTGGTGCTTTGATTGTTGATTCTGAGAAAATTAACACCGTTTCTCAGTCCTTTATGTTGTTTTTTATTCCTTTTTACATGTAAGCAGCTATGTATGTTTTTGACATGAACGGAGCAAGTGTCTCTTTGACTGCTTAAGCCGCCTGTCAATCAGGGAGACAGGCTTCGACTTCAGATCCACTCGTCTTTGTAAAGTTTTATCAAAGTGTGAGGTTCTGGCTGGTCAGGTAAACAGAGAATGGCTCTAACTATGGGGTCTTCAGAATTAGGGCTGCACAGTTTGAGAAAAATATCTAATTGAGTTTTTCTGACAAGCATTGCGATTGAGATTTTGATTTATGTTTTAATTACAAGATTCTGTTCACATTTTAACCAAGAAAAAGACTGAAATATGAACTGACAAACAAATACAAGAATAACTATTATTACATACCAAAAGTACAAGGTCAGCATTTTATGCAGAATAACAGAGAATATTTTGTTGTTTAAGGAGGAAATTGTTACTTAAAAAACTGCATCATTTGCGATTTGTTGATAGCGTCCATTCTAATTGCACTTTCGATTCCATTGTGATTTTACAGCCCTACTCAGAATTAGGTCACTGTAATGGACTGGTTAATGCAGTTTCGCCTGACCTTTAGCCTGGTGTCATAGATTCTGTGGTAATGAAGGGAACGAGCTGTCCACTTGTGATGATGTAGGCCATTCTCACGTCTCTCATGTGTAAGTAACCTCCACTCATCTAGGGCTCTGTTCACCTCAGCTCCACTCTTATTCTTATAACCATCAGTAACATATGGACAGTAAACAGGTCTGCTTTTGGTTATTGATACTTTACAGCTGGGGGGTTCTGTTACTCAAGTTAGACTTTACCTGAGCTTTGTTTTAACACAATCAAATAAACTGAATTTCCATCTGGATTAATAAAGTTTATCAATCTATCTGAAGAAGTGACTTAACAGGAGTACAAGGAGAGCTAATTTGTACTGTGAAACAAGTCTCCATCTAATTAGGCCTATATTATAGTAATTAGCTAGCTAGCAATATAGCCAACCATTTTTTAGTTAATCACACTCATTAAAAAAAAAAAAAAAATCAAAAACAAAAACAAAACCAAAAAAAAAAACCCTCCTAAACAGAACCATGAATGCACATACTGATCACAGGCTCCTGTTTAAATCCATTTTTATATTTTGTCTTGCTTTTTCAGACAAAATGCTAACTTATCTGGCTGTGTTTGCTAATGTATTAGCTTTGATCCTCCAATCACAGGCCGCATTACAATAACAGATTTATGGATATTGTCCCACGCTCATGTGATCGAGTTCAAGTATCAGCAGAACAGAAGGCATGTGGGTGAAGGACACTACAGAACAGGCATGAAGCAATGTGACTGCTATGCTAGTGCGATTTAAAAACAGCCTGTCAGCGGGAGCTCATTTAAGAGCAGCTACCAAAGATGTCTGACCCCTCTAAGTTCTCTTTGAGTCACAGGGACAATTCAGAAATACACAGCTAACCAGTAGAGAGGATGGATATTATGTGATCAAACTTTCGAGATCCAGTTAAAAGACAGGCAGCAAGGTTCTGAATCAGTTAGAGGTCTTGAGGTTTTGTTAAGTCTGGAATATAGACCATTGCAGTAATCTAGTCCTGTAAAGAAAAAAAAAGCATAGATTAAAGACTCAAAAATTAACAAACAAATTTAGCAACCTGTGCATCAAGTTTTGAACGAGAGTTCATTTTTACACCTAGTGTTACAACAACACTTATGGCCCAGGTCAGAAAGCCCAGCACAACAGGAACAGCAGCAGTTAAGTCACCAGGAGAGAAAAGCACAACCATGGTCTATACTAAACATTATGCCATTAACTTGCATACACCCCAAAGAGATGTCACTGCAAAGTATCAGTACAGTGTGATTAGCAATATCAGTGGTGACTGTTCCATTTGATACCAGGTAACACCAGGGTATATCTCTGGATATTGAGCCAATGTCAATACCAACAAGTACCATCATCATCCTGACGACTGATGCATTTCAATACTTCAATACTTCAATATACAGTCATTGAAGCCTTCCCTCTACATACATTATCATTCTATTTAAAATGATAATTGTAGTTCCCTGGGTTATCAAGCACCTCTGTTATGATTACTTGTATATTTGATTATGTTAATTAAAAAAATCTTCTGGCAGCAATTTCACCTGACTGAATTGTATATGTGTATTTTTTTTCGACTTTTCTTCACAAACTCCCTCTTGACTGGTCTAAAACGAATAATATTTATGACGAGTTTTATCCCACCAAGCTTGCTGAAAATTTCAACAATATCCAATCTTTGATGAGCTGTTTGACTCAAGTGATTCTTTAAACACGTGTAGCAATTATATGAGGTATTAATGACATGGCCATCGAGACACTATGTTCTCGTACCAAGCTTTATTTTCTGAAGGTTCATGTTTATGCATGATTTACATTTATTGTGCATATTCTGTGCTGCCCAACCACGATCTGCTCATTTGAATTTGTTCAGCCTCTTGGGATGAAGCACTCAGAAATGTAATATCTACATAAAATAGGGATATTGATGTGAATACTAAAGATTTCATTTTTAAAGAAGGGATTTTACACTTCTATGAGGTACTAACTGCTAACATATTTAGATCACCCTGTCACTGTTAAATGTTTTCAAAATGCTATATTTGAGCGCTATCAATTCACATGTGACATGCAAACCGCTACTGAAAATACTGCTCATCACATTAGGTTTGTAAAGTTGTAGTGTATTGTGTTATATCATGCTTTTGTATATTTATGGAAAATTGCCGTGCAGTAACATGGATGACGTAGGCTAGTGGGCTGAGCAATGGACAGAATCTTACAGCTAACTGTAAGAGGGTTCAGATAGGGCCTAGATTACTCAAACATGCATTGATGACATAAAACCATGGACTAGATAAGACATTTCCCCTCTGTCCTGAGGCGAGACCAACTAGTGGCCGTTCCATTGGTACTGCTGAACTCCCGGGAGCTTGAGCCTAGAAAGAATTCTCCCATAGGGCACAAAGTTTTTTTTATTTTTTTCTTTCAAACTGCCCGTGTTCAGCTGACAGATCAACATCAACAACTTTTACAAAGGTTGGATTTTCTTCCTTCTTGTCTATTTTCACAACATGAACTTTGTAAAAATGTAAATCCTTCAAGCTCCTAAAAGTTAGCATTGTAAGATTTAGTTAAGCCTCACTCAGAGCCCATGTTAACTCCGCTCTAACGGCTATCGTTCTAGTAGCTATTGCTCTAATTGGTCGAAACAGATCATGCTGTGCACCTTACTGATGTCACATGGGTAACAGGCATTGAAGCGCTAGCCCCGTTATTTTAATAGATCCATGGCTAGCCTGTATTTAGGAAGTAATACGGAAGAGAAAACAAATTTTTGGGCCCATGCGCCAATGAACACAGGTCACTGAAAACAATACGATGCCATCTTGAGTTCAGTTTCCAGATTTTACAATACTTCCATGCATAAAACCACTTCAGGCATGTTTTTGATGAGGGAACAACGTTATGACATGGTATAAGCTCAAAAAAGTCAGTTTTGCATAACACCCCCCTTCAGTAACAGAGACAACTATTTTTAGAAATTGTCCGACCTTGTTTTATGGGGTTGTACTTACAATCCAGGAAATGTCGCTACAATAGGACATCCTGAATAAGCCATCACTCTGCACTGGAACTGAGCCAGAATAAACACAGCTTGTTTACATATAGCTCCATTCATGATTACATAATGACTGAACAACGGATGCTGTTCCATTAGTAAACAAGCAATTGACTGAGCAAATGGCTTGATTAGGTGATAAAAAATAAGCCCAACACAAGTTATTAAGTACATGTTGAGTATTCACTCATGGATTACAGGAGCATTTCTAAGCATGCAAGAGTAGACAGCTGTAAAGTTGGTAAAATAATTGTGATCAAAAAGGCAATTTATTGATTCCAATCCTTATTAGTGATATGGAGATGTTTTTGTCATTGCTGTATTGTATTTTGTCAAGTGACATTCCCAGTTTATTCTTGTCGCAATAAAAACAGTTAGATACTGGATTTCAATATTAATCCGTTAGAAACTGATTTATACCCTATAATATAAACAGAATTAGAATAATTTTCAACATAAAATATTGAGGGTTTTTTTTTACATTTTATCATGTGGTCTTAAACTAGTTGTGATGTAGATCTTGGCATTCTAAAATAATTAGTCCAAAGTTGCCATATTAATGTTATTTTTTTCAGTATCAGATTTTGGTTACACTAATCCTCAGTGCATCAGATGTGCACTTAAAAAATGTATCCCTGAAAAGTATATTTTATATATTATAGTGAAAAGATATTTGTGAAAAAGGCTATAATATGGATCGTAGGTTAGTGATTTATTAATGAGGTAAGCAGTTCTGGGAAGAAACTAAATACAAAAAAAAAAATCCAAATTGATATTTTGAGTAACTACATGTATTCCGGTATTGTTACTCTTTAATTTAGAAGCATTCAGAATACAGCTACTTTTCTAAAATCAAAGGATTACATTATGGTACATGAGGATGCAAAAGAAGACTCTGATTGGGTTTGAAATGGTTGAAACTGAATATATTAATGTTTGACTATTCTGTACATATTCTGCACATCCATACATACATACATTTACAGTATTCTTCCCAACCCCGGCGGTAAGTGACTTGAGTAGGGTCTTATTATTCAGTGCAGGAAGATTCAGCCTTGGACATACTGGCTCCTATATCTGCTCATGGGGTACTCTTTCCTGCAGGAAGTCCAGGCCCTAATAAAACATAAAAAATCCAAACAAAATTGAATTGCATTACAAAAGAACAATCCAATGTGTACTGTGAGCTTTTGTTGTAATATACACATTTCTTGTTATGGCTGGCTGTGACTGGCAGGTACAAGCAGCTGGCTAACCAATTACTTCCTGAAAGGGTTTCCACTTCTAAAAGGCTTTCTTTAGTAGCTTTTCCTAAGCGCAACTGACCATCTGGTGAGCCTGGTTGATACAAGCTTAGATGTAGGTTGGGAGATAGATTTTGAATTTAATTAAAGCCAAGTTGTTTAACCAACAGCCTCCTCACAATCTTGCTCTAGCCATTTCATACCGTTGTTGTGTCTTTGGGCAAAACAATGTCTAAATGAGTGCTCTTCACTGGTGGTGTTTGGTGAAGCTGCTCTTAGGAAATGGTTGTGTGCTGTCTGCATTGAATTATAACATGTTGTTATTGTCTGTGAACTAGGAAATAAGGCAGGTGTGCTGGTAGCATGCTAGTTGTTGTGAGTTAGTGAATAATTAGGATGCTTGGAAGTCACTGCCTTATCTGTCTGAAGCGAGGAACTAACTACACTGAAACTACACTGAATCTAACTGAGGCCATGGTTCTTGACCAGGAAAAGGTGGCTTGCCCTCTCCGGGTGGGTGGAGAATCCTTGCCTCAAGTGGAGGAGTTCAAGTATCTCGGGGTCTTGTTCACGACTGAGAGGAGGATGGAGTGTGAGATTGAAAGGCGGATCAGTGCAGTGTCGGCAGTGATGTGGTTGGACCATTGTGGTGAAGAGGGAGCTGAGCCGAAAGGCAAAGCTCTCGATTTACCGGTCAATCTACATTCCTACCCTCACGTATGGTCATGAGCTTTGGGTAATGACCGAAAGGACAAGATCGCGGATACAAGCGGCCGAAATGAGTTTCCTCCGCAGAGTGGCTGGGCGCTCCCTTAGAGATAGTGTTAGGAGCCGTAATGGACAACATTATCATAATGCCTTGAGGGTTCATGTCTATGAATGCTGGGTCCATACTGATGGCAAATAAACTTCTCCTGCATTAGAACTCCAGCATCATGCCTTTTTTCTTCAACTCTCAGGCTACAGTATATTCTACAATACTAACATACACTATTGATTGCAGTTAGGGTTATCTTGATTACATTGAGCATTTGACTACCCTAAGGTGTGAATTGTCCCTGAGTCATATTTTGCATGATCGTTCAAGCATCTAATGCATGATCTAACACCTGTCAGCATATTTCAAGTAACCCTATTGTTTTCTTTGGTTTGGTTTGCATATATGGAGCTGTAAATGGACATATTATACATTAGATCCTCATTTATCTCCAGAGATGGATTGTAAGTAGGAACTTAGATGGTCAAGGTCACTTTGAGCATGAATGTCAAATGGAAAAACAAATTCATTTTATTCAGTTGTGCTTGTTAGTTTAAAAACTTTTTTTATCTGAAGAGTTTTGATTTTAATTAGTAGAATAATTATTTAAAACTATTATCTGTCATCACTCTAAATTTCTATCTTCACTCACTGTTGATTGAGTGTTCAATTATTTTTTTCCAATTCTGAATCTGTGTAACACTGGGTTGTATGTGCGGCTCTTAAAACTTGTAGTGGCATATAATTATTTATCGATAATCTAAATGGGGGAAAATACAAACATATTAATAATGTGTTAGAGCTGTTTACATTGCATAAGGCTATTTATTCCTTCCACACCCCAGGAATGTATACCACTTCTGTTGCCACTGATGAAGGTAAGGCTGACAATCTGCCACCACCATTCATCTGAGCACACACCATATTCAAACTAGGATTGTCAAAAGTATCGAAAATCAGATACTAATCAATATAGTATTAGCATAGTTTAGTATTAAACTAGATACTCATCTGAGCAAGTCACTTTCACAGGACAGAATAGTATTTAAATGATATTGAGCTGTATTAGAACGAAGTATGAGAACACATTTATACTGTAGACCAGTACACAACAATGGACAGACAAGGCCACATGATAATATAAAAGAATGTACTACAATTTGATGCTGAAAATAAAAGACATTCTATTGTAATAAATAAAGGATGTCTATTCCTAAGTATTGAAACCAACACAAATTTAAATATAAGCAAGGTGCAAGAAGTGTCAATGACTCAACAACAGTCCAAGCTTGGCAACATAACCCCGATCCACCTTTGCCCCCAAGATGCCCTCCTGTTTTACACAGGAATCAAACCTGAAACCTTACTGTGAGGTGCCATAATAGACTTAACAATCAGAGACATTTTAGTCCTTCATTTACAACTCCATCCTCAGACCCACACCTAAACAAAGAAAACACAGACATAGCCTGAGTATGCTAATAGGAGGGGCAGGAACAATAAATAAGGTGTAGCAGTTTAGGGCAGTTCACTCTTCTTCAGACAATCTGCACTGTGTAACTTTCAGGTGGAGGGTCCGCTACCGCTATTCACTCTTCACTATTTCTATCCAGCTGCCAGAATTTGCTCTTTTGGAACCTACCTGACAATAACACAGGCTTAGACTTAGACTTAGACAAACTTTATTGATCCACAAGGGAAATTATTTGGATAAGACTACTTATTTGGATAAGATAAGACTTTGATGAGATCATAGATATTTACTTAGCATTTTAAAAGCCAAGTTTTGAACAGATTCTCCTACCTATATACTTCAGCATGTTCAATACACAATTTGTATTCATGCCAAACCTAACAGACATGCAGTGGTCTCATCTTAAATACAGGACATTTAGTCAATAATAACACAATTTAATTAGCATTGTGATGAAGTACCCTGGTATAAGACTTTTGCAGAGCTTAGCATATTAATGTTCCTTTTGATGAATGTACCATCCTCCTGCACACTCGTAGGTATTTAGGTATGCAGCGGTCCTCTCCCACGTCTCCAAGCATAACAAGATAGAGATCGATAATCACTCACTATAGGCAGGCCTGTCATGTTTGGACAGCAACATGTTGTTGGTGAAAAGACAAATTCCAAAACAGAAGGCAATTATATGAACAAATCTACATTCTAAACAACAACAACAACAACAACAACAACAACAACAGTGATTTCCACATTTAGAGTTTTCTCTCAGATTAATATCATGATGAAGATGTAGGAGGATCATTAGTCACTTGCAGTAATTAGCCTAACGAAGACATTATATTGCTTTAGTTATAAAAAAAAACCCCAAAAAACTCAGCACTTTGAAGGTCAGAATTCCTGTTTTCATAATGTTTAATTACTTACAGAAAGATCTGCATTGGTATATAACTTGGGTTTTGTAACATAATGCTTGGCCGTTTCAAGGTGCACTAAGTAATGTTTCTGGTGTAGGGTCTGCCATCTGCTCGTCTCCCTGGAGATATTATTGCTTTGGGGTTTCTTCTCTACTTGCATGTCCCCATTGAAATAAATAACTTCAATGCCATACTGTGGCACACAGGCAAAGCAATAACATCTCCATGGACACAAGCAGGTGACATACCTTCCACCATAAATGTTACCTAGTGTGCCTTTAAGTCAGGTGAAGATGTATTTGCAGAAGCACTCCTCACTTTCAGCTGGGGAGTTCAGAAGATCATACAGATTGTTCATTAAAAGCTCAATATAAGTTCTAAGCTTTGACCAAAAACACACCAGACGTCGATTAAATTAGTATAAATGAGTGGAGTGGGCTGTAGGCGGGTCTTACATAGGTGCTGTGTGTCATCATAACAATTTAAAACAATATATATATATATATATTTTTTTTAAAGGAGGAGAAATGCACTTGAGGTTATGGCTTTGGCCTATATTATGGCTTTTATATAACCATGATCACACATCTTGTTGCTCTAAAATCAGCATCTGTAAGAGGAACCTTCCTGTTCTACCTATCCAGGTAACATTTTTGAGTGCTCAGAGAAGACCATTTTGGGAATTAAGCAAAGCATAACTTATAAATTAACTTATAACAGATACACTATATTGCCAAATGTATTCGCTCACCTGCCTTGACTCGCATATGAACTTAAGTGTCATCCCATTCTTAATCCATAGGGTTTAATATGACGTTGGTCCAACCTTTGCAGCTGTTACAGCTTCAACTCTTCTGTGAAGGCTGTCCACAAGGTTTAGGAGTGTGTTTATGGGAATTTTTGACCATTCTTTCAGAAGCACATTTGTGAGGACACACACTGATGTTGGACGAGAAGGCCTGGCTCTCAGTCTCCTCTCTAATTCATCACAAAGGTGTTCTATCAGGTTGAGGTCAGGACTCTGTGCAGGCCAGTCAAGTTCATCCACACCAAACACTCTCATCCATGTCTTTATGGTCCTTGCTTTGTGCACTGGTGCACAGTCATGTTGAAGAGGAAGGGGCCATCTCCAAACTGTTCCCACAAAGTTGGGAGCATGAAATTGTCCAAAATCTCTTGTTATGCTGAAGCATTCAGAGTTCCTTTCACTGGAACTAAGGGGCCAAGCTCAGTTCCTGAAAAACAACCCCACACCATAATCCCCCCTCCACTAAATGTTACACTTGACACAATGCAGTCGGACAAGTATCATTTTCCTAGCAATTGGCAAACCCAGGCTTGTCCATCAGATTGCCAGATGGAGAAGTGCGATTCGTCTCTCCAGCGAACACGTCTCCACTGCTCTAGAGTCCAGTGGCGGCGCTTTACACCACAGCATCCGATGCTTTGCCGTTCACTTGGTGATGTATGGCTTGGATGCAGCTGCTCGGCCATGAAAACACATTTCATGAAGCTCTCTACACACTGTTCTTGAGCTAATTTGAGGGCCACATGAAGTTTGGAGGCTTCATGTGGAAGTTTGACTGGGCTTGAGACGCAACAGAAGGCATGGAGGCCAGACTGATAAAAATAGAGCGATATCATTATGGATTTGCCAGGCAAGTGTTATAGGTAAAAATCTGGACTTCTCCTATGCCCATAAGACGTCACCGGACTTGTGTGATGAATGCATGGCTCTTAGCATTCACATGAGCTTCACTGTAATGCCTCATTGGAAAATGAGATGTAGTTTACAAAGTGTGTTTTCCACTATTTTCTGTTAGAAAACATGAAATACTTATTCCACCTTGACCAAAATGTTTGAAGAATTAAATCCCTGAGCATAACATGTGAATATAGAGAACAAAGTCAGTACATAAGTATGTGTGGTAGTGAAAGCAGGAATCTTCTGAGCAATGACGTCTTTAACACTCAGCATGCATGAATGGATTTAAATACAACTCTGAGTGAGTAAATGACATGGTTAAAAGCTCTTAAAGAAGACATATTGTGCATGCGTTTGCTATATACAGTGAATATAATATAAGACACCTGTGGATCATTGGATCATATTATAATTTGCAATACACCGCAATATGGTGTTTTGAAAATAAGCGATTAAAGATTGCTCCACAAGCCATGAACCACTCTAAATACAGCTTCGAGAGGGTAAATCAGAAGGGAAACAACTATGACTTGGTTAAAAGTTCTGAAAATCTGTTTTGCATAATAGGTCTGCTTTGAAAGTCAATTTTGAAAAGTTGCACCTATGACGTTGAAGGATGAATCAAATGCAGAGAGCAGATATCACCATGCTCATTGGATCAAGAACGCAAACCTTATTCTCAAAATATTATTCATAAATTAACAAAACATCTGTTGTGAATTTTTGGAGTATCTTTTGTGTTTACATAATGTAAAATAACATGCTGAAAATTCCACTTTCAACTTTCAAATACAGTTCTGTGGTAAAATCACAGTTTGCATTTTAATGGTATGGGTCACTTCTCTTAACCTTGCAAAAAAGATGGATTCTCTCAATATTTGCGAGATCACAAATGCACGAAAATCCATCTTGGCATGCTCCCGCTGGTGTGGTAGGGCCTGCCTGCTGATGGGCGGATCAATCACAGAGCAGCATTGAGGTCTATGCAGAAGTAAAAGGTGAAGCACCCAAACCAACCAAAACAAACACGGCCTATTTCAGCAAAAATATGGATTATTTTGTTTCTGAAAAATGTGCAGAAGGCAAATGCTTACTGCATTGGTAGACAGGGATGTCTGTGCTTTTCTCTCAAATGAGTGTAGCAAAAGTTCAAAAGTTTCAGAATGCAGATGCTATCAATCTGGTGTGAGCCAGGTTACACTTCTCTCCTTAAAAAAAGTATGACTAGGACATCTCAGCGTGATACCATTGAGTCACTTTGTCCACTCTCACATGTCAGGTAAAAGTTACTGCTCACATGTAGTCTTAGTACAGACTTTTACAATATTAAAGAGCACCCAGCAGTGCATGACCTTACTGCAGTTGATTCCATATTATAAAGAACAGTCGGTGTCTTCTAACCACATAATGATGGTTTATTATTATACAAGGTTCACAGTTGCCATAGCAATGATAAACTGAGGTGAAGGGATAGAAAATAATTATTAATTTGGCTTACACTTAGTCTTAAACAAACTTTACTGATCCACAAGGAAAATTATTTGGATACAGTGATTTCACAGATTAAAATATAATATAATAACAAAGAGCAAAACTATAAATTATTATAAAAATTCAAAATAAGTAGCAACATTAGCAAGATACTGGTGGTGTCAAATAATGCACAATTTGGGTACATAATTATATATGTATAAATCAAAATATAGTAAATAAAAAGAGGTGGGGTAAGGAGAAACAGTACAAAGATTTTTTCCCCTTCCTTGGCTCAGTTTATATGCTAATAAAGGCGCAGTCTTTTGGCACATTCCTCAGTAAGATTGTGTTTGTTGCTTTATTATTAAGGAATGTGCCAAAAGAGTGCACCTTTATTAGCATATAAACTGAGCCAATTAGCCTAATAGCAATGCCATTTTTACAATATGCTGCCTACTTTTATATTGAATCTGCCAGTGTGGGAAGTGTTTTTGTTTGCTACAGCTTTCTTCTGCATAATAAGCATATCCGTTCACTCACAGCCTCATTACTCACTCACACATTGCAGTGTCCGTCTCCTCGTTGCCACTCTGTGTTGTGACTGGCTACTGCCTCCTCGCGCCCGGGTTCCTC
Source organism: Taenioides sp. WSHXM2023 (assembly GCA_029959045.1). Lineage (NCBI taxonomy): Eukaryota > Metazoa > Chordata > Actinopteri > Gobiiformes > Gobiidae > Taenioides > Taenioides sp. WSHXM2023. The sequence goes on from CM057090.1 coordinate 14,025,178, forward strand.
GCGCCCGGGGTCCTCGCGCCCCTGCTCTTCCCGCCTCTCCTCCTTTCTCCCTTCCTCTCGTGCGCTCTCGTCTCCAACGCGCTGCTTCTCACCGCGGCTGCTGCTCGGAAAAGACTTCTCACTCCCCGAAGCTCCGTGTTCTTCTCCGGGCGGGACGCACCTTCGACGGGAATTAACCACACTTTCTTTTTTTTCTTGGTACAGGTGGGTGCACCTCGGGGCATTAGTTTGTTTAGGGTTTAAACTTAAGACTGGCGTTGTACATTTTGCACGTGTTCTAACGCCCCTGGCTTTAGTTGCAGCAATTTGAACTTTATGCTTACATTGAAGGCTTGTGGGAAATATTGGCTAAGCTATAGCTCTTTTTATCATCTATTTCTACAGCTTGTGCCTTTTAGATAGGCAAATATTTCTTTGCTATTTAAGTATTTTTAGTGTATGCGTAGGCTATTGGTTTTTAAGACTGTAGCCTACAGGGTTATTAAGATAAGATAAGATAAGATAAGATATGCCTTTATTAGTCCCACAGTGGGAAAATTCCAGTGTTGCAACGCACAGTTCAAGAACAGCAGGAAAATGGTAACATGCAATAAAACAAGATAATAGATAATGGCTTAAAAATAATTTAAAAATAGACTTAAAAACAGACTCTAATGTAACACACTGTTCCGGTGGAGCAAAAATATAAAATACCAAAAAACTATTATGTGCAATAAAAGTAACAGTGCAGCATATGAACAGAATAAATCTCAGTAAAGTGACTTCAGTATTTTATAATGTTATTTACAGTAATATGACTATGTTTATTGATGCTTTTAACTGGATTAGTATCTTATTGTCTTTGTCTCTTAAATAAACATTATACTTATAGCGATATATTGAAAAGAACTTTTAATGAAAAAATAAGTAACCTATTAATTTATTCTGCTTAGATCCACATTTAGCTGAGATCCACAACAAAGCACATTGTAGTAGCCTACCATCTCCTTTCATGAGATGTAAGATACTTTGTATATTATGTAGACTATCTACCTTGGTTACATAGCAGGTTAATAATAATGCATGCTTTCCATTCATATATTGAATTCCACTAAATGTGTGCTTTTTTTTCTTTTTTTTTTTTGGTTAAGTAAATCAAATAAAGGTAAATCAGTAATGTTCACAAAATCCCGAGCTTGCTACCATAGCCTATACTACAATCGATGCTAAAACTAGTATCGAAACTATAGATACTCATTTGAACTAGTGTCAAATGAGTCACATTAATAGAAGTTAACATTTCCAGAATAGCTTTAGAATTATCATGAGCTGTATCATAACAAGTAAAAGACCACATAGACTAGTATATGCCCATGTACCATTATGGATAATACCTATTATATAAATATAACCGTACATTGTAATATAAAAGAAAATACTACTGTTATTTAATGTTGAAAATCACTTTATATTGTCGAAAGAAATAGTGTTTTTTTTAAATTATTATTATTTTCATTATAGTATCGAGGTATCGAGTATTTCTTAGTATTGCAATCGAGTTTAAATTTTTAATATCGTGACAACACTAGCCCCTAGAGAATTGATAAGGGGGGCATCCATGTTGGCACTGTCCACCTTTTAACCCACCAGAGACCCTATAGACCCATTATGCGGTAAGGACCTTTAAAGGGCACACTGCTCTAGTTTTCCAATGTATTTATTTACAACCAGGTTATATCTAACAGACTCCTGAACCACGCACACGCACACACACACACACACAAAGGTTTAATACATGACACTATTATATTTGACGTTGCACCTAAATACTCCTGTCAATTTCTTTTCATGCTGATCGGACAGTTGGCTTGATCAATGACAAGGTTGTAGCCCTATATCACACAGCTAGTATTGATTCTCTTTAAAGTACACCTTTATTACACTCTGCTCTTTCACATACAAAGAAAATATCTTAAAGGAGACATATAATGCAAATAGGACTTTGATCGTTAGTCTTGGTCAGGACTAGTTACTATATAATAATTAATAACTAATATTGGCTGACACAGTAATCGATATAACAACTAACTTGATATATTGCAATGACATCAAGGTTCCAATGTTTGTGTTTTATTATTATTACTGTTTCATGTTAAATAAAGCTGATTTTGTTAATGATTTTCCATAGTTTTGTCTGTTAAGTTTTTTTTTTTTAAATTTTGACAGACTTTCAGTTGTAAATTAAAACATGTACTTTTTTGTTTTATTATAACTGAAATTGTTGATTTGAAAAGTATCTTTTCTAAATCTTGCAAATAACCTCTATATTCCAGTTGCATATTGCAACATTTTCCAATATCATGCAGCCCTACTCAAAAGTATCAAAAATCAGATACTAAAACTAGTTACTCATTCAAGCAAGCAAGACAACACAGTCAGGACTACCTTAAAAACAAAACATGCAAACTCCGGCAGTATTGTATTGCCCTTTATTTGTGTCTTCCAAGAAATGAAAACATTGTAAATCAGTATTGTGATTTACAATTAACCAAATGTTAAATAATGCTGATGATGTTACAGATTACACCAGAAAATTGTCTTCCAATATACCAAAATAACTGAGCATGGATAACATTGTTTTAATTACTTTTTTATTAGATGTAGTAGTGCATCAAGGATGAACTATTTGAGGTACATATTTTTTGAGAATTGTAAATATGAAAAATCATGCAAGCACAGTTCTGATGCTTCATATATTCTTTGAAAGTTCCTGTTGTGCTACAGTAACTATCTTTGCTCTTCATGGTATGGGAAGTAAAATATACTCGATAACATATCTGCAACTACGCTGAAACCCAGAAATCTTTTTGAAGTAACATTAGAACAAAGTAAGTCCATGTGTGAGGTTAGTGCAAGGTAAATGTAACACCAGTGAAGACCGAAAAAAAATCACACTTCTGAAAAAGTCCTGAGGCTGTACTGACATAATGAAGTACATTTTCTGAAACTAGATTTGTGTCATTTTCTTGGTTGGAGGACATAATGTTTGCTTGTGTCTGCTATATAGTTATAATCTATGACACCTGTGAATCATAATGTTATAAGCATAATATTGATCTAAAATGACATAGTTAAAGAAACAATTCTGAATATAGAGAGCAGAGCATGCTAGCAAGTAGCTAATATTTTTTTTTAATTTGTACCAAAATTACTATGTGACACTGTCGAAGAACGAAGTAAGTACAGATCAGTGGGCGTGTACTGGCGGTGAAAATGGGGGTTGATCAAAGCAATGACTTTTTGAATACATGACAATAAAAATTACTCAAACAGGCATGAATTGTGCTAAATACAAATTCGAGAAGGTAAATGAGAAGGGAAACAATTTTGACATGGTTAAAAGCTCTAAAAAGTTTACTCTTAGTAGACTTTTATGCACATTTCAGATGGTTTGCCATAAGTCTAAATCAAATTATGTAGTTTGTTCATTTTTAGGACCACTAAAAAAAATATATGCCCTGAAGAAGACTTATATATCGTGAATCCTGGACGAGCCCCTGCCTCACAACACTTGAGCCACTCACACTAATCCTTTATGTTTTTGTACAATAGTCTGAATAATGTAATCGTGATTATTCACAAAAACAACAACAACAACAAAAAAAAACCAAACATGTTATAATATTGCCCTGTTTGTAGTAGAATAGAAAACAAAACAAAAAAACAAAGTAGTCTAATTTCAAACACAACTGGTAATATGTAGGAAGACGTATACGGGGAAGACAGGCTCAAGTACCACTCCAAAATCTTAACGTAGGATGCAATCTGCAATCCTGTCACAGCTCATGGTTTCTAACTGTGAATGTGTTGAAATGAAAATATTGATGAGTTGTTGTGACAGACTGGCTCAAACTCTGTACCAGTGTCATGCAGTGTCATAGCTATAGTACTTATTGTACAAATAATGTACTGCTATTTATTCTTGCTGCACTGTTCACAATCACTTTAAAGTTTTGTAGCCTCATAGCTTTACTCTGCTATTGTAAATCTTTCTAGTGTAATTTATCTTTATCTTATCTTGATTTTCGATTACATGTTCTCCTGCTGTTCTTAACCTTTGTGTTGCAACACTGTAATTTCCCAATTGTTCGACAAATAAAGCTTTATCTTATCTTATTATACATTGGTCTTACTGTAATTTTACATGTTGTCCCCACATTTTGCTCCTGTCCTTTAATTAGTGTAAACTATTCAGTCAAGTACTCCGGCTAGTTATTATTCTTGCTTTTCCCTACAGATTGCCTGAGGCAGTTTGGAGGACTAGTCAAATTAGTAAAAAAAAAATTTGTCTATATTCCAGTTTTATTATTACTACCCATTTTTCTAATCTATTTATTATTCTGCAGAACACCTGTGGAGAATATGTAAAAGTACACTTTGCTTTATGAAAACATATTATCTATTAAAAGCAGAACATTTAGTCTTGCCAGGTTAATCACAAAGTATAATAGTAAGCTTCAGTGATAAGAGAGCATCAATCCTGATTCTGAATGGGACTGCCCAGTCCAACTCTAATGAGGTTTTATGTGAAGAGAACGCTCTGTGACAAGGCTCTATGACACATTTATTGAATTTAAAGATTCATTGAAAGCTAAATATTGTTTTCCCTTTGCAATTTATTCTTCTGTATGATTTTATTTCTATTGCTCATGGCCAGAGCATGCTGCATAAAGGCTAATTTTAGATGTCCATTTCTCCACAGACTGACCTATGGAGACGTTTAGCCATGGAGACATCAAAGCCTCTGAATGTGACTCAAGTGGACAATCAACTTGACACTCAAACCTCCAACTGCTGCGCCAACTCCACACCGACCAACACTCCATCATTTCTGCAGCTAGATGACAGCACCAAACTGCTCGGAGTTCAAGTCATTCTCATCTTGGCTTACAGCACCATAATATTTTGCGGGGTTGTTGGGAATTCCTTGGTGATCTATGTAGTATACAGGTTTAAAAATCTTCGGACTGTGACTAATTTCTTCATTGTGAACTTGGCTGTGGCCGACTTGCTGGTGAATACATTGTGCCTGCCGTTCACCTTGGTTTATACGCTCTATGGTGAGTGGATGTTTGGTCAGATTCTTTGCTTTATGCTGCCATGTGCTCAGGGCATGGCAGTACACGTGTCCACCATCACAATGAACATCATCGCGTTGGACCGGCACAGGAGCATTGTGCGGCACACAGAGACACGTATGTCCAAAGATATGTGCGCTTTGGTCATAGTCATCACATGGGCGGCCAGTGCTCTGTTGGCGAGCCCCCTAGCCATCTTTAGGGAGTATGGGAGCTTCGACATTTCTCCAAATGAGACTATTCAGGTATGTTTCTTATCAGTCTTTTGACTGTTGGAATGGCACCACGAGAATATGATGGTTAATTCAAGCCTTGTGAATGTTCTTTCAGCCACAGATGTTGTGAGCTCTGCACAAGTCTTATATTGTGCATTGACAATGACTGACCTTTTAGAAAAATATCCTTAAATCCTTCATTGTGTAGTTAGTTTAGTGTGGAGGTACCTTCAGGTCATATACTCATATTGCAATATTTCATACTGATTTGTCATACTGAATTTTCTAATTTTGAATAGTAAAATGGTGTGTAGCCAAGAGACACAAGCAAACTTTAGTAAAATGAACTGGTAGTCAAAGAAGATCTTCTCTGAAAAGACTGCTAGGCAGTGATTGTGGTATTGCTGGTTATTGATTGCTTATGTTTAGAGTCTTAAAAGATACACCATTTTATTATGGCATTTACAATTTACCTAGGCAATTAAACAACTAATTATCATAAAGCCCCATTTCAATAGATCAAAAGCAAGCAGTCAAGCTAAAAATACAAATACTAGAAAATAAACAGTATAAACAGGAAATAGTGATAATCTTATCAGACGTAGATTTTGCTTCAGAGACTGCTGTCTCCTATGAAAATAGAAGCCCTGTGTGTGACTATTCTGTCATGTAAAGTCTAACTTAAATTACTTTAGGAATCCTTTCATCTCTAACTGACTTTATGTACATGTTTCAACTCAGTTCTGCACCGAGAAGTGGCCCGGCAGTGACATGAACGGAGGTATCTACAGCATCTCCATGCTCCTCATTCAGTACGGCTTACCTCTGGCTATAAACTCCTTTGCCTACATCCGCATTTGGAGTAAACTCCAGAACCACCTGACCGCTGGCTGTCGCAGCGACCGGCACCAACGCAAACAGAAAACCACTAAGATGTTGGTCACCATGGTGGTGGTTTTTGCCGTGAGCTGGCTGCCCTTCCATGCTTTCCAGTTAGCTGTGGACATAGACAGCAGTGTTCTTTACATGAAGGATTTCAAACTCCTGTTCACCATGTTTCATATCATTGCTATGTGCTCGACTTTTGTCAACCCCATCTTGTACGGATGGATGAACAAGAACTACAGGGCAGCATTTTTGTCTGTGTGCAGGTGCAACCATCCCTTCAGCCTGAAAGCAAGCCATCTGAAACGCAGACGCTTGCCGAAGGAAAAGGACATGCCGTGTACAGCTTGGAGATCAACTAACTTGTGATTACAAGGAAATGAATTGTAGTTGAACATATCAATCTAACGACTCCTCCCCAGTATTCAAAAAGACAAACACTGGAAGAATGAAAGATGTACAGATGAACTAAAAAGAAGAAACAGAGACGAAGATACCATAGCTTAGAGGAAACTGTGTAGAATCCCTCAGTCGTCCAGGTAGAACCCATGGCAAAAGGAGAAATTCAATTTGTCAAATGGACAAAAGTTTATTTGGTCAAATACGTTTCGCAGCTCATCCAAGCTGCTTCTTCAGTTCTTTTATCCAGTTACTTTTGTCCAGTTGACAAACTGAATTTCTCCTTTTGCTTTAGAGGAAACTGTTTTAATGATAGCCATAATCATCTTAGCTTAGCATGTGCTTTAGGAATGGATATATATTTGGTATTGTAGCCAAGGATGTATTATAGTATAAAATATGGTCCTTTATCTGTCATGGCTGCTGTTCATTTTCACAAGTTGCTCAATGCCAAACTTAGTAATTTTTTCTCATATTTCTCTTCAATGAGTTACTGAATTTTAGCGTGGTTTAGTTTTTCAATACTTTACAAAAGAATTTTAGGAAATACTGAAAGGAAAGCTCAAAAACTCCTTAGTTTGGCTTACTACATAGACTGTATATAGAAGGACTTAACTAACCTTCTGACTTGTACTGAAAAATCTTCGCCCCAACCAAATATGGTTCCTGGTTGCACAATGGCTACTATAAATGCTAGGCTCGGCTGGCTTTATTTGATTGCAAACAAAGCTATGGAAAATGTCATAGTTCCTTAGTACACTTCTTTATACCGTCTATAGTCCCCAAGTATATTGGTGTATGCAGGCTGGAACAGCTAGTCATTGTATAATAATAATAATAATAATAATAATAATAATAATAATTATTATTATTATTATTATTATTATTATTATTATTATTATTATTATTATTGTACTGTCTCCAGCCACCAACTCTACAAACAACTAAACAAATAAAACACAGGATCGTGTTGCAGATGAAAAAAAAAAACTATTAGTAAGCAAACAACCAAACCAGTTATTATTACACAGAGAATGAACTCAACAAAATAACCTTGGTAGGATATTTTTTTTTATCAAGGCTTGTGCAATGTGTTTATTATTGGCTGTGCAGTTTAAAAATACATGTATTTGAAGCAAGCATCTGTTTTTGTGAAAACAGTATTGAAAAAGGACACTGTAAAATAATAAGTTTGATAAGTAGATCTGTTTTTAGTTTAATGTAAATATATTTTAACATTTACAAACAGTTTTTTCTGGGGTCAGTGGTTTGTAGCTTGGATTGGGTGGGAAATAATTACAAGTCAAGTTAATAACACTGTACTTGATATTTACAGTTTCAAAACGTGAAAACAGAACTAGCTCATTTTAGCAACCATTAGCTTTCAAAGGTTATTCTTCATTACCTTATGCATTCCAAGCATCCTAATTATTCACCGCAATGAGTTTATAAGTGCTTTTCTGAGACCAGAGCAGTGTTTTGCCATCATGGTAAATCTAGCATACTAACACGCACCTCCTGATTATCAGACAGCAAAGCGCATTATAATTAGATGCAGACAGCACACAGCGGTCTACCTCGAGCTGTTTATACATCTGTAGTGGGGCAAGACAGATTTTCATATATCTCAGATATTCGCAGATATATGGGAAATGATCAGGGCCTCTAAGTCAAAGCTGTAAATCTTCACACACAAATCTTACATTTTGTTCCTGTTACTCAAACCTCTATTTCACAAGAAACATTAAGGTATTATATAGCATTTGTGGTATTATTAGCCATTAGTCCTCTGCCATTGTATGCAGTTTTCCCATACAGGTATTGTACGCGACGTGCATAATGGTTGTAACAGTCTAAAAATAGAATAATGTCTCCCATTGGGTCATCAAAGTATGTTGTGTGTGTTACGCAGCACGGACATGCTCCAAGATAACAGTGTCTCTCTGTCAGATAGTGAAAGAGTGATCTAGGGAAAATGGGGTATCATTTTACATGATAACTTTGTGTGTAGGCTCTCTCATCATTGACATAGGATCTTGGCCAAAAGTGATTGCAACTCTGTATGAAATGAATGTCACACTAAATGTATGCAATACTCAAAACTAAAGCCAGTCATAAAAACAAAAAAATCCAAGATGGTGGACTTCCGGTTTCTCAAGGGGCGTGGTCACAATATAAATTTCTGTTCCTATTGCCATGATGCATCTGGCTACCAAATTTGGTTTGGCTACGCCAAAGGACGTCCAATTGGCAAGGACAGATTTTTGGCTTGTCGCCATGGCAACAGAATGTAAATAGGGTGTGGGCACTATTGAGTTTTTTAATCGAGACCATGTAAAAAATGTGGGTATCAAATTTTGTACATCTGTGACAAATAAAATGTTATTGTTCCATACAAATTGTCTTGGGGGCGCTATTGCACCCATTTTTGTATTTGCTTACATCAATCTGTTCAGGGTCGGGGTATCCACCATGATTAAAATTTGAGTAAAATCGGTCAAAGTTTGTGTGATTTGGTGATTTTACCATTAGAATAATATGGAGAGTTTATGTCATCACTATGGTGACGTCATAAAAAGTATGGCATGGGTGTCATTGACTTTATGGATCAGGATGACAAAATGGAATTTTGTGGAAAATTTCAGAAATTTTTGAAAAACAAAATTTTTTCCCTCATATTAAATTTTATTTCAATCTGTAGGAGGCATTGACTCAATTTTTGCAGTAGCTTTAGGGCAGGGAGTTTAACAACTGTTTCAAATTTCACTGAAATCGGAGTTCGTTTGTGCAAGTGGGAGCAATTTGTAAATATCCAAAATCAAACCAAAATTGTGTACATTTTTTGTCGCTTCATTCACTGCTCGTAAGACGTGTCTTTTGATATCCCACCCCTTGAGATAATGTGTACCAAATTTGAGTCCGTTTGGGCAAACACCCTACCGGCTTGTCAAAGCCTGATCCCGTCAGATCTCAGAAGCTAAGCAAGGCCAGGCCTGGTTAGTACTTGGATGGGAGACGCTGGGAAAATCAGGTGCCACACTGGGGTGCCAGTTGAAAAAAAACTGTTGTTGTGTCCTTAGGCAAGGGACTTAACCCACATTGCCTAGTATGAAAGTGGTGCGTGAGTAGTGGTGGTGGTTGGAGGGGCTGATGGTGCAGATTGGCAGCCTCGCTTCCATCAGTTTGCCCCAGAGCAGCTGTGGCTACAATAGTAACTCACCACCACCAAGTGTGGAATGAATGAATAATGATCTGTAAAGCTTCTTTGAGTGTCCAGAAAAGCACCATATAAAGCTGATGTATTATTATTATTATTATTATTATTATTATTATTATTATTATTATTATTATTATTATTATTATTATTACTACTACTGTATAGCAAAAGGAGAAATTTAATTTGTCAACTGGACAGAGTTTATTTGGTCGAATACGTTTCGCAGCTCATCCAAGCTGCTTCTTCAGTTCAGGTCAGATGCTGGTGGACACTGCTTTATATCTGCTTGAAGGGAGGAGCTTAATTACAATGAAAATTATTCTGAGACAACACATATTTAAATACAGTTTCTGTTAGTCAGGTGAGTCTATTCAATATGCAGTGGGAGTGGGGGAGTAGTTAGCATATCCATTCAGGGCCATGATGGTGTTTTCACACCTCTGGACATGTCCTGGCTAGTCCCATTGTTTTCCCAGTTTGTTTTGACAAATTAAATTTCTCCTTTTGCTATGGATTCTACCTGGACGACTGAGGGATTCTACACATACTACTACTGTAGGCCTGTTGTAAGGTTTTTACAGCTCACATTTCTAAACATGTCATATTCCAATGCCTCACTATTACCAAAGTGGTTCAAATTTCACATGTCTTGTAACTTATTTACTGAAAACACATTTTGATTTCACCCCATCCTTTCTGTTTAAATGATGGTTAGTCCAGAACGGGGCACACACCCCATCCAGTTTTTTTTTTTTATTAGAACTGTGGGGTATCAGAAGTGGCCTCTGAGTATACATCTTACAGTAAAGGAAGGCCAGCAGGCATGTTTTTCGTGTGGAAATGGCATTACACCATGGTTAACAGATACAAAAGAGTCTTTAAGAGAGAGTATTGTGCAAAATCGATTTTTTTAGCTTTCTACCATGCCAAAATGCTGTTCCCTAATAAAAAACATGCCTGAAGAGGTTTTATGTGTCATCCATACAGTTGCAGTAATTTAGAGATGGGGCCTCTCCCTGATCCTATTAGAACCCTGTAAGATTCTGTCCAATGCTCAGCCCACAAGCCTAGTCATCCATGGTCTCACAGAACAATTCTCCATAAATATACAAAAGCATGACATGCCGAGCATGGCATGAAATTAGACTTCTAAAACATGTTAATACGTTGTTTTTGGCTAATATAGCATTTTCAAAACACTAAAAGGTAGCATGGTGATCTAATATGTCATGTGCTAGCAGTTAATACCCCACAGAAGTAAAACACAACCTCTTTAAAGGATGAGGATACAAGTCAATTTTGCATTGTGTCTCTTAAAAGCACATCAGCTCTGGAGCCTGAGGTGGAATGTCATTAGAAGCTCGCTCACAATACGACTTACATTAACATCATTGTGTTGTCACGTGTTTGTTTGTGCAGCTTGAACGTGCCTTCCTACCAGAGCTATGAGCGGTTCCTCCCCCGCCCTAACCTGTCTTTGTTTGCACTGGGCATCCTAATGAGCACAATTTGCGTTCACTGTGATTACCACGCTGCTTGGGTTTTGGAGGGCCCTTCCTGTTAAACACGGTCCCACTGATTTACTTGTGTGTGTGTACGTGAGCATTGGAGACACATGGATATTAGGGCCCGTCTCCATTTTTAGTTCGCCTGCCATGCTGTATCCAGCGCTGAATCAATAATTGTTGAACCGCCCCTGTTGTTAGAAAGTGTACTCTCGGGAATAAGCGGCTGGTTTATCAATTAAACTGCACAGGCTAATCGGATTTCAACTGGATGTCTGTTCATACTGTGTCAAAGATCACTTAAGCCAAAATGATATCCCACTTTGGAAATCTGTGTTTAAGTATTAGAAATTAATGGTGTGTAGTCTGGATCTGTTAGTCCCTATAATTGCCATGCTATATGAAAGTAATTACATAGAGAAGTAAATGGCTCAGTGACAGCTAATTATTCAATGCATAATGCTTATTAAAGTTTATGATGAGGCTTTGCTGAGGCAGAACACAGAGACCATTGTTAATACAGTGTTTTTCCATTATTTCACTGTGTCACATTATGTTCTTTTATTTGCAACATCTTTCACCATGAAGTGCTGGAAAATTTTAAAAACGTAAGGCCCTGTCTAATATTATTAAATAATGATTATTTTAGTCAATTAGTCAGCAAATAATTTATTTAAAATGTCAACTAATCGAAAAATTATTTTAAAAATGAAATTTGGTGAATACTTCTTAATATAGAATATTTGCAAATAAAGTGTATTATTGATGAAAATCTGAAAAATAATAATAGTGAAATTCTGACATTTGACATTTTGATTGAACAAGGTTTTTACTTATGTATTTAGGAGTCCAGATGAAGATACGATTATAATAAAAAAAAAAAAACAACTATATTTTTTTGTTGCCTAGTCACGATTAGGTAATCAAGCTTTGCAGCCCTACTGTTAAAATGGCTTTTTGAATGGTATGACATGAGCCCCAGTACTTTTCATCCTGCTGCCTTCACTGAAACTAAACACAGTCTGCTGTTCACTCTTGCTGAACTCCGCGAAGCTGGTCTTTAGCATAGGGTGACCACATGTCCCTATTTACCCCGGACAGTTCTGAACCCTGTGTCCCCTGTTCCAGCAAATTTATTGATTTGTCCCAGTTTTATAAAAGACAAGTCCCAGGTGTCCCTATTTTTGACCAATCTGATGCCCGCCAACGGTAAAGAGGGCATATATTGTCATTTGTGCAGCTAAAATACAGAAAACCTTGCTTTAAAATGACCAAAAGGCAAAAAAAAATGCACCAACAGAAGTCCCTCTGGTATATATACAAGTGAGTTTAGAATGAACAATGTTACGCTTCTCTTTAATTTATATCGTGAACCCAACCTGGGTTTGTCCCAGTTTTTAATTTTGAAAATCTGGTCATCGTAATTTAACATTAACTGAAGATAAAATACTTGATATAAAATGTTCTTTTATGATTTAGGTTCTAAAGAAAAATAATGGTATTTAAAGAAAACAATCCTCTGATGTTCCCTTTCTGATTTGTACCCACGCTCAATACTAATACAACACATTGTATTTTTTGGCCATAATGAAACTTTTTAGGATCCGAATGTTTTTTTTTTTTAATCCCAGAGGGGAAATTCTTTCAACTGGAGATTTAATTTCTGTTTATATGGCTCCATTACTGACGCCACACAAGCTGCTAAATCAACACATTCTTTGACAGATAGGATAGGACAATGATTGAACTTAGAAATTTTTACAAAATGTCTGTCTGTACTTTGTATGAAATTGTATTTTACTGATGTCTGTATCATGCACGTGGTTACCATTAGGACAAAGAAATGTTATGTCATGTTTTTAAATTGTTTCTTCTGAATGTATCTTAGAATCACTTGGCACACAACTCCTACATCGTGAGCCTGCTGCTATTGTCACTGAAGGTCAGACTACCTTTCATAAACTATACTGTCTTTGTAGGACTGTAAAGATGAAAGGAAAGCAAAAATAAAGAAACTGCAATTTGTTTCCCCATGTCTGAGTAGTCAAATATGTTTTACAACTCAATAAAATTCTGCTTATATCAAGAGTCACGTCACGCTATTTTTTTTTCCACTGCCTTGACCACTACTGTGACTTGTGTCTTCGGAGACTGAAGTGTTTAGAACTTTGCTAACAATCAATACAGCAGCCATCACGACAATCCGCCACTCACGGTGGCCGATCGATGGTGGGTGTCTCTTTGATAATAGTTGCTTACTGCATGTACTTTCTGACTCTTTCTGATTCTTTCCAGACCATAATGTAACATGACACAAATGAGTCTCATGTGATTATCTAAGACATTCAGAGTAGGCAAGGTTTTAGAAAAAAAACATAGTGTGATTAGATTTGCAATTTATGTTTAAAATGTAATATTCTGGTCAGAGTGCACATTGTATACAACTCCAGGAGGATTTAAGGTTCTGTATTACACAAAATTGACTTTTGTGAGCTTTACGCCAGGAGTTGTGTTTCGATTCATTCACACGTGTCTGAGTTATCCTTTATTATTAATCTGCCTTCATCTCCAAAGCTCAAAATGCTCTGCTCCACTTTTGATGTCGTGAAACATTCATTTTTAAGGCAAAAGGAGAAATTCAGTTTGTCAGCTGGGCCAAAGTTTATTTTGTCCAGTTGACAAATTGAATTTCTCCTTTTACATGGATTCTACCTAGACAACTGAGGGATTCTACACACATTCATTTTTAAGGTACCCTTTTACCTTTTCTTCAGTAGAGATGGGGAAATCCTGTGCTGAAATTACTCAAATTATTCTAGTGTAGGTGTATGGAGTTTAACAACACAGTGGAGCACTTCCTGTATTACCATGTGACATCACAAGGTGGAACAGAGTGTAAATAGGGTTTGTGTGTTAAACATGTTTGAATGGAAAAAAACAACAACAACAACACACACACACACACACACACACACACACACACACACACACACACACACACACACACACACAGCTCCAGGGATATTTCTGATGAGGCAACAACATTATAACATACTGTAGATCAGAAAATAGTGTAATATGGGCCCTTTCACATTTGAGAGAAGACTGAAATATGAACTGAAAAATTAATTTAAGAATCCCATGCATTTCAGAACATGTTTGAGCATGTCAAAACTACTGAGACTTTTTCTATGTTCAGTTCAGTTCAGGTCATTACTTGTGATTTATTTGTGATGTACAGTTAGTTGTTTCTCTTGGCTGTGCAGTGCAGTCTGTGACAAGTGGTTGTGAATATTTTAAATTGTTTCATATCATTCAAAAGGCACATTTCCACACAAATGGACTATAAAGTTTTGTAATTGTAATAACTGCGCCAAATAAAATAGCATTTCAGAGTCAGGGAAAGTTCAACCATATAAAGCAGCCATTCATACTTTGCCCAGAGCACAAACACTACATATTCAGAGAGGTCAAATAAACAACATTCTCTAAAAAAATAAATAAAAATAATGAATGTAAATGTAGCCAACGTCAGCAAAGCTGCCGTGACATGCTTTATTTAGAGAAGTTTTCATTTGAATGAACTGCAGACTTTTAAGGTCCTCTCAGCGAAATGTGACATATTATGGTTACAAAAGCCCTGATAACTGTCACGCTGTTTAGGTTTTACACAAGAGTTTTACTGCTGCTCGCTTCAGTTTTGCTGTCCACAGGCAGCAGCATTGCCACGCACAGTGTTTTTCTAGAAGAGCATTGCCATTAAGTATCAGCTTGTCGTCGTGGTGATGCTCGGCCATCAATATTATGGACAAATGCTGTTATGCAGTCAAGGCTGAGACCTGAAAGTTTTGTCCCACTTAAGCCTTTACTTTAAGTACATTAAAAACTCTGATATTTTTCTGTTTCATGAAAGGTCACTTTGAATAAAACACTTACCTGGTGGGTTCATTAACAGTTCACTTTGCTCCACCAGGCGATTGTGCAGATCACTGATTATGAACCACAGAGCCAGGGCCCACTGAGCCTTGAGCACCTCCTCGAGTTCCTTGAAAATAATATAATGCATTTAATATGAATGGGCCTCAACTAACTACAAAAGTTGGACAGAAGCTGCACAGAAAAGTTGTGCCTCAAGGTCGAAAAGGTTAAGACCCTGTGGCTGGCAGGCACCTCCTGTTCATAATACTTATGGAGTTTATTTAGCAATAACACACAATGTGCTGTACATTCTGCAGTAATACATTCACTGCACTGTTTCTAATTATACACCTTTAAACTATAGTGCTTTCATTAAAACTTTATTGTACACCACATACAATATGTAAAGGTTGCTTTGCCTAGAATGTTTCACAGTATGGCATTCATGTTATAATGCTGTTACCTCGTCAAAACCAGACCTGAAGTTGTGTTTTGTTTCATTCACATGTTTCCAATCCGAAATTTACACCCAGAGCTACAGCACCATGTAACAAAGGCTAACCTGCAAATGAGTATATTTAAGTGTCAATTTACACCAAAGGCATTAGAGCTGCTTCTGCAATGCCAACCTCTGTATATTCTCACGTTTAAACACCAAACTATTTCATACTGCTCATGTATTCAGTGTTTACATGAGCAGATAAATTATGTTATAAAACTATACAAAGGTTGACAAGAGAGACTGTTGCTAGGATTAATTAAGCAACTTACCATGTAGGTTTTGGTGTCTGCACGCCATCCGCCTCTTTCTTCATATGTTGTCCTTCTAAAATTTATGTTTGTCATAAAGTGTTTTATATTTATCTCCCACGGCTATAAACTTTTCATAGTCCATCACGACTCATTCCCCAAGGTCCTGCAGTTTACGTGACAGTGTAAGTGTTTTTAAAAGAGAACTTATTTTGAAAGGGCATCAGAAGTTTATTTTGACACCACATGCTTATTTCCTGTCCTTCCCCTGTTAAAAAGCCTGTAGACACTCTGTTGAGGGTGAAAAATTTGAACTGTCCGACTGGTTGAAATAGAAAAGCCATTCCTGTGCATATGCTGTGCTGGTACTGCTTTGGTGTAAATTTGGGGTCTGTCTGCATCTTCAAAGCTCGAAATGCTCTGTTCCAAATTGTGATGTCATGAAGCAGTAGTTTGAAGTTAGCAGCCACCTTTTACCCGAGTAGTAGTCAAAATGATTTTAGTGAAGGTGTATGAAGTTTAAAAGCACAGTGCAGCACTTCCTGTATTACCACATGACATCACAAGGTGGAACGGTGTGTTTTGAGAAGAACTATATTCTAATATAGCATATAGCTACAAAACTCCATGTCTGTTTTTTGATGAGGAAACAACATTATAACATAGATTACAATATAGCGTAATAAAAAAAAAAAGTTCTTGTAATTCATTGTATTGCATTGGTTCAAGGACCACACGTTACAAACCATTAGAACCTGTCCTTGGCCATAGTGATGTGTTGGCTTATTTGAAAAGAAAACCTTTACATTCCCGCTATTAAACTCCCATGGAACGATATTTATTCATGCTTTTACAGTTTCATGCTTTTGATTTTTCTCATATTGGATGATCACAATTTCTTTATTTTATTGTAGCTCACTAACAAAAAAAAAGCTCTCAATATTAATTTCTGGAACATAGAGATACGTTTTTAAAAATAATTTCCATGTAAAGCTACAATCTGTAACATCTATACGTTTATTTGTGGCATTTAAAAGTAGATGGCAGATGTGAAACCTGTTTAAAACATATTGTCAAGTTTCTTTCAAGTATGAACTCTGCCCCAAACCAACAGAAGATCAACTGCTGAACTTTTGATTAAAAACACACATGCTGATAATTGATGATAAGAAATGACTGAGCCTTAATTAAAATTCAACTAACTACACAGCCCTGTCCCTAAGTATAAAATATAATCTCAACATGGGTCTGAAGTAGTATGAACTCTTGGTATAGCATAACCCTGTATACGCCCCTGTGTTGTCTTTAGTCTTTGCCTCCATCTGTATGTTTGGTGAACGTGCCGATGTGCGCGGGTGTCATTAGAAGCTGAGTATATGCATTGTGTTTGGGGGTCTAGGCGGAGGGGTATGTGGTGATCAGGTCGTGTCCCTCCGGGGGTCTCATTCTGGCTCGGGCATGGCTCTCACAGTACAGCTGGCCCTCCACGAAGAAATAACCCTTCTGTTTGAGGTTCATGTCACAGTCGGAGCACACGAAGCAGCCCGGGTGACGATACTTGTCCCGCGCTTTCACCACAGTCCCACTGAAAGACAGGAACAGGAAGTTAGTTATGGAAATTTTGGAATTTGATCATTACGGTTTGGGAAAAGTTGTTGAGGTAAAGGTAAAGCAGTAGGGCTATAGTCAGCTAAAGAAATTCTTGAGACTAAAGACATGTCCTGCCAATTGATTAAAAACTAAAAAGTAATGTGTGGCAAAAGCTCTCAAAACTGTTATGTATGTCTGTGTATCTGACCCAGACTGCACTCATAAGACTACACCTGCACAGGAGTTCATTCTACAACTGTTTGTAGAAAAAAGGTACTGGGAAACAATGTATTTATACAGTATATATAGACAGATTAAACTTGTGAATCATGAGTTTTACTTGCCTTTTTACATATAAATACAGAAAATACCAAATCTGCAGCTAACGTACTCACTAACTTTTCTGTTGTTGTCCCACATAAATCCGTATAATCTAAATAAAATGATTAGTCGACTAATACTAATAAAATTTAGCTCAACTAAGACACCGTTGACTGATTATTCAAGTAACAACTAAAGAACTACTAAAGGACTACTAGGCACAAGTGGGTAGTGCTGCAGTGAGTTTTTAATACAGTTGTACTTCTTTGAGTAGTTCTGAGTAATATATTTTGTACTGTTACTGCTACTGTTACTGCTACTGCAATTTGATTACTCTTACGGGTGAGTTCTACAAGTTACATCAGCATAAAATAATGGACAGCTGAAGTGTGAAATGGGGAGTGAGAGGGTAGAGACATTCAGCATATTGTTCAGGCTGGAAAGTGAATCCACAACGCTGAGATGGCAACGTCCAGATATATGCGACAGACAGCTCCAAGGAAAGTATGATTCTCTAACAGACCGAACGAAAATATTTAGCAATTATTTTTTAGACATTTTTAAAAGTTTGAAACAGAAAGTGGAGGTGAATAAAATAGTGATAAAGTAGTGTCTCCCATCATATTATTTCCCCAAAGCCCCTCCCGCTGTGCTCTGTGCTGTATCTATATTTACGCACACGATGCCGTTGCCGCACTTGTCACAAACAGGCAGTTTCTGGAGGTTCCCAGTGGGCGCGTGGGGCTTGGTGGTGGGGGCCTTTACACTACGGGTCACGATTGGCCGAGTACCTGGAACACGAAAGATAAAATGAATAAATAATTAACTTTGAATAATTCAGAAAGTGAAGTGGTGCTTGATGAAAAACAAAGCGTCCTTGATATCAGGATCACTCTATGTCTCTTGAATAAAAATAAGCCGGTTCCTTTGTGCTTTAAATGATTTGCCTCTCCATCAGGGAACGCTTGGATGATCAGGACAGAGGCTGAAACAAAGAACTAGGAGTGAGTGCCTGCTTATTATATAGTACTTAGGGAAGGACTTATTTGATACTAAGAAATATGCTTTACAGTGATTATTTAGCATAAATTAGTATCAGTACTAAGGGTCTCTTACAATATTGTTTTACTAAATGCCCCTAATGGCCTGATTTGTGTTTGAGAAGAGACTAATATGGCTTGCAAATCTATTCGGAAATGTGTGGCAAAAGGAAATGTGAGTTAAAGGTACTTCATGTAACTTTTTGGAAGATCCACTTGTGTTGGAGATGTGATTGCTTCTTGCTTGGAATCTCTAATATATTGGATATTTGATAGACTAAATTTAAACTTATTGCAAATTGAATGTTATTGCTGGCTTTTTGAATGTGTTTTGAAATGGGGTACTGTCGGCAAAACATCCGCTAGGGGTGCTACGAGCATAGCGACCGGAAGTGAGCTTCGTGTCCCTCCATTGCCATTTACTTCAATGACAAATACTTCACGGGAAAATGGCTTCAAAATATGGGTCGTGGACGTTAGTTTTATTAAAGGAGGAGTTGAAGAGAAGGGGAAAGTTGGTGTCCGGCCGAAAATGCCAACTTATTGAAAGGTATGCTTATCTTTGTGTATATTTGATACTGTATATTTGTTTGCTTCTAGTACACGGGTACACTACTTTGCAGACTCGAAGCACTGGACCAAATGGGTATTACAGAGGCCGATGATGAAATTGCAAGAGAATATTGGATGACACTACCAGATTTTACGACTTCCAAGATCCCGAAAATGCCAATGAGCCGTATTACATCATACCTTGAAAGAATTATTATTAGACATATTATTAGACATATTATTAGAAATTATTAGTATATGTTGAATTTAATGAAGCGTGACTGAAATTGTCTGTACAAAATCAATGGCGCATCTGTACACTTCTGGTCTCTACGCTCGCAGCGCCTCTAGCGGTATAAATTTCTTAGCCAGAACCCCATTGAGAATCTAAGTAGTAAGTACTCGAAGATACCTGAATTCTGTGACTACCTGTAATCTGTCTTGCTATTGAGATGTCAGGTTTTGCATGTAAATTGTTTTTTTTTGTTGTTGTTTTTTTTTCATACAAACAGTTTTGGAGATATTAAATTGAAGGCAGGATTTTTCGAGCCAGGTTGTGACCAGTGACATAGCGTCGGTTGCTGTGACATCCTCAGCTGTTTCATTAGGAGTCACCGCTCTGACATACCAAAGGCAGATCATTAATGCAGACGCTGAACCAAACTGGTCCAATTATTGAACTTGCACAGTTGATAATTGTACAGGATGAGAACTGTGATTATTGATGTTTACAGTTTGAATATGTCACATGATGAGAGGTAAGATTTAATGAGACTGACTATTCTAATTCCAATTCTATTCTTTTCTATTCTATTAAGAAATTTAAATCCAGTTTGTTTTCGGCAAACATAATTGAATAGTTCACTAAATCAAAAGCTTTCCACAGGTCTAAAAAAAAAAAGTGCTCCCACTTTACCCCCTTGGAGTGATTGGTCCTTGTGATGGGATTCTAATCCTACATAATGATGATGGCGTAGTCAGAAGGATGTTTTTGATTATTTAATCCCAAAAAGAAATGTTTGAAGAGTGCTTCCAAAGCTTTCCCTGACAGACGTGGCACAAGGCGGCATGCCCACTCAGTCTCTGGCCATTTCCAAGTCTTTGCGATTCTCTCAAAATGCAGCAGGTAGTTCTCTATATCCTCTCCACTCTGGTATGGAGGAATCTTCGGCTCCACACTGTATGGTCTCCACTCCAGTGGGGGCGCTAAATTCAGACCACTAGAGTTCTCTTCTGGAGGCCGGTGTAAAGTCGTCGACTCTCCCTGAGGTCGCCTAGAAGGTGCAGGGGTTGGCAGCGCAAACCGTGGGCTAGGACTGTCCTGGCTGTAGACCGGAAGCTCAGATCTGGCAGGAGAAGGTGAGCGCAGTGTTACCTGGAGGTTGCGTATCTCCTTTAGCAATCCCTCCTCTCTCTTCTGCTGGCCCGCCATAAAGTCTCTCATCAGGCCCAAGAGTTCACCCATAGGTTGCACAGCCGCGCCCTCTTCATGGGATGTCTCTCCAGCACCATCCTCAGCCGCATACTCCTCTTCAAACTTTCTCTGGGAACGGAGCCCTTTTCTCTTTCTTCGACTAGCCATCCCACTTCTGAAACCATATGTGACGGGGTTCTAATCCTACGTAATGACGATGGCGTAGTCAGAAGGATGTTTTTGATTATTTAATCCCAAAAAGAAAAGTTTGAAGAGTGCTTCCATGTACAACTCCTGGCCCAGACTGACTGAGAGAGGGAGAGTGGCCCCTTTTTATCCACCAAAGCTCCTCCCCCAAGCCAATTAACCCCAAAATACTGGTTTTCAACACTAAAAGCAGAATTAACAGTGATAACAAAAATACAGAAAAATACTTGAAAATACATCATGCAACATGGCCATGTTTCTGCGCCTGTAGCAGAACCAGGAAGAATAATATAGATAATTTAGTGCCGCAAATTATATTTCGTGATGACGTCACTATGACGTCAGACGCTAATGTCCCGCGCATGATGACGGAAATAGGAAGTGCGTGAGGCGCTCGGTTTGACAGTGCGGCTCGTGAACAGGAGATGGAAACTGGTTTGGAGTTTGTTGGAAAACAGGATTATGGACATGGATGTTTTAACAGTGGACTCATGTGCACCCGAGACTAATGTGGTGGTGAACGGCCGGTAAATATAGCGGAGAACGGAGCGGACGGACGGGGAGCGGGAAATGGAGCAGAATGAAAGAAACCAGGTAAGTGGCTAGCGCGGGTTTGTTTGGGCTACTTAGGTTAGCGCGGGCTCTGACGGGGCTACTCCGTCACAGTCCTGAATCCAAATTGCATTGGATCCAATAGGTAAGAACTGAAATTGTGGTGACTGGTGATTTGTTTGACTACCAGCTTTTCAAATAGTTTTCAAACTACCAACTGTGTTCAAGAGCACAGTTGGTAGAACGCTAATCAGCCTATAATCTGCCATTTTTACATCAACCTGTCCAGGAACTGTAAGTGGAAATTTTGCTATAACCTTTTCAAATACAAAAATCACAGATGCACTAAACTAATCCACTTCCTGATGTTTTTAAGTTTTTTGTGCTAGAAGAAGCATTTACCATCACTGTCCACAAACTCCTGCAGGGCTCGAAATGAACCGGATTGCCTGGGCTCCAGCGGCTCCTCGTGGTCCTGCTGCAGCATGCGGTATACGTCTGAGTCTTCAATACTGGTCAGAGTCCGTGGGCTGCACACACAAACCACCACATGTCAAGGTACAATATGCAGCCCCAGGATTTAAGATGGTCATGCAGTCTTTGTGTGAACCAAAATGAAAAAGTTCAACTCTCTTAAAAGCACAGTGCGTAGCTATTCCTTCTGCTTGTTTCCATGAAAATGTTGTTTCTGTAATATTCCACAGTATGGCAGAAATCTCCATGGAGAATGTTCCAAAGTGTGTACATTTTTTATTTTCATGGAATCATGTAGTTGACACGCCACCTAGAAAGTTACATACTATACTTTAAAATAATTTTAGAATAGGTACAGTAATTATGTGATCATCACCACAAATTGTGCATAAAGTTGTTGTTGATGTAAAAGTATTTTTATACTGGGCGATATTGACAATTATTATTAATTATTATCATTTTTTGTGTCCTGGTAACAATATTCAGATGATGTTTTGACAATATTGCTATATTGTCCACCTCACATTATTATGTGAGGTTGCCACTTGCTTGTTTCCATGGAGGCGTTATTGCTTTGCCTAGAAGAAATATGGATTTAAACTAAACTAATTTGCATTTATTCAATCACAAGTGTTTTATTGCTTGAAAAACATGCTTTCTTACTGTAAGTAGGCTCTCCTTTCCACAGATCTGAAATGTGGCATCACCTGCATGTCTCCGTATAGATAGATAAGTTTAATGCCATACTCTGGAAGATTCTAGACAGTAAGTAATAATATCTCCATGGAGACAAGCAACCTTTGCACTTTTAAAATCAAGACTACATGTTTTGCACACATAGTACCATAACAAATATTACAAATTCAAGTTAATATAAGTCAATAAATCAAATAGATATTAAAGGCCCTATATTATGCAATTTTCTGATCTATATTAAAATGTTCAAAAACATACCTGGAGTTGTGTTTTGTTTCATTTACACATGTTAAACACACAAATCCTGCATATAGTTCTTCACAGAAAACGCTCCTTATGGTGTCATGTGGTAATACAGGATGTGCTCCACTGTTTAGAGCACTCCATATACCTTCACTTGAATCATTTGGATGATTTTAACCCTGGAATTGCCAGTCTCTACTGAGCAAAAGGTTAGCCATTAACTGAAAACTACTGCTACATGACTACACACAGAACATTTTAAGCGTAGGAGATGTAGACAGACTTTTAATGTACATTTCTGATAACAAGGTGATAGTAATGACCTCATTTTGATAATAAGGCAACATCATTATAATATGACTTAAACTTCACAAGAATGTAGTTTGAGTAATGTGGGACTTTTAACTCATGTAACCCACTAATCTGGCTGATTTTATTGACTGTCTCCTTCAGTATTGCAGCCGTTACAATATGACAGCTCCAACAGGCAAATTAAATTAAGAGAATCATTAGAACATTGTTAGCTCCTGTCTGTCTTTGACTTTGTGCTGATTTGTTCCCAGTCTGATGTCCGCTGGTGTCCCATTGATCCGGCAAGTAATGAGACCGAGACCGCCCTGAGACTGAACTCTGGGGCTTTCATTCAAATCTCTGTTGTTCCGTGAAAATCAAATCAAATATCTTCACCTAGGCTCGTGATGATAATTACTATATTGACTTATCGTTCTGTAAATTACAGTTAGAACTGTATTTTTTGGGTTTTAATATTTATTGTGTGTGTCTTTGCATTTAAGGGGTAAGTTTTGTCATTTTTTCTGGACTGTGATAAGATTCAAAGCTTTTTTTTCCACTGGCTTTTAACAAGTGAGATGTAGATTTCTTGTTGTTTTCTATGTTTTTATTAGCATGTGTCAAGTATTGTGACTGACTGTGATTGCCTTTGTCTAGTATAGTTTGTGTACAGCATTTTGGCCAGCTATTTTTTAAAGTGCTTTATAAATAAAGTTGGTAAGGTATGGTAAGATTTGAGCTGTAGACAGTTGAAAAATTACTTCCATGACTCATTATAGATACAGCTTCTTTACTTAGGTCGCCCATAGGCATACACATAAAGGCTGCCACACACTTTGCTCGATTTTGGCTGTGTTTTGCTTCTCCCCAAGTTCGGGGAGGCGTGACCCAACTTTTTGTCTTTGTGTGTGATTTTGAAGCCGCTGTGCTCCTCATGTTTGTGGTGTCAGTGTGACTCTGAGCTGCTCTGTCAGATCACAACCACCAAACATCAGCAACACTACGGTAACAGCCAATAAAACAGAGCGTCAGAGGCAGAGGAGTGACGGACACAGAGGTGCAAGATGCAAACTCGGGATATTGCGAAAATAATGAGAAGACTTTATTACTCACCTCTCCTAAAGTGGTAAATTTAAAGTGCAGCCTCTCATCCACATTATCCACAGAGTTTGTCCTCCACAAATAATGACATCCAGTCCACAAAACCGCGCTATTAATCCAGTTTGAGGCGTTCTTTAAAAGTAAAAAGACGAGTCATTCCTCACGTGTGTCTGTTTACATCCACGGAGAGCGCTGATCGAGGTGAAGCTGCAGATTTGCGATAGTGACTCTACTTCTGTGTACTTTATCGCCAATCGTTTATGCTTTAAAAATCGTTTTACTGTAGACAGAAAACAGCAGACACAATCGCGATCACAACTTTATAGCGTGGGGTCCGCAGCCATGTCCCGCAGTAGTCCTTGCGATCGGAGATTTTAAGTCTCATAAGATTCTCCTCGTGTCTGTGGTATGCGCTTTTTGTCGGACGTGTAAAAATCGTTTAAGACCGAAAAATCCTGTAGTGTGTGGCGGCCTTAAGCTTGTTTTTCATTCCAGTCATCTACTCTTCCCCATACACACTGTGAGCTCTTCTTTAGATATGACACCAGCGTCAGTTTTCGCTGGTCGATGTAGGTCTTGATTGTTTTTCCTTCTTTCTGTGCCCATGTCAGGGTCCCAGAGGATTACTCTGTGTGTTGAAATCTCTGGATCTTGAGCAGTGAGCAGCGTCTCCCATTTGTCTAGCTGCAATGTACTGTTCTCGTCATTCATGTGTAGGTGTCACCGAGTTCTCCGTTTGTTTTGGTAATGTCTCTAGGATCTCAGAACCATACAATAAAACTGTCTCCACAATAGCTGAGAAAAAAAAATGTTTTACTTTTTGTGCAAGATTTGATTTCAATATGTGAGACATTTTGTTGAGCTGAGTTGTCATCTATAATTTTTTAAGCAATATATCGAACTTCAAAATGTGTGATCATGACAGGCCTACAGCTGGGTAGATTTTTATTACTGAATGGAACAGAGGCAAGTCTATCAGTAAGTACTTTCTAATAGTATTGCATGTTGTACGCTTTCCCTTCTCAATGCTCAGTGATAAAAACACTCAGTCAAGTCAAGTTCACTTGTTTTTTTTTTGTGCTAATTAAAACTGGCGGGAACAGTAGACTAGGGCTACCTGGGGAAACAGACTAAAGCATGCAGTTAAGTATTTAATTTTCATTCAATTTCCATGTTTATGCACTGTGTGCTGCCACTCCAATTTCAAGTACTATCACACAGGACTGCCCTGATTAAAAGCAGGTATTTCTGATGACAAATGACTGGCTGCAGATGCAGAGTTTTAAGTGTGAATACCTGTTAGACCAATCACACTATTCCTCTTATGTCCAGACCCCACCCTTCCTCCCTCTCACTATCCCCTTTAGCCCTGCAGATACTGCTAAGTTAGCAGATGTATTTGAAAAGTTATTTTGGCTGGAGTTTACGTGTTTAGTCCCACTTTAAATAATAAGAGGAAGACTTGATCAAAGTAATGTATGAGAGAGGAGAATTGTCAAACATATTTCAGCAGAAATTCAGTAAAAAATTACATTACATTATAACATTGTGTGAACACAGCTTACTTGCATGTGTGAGTACCTGACTTGTCTGGGGTGAACAAGGCCCCGGATCTGTCCCTCCATGGCATCCTGGATGTTGCCTGAGGAGTAGAGGCCGATGGGAGTGTTGTAGGACGCACTGACCACCTGGCGTGTGTCATCGATGTTAGCCGCTGCTATGAACGGCTGGGCTTTCCGGTTGTGTGCTGTTCCAATGGGTTTGTACTCCTGTTCAAATGACCATCATGAACCCTGTTTTATCAACTAGGAAGTACAGTAAGACATACAGAAATATGATTGAAATTGAAGACATGAGGTGCCTGTCGATTCAATATCTAATCTCAAATCATAGCTCTCCACCCACATCACTATTCCAGACAATCATGTATGTGTGTGGTAGAAAAACTCAACAAAATCAGATCAAGGTCATACATATGGTCTTTTGGCTTAATTACATGTTAAAACAATTCTAACTGTAACACATTTGTTAAATTTTACTCATAATCATTTACTACATGGATACAACTAACTAGATGTATCCATCAACTTGCTGTAGTCAGGATTTCTTGTAGTGCTAATTTACTGTATGGTGCACTGATGCTCTGCATGAAGCTCCACAATCCCGCCCACTTCAAGGTCCACTCTGGTTCCAGAAGTAAATTTGGGCCATTTTGGTTGTATTTAATAAATAAATGGCCATAACATATAGGGTCTTACCTGCTGCTCTGATTCCAAATTCATTTTGTAGGGATGTGCTTTCCCGTCCTCCACCACACGAGGGGACCAGAGTCTGGACTCATTCCTGAAACATAAAGACATTGACATAAGAGTTTAAGACACACTTTCATTCATGTTTCTTCTTTATTTTCATGATTATTTACATTGTAGATTCTCACTGAAGGCATCAAAACTATGAATGACACATTTGGATTGTAGCAAACAAAAACACTCAAAATAACTCTAAACTTGTTTTAGATTTTTAAAAAGAGACATCCATTGCTTTGGTCACAGGTTTGCACACATGTCTTGACCCTGACAAGGAAAAGCAGTGAAAACCATTTCAGGAGACTTCATCATGAAGCTCATTTCCTCACAAAGACAGTGGCTCCCTCTTTTCTGCATCACTCAAGAAAAACAAAAAATAAAACACAATTCTGCCCACACCAGTCCATTTTTTCCCACAGTCGGGGTTAGGGTTCATAAAACCTTCATAAAATGCTTCTTTATAAAATGAGCAAAGGGGGGCTACTTTGGAAGAGAATTTGAATATAACATTTTTACTTTTTCTTCTTTACTACATAATTCCACATATCTTGCATCATGTATTTCATGTACTGTATGTATATAAAATGTAGAAAGTAGTAAAGAACATGAAGGGAAAAACATAGAATGAGATGGTGTTTGACTGGTACTGTATGTGTTAGCTACTTGTGCAGCTAATGAATCATTTCAGAGTACTTTGTCAGGAGAAGTCAAAGTATGCTGTGTAGCTGAAAGTGCTGTTCATGGATTTCATAATGATGAGAAATTAGGACCATTGCCACAGCAGTTAACAGTTTAGACTTAGACTTTGACAAACTTTATTGATCCACAAGGGAAATTGTTTGGACATAGTAGGTCACACAGCACAATATATTATAATAACAAAGAGTAAAACATATAAATGGTAATAATAAGTTCTAAATAAGTAGCAAAAAAGATAGCAAGAGACAGGTGTCAAATAAAGCATAATTATATAAATGTATATGTACAAGTCAAAATAAAATAAAAATAAGTAATAAAATATAAAATCTCTGCTATATACTAGAGGTCATAGGAAGACAGTGCAACATTGATATGCTGATTGACAGGGCATAAGGTTATCCGTTACTTAAGATCAAGTTGCTGTACAGTTGTAGGGAGTATTATCTGTTACATAAGGGTGAGTTGTTGTACAGTTGTATGGAGTATGGTATGAATGTAGTCCTGTATCTCTCACTGTTTGAGCGGAGCTGTAGGAGCCTGTTGGAGAATGAGCTCCTCTGTCCCTCTATAGTCTGGTGCAGTGGGTGAGTTGTTGTACAGTTGTAGGGAGTATTACCTCCTCTGTCCCTCTATAGTCTGGTGCAGTGGGTGAGTTGTTGTACAGTTGTAGGGAGTATTACCTCCTCTGTCCCTCTATAGTCTGGTGCAGTGGGTGAGTTGTTGTACAGTTGTAGGGAGTATTATCTCCTCTGTCCCTCTATAGTTTGGTGCAGTGGGTGAGTTGTTGTACAGTTGTAGGGAGTATTACCTCCTCTGTCCCTCTATAGTCTGGTGCAGTGGGTGAGTTGTTGTACAGTTGTAGGGAGTATTATCTCCTCTGTCCCTCTATAGTCTGGTGCAGTGGGTGAGCAGGAGTGTCCATGATGCAGAGCAGTTTGTCCAGTGTCCTCCTGTCCCTCACTGTGACAAATGTCTCCAGCTCACAGCCGATCACGTAACCAGCTTTACGGATCAGTTTGTCAATCCGCCTATTGTCTCTTTTACTGGTGCTGCTCCCCCCAGCAGACCACAGTGAAGTACAGGGCGCTGACCACCACAGACTGGTGGAAGATCTCCAGTAAGTCGCTGCACACATTGAAAGACCTGAGCTTTCTCAGGAAGTAGAGTCTGCTCATGCTCTTCTTGTACACAGCATTACAGTTGTGTGTAGAATCCCTCAGTCGTCCAGGTAGAATCCATGGCAATAGGAGAAATTCAATTTGTCAGCTCCAAGAAGCAGCTTGGATAAGCTGCGAAACGTATTCGACCAAATAAACTCTGTCCAGTTGACAAATTGAATTTCTCCTTTTGCCATATATTATAGTATAACGCCAGAGCAGCTCCACTTTGCAAGGCCTCCAGAGCCACTTGATCGCTGACAATGGTACAGCAGGACAAAAGAGGAGATGATGATGGACATTCACAAAAGGTTAAGGTCAGATTTTGGAACATGCTTTTTTTAATTTAAAAGTTCAACTCAATTCAAGTTCAGCCTTTATGACTTGAACAGAAGAAAAGAAGAACAGATTTCTATGATTATTTATTACCTGTTTTGCAATCTGCTTTTGTATTGTGTTTCATTTACATACACCATTGTATGCACAGGTGCCTTATAACCAGGCTTCTGACAAGGTAGGCGAGGTGATGTAAGGTGATTTTATTGCTTGCATGTATAACAATACTCCATACATGCAGTAATATAAAGAGGGTGAATACATTATTTTTAAAACAATAAAAGCTAACACACTAAATATGTTATGTGTTAGAAATGAATACCTCATAGAATAATACACCTTCTTCCAGATGTCCTCAGCTGAAACATTTTGAAATAGTGAATATTGAACTTAAAACATTAGGTAGTTTGCCTTGGTGGACAGGGTTTTGTGGTGTTTATGGAGGATATGTATTTTTTTTCTTATGTGTTAAGATTAGCATCTGATTTGGGTTAGGTTTTGGAATATGGTTAGTAAGGTTTGGGATAAGGTTAGGGAAAGGGTTTCAAGGGCTGAACTTGGTTGGGCACCACCAATTACCAACATAATGCATCAATTTCTTTACAGGAAATGTTTTCAGTAATTCCTCCACAGGCTTTATGGGTATTATTACCAGCAGAGGGCAGCAGAGTGTAGTTCAGCCAATAACCTATATTTACAAACAAAAATATGTATGTTTGTTTGTTTTTTCATTTGCAATAGAAAAAAAAAACTGTTGCAACCTTTACAGGTGTGAATGAATCAAAATGTAAGCATGTTATGAAAATCTTGCATATAACCTACACTATACCATATTTGAATATTATGTCAAAAATTTTGACACACTTTTTCTGCAGTTTTTTCATGATGCTTTGCCATGTAGGTCCCAGTGAAAGCATCAGAACTATGAATGAATACATATAGAATAAACTCACATTAGCCACCCTTTACTTTGATCACTGCTTTGCATTTTTGGCATTTCTTTACCCTGACACAGCTGTTAAGTGAAAACCATCTCAGGAACATAATTGAGAGAAGGCCAAGGATTTGCAACACAACCAGAAAGTTTTAAATAAAAAGAAAAAACATTGAATGAGAAGGTGTGTCCAAACTTTTCATGAGTGAATATTGCCTTTAATTAATCACGACTGAGCTAACTTAAATCGCCTCTGTATTTTTGTTTATATTTGTAGTATAAGTACCTCTCCACAGTGAGGTAGAGCTGGCTGGTGGCCTCCTTGATCTTGTTCTGGGCCTCACAGTGCAGCATATCCGAAGCCGGGACCCCATCTATGGCCACGATCACATCCCCCGCACACAGGTTAGCAATGGACGCTTTACTGCCCGGGGTGATCTGAACAACACAACAGCACAAGAGTCAGTCAGTTTAAGCCAAGTCTGTTAATTTCACCATGTTGAGTCTCGGCCACAGTGTTCACTGTGGGCCGAGGGAGCGCTGCAATTTCAAATCCTGTGTGTGCAACCTGTACATATGGTTTTTGACAATAAAGCTGACTTTGAACTTTGAACTTTGAGCTGATCTGCAAATCTATGTTGAGGAGGAGAACTTCAAGTAGATTATAGAGCTGTCCAAAATATACAGAGATTTTTAATCTGTCAGTAGATTGGGTGACATGAAGAGAGCAACCATTAGGTGGCGCAAGAAAGAAAGGTATAAAAGTTCCACCAATATATATTTTAATGCTGCTCACCTTGCCTGGTCGTTTTCCAGACTGATCACATGATCAGTGATCACCTGAGACTGATCCCATGATCAGTTTTACAGACTGATCACATTTATGCGATCACGATTTAATCTTAATTTACCTATTCTCATCCAACATGTATTGGAGACTGTTATCTTGGTATCTGCCTGTAACTGGAACTTGCTAAAAACAATGCCTGCTAATGCTATGCTAATGCTGCTATGCTACACTTAATATAAAAAAGCATGTACTGACACTTAATAAAATAAACACACATAATAAAATAAACATTACAACATAGTAAAAGACCCTCCAGGCCAAATAAAGTCATGCCTGCTCAGAGTAAGGTTTTCAAATCAATAAACTCCATACTGTGCTGCTGATGTCAACTGAAACCCAGATAATCAAAATGCACTGACAGTATCTTGATCAAACAGAGAAGTATCTATTTGAGACTGGATTTCAATCACACCTCTCTCCTCACATGGGTCATGACCTATACACAGCGAGGTTCGATTACTCCTCAGAAAATTCTCAATGAGCTCACGAGCCTATAAATAAGCGCTGAATGCAGCTGAGGAGGTCCCGTGGTGACAGAAAAGCCGTGATTTATGGTAGAACATGTCTTAGATACCTGTCTGAGTTTTATAGCATAGACTGTTTCTTGTCAGCATCACTGTGCAAGAAGTTTTATTGGAGAACATTTTACTTTCCATTCCCCTTAACCTCGACATTGTACAGTTAGTCACAGTGAGTTACAACAACTAAAACTTTGCTACGTCAACTGGGCCAACATCATTCTAAGTCATGTCTTGTTATGAAGGGGCTGTTGCTTTTTGGATTCTTAAAATGTTTTGAGCGTCCAAGCAAGATTTAAAGGGGCTGTAAAATCTTCTGTAAAAAAGTGGTCTTGCCCCAATACAGATATATTTTAAAGCAGCTCTAAGGATCAAAATGGGACAATTGTGTGCTATCTGCATATAATTATAAAGTGTTTTTATTCATCCGTGAACCAGGAAGTAACACTGATGTGCAGTTAGCATGCTAGAAGATGTTAGGAGTGGCGTGACAACAAAACTCTATCCTTTGCAAGTCATGAATAATTATGATGCTAGGAATATGTTATCTGAAGTGAAGAATCATTTTGGACAGCTGCAAAAAGTTTCAAACTTACTACTTCTGTTTTTAAATGTTTTAAGAGAGTAAAAATCAGGAACAGTGCCTGAATATTCCAGGAGTTGCTTTATTTACATACAGTATTGTCCTTGTGCCTGCTATAAAGTTATAATCTATGACATCAGTTGATCACAGTGTTGTAATTTGGACATTTTAAATCACAATATTGATCTAAGACAGTGTAATAAAAGAGCAAAGTCCTCTGTCTTCTGTTTTAGAAAACGGTGGTGCCCAATGGGAGCTGGCGTCGCCATAAACACCATCACAACAAACGTCATGACATCAGGCTCCCTTGTGTTCTCTGACCTTCTTCTGTCAGGCCAAAGATGGCGCACTATCACAGAAGTAACAGAGACAGCATCTAGTGGTATTATGCCCAGTCTAATTACAGACTGTAATTTTGGTACAGTGCAGGACAAGTTTTGTGGCGAGACCTTTGTGGTGAGGAGCATGCAGCTGATGAACGATGTGATAGGGACTTGTGTTTATTCAGTGCACAGATGGAAACAGAGCAGAGCGAGGAAGAGCAAGTCCTGACCAAACATGGCAGTGGCACATACAGACAATCTGCAGAGAAACTCCTGCTCCGTCTGAAGGCCTCTCTCTGCCTCTCTATAAAAGCTCTTATGTTACATTACTTCAGTACAGCTTCCTATTCCTGCCACTTCTCTCATCACATTGCTCACAGGGGTGGGCAAACAACAGGTGGGGGCTGTCGTGGTTTTGGAGGCCTCACAGTGTTTTCATTCACTACTTATGACAACAGTTCTAAATTTAGATAACAAACTATTGCTCTGATAAAAGCAGTAATACATGGTTTTACATATAAAACTTCAAATGTGTCCTAATGTGTGCCAAAGTCACATAAACTTCATTTGTTCAAGGAATTATTTTTTTAAACAAGAAATAGAGACTTCAGAGCAAGAAGAAGCAGGAGTTTGTATGTTTAAACCCAAAACATGTCAACAGGTCAAATTCTCAACAAAGGTAGTCCTGACCAAGTCTAGCTCAACATCTGGAGAGGAATCCTCAAGCACTGCACTGCATTGCTCCAGACAAGTTGCCCGAGTGGCACTGGGCACAGGATGGGCCAAATGTAAATTTACCTTATGAGGGATTATTAAAGTACACCTTAGCCTTAAATAGTATAGGCTGTTTAAACAGATTGGTGAGGTCAGATTTTAAACCAGTGAGGTAATTTCCAAACTAACTATGTAATTGTTATTTGGCATTCATTTCAGATTTCCAAAACCATGTCTCCACTCTGGCTCCAAACACCCAGTGCATGAGTAACCAGACTATAAACAGACTCATGGAAATACTATATTTATTGTAAAACATCATTTACTGATCTGGCCCTTACCGGATTGATAGGTGCAGCCCTCTGAACTGAGTTTTACATCAGTCTGAGATGGCTCTCCCTGAGAACCACTGGAACCCATGATCAGAACGTTCAAACAAATACTTTACACTGATTGGTCAAAGCACGACAACAGTGAGACAAGCTGAAAAATCTAGCTTTTGTTAAATCCAGTTGAGAGAGGAGGACAGGTATTCTTCTACCTGTCAACAAATGCACAAAGCGCTTCCCTCTGAAAGTTTTTGAAAAACTAAATCATCTGTATTTCAGCTAAAATAGGCAGTTTGTCTTGATTTATTTGGTGCTACCCTCCACCCAAACCACAATGCTGTTATGTGATTGGTCAGTTTTAAGACCTATCACAAGTGAACCCTTCAGCCAGAGTCAAACCAGATGGATTCTCAAGAGTTTGTGATCACAAGAATACATCTTGCTGATAAAGTTAAGAGATTTGAAACATACAATTCTTGATTCAAATTTTGTATACAATTGGTCTAATAATCTAGTTCATTATTTTTTATTGATACTTGACACATTTGATGGATTGAATTGTATCTAATGAAAAGTATGGCATTAGAAACTTAATACAATGACTTTTGAGCCAAAAAGTTCATATCAGGTCCTGTCACAGCATGTGGTATTCGGCCTCCTCCGCTTTAAATGCCATACAGTTTAATCAGAGGTCCACAGAGGACAGGGGCAAGAGAGGGGAGGCTCTGGCAGGACTTACTGTCATCACACAGAACATGCTAATACCTTTGTACCATTTATCATTCAAAGAGCGTTCTCTTCATTCTAACATCAAAACAAGCGAGGGAAACCAATATCCCAAATCTTTGAGGTATTTTTTCCATAGAAACATACTGTTTACTGTGTCATGTCTAATGTAACTGCCCATGTTCTGAGCTGATTAAATAAGCAAAACAGCATTTTGTGAGGAGGCTATGCAAACATATAAAATGGCTGGTTGTTGCATCTGACATAAAAAATCTGCCCAATTAAAATATAAGTATGCTACAGCTTCAAGCTTCTTAGAAACACCCAAAATATTAGTGGTCTTAGTATAGAGCCTTGTGGAACTCCCACTTTATTATACTGTTTACTGAACCATATATTAATCTTTCAGTGTTATGAGGCCCGACCCCTTCTCAACCGTAGCAGCAGAATTTTAAGCCTCGTCATCCTTTCCTCCTTTCATCAGCGTTTAAACCAGGAGTCATCAATAAATAAAAATACATGTTTTAATATACATATACGTGTTTAAAATATTTTCCTATGCAGTGCTTTGCGCGACTTTGCAGCATCTCCATCGCTGTTCATGGTTTTCATCAGAAAACGCTGCTCTCTCACACAGTAATTGATAACTTCATGTGAACATTTTATTCTGGCGTTGGCTTATTAACAAGGAACATTACGCGCAGCCTCACCAGAGGACTAAAGCACGTCTCCCAGGCTTCAGTTTGAATGGGTATAGACTGTGACGCTCTGCTGCATTTGTTCTTAGTGCACTAATTAGCGAAGCATGCTGTTCCTATGGTAACCTAAGCCTACTGTACTATGCTTTTAACATAAATTGAATAAGATATTGTAATGTTATTTCAATTAGTGCTTGTTTATGCTGTTCTGTAAAAGAAGACAAACCTGGAACCTTCTTGCTGTGAAGGGCTAGTGCTAACCACTTACCACCTTGCCCCCAAGTGCAATCCATGTGTGTAAAATGAAGGCTGATTAATCTGCTTGTCTGTTACTGACCAGTGACTGTTTCACCGTTTGATTTCTTAAGTTTCTGTTGGTCAAATCAAACGTTTCGTTGAGGCAACTGCTGCTGTGATTTTGGGCTATACAAAAATAAACTGGATTGAATTGAATGGAGTTCAGGCCTGATGTAAATCAAATTTAGACCTACTCCAGACCAAGGTTAGTCTTGGTTTAGGCCTGAGAGCCTTAGACTTGTGTTAGTCCTATTTTAAACCTGTTTTAGTCCATAGTCTGTTACATTACACCTGTTTCTAAAAACACAACATTAAATAGTTGAGCGGTTTAGTATTTCGGACTCCAGATCATAGCCTCCAGGAAAATATAACTGAAGACCTCTGGTTTCGACCCTATTCATTCATTCAGTTGCAATTGGATCATTTGTGTTTTTTCAGTTTTTTTTAGTTTGTGTACGTCCTACCTCCAAACCAAGCAGCTGTTGTAGAATGTTCAGGAGTGGTGAGCTCATGATGCTAAATCGTAGCCTGTTAGCTGCACTGATTGAGCTGTGCGCCTGCTCCCTGCACATGCCCCACACTAACGTAAGCTGCTATTTGTATCTAAGCCCAGTGTTTAAAGGAGCACAGGTGCCTGATGGGGCGTTCACCAAACAATAGACTTCTCTGGGGCCAAGGCCACGTTAACACAGTATATTAGCAACAATGCTACAAGCACAATAACAATACTTTTTGGTTTGGAATATTTTTACTCCAGAGTCACATTTATAATTGAACTGCCAACCTTTCATCTAGAGGATGAGCTGCTGAACCCCCTAAATGCCCTTCTTGTAGCATCCATGGCAAGTGGACTATGTGTCCAGGCCACCGTCTAATGAAAGTTTGGAGCTTATGTCATCAACATTTCCTAGGGTGTGATGTAGGAATGCTCTGAGTTTTTTTTTTTTTTTTTTTTTAATCTGAGCTTTATTTTAACTCAATCTGACCAGAAAGAACTGTCTGGAACTGGCCTCTCAAATAAAATTACAGTCACAAACTAGCTAGCATTAGCCAATAGTTTTTCAGTTAGTCACTCTCACCTTTTTGTTGAAAATCAGACACCTAAACAGGACCATGAACACTCATTTATCACAGGCTCCTGAAAATGTATTGTTTAAATCAATTTGGGATTTTTTCTTGAGTTTTCAGACCATCTTAATATTTATTCAGCTGTGTTTGCTAATGTGTTAATTGTGTCTCCGTGGTATCTGGTTAACATTCCGCCAATCCGCATACATGTAGAACACCCCGAGCATGGTGTCAATGTCAATTATCAATACTAAATACCTAAAGGTTGTTGGCACTATGTTGTTGTGTCCATGGGCAAACACTCCACCCTCCTTACGTCCAGAGTGCCACACGTGTATGAATGAGTGAGTTAAATGTTGTAAAAACTTATCGATTGCCTAGTGGATATTTATATTTATAAATAAGACCTTCAATTTTAATTTAATTCCTGTGGAGTCTTACCCTGGAGATGGTGAGGGGCTGGTTGAAGTCCTTGCCCCCACTCAGACGGAAACCCCATGGAGCGGGCCCCTGCAGTACAATGCTCAGTGGCATGTCCCTGTCCTGTGAGTGCTTCTGTCTCTGCTTCTGTCTCTGCTCCTGTCTCTGCTCCTGTCTTTGCTCCTGTCCTGTCCTCTGAGGGCCTGCTGTAGCCTGGGACAGCTCCACTCAAAGCACTGGAACTGATCTGACAGAGGAGAGAGAGCTAAAGGGAGGGGAGCGGTATAAGCCCACCCCTCTGGAAGAAGTGAATGTGAAACTAATACTTTTTCAGTTTGTATGAACTTTTTATTTTCTAACAATGGTTTAAATTGCACATAGAATAATAAATCTACTTTTATGAGTTTTTAAACCATGTTATAGTTCTATCACAACATGTTTATTTGTATTTCGATGTTTGATTAAGACAGAGAGAGAGACACACACACAGACAGAGAGACTGAGAGAGATACTTTATTGATCCGGTGATTCTCAGACACCTTTGTGTCTCAGTGCAGCTTAAACAGAAAGATCAGTCAGGTAGGGTCAGCAGATCTCTGTCAGGACAGTTTGAGGAGAAGAACAATAATGGTGTTATTGCATTTGAAGCTTTAGTGCTCTGAAAAATTTGATTTCCCCCTACCCCCTATCCCCACCCACTACTCTGAATTTACATATGATTATTTCAAACAGAGACTCAGGGTCGGTTGAAAAAAGTCACATAGCAATTTTTCAACAATAAAAACAAATGAAAGGCAGGGCTTTTTAAACCAAGGGGTTTTAAATCAATATTCAAATTTATAATTAAAAAATGCAAAGAGAAAAAAGAAGGAAAAAATGCAAAAATTTGTTCTTGATGACAATATGTATATAGTAGTAACAGATATTAGTTTAGTTTTTCACAGGTGGTCATTGTCCATTGTTGCCAACAGAGGGCGTCATATAGTTAAGTAGTTTAAAGAAAAGTGCTGTTAAGTGTGTAGTTTTATACTCAAATGATGAATACATTTTTTTTATTTAGATGTATTCTGTAACATCATGTAAAATAAACAAACAAACAAACAATGTGAACCAGTTTTAGATCATTATTAAGCATAATCCTGAACATACACTGTATTTTTTATCTTTCAGTGTCAGGATTTTATGGGTGTCTACATTGCTCTGAGAAAAACCCACTGGCTGTTTATGACTTTGTGTGAGACGTTCTAGTTTGGACTCTGGGAAAGATGCCCCCCCCTCCTCCTCAGTGAATACTGCTTTACTGCTCCTGACCTTATTTGGTCTGGAGACGCAGCTCCGCTCTGAGGCCCATTCTAACCACTTCTGATGTGGACTGTCCACCAATGCCCTTCGCACACACTCTTGGATTGATTTGTTCCTATGAAATCACATTTCTTCATCTTTTTGTTGACACTTGCTCTTCAACTGGACTAATATTGCTCTAGTGATAATAATAGAAAAACACTCTCTTTTTAGACAATAGTTAGCTTTTGACAAGTTATTTTCAACATTAAATCATACTACTTTCTGTTATATTACCATGTGGTCTTATGTCTGTGGAATCCCTCAGTTGTCCTGATAGGTTCCATAGTGGTCCATGGGCGTATACTGGTCTATGTGCTCTCATACTCATTCTGATACAGCTCAAGATCATTTTAAAGATATTCAGGAAAGGTTAACTTCTGTCCTGTCAGTGTGATTTTTCTTTAGTATTGATGCCTGCTCAAATGAATCTAGTTTCAGTAAATTAGTATCCGATTTGCAATACTTTTGACCATCCTAGTTTGTTCATGCAACTTCATATCCAAAACCACTGGTGTATTATGTGGTGAGAGCCAGTGTCAACACAGAAAATAACACTGTGTAACTTTTTTGGTGGAGGGTCTGTCACCTGCTTGCATGCATATGGATATTATTGCTTTGCTTTGCTTTGAATGGAATGGAAGGTGGCCAAATTACAGATCAGTTCTGTGGAGAGGCATGTCCACTTACAGAAAGAATGCAGCTATTCATGGGTTTCAGCTTCCTGTTATAGGTGACATTTTGGGGACTTTTTACTATTCAGAAGATGTAATATTTTGTTTTTAATTGTCAATTACCATGGCAACAATTGTCATTATCTATTGTTCTGAAACCCATGGATAACATCATGAAGTTAAACAGGTGCTGGTCCCTCAACCAGAAAAAGTTCCGTAATGCACCTTTTAATTGCTATGATGTAATATGAGCTCTGTTGTTGTTGTTTTTTTTTTAGACAAAGCAATGAAAATTACTTCACTATATTTGTGGATGGAAAACAAAAACACAACAAAAACAAAAAACCCTAGTGATGGGATTGTTAAGGGATAATGTCACTTCTGGGTCCAACTGTCAACTTCACAGCTGAGTTCTTGCTTTGATTTTGACACTATCCCACAGTGCTGTGTTCCTTTTTGATCAAACAAGAGACAATTACGTATGTGAGTTGTTATAGAGTTAGAGAGTTGTTAAGTGTGATGTCAATAAATACCAAAGTAGTTTATACAAGCTGGATTTTATTAACATAATCCAACAGCATTAGAATATGGTAGAAACAGTTATAATTATTACTGTTACTCACTCGTCATTCTACGTAGAAATATGTAATTTCTGCAGAAGTTTACCTGCAAACAGACCTTGTCTATAAAACTTAAGCCTCCAGTAATTTTGCTTTACAGCAGCTTTACAAAAAAATAACTATTCATAGAGTCATACATGGGGAAAACATCCTGGAGATAGAAATAATATTAGACAAGATAAACCAGCATTCATCTGGATTTCATTAAATTCAGCTTATGCCATGGTCAGTGAGAATTCTAATGCCAACAGCTGTGCATTATGTTTGTATAACTGCACAGGTAGTCTGGCTGCAGTTAATCACTGTGCTATATCACTACGCTGTAAGCATCACCATAGCAACGGGTAAACAAATGAACTACTAGTTCAAGTATGAATACACCCAAACTTGGATTTATTTCTTGTGATTATGTCTTATTCAATTTTTTTATTTTATCCATTTTTGGTCATATGGTTTGTTAAGATTTGGCTGCCTGGGACCCAGAATACACATTTCTTCAACACTTTACAAAGATGTGAGTCTGGTCACCGGAGAATCACCATGTTTTCAGATGGGCGTGATTGACAGGTGGACTAGCCAATCAGGGACACACATCAAAGATCGTCTGTCCATATCAAAACAAATATGGCTACTTATGAGTTAAAAAAGAAATTAAAAAACATCACAAACAGGGGACTGAAAAACATTACAAATTAGTGCAGAATCAATGAACAAAGAACTAAACTCTGTTAATCTGACGTGAGAGAAATTTGATTTTATTCAAAATGATAGGTGACCAATGAGCGCCTTCATTTCACGTGTCACTGAAATGAACAAATCTGATTGCACTTGAGCATTGTCGTGTTTGAAGTCTGGCTCAAGGGGGACGGAGGGAGTGGTGACCAGATATTCTTCTCTTTCTATACAAAATACAGATATATAGACATTCTGGACCTGCTAGGCATAAGCTTTGGCATTTCAGGATTTAAAATAAAAAAAAAAAATCCTGAAATTTAATAAACCTAAAAATAACACTCTTTCCTATGTAAACTCCTATCTGGTAACCCATACAATATTAACTAAGCTCTGCTCAGACCCCTGGTGGCACCATCCCCGGATCCTCTACAGTTTGCCTGTCCCACATTATTGTGGATGATGCTTTAATCGATCTTCTGCAGCAGGCTCACTCTCACCTGGATAGTATTAAGAGCTCTGTGAGGATATTGTTCTTCGATTTCTCCATTGCCTTTAACACAATCCAGCCCTTTCTGATGAGTGAGAAGCTGCTCAGGATGGGTGTCAGCTCCTCCATTGTCTCCTGGATTACTGACTACCTGTCAGGCAGGCCTCAGTATGTACAACTGGGGACCACCCTGACACTGTGGTCAGTAATGTAGGAGTCCCCCAGGGTACAGTCCTGTCTCCGTTCCTGTTCACTCTGTACACCTCTGATTTCCAGTACAGCTCCGAGTCCTGCTATCTGCAGAAGTTCTCTGATGACTCTGCAGTGGTCGGGTGTATCAGGAATGGACAGGAGCTGGAGTACAGGACACTGATTGCAAATTTTGTGGAGTGGGCGCAGGCAAACCATCTGCTCCTGAACATTGACAAGACCAAGGAACTGGTGATTGACTTCAGGAGAAAAAGGACACCAGTGGAGCCCATTACCATCCAGGGCCATGGCGTGGAAATAGTGGACTGCTACAAGAACCATGGCGTCCATGTGAACAACAGACTGGACTGGAGGGACAACTATAATGCTGTCTACAAGAAGAGCATGAGCAGACTTTCAATGTGTGCAGCAAGTTACTGGAGATCTTCCACCAGTCTATGGTGGTCAGCTCCCTGGACTTCACTGTGGTCTGCTGGGGGAGCGGCACCAGTAAAAGGGACAATAGGCGGATTGACAACCTGATGCGTAAAGCTGGTCACGTGATCGGCTGTGAGCTGGAGACATTTGTCACAGTGAGGGACAGGAGGACACTGGACAAACTGCTCTGCATCATGGACACTCCTGCTCACCCACTGCACCAGACTATAGAGGGACAGAGGAGATAATACTCCCTACAACTGTACAACAACTCACCCACTGCACCAGACTATAGAGGGACAGAGGAGCTCATTCTCCAACAGGCCCCTACAGCTCCACTCAAACAGTGAGAGATACAGGACTACATTCATACCATACTCCATACAACTGTACAACAACTCACCCTTATGTAACAAATAATACTCCCTACAACTGTACAACAAGTTAATCTCAAGTAACGGATAACCTTATGCCCTGTCAATCAGCATATCATTGCACTGCTTTTATTGTCTCTTGTCTATAGCTGTGATTTTATATTTGATTTTATGTTTATTACTTATTTTTCTATTTTATTTTGACTTGTACATATACATTTACTTTTATAATTATGTCTCATTTGACACCTGTCTTTTGCTATCTTTTTTTGCTATAACATTTATTTTTTACTCTTTGTTATTATATTATATTGTGATTAGTGAGCTACTGCATCCAAATAATTTCCCTTGTGGATCAATAAAGTTTGTCTAAGTCTAACTAATGAATTGAGCCATTAGAAGCCATAGTGCCTGTTAAAATAAAACAAACTGTGATGAGCAAAGAAAAGAGAGGAAACTGATGGTGGGTGACAAAAACATTACTTTATAAAGCAGTGGATGTTGGCCATGTTACAGCACATACAAAAGGCTTACAAAACTCCCCAAAACACCATGCTGTCATAGCGCTGTGGGGTGACGTGAGGAACGGTGATGCCACAACAAAATACATTTAAGGTGCTTGCCTCAGTGTCCATCCTATTGTGACGAAAACAAAAGATAAATCAGAACGTGAGGGTGACACATTATCTCATAGCATAATACAGGGTTAAAAGATGCAATGCAAGAGCTCCCACGTCGGAACATAAATAACATAAAAACAGCATAGTCCAGAAACAATTTTGATCAACTTTTCAAATGGTGTGACAAATAAACATGGCAAAATATTATTCTGTATTTTGAAAAGCCACTAATAAATATAATACCTAAAGGTTCGGGACATCTTGCATACACTTGGTGGATATTACTTCCCGCGCCACAGTGACCTCTAGTGTTTAAACAAATAATAACAATGGAAGTTGAAACACAAACTGGTTTATGTTGTTAAAGTGCATCATACTAATGGCTAAACACTGAAGATAAAAAAGTACATTCTGAATTATGTTTCATTATTTATGGCGGAACCTGCTGTTTGAAACATTAATATTTTGTGTCCTAGTGATGAAGAGATTGGTTTTATTAAATATGAAAATACACTTAAATTATTATGAGGCAAAAATGGCATTTGAAGTATCCATGAAAATCTGAACTGTAAAGTGACCATTTCCAGACCCTACTTATCACCCTTAATAAGAACAGTTGTACAATGTACAAAAATGC
Organism: Taenioides sp. WSHXM2023; assembly: GCA_029959045.1. Taxonomy (NCBI): domain Eukaryota; kingdom Metazoa; phylum Chordata; class Actinopteri; order Gobiiformes; family Gobiidae; genus Taenioides; species Taenioides sp. WSHXM2023. The sequence goes on from CM057090.1 coordinate 14,067,678, forward strand.
ATGGAAGTCATACTTATATCTGTGAAAGGAATTTAGAACTCGGCAATGTAGGATTCATATTAATAAATAAAATGGATTTAATGTGTTTATTGAATTTCTGCAGCTTCACTTTTCTCAAAGCAAAAGGTCTTGGGGATGTTTAAGGATACAACACTGTAATTTAAGGACAACTCTCCTACAGACTAATAAAAAAATATCTAAATGTTGTCTCTGCCCTTGTCCGCTCAGTTGTGATTATTGTTGTGAGTTTGTAAAGTTTCCTTTAGCTCCGTAGAAAGGTCACTCCCGGATAGAAAAATATGGTTTAAAAACACATTTCAGACCAGTCCTCTGTCATAGATGGCTAGTGAGAGCTAAAAGTTCAGTGTGAAACTGAGCCCAATGCCTCCTGGGATGTGGCAGCAGCAGGACAGCGATCATGTGACCAAAGTGGGCAGGGCCAGGGTCAGGAATCATTATTATAACTGCTTGACGTAGTTTCCTGGGAAGGTTCCAAATAACTTGCTCCTCCGGGACGTCCCTTCAGACACACAATACAAATCTGGATTAGAAAAACAACGGCCAGACAGAGTGCTACAGCCATCTAGTGGATATTTTCCTCAACGACTGGGGCCAAAAGATGTAGGGGGTGTGATTTCTACAATACAAACAATAATTTACATTATATAAGCCACTGTCAGTGAACATATTTCACAAACTAAGAACTTGCTTACTAGCAATAATGCTATCAAAATATGATAGAATAAAAATACGGGCACACATTAAAATAAGGTAAATAAAAAACAGATTTTGATAGACAAATACAAAATATACAGGTTTATTATGGTTTATTATATTTATTATATTCAAAATGTATCTTTTTTTGCTGAAACTGACTGTCTATATAAAAGAATTGGCAACCCTGTTAACGTCCAATTTCCTGTTACAAAAATAAGGTGGAAATATCAAATCTCCAAGATATGAAAAGAAAATTAATTTACATCAACCAAAACTGCGTAACTCTTAAATCCAGCCATTCATATTTACCGCCAGCTCAGGTCTACAGCTAATCCTGTGGCAGTAAAACATACAAGTTTTACATTGGAAATTCTTAAGTTTTTGAAATGGCACAGTGGTTTGTAAGTTCAGGTTTATTGAAAAAGTCTATATTTGTTTATGTTCATAAATTCTATTGTGTGATTTGTATGGTCTTACCGACAAACCAGCCGTCATCACACTTCTCCATCACGTCCACTACGTCTCCCTCTCGCAGCTCTAGCTCGTCTTCATTGCGGGGCATGTAGTTGTACAGGGCCTGGTACCTGCACCAATCAACAGACAGCTCAGACTATGGCATATGAACTACCGTACAAATACAGAATCATGCATTTCAGAACATTTTGAGGTCTAAACTACAGGATTAACAAGTTTTAGAAATTCTGAGCTCCCAATGAGATTTCACATTTTGTTATTACCTACAGAATGAAAGAGACCATAATACGCCATTTCTGATCTGTTATAATTGTTATTTTCTCATTAACATATCACAGGAGTTATCTTTTATTTCATTCACACGTTTAACAAATCCTACATATTTAGGCTGAGTTCTTCTCTCAAACAGAAAACACTGTTCCACATTGCGATTTAAACAGGACATGTTCCACTGTATTTTTAAAACCCATACACGTTCACTAAAATAATTTAAATAATTTTAGACCAGGAATTGTAAAAGGAAGCTGAAAATTATCTTGAAAACTACTGCTTCATGACATCACAATGTGGAACAGAGCATTTTGAGCTTTGGAGATGTAAACAGACTAATAATAAAAGGTTACTCAAACATGTGTGAGTGAAACAAAACATAACTCCAGGCTCCAGGTTTTTGACGAGGTAACAACATTATAACATGGCTTAAAGCTCACAGGAGTCAATTTTACGTAATATGGTACCTTTAAAGCCTGATGATAGCTATGGTTTTCATTAAATTAATTTTTTTAGCTGTAGTTCTTGACAGAATGATAAAGGAAATGTGACTTACGGGTCACCTCCTCCGTGGAGCGCATCCTGCACGAGCCGCTGAGAGACACAGAACACACAGTTAGTGCATGTTAGCTTCACCAGAGCTCACTGCATTTGGATCCACTGCTGCATTTGTTATAGAGAATATGAAGATGGATAAGTAGGCCTGTCACGATAAATACTCTATCGACTCATCATTCAGTATATGAAAACTGGAACAGTATTTTTGGGGAATCAATATTTTTCTTTGCACTAGTGGGGGAATTTGTGTTTTTTTTTGTTTTTGTTTTTTTTTCTTTTCTGTAGTGTTGTGAGAGTTTAAGACAGTTGAATAAGTGATTTCAATGACGTATTCAACATTAGATAAAAACTAAAGTGTTTCATTATGCCATTTATTTGTTGCGTGTTTTGTCTTTAAAGATATTGTAAATTAAAATAGTTTTTGAAATAATCTCAATATTATCATTTATTGTCTATATGTTCTTCAGCAATATACCTTCATGATAATTACTGTATCGACTTATCGTTATTGAATATATATGAAAGCTGCAACAATATATTTTGAGGCTGAATATTTATCATGTGCACATTTTCTTTGCAATAGTAGGGAGATTTTTTCGTTTTTATGTAATAATATAAGAGTAGAGTTTTAAATAACTTCTATCGTTAACTATTGCCTTATAATGATATGGTCTATTTAAAATTGGTTCACTGGGATCATCCTGCTTTGTGTCAGTGGCATAAAGTAGTTTCAGTATCATATCAATATTTCTCTGTAGCAATATATCCCACTTGAAAACGTGTTATCATGACAGGCCTACGGATGAGGACATGCTCCCTACCCTCCGACCTCTACCAGAAGACATGTAGGACCTTCGGGACAAGATGGGGCTACGAGGAGGTTTACCACCAATCAGTACGTCCTGCTCAACAGTTAGAGAAACCAAATAACCACCTCTGAGGCACTTTATACTCACACTGTGCACAGAGCAAATCTAGCTTCATAATACACACTACAATGCAGCAAGCTCCAGACCACAGCCCTGACCAAACACATCTCCACAAATTCAGTAAATTCTGAGAAGATCAATCGTCAAACAAAAAGTTTGGAATTGATTAATCACTGCGCAATGCATAAAAAATGCTATTTCTTCATTTTGTTATTTCAATAGAGATAACCAATAAATTATTAACACCATTTGGCAGGAGGGAAGAGACAGAATTTCCACAATACACGAGACACAAGATTAGATCAATGGGAATGAGACAGGATGAGATTTTGATATAATTTATAATAAATGCATTGCATGGTTCAATTCACAATTTTGGTCCTTACAATTTTTTATTTATTTTATTGAATATGCTCATTCTAGCACTGTTTTTTGGAACTACAGCTTCTCAAAACGTTAACCCTCTAGTGTTAAATTATTTTTGTCAATCCAAACGCAAAACCATGGGGAAAAAATGCACAGTAAGCAGCACAGTAAAATTATCTGCACCAACATCACAAAAACACTTTGGCTGTAACACATTCTTGCACATTCTCTGTAAGTAGGACGATGCCTTGCTTTTCTGTTATTGTTACAACAAAACCATCAACACACACCAAAATCTCATCAACCCTCACACCATTCGGCACATTCCCAGATTACCTTCACCATGGGAGACCTACGCCCCACGTGAGACGCCAGGGGGGGAGTGGGGGGGCAGCGTGGAGACAGGGGGGGCAGGGGAGGGGACGGCGCGTGCAGGGGGACGGGTGAGCCAGTGACGGGGCAGGCCTGGACCGGGCGGAAGTGGCAGGGCGAGGGTGGGAGCTGGGAGGAGGGGTGCTGTGGAGGCGGGGACACAGGAGGGGAGGGGCATGGCGAAAGCGCTGGCAGGGGTGACAGGGACAGCTGAGGCAGGCTCGGGGGCCGGGGCGAGGTGGGAGGGGAGGGGCTTAGCAGGAGTGGGTGGGGTGACAAAGGAGGGGAGCACAAGGGGGAGCTAGAGGTGGGAGGTCTGTGGCTGGGGGGGCTGGGCAGTCGCGAGAGCGGGGAGGGGGTGTGGCCTTCTGCCTGGAGAGGGAACAACACAGGTGAGCTCTGAACCAAAACGCAAACCTAAGTTCTATGATAATGACAACTTGCACCCCGGTTTTTAAGCCAAAAGGAGTACATATGGAGGAAAAGGATAGCCCACAGGATTACCCACAGTGTTTTTCAACTCCATCCACCTTCACCTGATCATTTGGATAATTTCAGCCCTGGAATTATCATTCTCTACTAAACAAAGGGTAAATGGTAGCTGTTAAATAAACTACTACTAATTAATAGAGAGACTTCTATCATCTAAACTATTTCAGCCTTGACAACTTGATAATGGTGCAAACCCATACTGTGGTTCACGTGTGATGTACTGCAGCAATACTATAAAAATGTTGCGTGGGACCCAGAATACACACTTCTCCAATACTTAACGCAGATGTGAGTCTAGTCACTGGTGAATCTCTGTGAATTCAGATGGGCAGTGATTGACAGATGGATTAGCCATCAGGGACATGCATGGTCTGTCGGTAACAAATATGTCTGCTTACGAGGCAAAAATAAAGGAAAAAAATATATGATAGGGACTGAAAAATGTCATGGATTGCTGGAAAATCAATGAGCAAAGCACCAAACTCTGTTAATCTGAGGTGAGAGAAATGTGATTTTGTTTGTAAATGATACTGAAAAAGAAACTATTGCATGATCATGTTTTGGTTCTGGCTCCAGGTGCGACAGAGGACTCACTCTGTATAAAAAAACACACTAAGATATCATTCTTAGTTTACCAGGTAAATGAAAGTGAAACAAATTCTAAAAAAGTAGAATACAAAACAAGACATCTTTTCCTCCATGTATTCTCCAGAAGCAGTCGTATTTGAAGACAACCACATGCAACACTCCATGCTCTACCTGAGGACTAAGTCTCTCTTTTAACTCTCTGAGCTCTTCCTCCTTCTCATCATCTTCCTCTATGAACAGCTCTGTGTGGGCCCTCCCTCTTATGGACAACGGCCTCTCCAACTCAAGGGGGGACGCAGGTGCAGGTCTGTCCCACAGCGTTGATATGGGCTTTACCGTCACAGGTGAGTGGAGCTCCAAACAGATCCTACCAGAAAGCCCACTACCGGGGCGGGTGGTCTCTTTGGGCTGGGGGGACTTTAACCCACTCAGGGGCCTTGTAGTTTGCGCAGGTGGGGGGCGGTATTCCGACGGGGACAACCTCAATTCACCAACATCCTCTGTGCTACTTGACCCGCTCAAGATCATAGACAGCAGTTCGTCGTAAGGATCTTTGACTTGTAGTTTCACTTCACAGGGATTTTTGGCTTCTACCTTAATGTCAAACGAGTCTCGTATCTGCGCTTTCACAATCACTGGGGGCTCCTCTCTGATGATTTCTGGAGTTGAAAGCATTTGAAGAACCGGATTTGTCTTTATAATTTGTGGTTGCGTTGAGGGTAAAATTTCGGTTGTGTGTGTTTTTGGTTCGGTCGTGTGCATTTTCAGTTCGGTTGTGTGTGTTTTTGGTTCAGTTGTGGGTATTGTCGGTTCAGTTGTGTGTGTTTTCATTTCAGTTGTGTGTATTTTCGATTCGATTGTGTGTGTTTTCGGTTCAGTTGTGTACATTTTTGGTTGACTTTGCATATACCAGGTCATGTGACTATTAGAGGGCGTGGGGGTGTGGGTGAAATGGTAAGGGGTAGGTGGGGGCGACAGGGGCGTGTAGCGGGATGCGATGGGTTGCGACAGGCTCGGTGCAGGCGGTGGGGAGGTGAAGTCTCTGCAGGATGACAGGGCAGGTGAGGGGGCTCCGGATCTCGGGGGTCTGGAGGAGGGGGTGAAGTTGGAGGGCAGTGGGGGAGGGGTGGGAGGCGTGGGCGTGGAGCAGAGGGAGCGCCCGCTGGGGTCCATGGTGAGGGACAGCCACTCGTTGGTGATGGCCTGCAGCTCGGGAGCTCTCGGGGTAGGCTGGGGCAAGGGGAATGATGGGAGGTGGTAGAATGGCTCCGGGAGAGTAAAGATAAGAAGGACAGTGACTACTACTGAGTATGGACAGCATGAGATTCAGGCAACTTCAATACACTCACAAATGTGTGTTTCTTTATGTTTACTACTTTCTACATGTAAAGACACATAGGAAAATATCAAATACATAATCACAAATATGTGGAAATACGTAGCAAAGAATAGACAAATAACTATATTTTATATTCCTAATTCCTCAAAGTAGTGACCCTTTGCTTGGTTGACAGCGCTGCAAACCCTTGGTTTACACAAAAATGAAGAGTGTGATTGGTCTAACAGGCATCCACACTTCAAACTCCGCCCCTGTAGCCAGGTGTTTGTAGTAAGAAACATGTGGCTGTAATCAGGGTAGTACAGTGTGATGTCACAAAGTAATTAAAATTGCAATGACCACTAGAGGCAGCAAAACATGTAAAAAAAATAAAATAAAAAATAAAATAAAATGAACTGTAAATAACATAGATTGGATAAACAGGTCTGCATTGCGTTGGTGAATACAGTGACGAGACTCTTACCTTGGTGGGGGTGGAACTTGCCGTCCTGCTGCCTGGATACACATGTGGGTCGGCGTGGTGGGTGGAGCTTTTGGACGGACAGCGTTTGACCAGGTCCACATAAGACACGGGGAAGATGCCCTGTTTGGTGGTGTCTGGGATTTTGCCTTCATACCAGTTCTGATCCACTTGTCGAATCACAATTACTCGTTCTCCCTGCAAAGAACATGCATAATTAAAGTCTATTCATCGTCTGAACCTATGCATAAATGTCCAGACTAAAAAAATATTTCAGCTTTGTCATTTTAAGCCGTGATTCTTGTTGGAAACAAGACGGTGTAATCCAGGCGTGGAACAATGTAGAAAAGGATTGATATGTGGTCATCTGGACACTGTTTTTACAATCAAGAAGTTTCAGCTCCCACCCAGAAGCCATTCTCAGTGAGATGGTACTGGCTTGAGGCACTAGGATTTATACTATTCTCAGTCTAGACCCAAAAGGAGAAGTTTTAGAATGAAACTACCCTCCCTTGTTTACTAGTTAACACCATATAGTGTATTGAATTGCAAAAAACAGTGTCCAGATGACCACCATGGAAACCTTCTCTACATCTTCCACATAGTTGAAGTCTAAATTGTCACATAGTCCAAATTGTTTTCATTGAAGGACAGAAAGTAATAAAAATTATAAGGAGTGACTCTTAAAACACCCCGTCACTCATAAAACGCTTCGGTGTTTTTAAACTCATTTCAGTGATGAAATTGCTGTCACTTGCAGATAATCAACATCCATTATTTTTTGCTTAGTTCAAAGTTGTTTCAAAAGTTCACATAATGAAATATGTACTTTTTTGATCTTATAACAATAACCACATCAGAAATACCTGGAATTCTATTTTTGCTTAGTTCACGCTAGTTTAAATTTTCCCCCGATTGTGACGTCAAAGGCATGGTTTTCATAATTCCAAAAATCAACAGCAGACTTCGATACTTTTGACAGCCCCACTAGTGTGAATAGCAAAAAACTTAACAAATTACCTTTCTGAGAGAGAGCTCCACATTTGTATCAGCGTTGAAGTTGTAGCGGGCCACAGCTTCTCCAATTTCTCTAACGTGGGCGGGGGGAGGAGGTCTGATGGGCTGATGCTTTTCCAATGATGGAATCTTCTGTATGAATGTGTAAAAATACATTCAGGTAATACAAGATGGACCAGGAAATAAAAGTGAATCTATCCATTTATGAAGAGTCTACCTCTACATAAGAAATGGGGAATATCCCAACCCGTCCACGGTGCTCCCCTTCAAACCAGTTGTTGTCTATTTGTCTGATAATGTTCACTGTGTCTCCCTTCTTAAATGTCAGCTCCCTGCAATACAGCCATGTTAGTAGAGGATCGTGACTCATGTACAGTAATGTGCATGAAATCCAACCCCAATGTGCCAGCCAAAAATGAACCAGAAGGCAAAGTAGAAAGAATTTCAGTCAGAGATGGGTAGTTGCATTTACTTGAGTAATTTCTTAAAGAAATTGGACTTTTCAGAGTACTTTTTAGCAGCACACTTTTACTCCTATTTGAATATATTATTGTTACTGAAGTAGTAGTAGTCTTACTTGAGTAAGGGTTTTGCTATTCTTCCCAATGTGGGCAAGACTACAAATGACTTTATGCTGATAATATTAAATGATTTGAATATATGTGTTTCTTGCTCCACTCCTTTAAATACTTTTTTTTTCTCAATTTGTGTCCTTTAAAAATGCCAAACTGTGTGCATCATTTTCAAATCATATTAACTTCAAATTATAAGTCAGATGTTATGTCCCAACAGTTATTCTTTAGTTACTCTTACTTAAGTAGTAGTTTTCCCAAATGTTTTTTACTCTTGACATGACTTGAGTAATTTGTTGAACCATTACATTGTACTTCTGCTTGAGCAATATTATTTTGAAGTAATGTTACTCTTAATTGTGTAAAATTTTTGGGTACTCTACCCACCTCTGATTTCAGCATGCTAAGATTGAAATCTTAAATCAATCCAAGTGTAATGAAAAAACAACATGGATTCACATAACTAAAATGCTTACAGATCACAAAAAATAGAGTGAATTCATGCTGACATGCAGTTAGCCATTCCTGCAGTGAAGCGTAGCATCCCTGTGCATGTGAAGCAGATTCTGTACTCACTTGGCTGTCTGTGCCTTAAAATCATAAATGGCTCTTGCAGGCTGTTTCTGATGGAGGAGAGAGAAGAGAATGAGTTGTGTCGTCTGTTTATGCGACACCTAAGAGATGAGAGTATCAGAAGAAGAGACAGAGAGAAGACCAGCAGACATGTCCCATGTGTTTCAATGAAAACAAACAAACAAACAAACAAAAAAACCAGAATGGACTAATGTCAGTGAGACTCAGAAGCTCCAGACATTAGCACTAGGTGAGGAGGAATACAAAGAAAATACAGGTAGGAAGCCAAGATTAGTGTTGCCACGATACTAAAATTTCAGGCTTGATTTCGATACTAATGAATAGACTTGACACTCATTACTGATTCCAGTACAACAATGATAAAACACTCTTTATTTAGACAACAGAATAATATCATAGTATTTTCTTTTATATAACCATGTAGCCTCATACAGTATCTGTGTAATCTCTCCATTGTCCAGGTAGGTTCCATAGTCCATGGGCCTGTACTAGTCTATGTTGTCCTATACCTGTTCTGATACAGTGCAAGATCATTCTAAAGCTATTAGGGAAAGGTTCATTTCTGTCCTGTGAATGTGACCTTTTTAGTACCGATAATTGTATCTAGTTTCAGTATTAGTTTTAATACAGATTAGTATCTGATTTTTTATACTTCTGACAACCCTAGCCAAGACTACAGAGTTAGTTGTTTTTGAAATCATGGTGATCATATTAACTCAGTGCAAATATGTAAATATCACTATTACTGTTATTAATGCGTTAGATTTATATAAAGCTTTTTGGGACATAAACGTAAGTGTTATGTTACATTATTCATTCTTGGATCAATTGGTAGACATAAGCCTTCCAATCTAAGCAAAAAGGCCTTTCCAACAGCCAATCACTCACTTCCTTGAATTCATATATTGTCCCAGGAAACAACCAGAGGTGGGCAGTAATCAGTTCCATTTACTGAAGTTTTTAAAGAAGTGGTACTTTTCAGATTATTTTTCTGGGAGCATACTACTTGAGTAATATTTTTATTGAACTAACTGTACTCTTACTTGAGTAAATGTTTTGGTGACTCTTCCCACTTTGATTAAGTCTCCAAAATAACAAAAGTGACAAAAGCTTTATGTTGATAATACTAAATGATTGATGATGAATGAACATGTGTTTTTTGCACCGCTACTTCAGAAATACCACATTTTGTGCATTATTTCATGTTTTATCTTTCCAATTACATTAATTTTAAGTTGCAAATCAGATGTTACCTCCCGACAGTTACTTAAATAAAGAGTAACTTTAAAAAAAACTCTTTTTTTCTTGGACCACTGCTTTGTACTTCTGCTTGAGTAATTATTTTGAAGTAACGTTACTCTTATTTGTGTACAATTTTTGGCTACTCTACACACCTTTGGACACAGCAGCAGGACGCACTAGCTCTGTCATAAAAAAAAAAAAAAAGAACCATGTACCTCTCTGTCTGGTGTGGGTCGCCTGCTCTGAGGGGTGTGCCGTCCATCCAAAGTGGAATAACTCCGGGAGACATCATGGTCTAGGACCCAAGGAGAAAACAATGAATCTCAAAGACATACACAAGAAACTACGCATAGAACAACAATACTGAAGTGCGTTTGTGTGGACAACAGTGTAGGATGAGATCATTCTTAAAGAGGGGGTATTATGCAATTGAACTTTCTTGAGATTTCTACCATGTTATAATGTTCCCTCATCAAGAGCATGTCTGAAAAGTTGACATCCACGCATGTTTCAGTAATTTAGTGATCACTCGCAGGCCCTATTTGAACCTTCCATATGATTAGCAGTACAGTCCTATTCACATCTCAGCCCAAAAGGCTATGGCCTATGCTCCTGTACGGCAATTTTACATAACTATACAAAAGCATGACACAAAACAATACACTACAACTTCACAAACCTGATACAATGTGCAGTAGTTTCATTAGCAAAATTCACACTGATTGTAATGATAGCGCTCTGAAGGGGGAGTGAACAAGTTTTCAGAGAATATAGCATTTTCAAAACAATAATAATTAACATGGTGATCTTAATAGTTATGTGTTCAGTGTAATACCCCCTCTTTATAGTGAATAAAGATGGTAAAAATCTGAGGCAAAAATTGCCTGTTTTATTTTCCATTCCACTTTTATATAACATGCAACTGCAAATAGATCTAAATTATAATAACATAAACTAAAAAAAATATCTGCGACCAAACAGGGACCATAATACACACAAATATATAGAGACCATAAATTCTCAATTTATAGGTGTAAACATTTCAGTAAAACAAGCAAAATTATCATGCATTTGAGTCTCTGCTTGTGAAACTCAAGCTAAACTGAAAATAAACAATAGATCCAGAAAGTTAAAAAAAGAATAAAAACATATGTAAATGTATAAAAGCAAAATGTGTACTATGAACACAACAAAGTACTGGGTGTGTATGGCACAGTGGACATGAGTACATCACATGCAGTATCTCCACCTGAGTAACAGAGATTCCCATTGCCCTCTGCATAATCATTATTGTTTGAGGTGTCATGATGTCGTCCGTAACAGGCACTGACTGGTGACTGTATCCGTGGCGACTGTAACCGTGGTGATGAGGCATACCCAGTGGGACTTCCATCTGCGTAGATGGAGGAGTGCCCCCCATGCCAACAGCCCCTCCTCCCTCTCAGAGATGAGCTGCGCTCAGGCACGTTTGGCAGCAGTTCAGCCAGAATCCTCCTGAGGATGCTGTCATCTGGTGCCCTGGTGCCTCTGTGGCCACGCTCTGCCTGAATGTGCTCATATATGTCCCTCAGCGCAGCATCTAGGGCTTCATAAATAGCCTGCTTAGACTTGGGTCTGCTACCTCGACCTGTGCCACTTCTTCTGGAGGTAGGTGGTGAGCCCTTTTTCCTGCGGAAAGGCACTGGACTGACCAGGAAGGCCAGCTTTGACATCGCTTCCTGGGACTGTGGGTTGTGTGTTCGTAAATGGCTGCTGTGTGTGGACTGTGAAGGTCTGGGAAGCTCCTGGCGAGCCTGTTCTCTCTCATGACGTAGCATTGTGGTGAATCGGGTGTATGAAGCGGGGCAGCGGCCCTTGCAGGAGCTGATAAGGTGTCTGTGTTGGTAGCCCTGGCTCTGGCCCACGCTCTGATGACCAGCATGGTGGTGGTGGTGATGGCGATGCTGGTGACGCAGGTGGTGATGGTGTAGTGAGGAGGAGCCATACAGGCTCTCTGTGGAGGTCAGGGAACAGTGGTCAAAGTCACTCTCACTGCAGAAAGAGGAGCCCTCCACCTGAATAAAGTCGCTCAGGTCTGAGGCCACAGCGTCCTGCTCGCTGTCAGAGTAGTCCTGGGGTGCCTGGGGAGCACAAGGCAGAGGCGGAGCTGCAAAAGACTTTCCTCGACTGGGCTCTGGGCCAACACGAGGCTGCCCCTCTGGTGGACTACGCTCACGCTGCAAATGATCCATGCTTTGTGCTGTGTCATTGCCATTGCTGTCTTCTTCTAGTAAAGATTCTATAGAAAAGCGGCGTTTAGGTAAACTGGGAGTATTGCCCCCACTGCTGGCTCGAGATGAGGAGCCACCAGGAGTCACAGTGCCTGATGGTGTTTCACCATCACCTAGGTTAGGCATAGATTTAGATTTTTGTATAAGGCGCTCGTATTCAGAAATACGATTTGGCACCATGTCACGTGAGACATCTTTGCCCCATGAGGGTCTCCATGGAGGGAAGGGATGGCGAAGCAGATGGGGCTGGCGCTCCAGCTCCAGTATGCGCGCCCGCACTGAGCGGATCACGTCAGAGGGGATGAGCTGAGAGCGGTCAATGTGGTGCATCTTCTTATAGAGCTGGAGAAACCCCGGTGAGTCATGGGCCCGACGCCGGTGAAGTCGCGGCAAAGAGGAAGTAGAGGTGGATGCTGTGGAACCTGAGGGAAGTCCATCACACAACAAAGAACCCGCACTTTCTGAGCGCGTGGTGCCACGCCCATTGGTGCCCGAGTGCCCATCGTTTAGTAAGTCATCACAGCTGCGAGACTTGACTTTATGGGAGGAAGGTGGTACCTCCTCCACACTGCTCCAGGTTTCTGTGTCACCCTGTTGACTGGGCCAGCTGCTCTTAAAAACAGACTGTTTAGAGGAGGAACTGCCGTCCTCCATGCAGTCTGTAGACACCGAAGGAAGAGGAGGTAATGAGGGGCATTTATGAGAGGCTGGAGAGGGTAAATTGTTTGGATACATGTCGCATGCTTCCCCACCTTTTAGATGTCCAAAGGAGAGCAGCGTAAGAGAGACAAAGGAGGAAAGCATGTTAAGCAATAAGACCAAGCAAAGAGCCAATGTGTTAGAATGAGGGGAAAAGGAAAAATAATGGACAGGAAGGAAATGGATTTGACAGTAGGATATTTAAAAACAAATCAGAAAATGTCATTAAAAACTGAAACAAAATGTATGTGAGTACAGTACCATGTGTGAAGGATTGGAACATGTAGGGAAAAGACAGAAATCATGTAAATAATACCCAAAATAAATCTAAAAACATATTTATAAAAATAAACTTAAGGTTTACCTTTGGCTCTGGAGGGTGAAGATGGAGAAGAGCGAACTACAGTTTTTTTCAGACTGCTGCTGGGTCGGGATGGTTCCACTGGTTTTGGAGATGTTACACCTCTGCTCTGATGAGCATTTGTGTGGGCATTCGAGGGTTCTGACTTTCGTCTTTTCCTGTAGTCACTGGCCACACTGCATGGTTCACAGGAAGAAATCCAAAAACATGATTTAACATAGAGTGTACATAGACAATTTATTCTATTTTCTGTAAACCAACACTGCAACAAAGAATTAAATAAATAATCGTCAGTTACACTGTATTGTAAAATATACATTATTTAGGAGTATTTTGTAGCATACTTAAATCTTTGTACAAAATCCTACTCTAAATTGTAAACTATATACTGAAAAATGACTGTAAAAGCAAACCTCACATTTGAACAGCTCCTATCTTATTCACTCCTGACTATATTTACTATGTCCCCTCGCTCACTAATGTGCTCTCCTTTGAGTAACAACACAAAATCACTATATATAGTCTATTCATGACATCCCATCTCTGCCCTATTGACTCACTGAGGAGAATGAGACATGAATAAGCAGGCCACTGTGAATAGGACTGGGATGTGGAGAAGGGAGGGGGTTGGGACCAGCTGAAGAGGTGACAGGCAGAATCAGTAGAGCTGCGGGGGTTCATTTATTCTAGCTTCTGTCTTGGCTTTTGTGGGGAAAACCCAAACACTAATCCTGACATACTTGGACTGAGAGAAGTTTAAAGGGGTAAAGATGGAGCAGAGAGAGGAGAGCTGACTGTGCTGAGAATCACAACAAACCGGTGATGATGGGGGAGGGGCCGAGGAGGTGATGCAGAAATGAAGCAGGTTTACCTTGCAGATCTCTCCGCAGTTTTTTCGGACGAAGCGATGTGCAGCGATGCCTGGGAAATGGGACACACAACAAAAGGAAAAAGTGAGCCCCGCAAGAACAAAGACTAGAGGTAGTCCACAGTGTACAGCCTGCATGCATTTGCCGATGTGCCACACTCAAAATATTCCTCCGGAGTAACATCCCACAGCTGCTGGTTCCACGTGGCACACTGGAGAGAGCGTAGGTGTGCTGGTGTTTGCTGAGAACTGGAGAAAAGGCTGGAGGCTGAGGCAGCCTGCAGAGGATGGGAAAGGTAATGCTCTGCTGCATTCTATGTGCTCCGCGTGGGGGCAAAAGGCGCTCTGCAAAATCTGGACTGGATCAACTGGAATGAACTGGTTAAGGCTGTGTTATGTGTTCATGTACGATGTGCACATGAAGTTGAATTTCTTTAAAAGCATAGGCTACTTAGAATGAAAAAAATAACTTAAAAGAAACTATGAACATACATCAAAAGATAATAATTATCATTATAATAAAATAATTGATTAATACATTTATATTTTTTTAATTCTAATGAACAGACTGACATCTTGATTTCATCCAGTATTTGGGGCACAACTGAAAACCTCTTTGGGTGTCTAAAATAACAAGTAACAACATTCATACCATATCATACCATTGAGCCTAGCTTGCGCCGATTGTTTAGACTGACTGAATCCTCACCTTTCCTAAACCTTTGTGATTGGTCATTTTGTTAGAAATAATGAGATCAAAAGTATAAGAAGACTAAAGAATGTGGGATTACCTCAATGCGCTGGCGAGCGGAGATATCTGGATTATAATCCAGTCGTTTTTTAGGAGGCTTGAGCCGAAAGCAGCAGAAAGCAGGAGGAGGAGGAGTGGAAGAGGAGGTGAAGATGAGGTGAAAGAGGAGAAGCAGTGGTGGCATCATGAGGAGGAACATGTGGAGAGAGTGAACCCATTAGACAACAAGGCGCTCACATGTGATAAACATGTGTACACTGTCCACAGAAACACACTAACACACAACTACAGCCCTACACTCTAACTTTGTATGTACCGGAGATGTAGAAATATGGAAAAAGTTAACATTCAATAAAGCTATCTTTGGTTTGGTTTTACTGAGAAAATATAAATTGGAATATGAATATGAATGGTCGAGGTCAGACTCTTACACATACAAACCGAGTATAACTTCAATTCTAGTCTTTTCCATAATATTACACTGTATATTAACCTTTGTGGAATTGACTCACACATTAACATATACACACACACACACACACACACACACACACACACTGAAATCCACCCACGGAGCACACACATGCAGAGTGTGAAAGCAAGCTGCGAGCAGACGGTGACGTACAAGTCTCTCAGGTGTGATAAGTGCTGTTTACTAGTACACACTGCAAACACCTGCTGATTTATTACCTTCCACCTCAACAAACACGCACTTCATTATTCAGTACGACAGCCTTATGTCTTCTGTCACTACACTCTTTAGACCCATTGGTCGTGTCAATCATTCAAAATATTGTAGGAAGACAAAATGTTCCTCCACCTGAACATTTTGAATAAGCGCATTCACTCATCTCATGTTCTGATCAAGCGTCTATGTGACACTTAGTAAATCAGTGTGGTTGTGGTGATTTTGTCCCTACCTCTAGTGTGAGGAACTAAGAAGTACATACTGTCTGCATCCAGCAGAGGGCAGTGCGTACAAGAGCTTTTGGTTGTGAAACCGAGAATTAGGTTAAGCATATTGAAACTAGTCATTCCAATCTCATAGCACCTGCAGTATAAACATTTATCCAGTTATATAAAGTAATTAAATAGTATTTCTCCCAAGCAACACAAATCCTTAGAGCTAAATTAATTTAGAAGATGTTGCTTGCATTATGGTCATGCTGTTGTCACTTTTGTGAAGGCGGAAATACAGATGCAATATTGTCATGTAACTTCAGAAAAGTTTTCTTTTCCTTTAATAAGCTATGACTGTGGCTAATATACAGATAGGCAAAAAGGATAATGATGTGTAATACTGTGTAATATTCTACCTAAGAGACACTACAGGCAAAACATTATTTATTTAAAAATAATTAATCATCTGAAACTTAACAATCTTTAAAGAACTCCTGTAGATACAAATATAAATACTAGCCAAAGTCTAAAAAGCAACACAAAGACATCACACAGGCTGTGACAGAGGTGGTAGAATGGGGAGGGGGTTCACCACATGCCCGGACGGCTCGCCCCACCCAGCCTACTGTCCAAGCCTTTTACTACAGAACATAATGGGTGAGGTGGAGAATGAGGGTGGATGTGCTATGGTGTCGTTTTGTGGTTTTGCAGAGGCAGTAGTCTACGGCCCTGACTTACCGGCCGCCCAAACTCCAGTTCGGAAAAGAACTTATACCAAGGCTCGTTCTCTAAATCTATGTCATCACAGGTCTGGGAAAAGCATGACAGTGACAGAGAAGAGACAGAGGAAAGGGAGCGTGGAGAGAGGTCACACAGAGGTCACAGAGAGACATGGAGCTCATGGTTAAGAATGGGCCAAGGTGGCAACTGAGATGGACATAGGATGAACCAAAATGAACAACTCAGATCGGCGTTTCTAAATCTAAAAATAACAGTAATAGTGGAGCTTCTATAATACAAATGAAATATATTCCAGAACGGCTGCACAATTTGGGAAAAAATAATATAATTGTGACAACCATTGCGATGAAGATTCGATTTGCATTTGATGTAGCAGGATTCCGTTCAAACTTTAAAGACGTCCAGAAGCTTTTAACGTTTGAGACTGAAATCTGAACTGACAAACTAATACAAGGGTCATATGCATTTCATCATTATTTATTTATTTATTTAATCATGGTACTTAAATAATTGCAGTGTTTGCAATTTGTTAATTGCAACCGTTCAAACTGCATTTTTGATACAATTGCAATTAATCTTGAAGCCCTATATTCCATGAAAAGATGCAATTTACATGTTTTCCTATTTTTGTATTTAAACTGGATTGTTAAGTATGAAATTTGGAAACATTTGCAACCTACCTATTCTGAATGAAAAAGTAATATATGAAGTACTAAGCGTTATATTGTTATTTTCTATTAGTCTGATTACTTTTGGCCTTTATATAGAGCATCACATCCCTTTTTAAGGTTTCAGCTCCTGCAAATGTCACACTGTATGACAAGTGCTAATCTCACTTTCTATTTCCGGGCTCGCTGTGAGCCACAGAACTGCAGTTAACAATCACGATCATTTCACTTCCAGAATGTTCTTCACAGAAATGAAAGTGAGGGACCCAAACAAAAATACTTAGCTTTAGTTTGCCTCTTGCCTAAAGCACTGAAAATAAGATACTAATCGATAATGAAACTATTATTGAAGCTAGATACTCATTTGTGCAAGTATCAATACTAAAATATAACATAACAAGTCCACAAAACCACATAGACTAGTATGGACCACTATGAAACAAACCTATATAAAAGAAAGCACTCCAATTGAATATTGAAAATTACATTCTACTGTCTAAATAAAGTGTTTTTTTTGTATTATTATAATCATTGTATCGGAATAGTAGACTATTTTCTATTCTTACCACACAACAATTCCTACCTTTTGACGTGTGCCCCAGTTGTATCAAAAGAACAAAACACCAGCCAGAATAGGTTTTTCAGTCTGCATATTCGCTGGCGTGGGTTCACTGTCTATTACACTCTGACTCATGCGTCTGTGCCATGCGAGGCTGACTTCCCATCTCCCGTCTCTAACAATTACCTGGTGGCTATGTTTCTAGCTCTCTTTGCATTCTGATTTTTTTTTCTGTCATTTGTCATTCACCCTCACATTTTAAACCACCAGCAGCCATGAAGTATGCTGCAGCTATGGAAACATTAGCTTCTATCACCTACGCTGCCAAATATGCCAAAGCCAAATAACTGACGGAAAAGGACAAACACATTATCAACTTAAGATCTTAGAGAAGTATGCAAAACCTAGAATTTGAAAAACACTGATGGAATTCTGAAATACTCACCGGTCTCTCTTGCTCTAAAATCGAGGACTTTCCAGGCTCATATTCAAAAATACTCTTGGGCTCAGCGCGATATTTCCTTGTGTCTACTTTCCTGTCTGGAGGGCCCCATTCATTCCTTCTGCAAGAAAACCAAAAAGAAAATAAGTTTTGGTTTATAAGCTGATATTAAAGGGTTTGTATCTGATTTTAGTTAATTCTTGTCAAGATACATGTTCTTTACATCATGTATTCATGTATATGTCATCATCTATATGACAAAAACTGCTGAATAAGAACAACATTCAGAGTGTAAAATATAATCTATTCATTTTAGGATTTTCTTGGGTAATAACTAATGCTAATAGGCACATTATTACTAAGAATCATGGGAAACAAACTGCCTAATTCTCTGTCATGGTGCATTTTCAAGAGTGATTAAAAAGCTTAAAAAGTGAAGGGGCTAAAATTTCAAAGTAAAACATGTTACTGACTCATGTATGACTTTTGTATGTAATATACAGATTAAACTCATTTTAAATACAGATTAAATAATTCACAAGTTTAATCTATGTTTATAAAAAAATAAACCCTTTTTAGTCGACTAATCGACATGTCATGTTTCAAGAATTTCTTTAGTTGATTACCGCCCTAATCATAATACATTTTACATCAAACACTTACATATCGGACCCCTCCTTGCCCCGGTCGCTGTCTCGTGCTCGTAGCTGCAGGATGGAGGGCACAGCAGGAGAGGGCGGGGGAACAGGCGATGGCGTGGGCTCTGGAAGGCGCCCGTTGTCGGAGGGGCTTTTGGCGAGTGGTCTGTACGTGTGAGTCTTAGGTGCAGGATGGGCCATAGTGACGGTTGATGACAGAGTGTAGTCTTCTGTTTGGTGAAAGAAGGGGGGAAATCAAAACAAAGGGGTGGGTGAAAAAGGGAAATTTGAGAAAAATCATAGTTAAATAATTGCGTGCTATGTGTATTTCTCACCATTGTTTATTACTGCATATGCTGCATTATATGTGTCGGAATAGTCATCATCTGGAAAAGAAAGAACCAATTAAGGTTTTCAAAGTTTGTATCAAGACTAAAAAATGTCACATTTACAGGACAGAAATGAACCTTTCCTGAATAGTTTTAGAATGAGCAGTATCAGAACAAGTATAAGACCATATAGACTAGTACACGCCCATGGACCACTATGGAACATACATATAAGACTGTATGGTAAAATAAAAGAAAGTACTATGATTTAATGTTGAAAATGTAATTCTTTGTTTAAACGCAAAGTGTTTTTTATAATCATCATGGTATCGGAATCGGTATTGGGTATCAAGTCTATTCCTTAGTATTCAAAATCAAGTTTGAAATTTTAGTATCGTGACAACACTAGAGCCAGTTGCTGTGTAATAAATATTTAACTCATAAATGTACTGTTCATTTATGCATTATGTATTATAGCCCGATAACCCAGCAGCACGGGACTTTTACCAAACACAAATGCATCACCTATTACTCAAAAGTATTTTAAACGACCCAAGGAAAAGCAAAAGAAAATTAAATTCTGTGACAAGTTTGGTGAAACAGTTCGCCACCCGTCCAAGTGGCTTCCTCAGTTCTGATAGGAGAATGGTGAGTCACTGGTCAGTTTCCAATCAGAACTGAAGAACCTGGATTGTTCATTTTAGTGAAAAAGGGATTTCCTGAACGCATCGTAAACACAGTGATTCAAGATTCCACTTCTCTCCTCAGTGGAAAGAGGCTGCATTGTTCAGAAATACATTTTGGATACTTGCTATTTTTCAGAGAATTGCCCAGCTAGCAGAATTTTCAGTATGTCCGTCCTTCCAATGATGTAATATTTATTTTTAAGGTGCACTGTGTAACTTTTCTGATGGAGGGTCTGTAACTACTTCTCTCCGTGGTGATTTTATTGCTTTGCCTGGGATGTTCCTCAGTATGGCCTTAAACCAATATATTTTGCATTTATTCAATTACAGGAGTTTTTATTTCCCAAAATGTCCACAAAACATGCATTATTACTGTAGGCGGCCCCACTTCTGTACAGATCTGACCTGAAAGTTGGCCTGGTGATGTGTCTGTTTGTCTCTATGGAGATAGTTAAATTAAATGCCATACTGTAGAACACTCCAGGAAAAAAATACCATCTACATTGAGTCAACCAGAAAAGTTACATGGTACAGTATGTCATATAGGTACAATATGTCATTGCTCTGCATTATACAGCTCTACTTTACATTTATTTAATTACAATTGGTTTTATAGCTCAAAAATACCTAGAAAAACAGGCATTCTGACTGAGAGCGGGGTTGCTTCTCCGCAGATCTGACCCTTTCTCTATCTGCTCACTTCACTCCAGATAATGAGTTTTGGCTGGAGGTCCACTGGGGCATTTGGCTGAATACAAACTTGCCGTGCACAAAGAAAACGACACATGAAGCACAAAGAGCCCCCAAAGAAAACAGGCAGGAAGTGATGAGACAGTTGTCTTACCCGCTTTGTGAACTTTATGGATCTGCTTGAACATTGTCTTGTACCATTCTTTTGGCCTGTCCACTGTCTGTAAAGAGAAACATATTTAGTCTTTATTCCATTATTTTTTGGGTAACATCTGTAATAAAAAAATAATACCTGGAACTATTTTAATTTTAATTTTACAGCCTTGATCACGTTTAAATGTAATAAGATGGTAATGTAATAACAAGCCAGTAATGTAATACGCAAGCTCCTTCAGGTGGCTCTTCAGTTTGTGGATTTGCCTCATTTACAGTTAATTTCATCCACATTTTTGTCCTCCCCAGATCTTTTCTTGTTCAGAAATACAAAGGAAATGCTGTAGTCCACTTTTAGACCTAGTTTGGCCCTAGATTACAGACAAAAGCCCTGTTATAGACCTGGTTTAGATCTGGTGGTGGAAAGCCAAATCTTTTTTTTGGTGGTAACTGACTTATTACATTATTGACAAGATGCTATTATTGGCTCACCATACATTACATGATTAACTTGTTTACATTTAAACTTGGCCAAAATGATTATGTTACTGGCTGTTATTACATTATTGGTCATTATTACTTTATTGGTTACGACAGAGCCAGTACCTGATTTCAAACCATTTGTACCATAGTTTGAATGTAGAATGTGCCTCACTGGACAAATGGTGAACCTGACAGCAGCTTCTGTATGTTATTAACAGAAATGCTACTATGTAAAATGAACAGATTATGTTTTACACTCTTATTATGCTTTCTCATTTAGCTGCTTTATCATACAGTGTAAAGTAAGAGCATTTACCTTGACAAGAATACATTTAAATCAGGTATAGACCCTTTAACTTGGACCAATGTTGTTGTTAGGCCTGTCATGATAACAAATTTTGAAGTGTGATATATTTCTGATATAAATATCGATGATAAACGATAATACTGAAACTAATTTATCCATAAAAAAGTGGAATTATTAAAAAAAAAAAATACTCTAAATGTACAATATTGTTAAAAACATGAGCTGCAAATAATAAATAGCAGAATGAAAGACTTTACTAGCAGATACAACTAAAATGAGTCATAAAATGTACTTAGTCAACCCTCTTGAGTTCAAATTTTATTGCTGAACAGAGAAATAACAAAAAGTTCCCCACTATTACAAAGAAAAAGTACCAATTATAAATACTGACCCCCAAAAATGAATGTTCCATCTATCATGTACTGAATTATAAGATGATGTAGTAATTATTGTAGCAGATCTAAATGTTGTTTTAAGTTTTTATATCACTATGTATCCTGTTCTGTGACAAAAATTGAGCTGAACCAGAGCTAGAAATATACTTGACTCTGGAGGTCCTGCCATAGAAAATGTGCTGAAACACTGGTATGTGTGTCACTGTGAACAAAGTATAGATTTAACAGCCACTTCAAAAGGAGCTATCAAATACCCGAGACCTAATCCTTCCCTTATTTGTATGGTACTAAACACAGTGTGAAACAAGAGGAAGTTTGCATATCTTTGCCCTGGACTTCAGAAAGCCCAATAAATTTCCTCGGTTACCAAACAGAGGCCACAAAAATGTTTCTGTATTTGGTCTTATCCTTTTGCACCTTTTTCGCTCCTGGTTTAGAAATCCTCACAATCTCACTATTTTCCATGCTTAGAAGAATGTTCTTATTTTATGGATGGATGTGTTGTGGCTCTATTTGTGCAGAAGCTTTGTCTGTGAAAGAAAAATACTAACATATAATACAATAAGAAAGATAATAAAGAAATATAGTTGTTAACACATTGCATATAAATAATGAATTACACTCCTGACCAAAATTTTAAGACCCGTTGAAAAACTGCAAGAATTCACATTTTGCACTAAGTAGTGCCTTGAGTAAGCAATTTTGAGTAAGCAATTTATTGCAAACAACCATTAAACTGAAATAGGCTTCAAATACCTGTTTGCTGCTTTGTAAGGGCATTTTAGCAGATGCTCTCTTAATCTGGCAGAAACCTTCCTCATTTGTACCTAATTCCGTGTGTGCTCTGAATCAGCTACAAATCTCTTAATAGTACGATGATCACGCTTAAGTTTTCGTGAAATATCTAAGGTTTTCATACCTTGTCCAAGGTATTCAACTATTTCACGCTTTTGGGCACTACAGAGATCCTTTTTCTTTCCCATATTGCTTGAAAATGGTGCTCTGCTTAATAATGTGGAACATCCTTCTTAAGTTGTTTTTCCTTTAGTTAGACGCACCTGGAAAACTCACTGGCACAGGTGTGTGAGACTGAGTTCACTGAGACATAAAACCAGCCAGGAGTTTCACTGGAAAACTAAACATTTACCTTTATGACACTTAAACACAATTTGCATAATAAGTTGGAACGCGGTGTATATACAGTCTATGGTAGAAGCCCAATATCTTTCTGAAATGACACCATGTGAACTTACAGTGCGAATTGCAATAGGAATGCCAGTATCATCCACAGGTCCGATGCCTTCATAATGTGGGGCTTTAATGACTGATACTTTCTTCTCTTCTTCTGAGAAACGGGCAATGGGCACTGTGACGGTCGTGTGGCCACTCACTATGGATTCTCTTGAAGCAGATTCACTCCCTTCTAAAAAAAAAAACAAAAAACATTCAATAGGACACAATTAATTATACTTACATACATTACATGAGCCAAATGGCTTGAATTCAGAATATTTAATACTGTTGTTATATTATTATTAATTTAATTAGTTGATATGTCATAGTTATTTAGTATAGGAATTTGGAATTTAAATCGTATTGGCATCTTATTGGTAAATCTTATCTGTTAATGGAATGTCTGCCAAGTTACAGGTCAGATCTATGGAGAGGCAATCTTTCTTAAGATATAAAACATGCAAAATAGGTACGTTTAATGCCATATTTTGAAATATTCCAGGAAAAGCAATAACCTTCAGTAGGTCTCCAATAGTTACATAGTGCACCTCCAATAAGTTCCACAAAAAGTTAAAAGATATTTCTCAATGTACAGACAATTTATCCTGAAATGAGAAAAATCAAGCAAGATTCATTTATTCTGAAATGAAGGTCCTATATCACGTAAAATTGACTGTTGAGCTTTTTAAGCCATGGTAAAATGTTGTTACCTCATCAACATACCTGGAGCTGTACTTTGTTTCATTCACACATGTTGTAACCCTTTATTATTAGTCTATATCTGTTTGAGAGAACCCTAAATATGCAGGGCATGTATGTTAACAACAAAACACAACTCCAGGTATGTTTGTTTCCTCAGCTTTTGCAGTACATTTTTTGGCTACACTTATCTAATCAGCTTCTGATTCTACATCAAGGTACCAAACTCTCAACATGGTGTGACTAACCTGTACTCCTGCTCTGCCTGTGAACGCCTTTGTGAAGGGATTTAGGAGGAGTGGGGTACGACGGCGGAGAGAGGGGCCGCTGTGGAGGACCAGAGCTTCCATTCATGGCATGAGACAGGACCTGGCCCTACAAGTGACCCACAGGAATCAAGAATCAATCAACTCATCCGACACACAACGATAACATGAACTTACACATCTACCACACGACGTAAACTATTATTTAGATTATTTTTAAAGGTTAGTCCAATAAGAGTGCTCATCAAATGGATACAATTTGGATTTGAAGAACCAGAACTGACAAGACGGTAGGAGATGCAGAAATGAGTGTACCTGGTATAAGTTAGTGGGAGTAGGATAAAAGACACTGGTGCAAACACAGACGGTAAAAACGAAATTGGGCAAATATTTATTTTTCTTCCTCTAACAGGCTCTGTGTAAAATGGCAGCTGGCTATTTCAAATCAGAGAGACAGTAAACAACTGCATTTCTGCTGTAATGTAATATTTATGAAGTTTTTGCAGAGTCTCGCAAAAAAAAAAAAAAAAAATAAATAATGACAGATCAGGGAACGGACAGGGAGCTGCATGTCATCACTGACAACATGGTAAACACTTAAAGGTTGTATGAAGGCCAGCTAAACATTAGCCAATAGACAACGAGGATATCTCGTTATCTATTGGATGTTAGGTTGTTAATCAAACTCCTGAGCGTAACTGACTTGCCAGCGCGGATTGGGATTACGTGGTTACGCATTCCACAGACACAAGATGCTGTTTAGTCAACCAACTCAGCGGTTCTTAGCTGCTTTTTCCAACTGTAGCTTTCTCGCAGTAGCACAAAATTTGTTGCGATGGCAAACAAGAATCCACTACCAGTTAGCTGCAAAAGAAAGTCCGTTTTTGAGGTCGCTGAAAGAAGAAGAGAAGGGAAAAGGAGTGAAGCTAAACTGATTCTCTGAGATTCCTTCCAGCGATGGCGTGTACTGAAGCAAAGGGTCTAAAGACTGACGCGTTGGTCGCTAAATTACTTTTGGACAGGAAACGTCTGCTTATCATTTGAAAACGTACAGTATAGTTACAGCAGCAACAGCGATTCTGAACGTGTACCGGCTGTAAACAAACATCTTCTAGCGTAAGGAGGAGGTGTTTCTACTTGTTGTGCGTTTCTAGAGCTGTGGGGGAGGGGTGGTGGTTTCACGCATGCGCAACATTTGAAAAAGTCGCTGGATTTCTCATTCCCTGGAAAATCCTCTATACAACCTTTAACAAATAAGGGGAAAACTTCACCTGTGGACACATCTGTGTTTACAAAGGTACGTCTTTGAGTGTCGGTGTTAATAAATATTTAAATAACTCCACATTAGATTTAATGTTTCATTTGTCGTCCATTGAAGTTTTACTCACATTTGTTAAATGTTTAACACATAGTCAGTGACATCCACCTCTGTTCACTGCCTTTTAGTGCGACTCAGCAAAAACCTCGCAGACATTACATTACAGCCGGGAATGGCTATGCTGACTGTCCCTCTGACCATAAGCTGCCGTTATGCACAGAGCCAATTGATTGTAAAGTTTAAAAAAAAAAAGAAAAAAGAAATTTAATGTTGTGTATGTTACCAATGTTCAGATCAACGTTCAGCTAAAAATTCTGATGAGAAATAATAATTTGCCCACTACTTTTTCTGTTATGCTCTTTTCTGTTAAGCCATTACCCAAACAAAAATAAATTAAAAAGAGCATAAAATTACAAAGTAGTATCTATCCACCACAACATAAACTCCACACTTGAGGAAATATAGCTAATATTAGATTTATATGTTTTTATTTGAACTGGCATAAACAGAAAACTATTAATAAAATTTAAACATGGAAAAGCACATTACAGGCTTCTAAGAAAACATAATAAGTAGAACAACACTAACACAAAACGGGAGCACTAATGGCGGATATTATTTCTGGTATCACACAGGAAAGTTGTTTGGTTAGTACAAATGTCTTGGATTCTGGGTTAAAAAACAGTCAGTCCTAGTGCAGAGGGTGGGACGTTGGTTGTGTGTTACAGCGATAATTACATTAGTGACAACGGTGGCAGCAGCGGAGGAGGACACAGGGGCAGTTAGAGCATCGTCAGCCCCGGTGGTAGAGGTGTAGGCGGAGGTGAGGCTCAGAGTGGGCGATGGGGTGGGAGAGGCACCCGGGGAGTCCAGACTACAGATCTGCAGCTCGTCCAAAAGACCCGCCGTGGAGGTAGAGTAGTGACTGAGCGCTGACACGGTCACAGGGGAGGTGGAGGGTGACGCGAAGCCACTGATGCTGGAACTACCCGCGGTGCTAAGGCTCACAGTGCCTACAGTACTGCTGGCCCCACTGGGGACATATGGGGTGGGAGACAGGGCCTTGGGCAAGATGCCAGACAGGAAGTCCAGGGACTCAGAGCTGTGGAAGCGGTAGGGGGAGTGGCGTGCACTGGAGTCTGGAGAGGGAGGGCCCTGGTGGTGGAGTGGGTAAGAACAGGAAGGAAAGGAGGAGAGTGATATCACCCATTAGTCACACGGTACAAAGATCGGGCGTCAACAAATGGTGAAATGCAGTTAAGCCAAGGTCTGCAGAAATATCTTCAGAGATGGCACTATTCTGTGAACTGAAAAGGAGTGGTTAGTTCATCCACAGCAAAAGCAAAATTAACGCTTGTCAAAACAGGATTCATCACAAAAATCCACACAGTTAGTCTGGTTTGTTTGAACTGCACACAGCATTATGTCAGCACATTAACATAGCGGCATCACAAAACTATTATTCCCTTTCCACGTGTGATACCAATGTTCAAACGATATGCTAATATTTTACAGTTGACTCATGAGTGTAATAAAACTGTGAACTTATTGCACTGCTCATTTTCTCATTCTAGTTGAAGACGATTGCAACACTTCAAAATTTGTCCCGGTCCACTCCTTAAATACAATGTGCATCCCCTTACCACACTCATGTTATAAAAGAAAAGAGGCTTCATGGTAAATGTCTGAACATGTTTCATATTTGGCATCCATTGTGATAGCAGTTACTTTGTACCAAGATATGTGCAGCCGAAGGTCTTGGAGGCACAGCTGGTGGGGGCTTCTCCAGGTGCGCAGGTCCATTGGAAGGTTCTATCTTCGGAGATGGATCTGGGACCTTCAGCTCTTCAGTAGGCAGAGTTGGTTGTTGTTCTTGCTGTTGAACACTTTCTGTTCCAAGGTTGACAGAGGCTGCCACATGTGAAGGTTTTGAAGGGGTAGGATAGCTCTGTGCACTTTTTTGAGCAGTGGTTGTAGCTTTGGAGTCAGTACTGATGTAAGAATTGAGATGAGCAGGTGGGTCGGGGATGGGGAGAGGGGTTAAATGGAGCGAAGACACTTTACGTTCCTGGCTGTTAGACACATTAGATGCCATGTTTACGTCTTCCGCGGCTGTAGACTGTGATGTTATTGGGGCGGGTGCTGCTGGCATGGATTGCTCGGTGATCTCGGAGTAGGCATAGGAGGAGGTGCTTTTTATAGTGTAGGACTCTTTGACAACGGCATTCTCGCTCTGGGTAAACTGCAGCATTCCAGGGCTCAAGTCATTGGCAAGGGCTGCTAGGGAGCTGTAAGATGGTGGATTAGTGCCAGGGAGTGAGAAATGAAAACTCTCTCGTCTGGGGGGCGGGGATGGCATGCGATCCATGTCCTTAGAGGTTAATAAAGTGTAGCATTAAAAGAGGATTGAAAAATGAGAAAAAAATAATATATTTTATTTAGGTAGTAAAAATACAGTACAAATGGGCAGGTAATAGCAACACACACAGTGAGTCAATCAAGAATTTGAAAAAAAGTATGGTAAAAGCTAATCATACCAATCCTATCATATCATGTTATATATCAAGACTTAATTTTTTAGGCCAACATGAAACAAAAACTGACATATAGCTGTGTGTCTCTCATTGCTATTATTTACTATATACCATATACTATTAGGCCTGTCATGATTACAAATTTTGTAGCACAATATAGCAGATTGAAGCAATAACAAGCCATAGTTATTCAGTCCTCTACAGCTCAAATATGAAGAAAATGTACACCCAAGTATATGAGCCCAAATTTTCCATCTATCATATATTTAACAATAAGTTGGTATCGCAAGTATCGTGACAGGCCTATATGCTGTATTAGTCAGTTCAGTACGCATTAGTCAAGTGAATAGCAGATCCACCAAAAACATGGCCAGGGAAAGAAATGAATTGAATATTCTAAATGTAATGTAAAACAGACACATCTGGTCATGTGCTGGGAAGAGGTGGTTTACCTGCGAGGGTGACTTTTTGTCCTGCAGATTGGGCCTGACACTGCGGAAACCTTTGGCAGCGAGTGAGGAGCTGCTGGCGTCTCCATTTTTAAGGCCATCTGTGACACTGCTGGAGCGCCATGAATCTGAGGGTTGAGGATTAACATCACCAGGTTTGCCCTTAGTCACACTCAATTTAGCTGGACAAATAATGTTGGTTTAGTGACTAGCTTACCCAAGTCTGAAGAGTGAGAATCATTCCCTGAGAAGCACAAGATACAGACAGCAAATGTGCAAAAGTGAGAAGAAATATTTTGAGATGACTCTGAAGTGAAATTGCTCCTCATTCAAAGACCTCTGTTCCATCTATTATGTGATGTGATTATGATCATTCACACCCTCAACACCTTTATTTTTTTTTTTTTACATCTGATTCTAACATCTCGCAGAAACACCTTCAGTCGGATGCGGTGAGATTCCAACCACTTCCCACATCTTCCTAGTCATACCTACATCTGACAAAGTAGCAGATTCTACATCCAGTGTGCCATGTGCACAGTGGCTGTCCTCTCAGAGAAAACTAGGTCCTGTGTTCAATTCCTGGAATGGAAGGGGCATTTCTGTGTGGAGTTGGCATGTTCTCCCTGTGTCTGTGTAGGTTTCTTCCAGGTTTCCCCAAAAGCATGTGGGCCAGGATGGCCCTTTGTGATGGCAAAACGTTCCATCTGAATTACGCTATTTTCTTTTCCAGTTTTGCTTTACCTGGACAGTTCATAAAGTAGTCCTTTTTGAAATTGGTCATTATTGCTTTAAAGCTATCTAAAATATTAAATGATGAGACAAATTTGTATAAATAGCCAAATGTCACAATCTTTCTACAATGTGCACCATGTGCTGGTCCTAAATTCAAAGCTGATAGAGCTTGAATGTCCAAAGAGACAGATGTAAGGTGCTGACAAGGTGTAGGAACAGACACTGCTCCATCAGCAGACTTCACACAGGGCAGTGGGGGAGGCCATACTGTTTAAAGTAGCCCTTTGAAAGAATTATAGTATAACATTCTCTGACCAAAGTAGAATACGATATAAAAGATGAACAAGTCAAAGATCAAAATCAAGAAATAAACAGTAGCAATATCACAGAGCAGCACAAACATAAAAAGGTACAGAAGCAGCAAAAGCAACTGAAACTTTCAGTGTCTTAGTTGTAGAGTTGTAACTTAAAGTGGAACAAAACACTAAATCACCTTTTTCACTACTAAATTGTGTATATGGTGTTTTAATAACATTAGCTACTGTTCCTAATCATTTGGCAACTTTAGTGCAAGCTAGGTAAATCTGATCAAAAATGCCTAAATGGCCTTCAGTGGCCTCTGAAATTTCCAGTAGTTGGTGACACCACAAATGACTGATTACAGCCAGGTGTTTCTGATTATAAACACCAATCTGAAGAAGTGGAGTCTGAAGTGTGGTCACACTGTTCCTTGTACCTCTAGACCCTGCCCCTGTTCCCCCCTCACACTTTTTAGTCCACTGGCACTGCCAAGCTTAGCAGCTCTATGTGAAATGTGGTTATGGGCAGAGTTTAGTTGTTGTAGGTTTTAGGTGCATTGTGCTTCTTGATTGACATTATTGTTGTGTACAGTGTTTGTGAGAGTTAGTACCTGTGGCTAGATTGGGGTAGCTCTGGACCCTCTTCATGGGAGAGAGTATAAGAGACAAAGCCACACTTTTGTGAGCATATCCACCGCTATCTGAGAAATCACAGCCGAGCAGGTGACAGCAGAGGCAGCAGCAGCAGAAAACATGCACATGCAAATAAACAAACACACCGATAATGCAGCCAATCATAAGGCACACAACCCATGCATCACAATGGTTATTCTGGATGAGTGTGCTGTTTTGGGCATTTAAAGGGTCTATATTACACAAAATGGATTCTTGTGAACTTTATAATTTATAATGTTGTTACCTCATCAAAAACATACCCAGAGTTGTGTTTTGTTTCATTCACACATGTTTGAGTAATCCTTTGTTATTAGTCTGTCTACATGTCCAAAGCTCAAAATGCTCTGTTCCACCTTGTGATGTCATGCAGGTGTTGTTTTCAGGTTAGCAATCAATTATCCAAATTATTTTATGGATAATCAAGTTAACTATGTTTTAGAGAATGAGTAGTCTAAGCTGTCACAGGCACTATTAATTTGTACAAAGTCTTTTCATGTAAATTGCCATATATTCTTCTTGCAAGTACAATATCTTGAATCGTGTAACCACTTTTCTGAGAAAACATACCCAAGCTATAAGAAAATGTATTGCATAGTCCTAGCATTGTGTACTGTAAATGTAGTCAAACAGGATCTCCATGCTGCATTTGCATTGTTGTAGTACAGGCCTGAGAGATCCTCATTGATTGTGCAGATGAAATACACACTGGAGAATGGCTGGTTGCCAGCTGCAGGATGAGCTTTGGAAATGTATGGAAGGAAACACGCATCACTGAGGCTCAAAGCAACAGGGGAATATTATCCGTATTATTATCCTTATTGATGCTTTTAGTCACAATAACTCAGGCCACATGGATCATTGCCAAAGTGAACAGGGTCAGGCTTAAAGTTTCACTGTGGTTTGTGACTTAGTTAGATCAGGACACATCACAGCTTCAAAATAGACAAGGCTTTCATGTGTTCACCTACTGGTTGCTTTTAAGTAAGAAGTGTAAAGCCTTGTTGCATTATCCTTCATGATGCACAGTATTGTTGTATAACAAATACATGTAATCATATAATCACATAATGTGCAGTAGTGTAACATAATGTGAATCATTAGTACCATTCACTCAGGTCACTTTACCTGCTCTTTATGGGTTATTTAATCTGTCCATACGCTGCACTGTAGATAACCATAGTCAGAGCCTTTTATAGTACACAGGTTTTATAGCCTTATAGCTTTACTTTGGCATAGTGTTGTGTTAGATTTGATGTCTATTTTTAAATCTTTTAATACTTATTCATCTTGATACATGTTCTTATTTTCTTGCTGTTCCTGAACTTTGTGTTGTAACACTAAATTCCTCAAATGTGGGACATATAATGGTTTATTTTATCTTATACTCATTAGTTAACAGATGATGTTTCGTCAGACTTTGAATATCCAGAATAGCCACACCTTCCAATCAAATAAATCATCAGACAAGTCATGGGGCTACATACCTGTATTCATATTGAAGAGCACTTCTGACTGGCTGGAAGGAGGACAATTTTCTGTAAAAAGAGATAAAAATATGTTATGTTCGCCAAAGAAAGGTGTGTGTGTGTGCGTGTGCGTGTGCGTGTGTGTGTGTGTGTGTGTGTGTGTGAAAGGTTAATTATCATCCAGGTAGCATCAATAGCTTTCTTTTGCTATACCAATTAAATTATTACTTAAAATTATCTCTCTTCTTCTTTGCTTAAGCATCTGGACAAGTAGATAAAGGAATAGTTCTGACAGAGATTGTACTATCCACAACAATGTTAAAAACTCTATTTCTATTCAAAGACCACTTCTAGGAACAGTTCGAGTAAAGCATTCAGTGATTGATATAAATGGGAATGACTTCAAAGCCAAAGATCCATTACAGACCCACATCTTTGTATGGGTGAATGTGCGGTGTGTCATCAGGAGACTAAGTCTATGTGACAGATAGGACACGAGAGCATCTACAATGGCAGCAGGCAGGATCAGCAGAGTTCTAAATATCAACCACTTACACAGTTAACACTGCTCTCCTCACCTTCCTGTTATTTTAGAGACTGCATCAACTGTCAGGGACCAAACAAGTGGAATTCCCCATGTTCAACAAATCCTAAATCGTACCATTTCTTGTTTTGTCAGTTAAATTGTCAAGCTCTAAAGTTATACATAACATGTTACAGTCACAAACTGCTTAAAGATGCTCTATTAAACAAAATTAAGATTTTGGCCATGATAAGATGTTGTTAACTCCTCAAAAACATAACCTAGAGTTGTGCTTTGTTTCATTCACACAGATGAATAATCCTTTATTATTAGTCTATCTACATTTCCAAAGCTCAAAATGCTCTGTTCCAACTTGTAATGTCATGTAGTGGTAGTTTTCAAGTTAAAAGCTAACTTCTACCTTTTGTTCAGTAGAGAGAGGCAATTCCAAGGCTACAATTATCCAATTTATTCTAGCAAACGTGTATGGGGATCATAAAATTGCTTAATATAGGCCCATTAAAAGCCTGCAACTGCTCTACAAACACTGATTTCTATTGAAAAATTCATCTCTTCCATTGTCAATAAGGTTTGGGGCATTTGACAACTTGTCTTGATGATAATATCGAGATAGTGAAACCAACACACCCTGTAATCTTCAAATCCGTAATTGCAGTGATCAAACTGCGCAGAATACCAAAGAGTTAAAGTTTGACCTGCCGTAATCTTGACTCGTTATTGTTAGTGAGGAGAAAGTGTTGTTAGCTGAGACCTAGATCCCTGCAGACCTAATCCTCGGCTGCATACGTCCTGTCCCCGTAAATCTATCTGGAAAACACATAGGGAGCAGTGGGGTAAATCATGGAGCTGGCGTCGCGGGCTGTCGGCGTCCAAATGATGGTCAGATTATAAACAGGATCGGGTTTCGAGGGGACAGATCGGAGGCGACTCTGCAGCTGTGGCCCTGGTGTAATGTTATGGCTGGACACAGTGAGGGAAAGCCACCCGGGCGCGACTCTTCCACGCACTGCCAACACTCTTCACTTGTATTCTCAAGGCTCTGAAGGCACTAAAAGCTTACTTGAGTAATTTCTTGGGACACTACTTTGTACTTCTACTTGAGTAATATTATTTTGAAACAACATTACTCTGACTTGAGTACAATTTGGGCTGATAAATTGAAACATGCCTATTCTAACTGCCTCTGTGGGAGATGTCATTTTAAATCTTCAGTCAATCATTCAGAGGGTAATCAGAGGGAAACCGGCCCTAGTGCACTGCTTTAGTCCCACGCCTTCTCGCAGGACCGCACAGCTCCTGTGGAATGACTGGGGTGACCACCAGCTGGCGCCTCGCTGTTTTGCTTGTAATAAAAGTTTATTGACGCTAGCTTGATCTGTGTTTCACTTTTGGCTCTGTTTCACTCTTGGCTTTTAAGTTTAAAGGGCTCATATGCTATTTTCTGATCTATGTTATAATGTTTCCTCATCAAAAACATATCTGAGTTGTTTGTTTTGTTTTATTCAAACATGTTTAACACACAAACCCTGCACATTTAGGCTTAGAGTTCTTCTCTCATACAGAAAACACCGTTCCACCTTGTGATGTCATGTGGTAATACAGGTGCACTGTGTTGTTAAACTCCATACTAAAATCATTTGGACAATCTGAGCCATGGAATTGCCAATATCTCCTGAACAAAAGGTAAAAGGTACTGTAGCTGTTAACTTGAAAACTACCACTACACCACAACAACAGAGCAAGAGAACAGAGCATTTTGAGCTTTGGAGATGTAGACAGACTAATAATAAAAGGTTACGCAAACATGTGTGAACATGGCTTAAAGCTCACAAGAGTCAATCCTGTGCAATATAGAACCTTTGATAGTAATAAATAAAGAGAAGATGGCTTTTTCATTTGCACTAATAATGGGATTTATTTTCAAGGATGAGCTGTCTCTGTTTCCTATGTAAGTTATCCTAAAATGTTCAGAAGAGCATCTAAAAAACAAGTGGGCTATTAGCAAAGTATTCACTGATGCTCGGACCTCATGGAGCACAGAATGAATGAACTTGATCACACATCAAATGATCTGATGTAAAACAAGTGCATCTGAGAATACAGCAGTGGTGACTGTGACTGAAGTGTAGTAACAGTGCAGCGTGCTTTATAATCTATGAGATCTATGCACAGTCACAATTATAGATAATGAGAATGAGATAACATAAAGGAAACACATCATTACAGTTGTGTTCAGCTGTTGTGTGTGCTCGTTCTGACTTGGCGTGTGTGGACATGAGGTTGTATTGATAAGATGATGTTTTGTGATGGGGAAGTGTGTGGAGAGCGACGCATTTCAATCTTACTGTCGTACTTATGTTTTTATGCATTTAAATGCTAAGACTGTCTGCACAGTTTAACTGTCTGTCACAGTGGACAAAAGTGATTGTAGATATGTTCCACACACATTGAAAGCTGGTTGGTTCTTGAGTCGGCAGCTCACCTTGCCTCATATGCACCTCTGCAGGTGTGTGCAGGGGCTGAGGATGTGTATGGGCACTTTGGCATCTTTACTGATAGTTGTATTTGTAAATATGAGTGGCTGAACGCCTAGGTCCGGAGGGCACGGTTCGCCACTGTAATTTCCATCTACACCAATAGTGTGGAGGGTTTATGCCACAACTACAACTGACTTTTTCTGTGACTGGAGATTTTCACAGTTGTGACTTCTATAAATTTAAGTGGTACTCTAAAATGCCAAAATGTATGCACTTTGTCTAGTTCTGTTGACCATTATGTTTGGGATTTTAGTTACTCTTTCTTTTCCACCCCAGGTGTGGTTTATACACCAAGTATAATTTTGACATGGGTATGGCATGATGGCGAGTCGTGTGTATAATTAGTGAGTTTAATAGCTTGAGAAGCACTAGTCAAAGCTATGAGGCCCTCAAAGCTGTGATGTCCAACCCCACAGGCACATCCAGTCTCATTAGTGTGCTGAGTGATCCACAGGGACACATTCACATTATATTAGTGGACTAATGCCCTCTGAGCTTAGGAAGCAAGGGAACATAAGACACTGCAGTCACTAAGCATTAAGATAACAACTTAGATAGTAGTGTTCTCATGATATTAATATTTCAAACTGGACTTTGACAATAAGCAGTACACTCAATACTCATCTGTGAATATGTCTTTTTAGCACTGATACCTGCTAAAATGAATAGTTTTGACACTAGTTTTATTATCGATTAGTATGTTTGTTTGTTTATTTTTTTTTTTATACTTTTGATAATGCTATTAGATATCACATCATAAGGCACTGGAGAATTAGAAGAGAGAAATATACTGATTGAGAAATTGCAAAACTGTACTAAAGATGCATCTAGCTCAGTCCTTGTTATCTGACATCATCAGAGGTTTTAACACAGTACGCATAGACATGAATGGACAATACTATCACAAAGTGTTTTTATGTCTCTGGGACCCTTCTGATGGTAAATAAACTTCAGACAGTGGCGTCAGGGGTGTCATGTTTACATACAAAGTCTATGGTGTAGACACATCTAGGCTGGTCCAATGTTTTGGCTGCATGATTTAAGTATTCATTCGGCGCGTTTGAACACCAGAGTTAAAAAATTGAACTGTCAGCAAAATGGGTCACGTGTCAACGATTTTCAAGCGTCTGCTCTCAAATGAAGAGGCGTCCAGCAAGAGGCCATCCATCCATTTTCTTCTGCTTATCTGGGGCCGGGTCGCAGGGGCAACAGTCCAAGCAGGGACTGCCAGACCTCCTGTACCCCGGACACCTCCCCATCTCCTGCCGAGAGACACAGTCCCTCCAGCGTGTCCTGGGTCTTCCCCAGGGCCTCCTCCGGAGCTAGTCTCCATGTCCGGAGATCCGGTCATCAAGGCCCCTGCCTTCGAATGCCGCCCAAATCTCCCTGCACCGGCCCCTCACGGATCCTCCTGCGGGTGGTGGGTCCACGAGAGGACAGCCCCACGTCGCTCCTTTGGGCTGTGCTCAGCTGGGCCCCACGGGGGGAAGGCCCGGCCACCAGACGCTCGCTGTTGAGCACCCACCCCAGGCCTGGCTCTAGGGTGGGGCCCCGGTAACGCCAATCTGGGCGACGTAACTGGCCTTGCGGTTTCTCGTCATGGGGACAGCTAGAGGCATTTAGCGCAATTTTGACACCACGGTCTGAAGGCAGCATTAGACATTCAGAGTCTCCTGCCACTCTTGCGCTACTTGAATTCATATAAAACACATGCACTACCAGTCAAAAGTTTAGAATTTTTTAGTTTAGACATGTTTTATTTATGTTTTTTCTTTATTTTCATGACATTGTAGATTCTCACAGAAGACGTGTATGGACACACACTTGTTTTGGATTTTTTTAAAAAGCCACCCTTCATTCCTTGACCCTGACATGGCAGAAAATCAGACAATTTCAGATGTTATAATAAAAATTATTGAGAGAAGGCCAAGGGTTTGCCGCGCTGTCGATAAAGCAAAGGGATGCTAAATTTGAAATTTTTTTGCAAAATATTTGAGTTTAATTATTTCACTTTTTTTTCTTTGCTACATAATTCCACATATCTTGCACCATTTACTTTATGTCTTCAGTACCTAAAATGTAATGTCCAAACTATGGATTGCTAGTGCACAAATATGCACAAGATTACTAGCATCTAGTACACAGAAGTTTATTTGGAGAGGATACATTCAACATCAGTGAGCAAGTTTACAATATATTGCAATGCAAGATACTAATTTAAGCAAATATTAAGACTGAAAAAAAATCATCTAACTGAATAAAATGTTCTGACTTTTCAGGACATTTTCATTTTCATCTTGAGCTATCAGAACTAGTATAAGACATACGTGGTATAATAAACAAATTCTAATTACAAATAATTATTGTGTTAAAAATTAAAGTATTCTCTAAAAACAAGCTTTTTAATTATTATTTGAGTATCAAAACTGATATTCAGCATCGAGTCTATTCTGTATCGAAATTGAGTTTGAAATTTTATTATCATGGTAACACTATATTACCCATAAAAGCTTTCAAAGTGGGCATCTTCAGATATATTAATGCGTGTGTGCGTGTAGAGCATGAGCAGTCAGTGGAGATAAGCTGACTATGGCCCCAGAGGTCTTGACCTTCCACTGCTCGCTCAGAATAAGACGTGGCTACAGGATGTCAACAGATTAAGCTCCTTAGTCTAATCTATTTCTGACTCTCACAAAAGTCATACTACAATACTTTGCTCAACTGCTCTGTAGAAATATCCCTTCAAAGACATTTGAAGGGATGGAAAACAGGAAATACAAAAACTCCCTCCACGGTAGGGTCGTTAAACGAAAATTGGATACTAATTGACACTAAAGCTAGTATCAAAACTAGATAATCATTTGAGCAAGTGCCAATACTAAAAACTCTCAGGACAGAAACAGACCTTTTTCTTTTGTCTAAATAAAGACATATCGAGTTTGAAATTTTAAAACCCTTTTCCATAGTCAACAAAAATGTAAACTGTGACCTTGTTGCAGACAAGGAGAGTTGGCCAGTCCAAAAATGGTCATATATTTGTCTGCTACAAGATGTTTTTGTGATGCATTTATGTGGTTAAATGATGAGTGTCAAGATATGTAGAGAGAAGAAGTACCTTGGGAATCCACATATTGCGAATTAACTATCATGAAGCAGTGAGTATAGGGAGTATTTCACTTGCACTTTAAGATACACTCAACAATATGTCTGTTTTTTATAGCCAAGGTCAAACAAACAAGCAGCAGAGTCATGTCAACAAGAAGGCAAAGGAGATTAATTAGGGACTTTTTCAGTTCTGATACAGATTTTGATACTATATCAACTGATAAAGTGCAGAGACTGAAAACAGCATTTATTTTCTTTAAACAATATAAAATAAAAATAACACAAAAAAAATCAAAATATATTATGTTGCTAGTACTTATACCACAAGTAACTACAGAACCACTTTGTATAAATTAAAGTTCAAACATTATAAGGCTCTCTGTGCCAACTACGACCAGTAAATAGTCACTATTTACTTTAAATGCCCAGGATATAGACTGAACAGATATTTGGAAGCCGATATCTAGATATCCAGTGTAGTCGTCACTGTCAATACTAGAGTTCATGTTAGACATAAAACCAAACAGTCATACAAATGAAAAACATTTCGTGCAGTGGCATCCAAACAAACAAAAAATCTATCAGACTATGACAACGTTTCAGCTTATTGTGTATAGCTCGATTCATAAGGACGCTTGTATACCAGCACCACGCCACAATAATGACAGTGCATTATTGTCACACCTGCAACAAAAGTCTCTGTTCTCAGGCCTTTTGTTCAGCCTCGCCACTCATTAGTAGACCCCCTTCTAGCATCATGAATGGAGAGCTGGGGTCAATACATGGACACAGCATGGGCGCTCTTCGGCTAAAATGAACAATAACAGAGCCCCGTGTGTTCTGCAGATTGCATCACTGTCCCACTAACAAGCAAAGCCATCAGCCTGAAAGCACTAATACAATTATGCAACACAGGGCCATGGCACTGTGAGCGGCACCACAGATGAAATATGATGTGACAGTAGCTTTGTAAACTATGGGGCTATTACTGTAGGAAATTATTTGTTTTTGCAGAAAAACAGACCAACTTCATATAAACAACACAACCATTATGAAGTTAATAGAGGCCAAAATAGACAAATGAAAAATAGTGGCTAATTTTGGAAAAATAAATAAATAAAATACCACAAGTAATACATGGCCCTCCATTTTTAAACTTATTTAAAAAATAACCACACTATACTATGTTTTGTTGGTAAGCACAGCAAAACAACACTTGTGTCAAGTGTTCAGGTTTGTTTCACTAAAGATGTGTATTAGTTAAATAATTTAGACAATTAACTGAACATTTATCAGTTCATTTCAGATTACTATATGACTATATTAACTTCAGTTAATGAATGATTTGAGGTAATGGTCACGATAACACAGAAATGCTATCAGCTGTGCTAACCTTACATTCCCCAGACATAGTCTGGATTCTCCAGGTGGTACTTTGCTAAGTGTTAAGATAACCACGGCTTGATTAGCAGAACAGCTATTTTTACAACCATTAGACAGAAGCCATTTTTCTGTGCGTTGGAGGACAGAGTGCAGAGATGGAGGATAACCTTCTCCTAATTTCATATGATTGCTGAAAATGAGTATTTATCAAAGCAGGTAGCAGTTGATATCTGTAAGCAAGTTTATAAAGTCCAAAACAAATCTTTCTCAAAATCAGAATATGCGTCCTCACTGCACTGTGGGACCTCACTCACTGGAGCTGATTAAAGAATGAGTCAAATGCAGGACACATTTTTCTGAAACAGACACAATTGCTGAAATATAGCAACATACACAAGTGTGGTTCCTCCAATCATAGCGTAAAGACATTTGCACTAACTTTAACTTTTGAAAAGGTGATAAGTAAATAAGTAAAATACATTGTTTGTTTTTTTCTATGGGCCACAAGTCCAACTATCTATTTAAAAGTAGAGCAGTGTAGGTCCAGGTAAAAGTGCGTTCCAATGTGAAGGTTCCCAGCCTTGCTCTCTCTGTGTACCCAAGGGGTCAAGGTGACATTCCACAGCACCTTTGAGAGCAGCCTAATGTAGGAATTGGTGCATGTCTTTTGTTGAGAGGGGAAGAGGAGACCATGAACGAGGTGTAACAGGAGATACAAGTGCACAAAAGGAGCAACTGGGGAAGCATTATGGACAACGCTGTTTGTCAACGTTTTCTTCACAACAAAGCTTCACTTCATCTGAGCATGAACATTTACTACAGTGTAATGAGCGTTTCTCCTGTGCTATTCCTAGTAGTCTGTGGTTTAACCAGCGTTTTATGTAACACCATTTCCCGTGTCTGCTGTCACACAGGACAGAAAAAATCTACCACTGACCTATAATTGTGGTCTATAAAATAGTTTCAATTTTTGGAGTGTACTAACTATGTCATTTTTGCTTCCCTTCTTTCTAAAATGGTAAATTAAATTGCTTTCAAAAAGAAGATTGGTTTATTTTTTAGGGAAACAAAATTATAACATTTCAAGGACCAGACAAACTTGTGTAAAAATGTAAAAATCCTTACCGTCATAAAATCCAAAAAAAAAGGGTATATTTCTACAGAAGTCAGGTGCAGATGAACTGTGTCCAAAGGTGCTATTCCACTCCCTCTTCTTCTTGTGGCTTGGGGCTGTTTTGTTGTGTGTCAGATGTGCCTCGCCTCCTTTTGGGCTTTAGTCTTCAGAGCAGAGCCCTGTCCAGCGCCTGGGCAGCATACAGACAACAGAATGGGGAGAAAGTTAGAGTGTCGGACAGAGGGAGTGACAGGGAAAGACAGTTCCCTGTTTGGGTGAAGCCGTGATCAGATACAGCTATTTTCAGACGCAGGCATGCTTGTGTATGAGTCTGGAAAGTTACCCCCCAGGGTAATGGGTGGGGGCTAAGTGACAGGGCTGACTATCTCTATTTTACCGCACATGTTTGCATGCATGCATACCACACAGTGCATGCACACAGCCTAACACGCAAACTCTCAATATATCCTCAAGAACATTTAAAGGGAAAATAACGTAAAAATTCTAAAAATATCCTTAGTCATTCTTGAAACATTGCCAAAGATGCCTTTGCGTTGTATTACAGAGATTCCAGCAGAGGACCCAGAAAGTGCTGCCTGGCAGACTGTTAATCGCTTACTATATATTTGTAAACTATGGCAAGACTCAGGGTACTTAACAGCATTTAGGATTATGACAGTTCACTGTCTTTGACCAAAAATTACCAGTGTACAACTGGCATGTAATGTAAATCTCAGCATATATAGAAGCATTGAGAACAACAACTAAGTGAATGAAAGGAAGTGCCTATAGCTGCGAATTGCTTTAGTAAAAAAAAAAAAAAAGAAAGAAAATAAGTCAAACTGATTGAAATTTTCAACAATTTATTTTGAATAGAGATGGACTAATATCAGATCTAATATCAGTCAGGCACTTTTTATTGTATTGCATTGACCATAAAGCTCTAGCAAGGGCCGATATTTTGTTTAAGCTTACAATTTGAATAAGATACATTAAGCTTTGTTTTACCACTTTAAAAGGCCCATATAACACTATTTTCTGATCAATATTATAATGTTATCTCCTCATCAAAAGCATATCTGGAGTTATGTCTTGTTTCATTCATGCATGTTTAACACACAAACCCTGCATATTGTTCTTCTCTCAAACACTCTGTTCCACCTTGAGCTTTGCTTATCTCCATACACCTTCACTAGAATCGTTTGGATAATTTCCGCCTTGAAATTGCCAATCTCTACTGAACTAAAGGTAAAAGGTAGCTGTTAACTTTAAAACTACAACTTCATGACATTGTAAGGTGGAACAGAGCATTTGGAGCTTTGGAGATGTAGACAGACATGCAGGATTACTCAAACGTGTGAATGAAACAAAACACAATTCCACGTATGTTTTTGATGATGTTACAACATTATAACATGGCTTAAAGCTTAAAGAGGCATTAAATGTGACAAATCTGGTCCAGAGGTTTGTAATAAAACAGGATGTGGATGTTTAAAAAATTATTGCTACTACTACTACGTCCACCAACCCAAAGCATGTACAAAAGGTAAAATCCTCAAACTAAGGTAGTCTTGACCAAGCCAAGCTCAAGATCTGGAGATGGGTCCCCCACAACCTCACAGGTTGTCTCAGCAGCATTTAAGGATGTTCACTTAAGACAAACACATCATTTTAAGTCAATAAAAAGTTATTGACCTGATGTAGATGTGAGCAGAGATAACACACAACAGCCAACTCCAGTCTTGACTCTTTAATGTGACCCGATTGTGGATGTCGTCAGTGCAGGGCTATGTAAAGTGGCTCTCTCCTCGCGAAAACAGAAGAGTCAAACTGTTGTGGCATGAGATTTTCCTCCCTTCTCTCGCTGACACTTTGATGACCCAGCACACAAAGGAGACAGACACATAAAAGACACAAGTCCATCTTTTTTTTAATACCCACCATTTATGTGCAGTCCATACCCCATCTACAAGTAATATATACAGACTAATTATGTGCCCACTCACTTGTGTCATTAATAATGTTACTGCTGTGTAATCCATATGGGAATGTATATTTGGACATGACCACACACGTACACACGCAAGCTCAATATACATAGTGAGAGGTCAGCCAGAGGCACCTCTAGACCTCAGACTCCGTGCTATTCCCAGAATGATGATGTAACTACTGCTATTAGCC
This sequence comes from Taenioides sp. WSHXM2023, assembly GCA_029959045.1. NCBI lineage: Eukaryota > Metazoa > Chordata > Actinopteri > Gobiiformes > Gobiidae > Taenioides > Taenioides sp. WSHXM2023. Next base: position 14,110,146 of record CM057090.1, read on the forward strand.
TCTCATATTTAGAACCTGGACACCCAAAACCAAACAGGCAGCTACTGTGCACAGTGTTATTTAGACACCTATGTTCTTAAAGGTAAATACACATGAGTAATTCTATAGACTGACATTTCAAAACATACAACAATCCAAATGATAAACTCTATTGTTGTCACTCTACTAACATTTCAAACTCGATTTCGTTATTAAGGAAAAGAGTCAATATTCAATAGCAATTTCAATACTATATGATAATTAAAGCACAGTTTTTTATACAAAAGAATACAATTACACAGTTGCAGTTACACATTCTTTTAGTATGTGATCTTTTAATAGTTTTAATATACTATGTAAGTATTTCAATGTTGACACCAGCTCAAAGTAGTATCTACTTCTGAGACAGACAGGCACCTTCTATTTCCAGAATTAGATGATTAATTATAGTGGTTCAAGGGCCCATACCACACTATTTTCTGATTCTGTTATAATGTTGTTTCCTACTCACAAAAATACCTGCATATTCACGGCTGAGTTCATCGCTCAAACTGAACAAACTGTGTTCCATATGTCATGTGGTAATACAGGAAGTGCTCCACTGTCTTTTTAAACTACATCTTCACTAGAAACATTTGGATAATTTTAGCCCTGGCACTGCCTATCTCTACTGAGATGTAGATATACAGATATACAAAGCAGATAGGCAGCCTCGCTTCTATCTCCAGGGCAGCTGTGGCTACAATTATAGCTTACCACCACCCAGTGTATAATGAATGGATAATGTACTGTAAAGCGTCTTTGAGTGTCCAAAAAATCCAATAAGTCGATTTGTTTTCTGACAAACTCATCAAATGCAATAACAAAATGCAATGAACAGTGAGACAGATGACTACACTGAAATCTCACACGAATTCTCATCAGAAGTTTTTGTGTGAAGTTCTAAAGAGACAAGCATCCAAGTGGCTTCCTCTGTTGATACCATATCTGCCCCACATTTGAATTTGTGAATCCCATTCATCGGCAGGGTTCACACAAAGTTCACTCAGTTCCTCCTAATTAACGTTTACTAATACCTTCTGAGAAATACTGATCAAATGTGATAAAAGCTATGAGTCTTTACACAGCATTTTATAACACTTAATAAATGAAACACATCTCATAATTGGACACGTTAATGATTGCCATCAATCATGATATGGTGAAATCACCAGGAACAGAGGTTTTTCATGATTCATATAGCATGTAACCTGCATTCGCATCTCAAACAGGAGATACAGTATACAAGATCCTTAGGGTATAGAGTTGATGATATCCAATCTTACTTTATTACATAAAAATGGCAAATGCAAAGAATTTGTAGACACGATAAATATTAAAGCCCCAAAATATATTGTTCCATCTTTCATCTATTAAACGATAGATACGTCAACATAGTAATCATTGTGATAGACCTACACAGCTCCATATGGCTCCAGTAATAAGTTGCACTCTTAAAACAACATGCCTTAAGATCCAAGCTTTAGAAGTTGGGTTTGAACTGTTCAGTTATAGTGATGATGGGGTATGTCAGCAGACACAAATGCAAAGGCAGCTGGCTTTACAATCTTCAGTCACGTGTCGAGGATGAATGAGCTATGGTGAAAAGCTGACAACTGACAAGCGCTAATCATGCATCCTTGGTCCTAAATCTACCAAGTATCATGGGACTCATAGAACCAAAGGGTCAAAGTATTTGAGAGTTGTCTTCAGGTAATTCAAATACAAGATATAAAGATGTTAAATTAGTGTTGTTCACAATAGTAAAATTTCAAACTTCATTTCGATAAGGAATAAGGAATAGACTCAGTACTCAGTACTTCCAATACCATGTTACCATTACCATGTGGCCTTATATCTGTGTAATCAATCAGTTGTCCAGATAGGCTCCATAGTGGTCCATAGGCGTATACTATGTGGTCATATATTTGTTCTGATACAGCTCAAGACCAGCTTCAGGAAAGGTTCATTTCTGTCTTGTGAATGTGACTTTTTTAGTATCAATCTGCTCCAATGAATCGCTTAGTATCTGATTTTCAATACTTTTGACAACTCTACGTTAAATGATGATCAAAATATGACTATGATTAGTCAATTAACCCTCCAGAGCTTTTTGTGTGACTCTTATTTAACTGAGTTCAAAAATTTCTTCATACTTGCATAAGCATCTTGTGATATTGAAACATTTGTAAACTATGACACAGCAGTGGCTTGGGAATTGGCTCATTAAAGTAGCAACACAAACTATTTTTACAGCAACACTCACTTCAGTTCAAAACACAGCAGTGCTCTGACCTCTGAGCAACTCTGGACTGTACTGGCATCGACACGCTCTCACCCGGACAGTTCAACACCTTAGTCATTATCAGGCCCTGGATAGCCCTGTTCCCAGTAACACAAGTGTCAATGATATGAAAAGCAAAAAGGGGTGCGTATTACATAATCAGAAGTCAATTACCTGAGTTGATACCTACATAAAAACATTTATAATTTATAACATGCTTGGAAAGAAACTAGACAATAGATTAAGTGAGGAACCCTCTGGTTTCTTCCATCAAACCAAAATATGCACAATGGTCATATCCTCCAGCTAAGGCAGTCTTGATCAAGATCAGCTTAAGATCTGGAGATGGGTCCCAGGGTGCAGCATGGGTCAAATGCAACATACATTTCCCAACAAGGACAATAAAGGCTGACCTTAACCTAATCTTAACCACAATTGAGATGCAGTTGACACACATTAAATGGAAGATGGTTTGCAACTTTCTCTGTGTGTGTAATAAGCATAACTGCAAACTGGTGCCAAGAACAACTTCATTCAGTAATTTTGCAGATAAAATTAAGATATACTCCTAGAAAATGTCAGCAGACAGTGTAGCCACTCAAAAATTCAGCAGCTGATAAAGCAGAGTGAGGAAACTGCTCTGTAAGTGTCCTATATTATCAGAGTCTCTGGCATAGGCAAGTCTTTGACACAACACTCAACCATTACATCACTCTAAAGGAGGAAGGATAATAATCCAAACAAGGCCAAGGAACAATAGGAAGGAAGACAAAATGAAAGAGATGTTTTAGATCCTTTGGCTACACACAACAGACTATATAGTTTAGCTGTAAACAACAAGTACAACGTTACCATCAGTGCTCTAAGTGACACCCCAACACTTCTTTTGGTCCACTTAAAACATTGGTCACCATTAAATAAGTTTTAAAGTGTGATATTTTGCTGAAGTAAATATAGATGATATACGATAATATTGAAAAAACCATAAAGCAGAATAATCCATAAAAACTATTCTAAATGTACAATATTGTCATACACTGAAGTAATTACTTTGTATCTATAATAAGTCACAGAAGTTCATATTTCAACCTACAGCTCAAATCGTATCGTAGTACAGAAATATAATCAATATTTTCACATTCGTACTAGGAAAAGTCCCCATGATAAATTGTGTATAATGTATCCTATATTATGTACTGAATGATAAGTCAATATAGTAATTATCATGACAGGCCTACCGTTTATAGTAATGACAAGACAAAATAGTGAACCAAAAAAGTATCTATCACTATGACACCTATATTGTTAGGTGTCATAGTGACCCAGCAGTTAGTCTGTGTGTGTGTGTTTTTTTTTTTTTTACAGGATTAAATGGTTGTAATTCTTTACTAAAATAGAGACATTTCCAATCAAGTACAAATTCCTCTCTCTAATCCAGGACCTGAACCAGAGCTTTGTGAAACCAGCTGTTAAATATATCCATATTGCTTCTTCACTCTGAACCACAAAAATGGAAGGATGTGTTTATCAAAAGCACCGTCTGGTAAAGTGACACATGCACAAAAGCCAGGTAGTCCTTTGTGGGAGTGGCATGTGGTTCCCGTAGTGATAATGTTACACATTGTTCATCCTGGACGCCTCCCCTCAGTTTCAGCCACATTCAAATGGACCTTACAAACACCATCCGGGCCTGCTGGCTTTAGGTTCATTATTACCTCACTCGTTCATTGTGGTTTGCAGGCAGAGTCAAATTAAACACCACAGATGAGATGCCTTTCCTGATCCCAAGAAGCACCAAAAAACACAGGCATTACAGCACCAGGAAGTACAGTAGATATATGAAAACCATACATGTGCAGACTGTTAAACTATTCATCAGTCAATCATACCATAATAAACTATAAATTGCAGGTTGCGTTTCTGCATAATTCTTACTAAATGAATTGGGAAGAACATTTCATATTTGTGTACGACAAACCCAAATATCCTTCATTCATTTCCTACATTCAGGTATTTGGAATATAGGTTAAACGTTTCAATCGGTCTCAATCAGTAGCCTACTTTCTGGGCTACTGTACATTATTATTTTCCTGCTCACATTTCATAATGGCGCTTCTATTCCCATCCGTGAAACAGCATATTTATTATGGCTCAGGAGCTTGCGGTCTGGGTCTGTGCTCTCTCTGTGCCGACCGCATCTTTTCCTCCATGCCTCCACTGGAATGCACTAACACTCGCCGCCATCCCAAATAAAAGCTGATTCATTGCAACAAATTCTCTTTATCTTATTGAAGCTAAACAGCACGGGCTCTGATTTAAACTTTTTAAAATTCCCACGGTCAACCCAAGCTGACTCAAATGACTTACCTCAGAAAAACAGCCTCATAGCGTCAATTCTACAACATGGCCAGGTAAACCACGGCTTCCACCACCGGTGCTGCACAAACTCCCGGCTCGGACAGGGAGACTCGCGGGCTTGTTAGCTGGTGCTGCCGCGTCCGTGTGATGAAACCGAACACCTGTTCCGTAGACGCGCTTGGATGTTGCCCGGTGGTGTCGGCTAGCTGTCTTACTAAAGGCGGCGACTCCCTGGCTGCCTGCTGCGCCTGCCTGGGGGGTGACTGGGAGTCGAATGGCAGCGCGGTTAAGTTGTCCTCCTCCTGTCCTGACCGGTTCCCTCGTGTGAAGAAGAGGCGGCGGCTCAGTAACGCGCTCTTCTCTTCGCTTTGCCGCATGCCATGTCAGAGCGCATTTCCCTCTGCGGCTGCGGCAGTTCCCCTCCCCTGAAGCATTCGCGGTTTTCTCTCTACAGTTGGACGGAACCAGCCTCCCGTTTCCGTTTTAATTAGCGCGGAATGGGTCTGTAGCTTCGTGTGCGCAAAATGGCCTCTGTTATTTTCATTCAGCGACAGTCGAGCGCGAGCCTCTCATTGGGCCGCTGCGTAGCCATGGAAACGCACGCGGATCAATCAGAGCAGCGCGAGCAGTGGGCCTCCTCGTGCAGTGGGCCTCCTCGTGCAGCTCGACTTCAGCTCACAACAGAGCAGCAGAAGCCTGAGCTCGTGTCTGCAGAGGAAGCCTAGAGCTGCACAGATGACAACAGAGCATCGCCTGTAGTTTAAGAAGAGAGGCAAGGTTTGTCCTCAGAGGGGCAAGTGTAGCAAAAACGATTTAGTATTAAGTATGTTCCTAAGTACGCTTTCAGTTTTCTAGTTCCACTGAGTCATGCAGGAGACCTACCACCTCCAGAAAGTTACATACTGTACCTTTAATTAATCCATGGTCCATGACAGAAAGAATAAATTCAATTCAATTTGAAAACCAGCTATGCACAGAAGAAGCGCAGTTGTTAATATGCACCAACTTTTTACCTATTGTATCCATAAAAGTGCAGTATAGGCTGTTATCGTCTAGTTAGGTTGCATTTCAAAATATTCTATCAACTACACAAAACTGTGTCCAGTTAACAACTGAATTCTCTTTTTCAATTTAATTTAATGAATATGAGAAACAGAGGAACTAAGGTAACCTCTTTGGATGCAAAACCAAACACAACAGGTTGTTTCTTCTTAGGTCTACATTTCCACTGTGAATCAGTGCCAAGCATAAGTGAATTTAAGATACATTCTACTGATGATTAATAAAATATGCCTTTATTAGTCCCACAGTGGGGAAATTCCAGTGTTGCAACGCACAGTTCAAGAACAGCAGGAAAATGGAACATGCAATAAAACAAGATAGATAATGGCTAAAAAAAATAATAATTTAGAAACAGACTTAAAGATAGACTCTAATTTTGTTCCGGTGGAGCAAAAGTATAAAATACAAAATACAAAATATAAAATACCAAAAAAAAAACCAAAAAAAAAAACTATTATGTACAATAAAAGTAAACCCCCCAGCAAGCAAATTTGTCAAGTAGCCTATTGGTTTAATTGCAAACATTGTCTATTACTGTCACATCAAAGTCCTCTTTGTACTATATTCTTAGGACTAGTCGGATTGTCAAAGTATCAAAAATCAGATACTAATCTCTACTTCACAGGACAGATATGAACCTTCCCTGAATAGATTTACAATGGTGGTACCTGATATGGCAATGAGGAGCAGCAATAATCACTTAATGACATATGACTTTTTGGTAGGTCAGTGTCTGACAGGCTCAGACTGGGTCTGACTCATGTCCTGATCATGTTTTTCTGTTGATTTGAGTGCACAGAGGACTGGGCCTATAGCCACCATGTTTTCCATAGTGTTTGAAGTGGCACTCTTCACTCTCCCGCTTTGTTTGCTCGCCCACGCCATCAGTTATTAACAACTGTATATAGTGGTTAATCTGACGGTCTGTTGGTCTATTGGTCTATCTGCAGTCTGCGCAAACATGATGAAAAAGTTTTGCAAAGTGAAATTCTTTTATGGTGCAATTAACAATTCTGAAAAGATGTCACATTTTATTGTTTTATTGCTGTTTAAAATGTAATTATAATATAGAGCATAATATTGTCATAAAGTTTAAATTATTGGAATTACAACTTTTTTTTTCAAAGGATTTAATATTATTTTGCCTAAAACAACACTTTTTCAGAAGTTTTGCAGAATACATTTTTTAAAGAATGTATAAAGAAAGTATTAAAAATGTGTAAGTTTTTAGTACTTTTCACTTGTAGGCTACATTATAAAGTAACAATAGGCCTAATTTTTGGCTGTACCCTTTTAACAATGTACAAAGTGATATATCATAATTAAAGACCTGCATGTGTATGACGAATCCTATTCCACATCAGTGTTAAGAGTCCAAAGCTTCAGACTTCTATGGGTAGTTGACCTTTTATGAAATGTCAGCAGACCACATCTGTGCAAGTGCAGTGATGCAGCTCGGCACTGTTATTGAGGTGCTATGTCTTCTGCAAATGCAACATTTACTAGTGCGGGCTCTTTCTTGGGATCCTTTCAAAGACCAGTTCAAAAGACTGGCTCTTTTTATATTTATTAATATGACTGAAGCCAATATGTGAACTCATTTTAACAACAAACAACCAAGACTCAGATTTGTTTAAAATGGTTCAGACTGACAGTGGAGTGTGTTTGCTCATTGAAATTATGAAAATCTAAATAAAACTTTAAAACTACAATAATAATAATCATTTTAAAAGTAACTGCTGACAGATATGTTTTTTGTGCACACAGCTCTCACTTGTGTTGTCTGCTCTGCCTCTGAGCTGATTCTTGTGTTGGTTCCACATTAATCAGAGTAAAAATGCATAAAACGTTGAAATAAAAAGAATTGTCTTTTTTCAAAAATGAGATCTGGCTCCAACCTTTCACCGTTCAAAAGAGCCAGACTCATTCACAGACTTCACATCACTAACAGACATATTGCTAGCAAGATTGGAATGATCTGTTGTGAAACACAAGGAAACATTATAGTAGCTTTTCTTTGCAATCTTCCATTAAGCTAAAATAAACACATGGTGAATCCTGGCAATGGCTTTCTGTGGATACTAGGGATTAGCTGTTAGCATTCAGCGACACTCCTGTTATTTCAAAAGAGTTTAAATAAGATTGTCATTGTTATTACCCAGGTGGATCAGATATATTAAAGATGACACAGGAGTCATACGGGTTGCAAAAGTTACATAGATTTATTTTCAGGTTATGTTTTAATTTACACCAAAACCTATGGTTTAGTGTAGCTTTCTCAAGGCACATTTAATACATTAAGACTTGAACCAGAAGCACCTCCAGAAATAACAGTACAATTCCACACTGCAGAACCACATTTGGACAGTCTACCTTTTCATATCAATACTGTAAATTAGGGAACTCCTTACCCCCTGAACTGAAGTGCATATCAGAGCTTAAGTTGTTCTGGTTAGACAAACCAAAGTTGTACCCACCTGTTCTATCGTTTGTGTATTTGGGGAAAGTGGCCCGATGTGCTCAAAGTATGAGGCAGACTTACAACAAAAAGGTGTCTTTCTCCAGACAGCATTTATTAAAAGAAGATGACTTCAGATGTGTATTTAAATTACTTGATTACAAAATAAACTGTTCAAACAATTAGACAGAAAAAAGTAACTTAAAGTAACTCAGCACAACTACATGCACACAACTACACTGAAGTGAAATAGAGTCAACTGACTGACTGCTTTTACACTGCATCTGTGGGTTAAGACTGCCCACCAGGGCAGCCCATTTGTTTGTACAGGTAAGTAGGTTTTTAAATTTAGCTGGTTTAAGTCCCTCAGTTAATGTGCTTAATATAAAGATATAAACACAAGTTAACTGAAATCAAAATACAGAAATCTAGAAAAACACCAATGACTCCAAACAGTGTGGCCCATGCCCCCAACCAAAGGTTATAAAAAATGGCAGACATTAGCCATGTCCCCTCTTGTCTCCAGCCATGTGGAGGACCAGGTAAGTAGTGCATGTGTTTAACTGAAATTTATTGGCAAATAAAGTATATTTAAATTAACAACATGTGGTGTGATAATTAAACAAACTAATAAACCAGAAGCCAGGATATGTCAAGCTGTTTAGTTGGATACATCAGATTAAGAAAATGAAATGTTGAAGTTACAAAATAAGTAATCACTGAGTGTGTTTGAATGTGGGGATGTCTTAAATGTGAATTTTAGACACATGCTGTATTTACAACTTAAAAATTGTGCTTTTAAACTGTTTTTAACTGTTTTGTGAAGAGAAAAGCCCAACCAGGGACAGGAGTTGACTATTAGCACTAGCTATACACTATAGCTGCACGCTCTGCCTGTGACTATGGGTGTTTCTCAATTCCAAGAACCCTTCCTCCAAAGACCAATTTGTAGCACCTTTCCAGAGTCAGCTCCTCCGAAGCAGAGCCATTTGTCCTGCTCACAGCTCCTGGGAGAGCATCTGGAACGGGCTTTGGAGGGAGCGACTGCGCTGTGTTATGTGACCAAATCAAACACGATAAAACTCAGAGTTTTAATAAACATCAGTGCTTCTACAGATGAAAAGTGCATTAAAACATGCGAATAATAAAGTTTGAGTGAATTGCGTCTTATTGAGTTGTTTAGGCTGATAATTAGCCTAAATAAATACACAGGCTGAAACATTTTCGGATGATAGGCTAATTGTATTCCCAATCCCCTTGTTTGAGAGATTTTGCTGCATTTGTCCTGATTTGAATTCATTGATCTGATATTATCTGCAGCAATGTGGTATTTTACTACTTAAATAAAGTTCTTAAAAAATGTAAGTTGCGGTGCATTATGGGCAATTTGCAGTGCACCGAGGTGGACAAGGATTCACAGGTGCATCCTTGGTATAAAAGCCAAACAAAGGAGTCAAGTGCGTGAGGGCTTTGGGGGAATTGGAACACCACTTGGCGGAGCGCTGATGACGTGGATCTCTCTAAGTGGTTCAGAAGCCGAGGATCCTGCCCATTTGGAAACACCCTATGCATGCCTAGTGCTTGTCAAATAAATAAAATGTGTCTGAACTTATTTAATACTATAGCCACTCAGCTACACGGCCCTTGTTGTGAGGTATGAGTGCTGCTACCTACTTTTAGCCAACCTGCTGTTTTAAAGCTGCCACATGCATGTAGGAAGCAGAAGTGGCTACTACTGAGCCCCATCCATCCACATTAGCATTAGCGATGACATGACTGAAATCTAGATGGCCTTGGACACCAGATCCACACATGCCAGCGCTTGAAACATATGCAAATGTACCACAATCATTATCTTTCCTTTTTGGGACGGCAACTGCACTGTCCTATTTTGAATGCAATCCTGATATGTCCAAGTCTGGCACATTGAAAACACCAGGCCTAAAAATAATCCACACAGAGTAGGTCTTTATCATTAGCAGGCAAGAAATTTTAATAGGAAATAGCTCTTTTATCTAAGCAGGTGGCAGTCATGTCTTTCCACTATTGCTTTCCAAAGGGATCCACATTTGGAGCAGCTGATAGTGGCGGGTCTGTACAGTGTTACAGTATGACATGAGTGTTGAGGGGGTGAATAGCACAGGGGCACATTGAGATATTGTGTGGTAAAGTTGAATGCCGCCACCCCTCACATTCCAGACTGGCATCAGAGTGCAGTGACCAGGTGAAAAGGGCTGCGTAAATGATATCTGGGCACTTTTAAATATAGAATATTGGCTATATCCTGACATAAGCTACAGTTTACCCAGAACACAACAATATTTCCAGTGTGATATATTTTGATAATTATATTTATTATTTTTAGTAAAATAATAAATAAAATATATTTGTTTTCATTAATAATTGTGGTGGTTACAATAGGAAATTTACATTGTAAGCCTATCCTAATATTACTGTATGTCTGGCCTGATCATACTAGCAATATATTTAATAGTAAAAGGAATGGCTAAACTGAAAAGGTCAAAGCAGTATGGAGCTCAACAGTTCCTCCCACTTCGAAGTCTGCTCTGATTCTGAAAGTAAATAGTGCATTCATTTTTCCATGATTGATCCATGATCAATGTGTGAATTATTCTTTCGAAACAACTGATCAAAATCACTGTACATATTCAGAATGATCGTTAAACCATATTGTATTTCACATTGTATGACTCACATAAAGCATAGCCATCTTATTTTCTACAGCTGTTGATACTCACACGCTGAGGTTATGTTAAATTAAGCAGGAAATCTAACCCTATCATTATAACCAATTACAGCCCCTGCAATTTCCTTATACATTCCACATTCTGGGAAATGGCATAATTCCAAGCAAAATTCCTCACATTCACTTAAAAAAACATCTTTTTCATAAATACCACATAAGCAAACCTTGATGTGGGAATTTTCTATAACTCTTCCTCACATTTCCGTGTCTTTGCCCCGTGTTTCCATATCAGGACACGAGGAACGGCAGCCACTATTATGTAATTCTCATTTTCCCATGTTTCCCAGAGAACAATATCAGATCCACAGTTTACTGCTGGCTGAAAGCTTGTCTTATAAATGCAAAAGCGATGGGGTCATAAAAGGAATGTATAGTTATATAGTACAAGAACCAATATTCAGTACAGTTGAAACTATTCCAGCATTTGTTAACTGAACATTAATAAACGGCATAGTGCAGACTGTGTTCAAATCTCAGCTAACAAAACAATAGGAAGGGGCTATAATGTTATATTGAATAATAATACTTTAGACATGGCAAAAGGAGAAATTCAATTTGTCAGCTTCTGCCATGGATTCTACCTGGACGACTGAGGGATTCTACACACAATACTTGAGACAATAGATTTGCATGTTCTGATGTCAAGCCCACCCCTCAAGACTTTGGGGAACCTCTCACTCCTGGTCCAATTTGCTTCATATTGCAGCCAGCGCATCATCATGCTGTTTATTGTCAACATGGCATCAGAATCACTAATGAGTCTATTTCTTATTATCGAAATCAAGTTTGAAATTGTAGTATCATGACAACACTATCCAGTAGTATGACGGTATATTCACTATGGCAGTCTCATCTAGGGTCTATGCCGTGGCCTAAGCTCGTGCAGGTTTGATAGATTTAGTCTGGCCATTACTTAATTACCGGCCTGACAAGGAGTTGAAAATCCACCAAGAGGATTTACAGCTTTCCCGATAAATCAGGAGCACTATTCATTGGCCCCCATTTTCCTTTCATAACCACTCTAAGCCTCATTACAGAGTGGGTGACATAGAGACAGCTGGTACAACCTGGTAAATTTGGCCACGTCGGCTCAAGTGACTATCTGGATTCTTGCTGCAAAAGAAAATCTAAATGGACTGAAAAATGTTAGTGGAAATTTGCATCAAGACATTTTGTACTGAAAAATGTGGAAAAAAACATGCCTCCTTACTATGAACAGGCTTGCATCTCCACAAACCAGACCATTTAGCCTAGAGTAGGGCATCCTCCTGCTTGTTCCCACAGAAATGTTGTTCCTTTAGCTATCTTCAGTATAATCACAGTGTAATCCCAGTATGACATACAACTGATCTATCTCCAAGAATGCTCCCAAGTACGGTTTTAGCTTTCTATTTCCATGGAATCATTCAAGTGACGTGCCAACTCCAGAAAGTTACATACAGTACTTTCATCCACTTCAATAGCATGACCTTCATATACTCATCTGCACTTTTGATGTAATATATTTTTCTTGTTGGCTTCCATCACCAGGAGCAGAACTTCATAGTTTACTCAGGATATATTCAGGTTGGTAACTGAAGGATTAGCCTGTTGTGCAGGTTTCAGGTTCTTCTTCATCACATCTGCAGCTGAGAGTGATGGCTTCTTCATAGCCTCCTCACCTTGACACTCCCCATTAGTTTCCCACAACCAATTATTTGTTTTATTGTTGTCAGCAAATTATAGCTGCAATTGCTGGAGATTTCACATGACACCATAACATATAGGCCAAAATTATTTAATACAGATGGGGGGCTGCTAAAATGTTCAGCTACAGATTTCTGTTTTAATATAGCATGGTCTTGGGTCTAGTCAATAACAAAAATGATGAGGTTCCATATTTGGGAATTTATCTTTCCGATATTTCAGTGCAATTAAAAGGAAAAACTGGCTCTTGCCCCCCATTTGGGTGTATGGCATCATCACATTCTAGACTCTGAAAACCACCACTTAGTGGTTCATACATAACACAGTAGTGTTATGTAAGAAGAGAAATTGAGAGAAATTTTTAGACTACAATTAAATCGTAATACTTCCTTTAATATTACCATGTGGTCTTATATGTGTGTAATCCCTCAGTCGTCCAGGTAGATTTCATACTGATCCATGAATGTATATAGTCTATGTGGTCTTATATTTGTTCTGATACTGCTTAAGATCATTTTAAAGTTATTCAGGAAAGGTTAATTTCTGTCCTGCATGTGACATTTTTAGTATTAATTCCTGCTCAAATGAGTATCTAGTTTTGATACTAGTTTTAATATTGATAAGTATCCGATATTTTTGACAACCCTATTATGCATTATTTCTAGTTGTAAAAATATCTGAAATACCAATGCTTTTATGTCCAATAGTTTTGTAAAGCATAATACAGTATCTGTCTAAATATCTCAAGTACTCCTCACTTCAATCTGGTCATTAACAGGAAACATCCCCAGAGCGCAGACTGACTCCTTGGATGTTGCTCTGTTTATGTTCCATTTTTTCCAAAGGAGGAATGTGACCCCAGATTCCCCCTCTTCCTTCTTTGGGTAAAACTTTGGCTCGTCGGCTTCAAACGAGCCTTAAATCACTAAATGATTCTGACCACATGACCTGCCCTGGCATCTATGTCTATCTATATTTATGTACTGGAGTGTAGAGTCCATCATATTTGTGACAAGGAGAAAAAATATTATATTTGAGTCTTAATAAGACTCCTTAGTGATTCAAACTGTTTTTCACCAAGTACTATCAGGTTTGTAAAGTTGTTGTGTGCTGTTTTGTATACAGTATTTATAAAGAATTGTCATGTGGGAGCATGGATGACGTTGGCTTATAGGCTGAGCATTGGACAGAATCTTTAGACAGCTAACCGTATGGGTTTTCATAGGGTCAGGGAGAGATCACTAAATTACTAAAACATGCATGGATGACATTTAAAATCTCTTCAGGCATGTTTTTGATGAGGGAACAATGTTATAACATGGTAGAAAGCTAATACCGTCTCTTTAAATTAAATAACTAAACCAGTTTTAAGGTAGCCAAGAACTATTAACATACCTGTATAACAAGCTGAGAACATATTAGAACATTTAGCCTTTTGATGAAGTTAATGGGTATAGCTTTTCTTTGTGTTTGATAATAACAGCTTAATAACAGCTTAACAGAGAACAGTATAAAATGTATATATAGAGTGTGTGTGTGTGTGTGTGTGTGTGTGTGTGTGTGGGTGTGTGTGTGTGTGTGTGTGTGTGTGTGTGTGTGTATATATATATATATATAAGTAGGACATCGGGCATTCTGCAGAAGGTGTTCTATAGAATGCCTAAAATGACCAGGCAAAGTAGGAAATTATCAATTTTCTCTACTTTGCCTTGACATTCTATAGAATTTCCTAGAGAGAATCTCTTTGCAGTCATTCTTTATTCAGCTTGCTCTTATTTCTCTTACTTGTTTATGTCTTTTTTCACGTATATTTAGCCTATACTTCATGTTTCTCTTTGCTATCCCATTCCCCAGTTTTAGTAACACTTTCACGCATTATATAGCATTGCATAGAATACCTTCTATTCTATACAATCCCAAAGGCAAAGTAGATAATAAAACATCTATTTCCTGCTTTGCCTAAAATACCAGGCATTCTGTACATTGCCTAAGCATTGCCTGGGTTATCAACTTTTCCTGTAACATGTATCATTTTCAGCCCAACTTTCTTGAACTTTCTACACTTTACCTGATATTAAATCAATAAAATTGTATCTAAATATTAACTTAGATATTTTTAGAAATGAAAAACAATGTCAACATTTACCTTATAACTTGGAATCATATTTGTGGTTGTAGCGCCTTGCCTAAGGACGCAGCATGCACAAGCTTGAAACCGCTACCCTCCAGTTGGGCTTTATGGACCCAGCCGCCCTGTGTTACATAAGGCTCAGTGACAGGTGGACTGTGCAGTGTGTGACCACAGTGGATTCAGATTGACATAGCAGTGTGCCCTCTGTCTGGAGGTGCATAATCTTTTTACTCGTCTGCCAGCCTTTATCCAACTGCTCCATGACCTGAGCTCATCACACAAATCCAAGGAATGTAATGGTTGAGACTTTGGCAGCATCTTAGTCAAAGAGTGCAATGTGAATTAAATAAAAATAATTTAATGATAGAATTATAAATATTAGACTAATTTATGAGTTTTCACATACAGGAAGGATTAAAACTATGTTTTAATAAAAAAAAACAACAACAAAAAAACAAAACAAAAACAAGACTCTATACTATTAATATCTACAGGTAGAAGAATCACTGTATTTGCTCAGTGCAAAGTGGGTTAAATATCTGTTCTCCATGAGCTGTTTGAACCTTGGTTAATCAGATATTGTCGTGTTATGTTCTTTAGCATCACACTTTACCCACAAGATTTCCTGTCACGATTTGCTCGTTGTGTCATATAATATATTGTATTTGTTCTTTTTTGTACGAGTTTATGCTGCCAAAAATAAATCGATCTAGATTAAAAAAAAAAAAAAAAACTGTACATATGTCTTATCTTTTAGCTTTAGTCATCATGTTTTTTGTCCACCATGAAGAAATCGATGGATAGTCATAAAAAAGTGCCATGGATGCTGTCCTTAACAGTGCTTCCTCACACCTCTCTTGAGCACAAACAGCAGTGCAGAGTGGTGGATCCCTCCAGATGATTCCACAGTGGTATCGATGAGCTGTCAGCCTGATGAACCACTATGTCTGAGTCAGCACAGCACCGGTCACATACAAATACACAGAACATGGTGATCATACTGAGAGCAGCTGACAATGTGCGTTTTCTGATAATGAGCCAAATATGAAGGCATTACTATGCAGCACATAACTGCAGACAATGAACGATTAGCAGTTCAGTCCCAGCTGGATTCAGGATCCCAGTGTTGGCTAGAAGATTATCATTAAACCAGGTCTAAAGACTTTTGACTACAACCGAAAGTCTGAGTGATTCATGGAAGCCAGAACCATATCTTGAGAACCAGTGATATTACATGCATTCATGTTTTTGTCACATGATAAAATGATGTAGCTGATGTGCAGTGTTGGTGCCACCCAAGCCCCTCTCCTCCTCTCTTCTCTCTTCTGTCCTACGTGTCACTGATGTTGCGATGTGCGAGTGGTTGACACCAGTGTGAGGCAGGCAGACTGACCTCTAAACATGATTGGTCAGCAGTACTCAGGAGGCGGGGCTGAGGAGGAAGAGGTGAGGGGGGTGATATACTGCAGTGGTGGGTTGTACAGAGGACACAATGAACATGGCTGCTGCTTTCATATACACACAGCACATCACAGCACTCTGTCCTCTGCCTTGTCCTTTGATTCTAGGGCTGATGTGGAAGATAATAGTCGTATCAAGAAGACTCCTTATTAAAGATTCATATTTCAAAGGAGCATCTATGGTTATGGTGGTTCGTCAAATACATAAATATTTATGAAGCATGTAACTTCAAAGTAAAAAAAAAAAAAGTGACTTACCGAAGGATACAACAACAATACTGTATGTTTATACTTATGCTTATGTCAGTAGGCAGTAAACTCAGTTTATTAGTGCCACAACAATAAAAGTAAACAGTAGCCCCTGAATACAGTAACAATTCAGAATCTATTAGCAGTGTTTTTTGTTGAACAAACCTCAGAAGTTCAAATGTAAATGCTGATTAAATATAAAAATCACTATTTTGAATATGAGGGTTGGTTTCTGAAGGGAGTATCCTGGGCTAGTTATTTTCATTTGATTGTTTTCGCTTTCCCACATCTCATCTTTTGGACATAAAACAATTCACTATGTTAAAAAAAAAAAAAAAAAAAAAAAAAAGTGAGTCCTAAAGTCTCCAGAGTGTGCAGCCTCAAGGCCAGAACAAATGAAAGGTATTAGACCATCGAGGGAAATTTGTCCTTGGCATTTGAACCATTCATCACCAAGCCTCAAAGAAATCTGTCAGGGCAGTGGGTGACAATGTCACCAGATCTTGGTAGGGGGGTATGTGAATGATAAATAACTATGTTGAATCTGCTTCCACTGATATTTTTGCTCTGTTGTTCTGCCCATTCTGTTTATTTTGTATTTGTATATCAAAGTCTATTTTAATTGACCTTTTAATGCATGCCCTTATTTTCATTTTATCCATTGCTACCCTGTTCACTGACCATGGCAATAAACCTTGTGGGAAGCTAGAGTGCCTGGAGAAAACTCACCTGGACACTTCAGCCAAGTGATGACCACTTTATCAAGCCACACATTATTTTAGCTCGGAAATGTATGTATCTACCAAACATAATAATCAATAAATAGTACCAGTTGTTGTATGGAGTATAAAAGTAACTATAGTATTATTAGAAGTAAACTGTCCGGATTTTCTTCCATTAAATGAACTTGCTCAATAACTAATCAGAGAGCTTGGAACCGACCCACCAGTCCAGTTTATGTAATCTAACTAAGGATTAGAAGAAAAACAATCAAATAGAGCATGTTCAGGTATATAAGATGGGATATACACACTTTAATTCTAGTGCCTTTGTTATAATGCATGGATGTAGGACCCAAAAGCAGACCAGAACTCAGGTAAGGTTAACAGGTTTATTGTACAGATGGAAATGGGCAAAAAGGGTCCGGTGGAGGCAGGCAGGCACAAGGCAGGGGGGTCCGGAGGAACACGAGCCATGAGAAGAACAGGGGAGCCGAGAGGGGAGATCCAGGGAGCACTAGGAGCAGAAACAACAAAAAAATGACAAAAGGTCCGGGAACAACCATAAAACAGTTTCAAAAATATAATCCAAAGAAGCGTAAGCCACGAGCTACTTACCGGTGTGGTAAACTGACAAACTGGCAGGGAGTGGAGGAAGAACCGGGCTGATAGGGGCAGAAGAAGACCTCAGGTATGTGGTGACCAGGAGGCTGCAGCTGGTGAAAGGCGACTCCTCCAAAGGCAGGTGACACAGAAGGGAGGGGGAAAGGGAGAGACTGGAGGATCATGACAGCCTTTCTAAAATGTTTTGATCTTATTAACCCCAAGATTCAAGAAATATGTGGATGGTGTGATCTTTGACACTAAGAAATTCCTTTACTTTTACTCCTCTCGTAACTTTTTTTGCTTCTATATAAGGCGGCATCAGTGCATGCTGTACTTATGCTTTTAAAATGTTGACTGACCTCAAACTCAGCAGTTCATATGTGCTTTTAAGTTTCTGCTGATGAGCCAGTGCCAGAGTGCTGAGGATGTCCATCTTTCCTATAGTCTCCTGGCCTTGGTCTGGGGTACCAATTACTGCTCTTTAATAAATTTCCACACCATCACTCGATAAATTGTACGAATGTGGCAATGTAGCTAAACTTGTCACAATAAATACTCGATTGACTGGAATTTTTCGTTGCACCAGTGAAAAAAATTTGGTAGAGATTTGAGCAGTTGAATTATGAAATTCTATGCCTCATTATAGACACAGACTAACTACTTAAGAGTGGCATTTGGTTATTTATTTATTGCAGTTAATATTTTGTAACAATATTGCACATTTAAAATTTTTTTGGAGGGGTAATACTGCTTCAGGGTTTGGTTTAAATATTATTGTTTGTATTTATTTCTGCAATACCTCACTTAAAAATTTGTGATCATGACAGGCCTAAATGTAGCCTGAATTACAATTTTGAAGCAAAAAATTATTTGAACACTCTCCCCCGTTGAAATCCCTGTTAATCAAACTTTGGATTCGAGACGTGAGCCTCTAGTGAAACGCATTCAAAACGGTAGTGTTTCATGAACCACTTGAGTGACGTCACGCGTTTCATGAGACGTCTAAGTCACGTGACCAGTGTTGGAACACTGCTTCAAGCGCATGCGCTTCGAGGCTTCGAAGCAGTGTCGAAAAGCGTGTTTCAAAACTGCCATTACTAGAAAACACCCGGAGCCACAAAACCCTTTTGACTCTAAACCAGCGCTAACCAGGGGAACTACAGGCAAAACTACAACTCCCAGAAAACAACAATCGCACCATCCTCCACTACAGCTCATAAGCGTGAGTTTTAAGAGAATTATTTACACCTTTCAGTCTTTTCATCACAACAGTAGCCAACATAAATAAAGTGCATGAGTGAAATAAAGAATTGCGCTGCACATGACCTGCACACGTATAATCTCTGAAAAGTTTAACATGAACCATCTCCAACGCGATAGAAGCACAGAACAGACTCACCATAGGCAGAACATCCCTCAGTCACAGAAAGAACACGCATATTCCACTGAGTCCTGCCCTTTAGTCCGACAGAAGCTGACCGCATCAGCGGCACAAGGAGCGAGCTGTTTTTTCCAGCGCGTCTAGTTTATGCAAATTAGCCATGTGGTTTTAAGTTTCCCCAGTGAACATGTAAACGCATACTATCCGTATAATTTAGGGATAGCAGGGGATTATACGTATATGCCCCTTAGTTAGACGTATACTAAACCTCTCGCGTTATCCCAATCCTCGACGTAAAACTTAAACGCATACTCGACGTCTAGTATCCCTGAAAGATCTACCAATGAGGTGAGCGAATTTGTCGGTGACGTCACTCGCGCGCTACTGCGCATGTCTCCTGCAGAACGGCCGCTGTGTCTTGTATCGGGTATCTCGGCAGATTAAAGCAGATGCTAGGCTAGTTGTATCATCAGGTAAGACGTTTCCCACTCACTACTGTTGGTTTAGCATCATAAGTTATTTTGCCACACGGCGATAAACTGTTTTAGTGTGCTGACAACAGCGCTAGCGAGTGTTGCTACTTCATGCTAACCGCACAGCTAGCGGCGCTGCAGTCAGACAGCGCCCGCATCACTCAGACACACTAAAAATTGGAGACCATCAACTGGTGATAAGCCAGCTTGCAGACGATACAACTATCTTTCTCAAAGACTTGAAACAAATTCCTGAAGTCTTAAAACACATCAGCCTTTTCTCTGAGGCATCTGGTTTGACACTTAACCACAATAAATGTGATCTTATGGCTATACATGACTGCTGCCTTTCTGAAGCTTACAACATTCCAATTAAATCCTGTGTCAAATACCTAGGAATTAGCCTAACTAAAGATATTAGCTCAAGTGAAACACTAAACATGCAAGACAAAATTACTCAATGTAAAGCTAAACTAAACTCCTGGTTACAACGAGATTTAACTGTTTTTGGAAGAACTTATCTTACAAAAATGGAATCACTAGCGAGATGTATTTACCCTGCCTACTCTCTCGCTATACCAGACAAAGATGTTAAAATAATCAACCAATTAAACTTCAACTATATTTGGAAAAATAAGGTTCACTACATTAAAAAATCAGAAATTGTCAAAGAATACAAAGAAGGTGGTCTCCAAGCAATGGATTTTCAGTGTATAAATGCCGTAGTAAAATTGAAATGGTTAAAATCCTTCCTAAAGGAAAAGAGGGGCTATTTGATAAGCTGGGGGGTACTGAATTTGTACTAAAATGTGACTTCAGTATTGAGAAACTTCCACTTAAGCTGTCATCATTTCACAAGCAGGTCTTGTTAAGTTGGAAACTCATGTACAATCACAATTTTACTCCACATCGAACACCGATTTGGAATAACAGATATGTACTTTGCAATAGAAAATCTCTGTTTTTGCAACACTGGATTGATAAAGGTGTGTGGTCCCTAAGCCACCTAGTGGACAATCAGGGTAAATGGTTATCATATGAAGATTTCTGCCTGAGCTATAATATAACATGTAAAAGAACAACAACAAACAAACAAAAAATATGCAAAGCTATTCCTCAACCCATTAAACAATAAATTGGAAATACCGACTTGAGAAGTTCACCTCCTCTTAACCTGCCAGTATTATATATTATTGAACAAAACTTTCTGGATAAAGAGATACCTAACAAAATTATGCGTAAACATCTAACCAATTTTCTTTATCCCATAAAATCCAATAGAAACTCTATCATCCAAAAATTTTCAGAGTCAGAAATAAACAAAATAAGAACCAAATATTTAAAATTTCCAGTCAATCCAAAAACAAGAGAGATTCATTTTAAAGTTTTGAATAAGATATATCCATCCAGTGAATTGCTTAGAATGAGATTTGGTATTGAATGTAACAACTGTATCTTTTGTGAATCAGACATTGAAACCACCGAACACCTTTTCTATCATTGTATATACACAAACGCATTCTGGGAGGACTTTATGGACTGGATCTCTTCTAAAATCCAACTTCAACAGGACACACTTACGTTGGACAATATCATTTTTGGAATTGCACTGAAGGACTCACAGTCAGACTATGCTTTAAACAATTTACTACTGCTTTCAAAATATTTTATTCACTCTTGCAAGTGGAAAAAGGTAAAACCTGTATTTACAGTATTTAAACGACAGCTAAAAGAAAACTATTTGACCTCTTTAAGAATTATGAAGAGTAAACCTGCACTATCTCTTCTTAATGCTTTTGAGAATCTTTATATTTTTGAAGACCTCTAATGTACATGGCTGTATAGGTGCGTGTGTGTGCGTGTGCGTGTGTGTGTGTTTTGTTATATATTTTCAACTGTGCCTTGTATCTGAATGTAAACAGTCTAAATATCTCATTTGTATTGCCAATATGTTTGTAATTGACAATAAATATATTATAAAAAAAACAAAAAAAACTAAACTAAAATTGGAGACCGGGACCTTTTACCCACAATGCACCGGTCATAACAAGGACGCCATTTTACATGTGTTTGTCAATAATTGTGGATATTGTTAGAAATCTATAAATATCAAGGTAAGTATGTGGCATCGGCATAAAATAACATTTGTATTACATTGATAAGATATACTAGTTATATTGATAAATATTTTGTACATAAATAAGCATAGTATTGCTGCCAGTTGCCCTTGTAGGATATTGTGAGAGTCTTCCAATTTAATGTTAATCAATCTTGACTAAAATTTTACATTTATTTGAAATTATTGTTTGAAAATAACAAAATTGTGATCTTCGTTCATGTATTTGTAGTTATGACCAATGACAAAACGTTGATTTGACTATAATGTAGTAAATATAGGGTATTGCCACATGTGTTGTGTGACTGGGCCGTATAGTAAATTATTGAAATATAGACTGTACACTTTATATGTTGACAAGGATGCACATTTTCAGACACGTAGGATAATTTATAGAGTGGACCCCAAAGTTGTTACATACAGTATAGTATACAGCATCCAGTTTATCATAGCCAAATGTTTATTTTACACAACGGTCGGGTGTTTATAAATAGCCCAGTGGGGAATCCCCATAATTCTATAGCATTAGTCAAGCTCCCCAAGATTGCACTGCTCCGTTATGTGGCTTGTGTGATTCAGGCTATAGTCTTTAACACGTGCTATGATAAAGGCAAACTTCCCTTGTCACAAGCTGTGGATTTATCAAGTGAGAATAGAATGATACTACTTTTATCTTAACAATGGCATAATCAAATCATGTTAATTGATTGTCAGATTGATTGTTTTTAGTTTGTTTTTGTCCTATTACACACATAATTTTACAGCTGCAGCTCTCACAATGATTGTTACATGGTTGATACTAATGTACTGTTGTAGAATCTAGTTCATCTTAATGTGAATGTTGCTGAATGTTCTTGTTTACATTTTCATTACAGGGACTCCATACTCTCCAGTATCCCTTGCATGGTGTTGGCCATTGTCTGACCACTCCTGCATGCTTCATCCCACTTCCATAACCCAAAGTTGTCTACATTCAATAAAATGAGTTCGAAGAAGTTAGAGTACAAACGAGAGTACCAGAAGAAGAATACTACCTCACTTGAAAGTGTTGTAAGTATGTGCATTTATTTATGAAATTTGTTTCAGACACTGTAGGCCAACTCACATCAACCCCCAGATCACATAGGCAAGTAGCCAAGCCATCCAGATCAAAGGGACAGGATGACTATCCAATGAGCGTAGCAAGTATGTAAAATTCACTAATTTTATTTGCTTAAATGTATTTGTTTTTATTCTTTGTTGATTTGTATATATATATATATATATATATATATATATATATATATATATATATATATATATATATATATATATATATATATATATATATATAATGTATTATTTGTATTGTCAGGATTTCAAAGAAAAGTGATGGAAAAACTTACAACACTGGAAGAGGAAGTGAAGAGGATTGGCAAAAGATATGAGCCAAAAGACTCGGACTACCATGTTGTCCAGATGTCTACATTAGACGAGATGCAGAGGAAAGAGAATGAGCTGGGCGATTGAAGGGAAAGAAAGCTTCTGGTTAGTAAATAATATTTATGATGATTTCATACATAAAATACATATAATACATGATATATAAAATTTTTTTTTTTCTTCAGATTTCTCAACTCTCCCGAGTTGGTGGCACTGATCTAAGAAACTGTACGGCCCAAATACTCAAAAGGTAAGATGTATGACATTAAAAGACTATTTAAGAAACACTGGTTTAATATTAAAAGCAAATAATATATTTTACCTAAATGTATGCTTTTCATTTTATTAGGTTGTTCAATGAGCAGCTGCTTTCTCAGATGAACATGATGGGAAAAGGTGGCGGGCAAAAAATCCCATTCAAAACTACAAGACTTTATGGAGTTGTTGTAGGTGAGTCAAAATAAAAATCATTTGCCCTATTCAGACTGTACACATCTATAATTTTTGCAATATTCATCCACCCACATAATATGCATATTGTATTATTCATGAAATACTTTTTGTTCTATTGATATTCATTTCGGTATTCATTGCAAATTCAAAATTGGAAAATAAATTAAATGGATTGCAAGTATCAGAACTAAATATACTGTTGTCCCCTTAATATTTGCAATTTTATTATGCGAATTTTGCAAATATGACCAAATTAGTGAAAATTTAATGGACGCCATTTTAAAATAGCGTTTCAATGGTCACTTGCAAGAAAAAGTTGATTTTAAATTCGCAAAATTAAATGTGCGCCGCATTAAATGGGAATACAGTAATAAAATTCACTGTAACCATAGTTTACTGCATAGTAAACATTAGTAAAAGTCTCAAACTACTGTTTTTTGTGATTTGCATGAAATGATAATGATATATTACATTGCTGTTCAGAAGTGGGATTCCACTGCAAATGAGAAGGCCAGAAGCATGTGCAGCCTACTTGAAGAATGCCCCAAGGCATCTTCAAATGAAGGGATGCAGACGAGATGCATTGTAGATTAATATAATAAAACTGTTTAAACTTAAATTTAATTTGTTTTTATTTAAAAAAACATATTTATGCCACTTCTTAATAGGTATACAGTATAGATATATTAAACGTATACTATATACGTATATTAGACCTACAAACTAGCCCAAAAGTAGACGGATAATAAACGTATATTGTATATGGATAATATACGTATACTGTATACGTATATTCGTCCTACAAACTAGCCCAAAATTATACGCATAGTACACGTATATTGTATACGTATCCTAAACGGATAGTAAACGTATAATGTTCACTGGGTCGCTTCTGTAAAACGTAAACAAATGTGCGCAAAGCTGCATTAAACACATTATTATTTGAGTCCTCCTCGTAGGAAATAAAAATCCAAACTTAAATGATCCACTGTCGCGTGTACCGCGTGTACCAGTCTCATCAGCCGTGAAAGCAAATGAATCTGCCCACGTAGCATTAAGCGTTCTGTTTTCTTCAGAAACTTTTCTTTTCTGGATTTATCATTGGGCCGAAAATCATACTGCTGATGTAGGTGCCGGTAAGTCCGGGCTGCCAGTGTGTGCGGGTGACGCACATCTGCGGCTTTGACGCATGTTTTAAGCGACAAAAATATTAAAAATGTTTTATTTAAATGTTACAAGATTACCATTATCTACAATTTTAGATTTACATTTAAAAACGAACAAACTAAAATAAAAATACAATGTAATTAAATACTTATTCTAGAAGGCTGCACAGTATGGCATTAAACATAGCCTTCATATCTATGTAGCATTTATTTCATTACATGTGCTTTACTGCTCAAAATACCTAAAAAAAAAAATGCAGTATGAATTCTTACTGAGCTCACATCTCCACAGATCTGACCTATAACTGTCTGAGCTGAACATGCAAAGCAATAGCATCTAACAATGGGAGACTTTCTGACATTGTCACAGCTACACAACAACTGGAGATAGAAATTGTTCAGTTTCATGTGGAGAATATGGTTTCCAGATTTGAAATGTTTATGACAAATACATTTCCACATTTCACAATTTCCAGAGGGCGCTGTAGAGCAACTTCAAATTACAGCCGCATGATACGTCATTGCATTTAGGACATTACTGTACAAAATGTTCCATACGGTCTGACTGGCCACACCCAGGTTTCCCCAAGTTTAATGATTCTAAATTGACAATATTCAGGTCTCAAATATTATACGGGTATAATAAATTGTATGTATTAATTTAATGTTTTAAATAATAAAACAATTCAAGAATACTGGAAAAAAAATCATGTTAAAGAATAAAACATAATATAGCGTTTGCATATATATTGAAACTGAAAACACCCTGCTACAACAACCTGTTATTGTAAATCATATGCTTCCGTGTCATGTTGTTAGAAAATTGTAAATATATGTTATCAAAGTGTGCTGTGCTGTATTCACTCAGGTGTGTAAAAGAATCACTTAGTGAAAAATAACTGTGTCTACTCAAACCACAGCTTCAAGGCCGCAGCTGCAAGGCCGAGATACAGCCTGGTACACGGAGGCAAGATAAGGGGACTAAGGCAAGGTGGGCAGGGGGGAAACGGAAATACCAATGTATGATGATCATGTGTTACAATATTCTGACCTGAAAATAAAAACTGATGCAAGTGGAGAGGCGGATGAGACTCTGGTGAACACAGCTCAGCGGTGCTGCTTGTCTCAGCGCTCCCTTGTACAAGTAAAATCTCATATGTCTGACCTGAGTTGTCTCTTTATCACTAAATGTAAATCTGTGGCAGTTTTTTAGGTGATTGGGTTTCCTCAGGAGCGCGGTGCTCTGCCTTGACACGTCCAAAGTTAAATCATGTGATGCCAGCCTCGCCCTGGCCCTGGCACTGCACTGCACTGTACTGGCATCCACAGAACAGGTCCAGCCTGATTCTCTGAAGAGGAAGAATGAAGAATGTGAGTGTGTTTGACAGAAGAGCTGAGACTTCACCAGGATCTGCACCTCTGTAAAACTGTCTTCAACACGTCCCCTCTGAAGAGCTCTGTACGCACACGGTACAGGCTTTATTTTATTTTAATTATTTGGATTTATTTACATCGAGATATCTGTATATAACTGTTTTGCTTCAGCTCTCTCTGCAAGAGTTAAAGGTGCACTGTGTAACTTTTCTGGTGGAGGGTCTGTCAAATGCTTTTCTTCATGAAGATGTTATTGGTTTGTCTGGAATGTTTCACAGTATGGCATTAAACCTTTCCATCTACATGGAGACCAAACCAGACCAAGTTACAGGTCAGATCTGTGGAGAAATACAGTCAGAATGTTTGTTTTTCTAGGTATTTTTGAGCTATAAAACCACCTGTAAATTAATAAATGTAAGTTAGAGCTGTTTAATGTCATACTGTGGGACATTCCAGGCCAAACAGTAACATCTCCATAGAAACAAGCAGGTGACGGACCCCCAACCAAAAAATTACACAATGCACCTTTAATGATAGACTGCATTTCTTACTCTATAAAACCACAGTTAAAATTACTTGAATTACTAATTTATTTATTTATTTTTTTTTTAGATTTTTGGTCAGGTTTCAACATATTTTTTCGTGTTTCAATAAAACTGATCTGTTAATGGAGTTTTTTCTTGTATAATCAAGTGAAAATGTCTTCACAAGTTTAATCACTCTAAACCATTCAAAATTATGTAAGTAAGACAAGTGAATTAATTTTATTTATATATTACTATTTGCGCTTTGTTAAAAAATATTCTTACATTATGATTTTTTAGCTATGTGTATGAATAAATTCCTTTGCGGATCAATAAAGTCTTAAATGTGTTGACCTGGTTAACAGACACAAAAATAAACAAGCCAATTCAACATAAATTTTCAGATTAAAATAATAAATTCTAAGTATTGTAGCGCTCAGGTTTTATTTCAGTCCTTCCTTCTTCGTCGTGTTTTTAGTTGACTTGTGTCCAGTGATGTTAACAGATCTGGTTTAGCTGTTCCTCTTTATTGTTTATTTGATCTTTTAGCTAAGGTGTGGTTAAAGGTGTAGTATGTAACTTTTTGGTTGGGAGTCCGTCATCTTCTTGCCATTGACTTTGTCACTGGCGAGGGCCAATTACTCCGTACATCGCCACTCATCATAAAACCCATTAGTTATGTCTGCCCTCAATGCTCTGCTGCCCTCTTTTGGCCAAACCCCCAAACAGCACCCCTTCTATTTCTGCACTGGACCTTGCAAGATGACGCATTATGCCACGTAATGTTATGTAAAAGTGTATCAGATAATAGCCTGTTGCATTGCTACAGCTTGCATCTGGTTAGCATTCAGTTGCATTTCCTGTTTGCTTTTTTTTAGCATTTGACTTGATATCACAGATATAGAACGGTAGATCTCGCATCGATTACCACTGTCTGCTGGAATGAATGCGTCAACAAAGTCGCCATCTTGGTACGGGGTTACCGCTGCTTTAAATGAATGAACATCAATCAGGGACAAGGCGATATCAGTGTTTTCCACTGACCAAGTAGCACTGTGTGGCGCCCCCGGCGAGGCCACACAGTGGTGGGGTGCTGTGAAGCTAGCAAAAATAATAACATTAAAATAAAGAATTTATAAATCGTGCAAAATATTTTAATACATTTTTTAGGCCTATCGAAAATAGGTATTCAGAATTATTATTTAGGCCCGAGCCCCTATAGGGCGTAGGGCCTATTGCTTCAACTTCCAAGCACCCCAAAGGCATGGGATATGCATATTTGTTTTTGCTAACATGTCATAGTCAACATTGAGTCAATGGCCCATACCGAAGGGCCTGACATGACGCACGCAAGCGCTCGTCATTCACCACTGACCCCACGATAGTGAGAGCTTTCAAAAAATGTATAATATGCTGTTCCCATGTTAACAAATATATTGTTTTTGCTAAAAATATTATTTTTATTTTTATTCTTCTTCTGGTCTTTGAGCTCTAATTTCACCCCCTAAACATATTCAAAAAAATTTTGCCCAAAATTCAGAACTGCCGAAAAATTTAATGAAATATCTGTTGCATAACTTGACATAAAAAATGGCACGACAGCGCCACCTACAAAAGTCAAAATGCATTGTGCCTTTGGGAGCCATAGAGCCACTAAATTTGGTGCACACGTTTGTCATGTGAAGTCAAACAAAAAATATTATGGCCACGTCCCCTGACAAACTGGAAGTCGGCCATCTTGGATTTAAAGTCAGCAGTTTTGCTCATGTCGCATTTTAATGAACTCCTCTGAAGGTGCTTCACCGACAGGGCTGAAAATCACTCTACATCATCTAGAGAAGTGGGGCATCAAAAGTTAGCCAATTTATTTTGATAACTGTCACGATTTATGTGCAGCAAAACAAAGAGAGATTTGGCTTAAATTTGAATCACTTGGCCAAAACCTACTAATTGTTACACAAACAAAAAAATGACCCTCCTCTGTCCAATGACAGTGGTGTAGGTGCACAAAAAAGTGTGCAAAATGCAGCTGAGGAAATTGGGTCAAGTGACAGTGTTTCTAGCGCCTCCTGTAAATCAAAGAAGCACAGCACAGTGGTGAGTAAGTCCACTGTGTCCTCCACTTCCTCTGCTACATTGAAGGCTGAGGCAGAGACTGCAGCTCTTATGGCCCGGCAGAGGCTTCTGAGGGAGAAGCATGCTCTGGAGGAGCAGCAGGAGCATCTGAGCAGGAAAATGGAGG
Organism: Taenioides sp. WSHXM2023; assembly: GCA_029959045.1. Classification (NCBI taxonomy): domain Eukaryota; kingdom Metazoa; phylum Chordata; class Actinopteri; order Gobiiformes; family Gobiidae; genus Taenioides; species Taenioides sp. WSHXM2023. The sequence goes on from CM057090.1 coordinate 14,139,095, forward strand.
AGCAGCTGGAGCTGTTGAGGAGGAAGAAAGAGGAGGAGATTTGGACATAGAGCTGGCTGCCGCGGCTGTGAGATAAGCTTTGGGTTACATACGCCGCCATAATGTACTTAAATGTTTTAAATGTGTTTTTCATTCAGCAATCAGATGAGTTGTTGAAGAGAGTTTTTAAAAGATTGTGTGATATTTACAAAAAATAAAAATCATGAAGAGGTTAACTGAACCACAAGAGGGATGTGAAACAGGACTTGTTTTTTTTTTTTTCCATTTCCGTGTGCTTCTAGAGCAACAGTGTTCAGTTTGAAGCTTAATTTTGTTCACTGAGTCGAAAAAACAAGCAGCACGAACAGGCAAAAGGTATGACTAAGTTACATGTTTAATTTTCAAGTGGTGTAGTGTGCAGCTATGGATTGTAATGATGAGTTCAATGACAACTTGATGACATTCTACTTACTGATTTTTAATTATTTTATAGTCATCTTTTAGTCATTTTTGTGTTCTACAATTAGATTTGAGCTGTAGAGAGTTGAATAAAAAACTTTTATGACTGATTATAGATACAAACTAACTACAAAACTCTTTCCTTCTGCTATTTATTTATTGCATTTGGTGTTTTTTTACCATATTATATTTTTGAATAGGTTTTTTAGGGATAATTCTATTTTAGGCTTATTGTGTCAGTGGCATAAATTATTTTCAGTATTATCGTGCTTCAAAATGTTTTATTGTGACAGGCCCAGTAATGTCTCTATGCACTCAAATACATACTGCTACCAACCTTTAGGATTGTAATGGATGCCGATAACTGGATAGAGGGACACCACAACTGTAATTTAGACTTAGACAAACTTTATTGATCCACATGGGAAATTACTTGGACACAGTAGCTCACACGTCACAATATATTGTAATAACAAAGAGCAAAAAATATAAATGGTAAAAAAAGATAGCAAGAGACAGGTCTCAAATAAGACATAAATTATATAAGTGTGTATGTACAAGTAAAAATAAAAATAAATAATAAAATATCTCAGCTATATACAAGAGGTCGTAAGGAAACAGTGCAAAGATGATATAATGTTGACAGGACACAGGGTTATCTATTTATTCCATGTCTGAGTGATTTATTCATAACTTTTCTTATTTATCTTTTTTCAGGTTCTCAGGGCAATGCCTACCTCACATTTTCCACATGTCCAATGGTTAATCACATTTTACCTCACCATTGGCCTGACAGAATGCATCTCGCCCAAAAAGCAGTCGTGTGTGGTGCAAGAAGGTCATGCAGACTGCAGCCACATGAGCCTCAACGAGATCCCTCAGAATTTGCCCCAAAACATCTCCAGCCTGGACATGTCACACAATCGGCTAGCGCGAATTGACCATCAGTGGCTCAGACCTTACCCTGAGCTAGTGCGCTTAGATGCTAGCTACAACAGCATCAGCAAACTGGATGAGAAGATGTGTCAAATGGTGCCTCTTCTTCAAACACTCAACATAGAGAAGAACCAAATGTTAGAACCAAAGACGCAAGAGCTCAGTCGCTGTATAAACTTGGTGTGGCTCAACATGGCAAGCAACAGGCTGAAGTTAAAGCAAGAGCCTTTTGCAGGACTGCAGGTACAACAACAGACAAATAAGCCATTAGATATAATTCATACATTACATGTGCACTCAAAATTTTTATTGTTATTAGTATTTTTTTTGTTATAAGACTGTTTAAATGACATGTAAAGAGCAAAATCATCTGAACTCTTTCTAATCATGGTCCCTCTGATCACTCACATCAGATTTTGTGATTTACGTGTTATTTAAATAATCTTTAATGCCCAAAAATCAGATCATAATCATATTGTGTATGTGAACATAACCAGTATCTAATATATATTATCTTTATTTTTATATTTTAATTATTTATGTTTTTATTATTGCTTTGGATTTTATTTTCTATTACAAATTTAAAGGTTACATTTAATATATTTCTGGTTTTGGAAATTCTCATATTTACACAAAAGACACAAATGTTTTAAAACAACACCTTAGTATTAATTACAGTGCAAAAAGTACCTAGGTAAGTTTTTTTTTGTTAGATATACATTTTTGCAGTAGGCATTTTTTTTCCCCTTCATTTCCCTGACGAGACCCCAAAAATGTCATCAACTACCACTCAAGTTTTGTCAAACTCTCCCATTTGTAAAGGTATATAATCTAACTTTTTTGGGTGGGCTTTTTTTTTACAGAACCTAAAATATCTGGATATTTCTAACAACAACTTGAAGTCTGCTGAGCTCAGTATGAAGCCAAAGGTTCTAAGTCTGATATATCTGAGCCTTAGCTACAATGACATCAATATTCTGAAGACTGACGACTTTAACTTCCTCAGGGAATCGACATTACTAGTGCTCAACTTCTCATCTGTACCACTGACAACAGTAGGTTTGTTTTGTCTGAAAAGGGAACTGAAATTCGCTATAAGATGGAAGTAGAAACCAGGGGTGGAAAGTAACGAATTACATTTACTCACGTTACTGTAATTGAGTAGTTTTTATGAGTACTTTGTAATTTTCTAAGTAGTTTTTCAAACAGGTAATTTTACTTTTACTCGAGTACATTTTAAGCCAAGTATTTTACTTCGTTACATTGAAAGCCGCCCACGTTACTGAGTAAAATAACATCGATAGTGGCAAAAAATAAAATGCGGGGGGAAAAAAATCTGCCGGAACTGAAAGGAAACTGCATTGCGCGGGTTTGCGTGCGGCAGTTCCATTGTTTCTTGGCCAAACCTCGATGACCTATTCGCGTTTAAACGCAAAAATGGCAGCAACATAATCATGAAATGTAAAATGTGTCTGCCCCGCCGAACCGAATCTATGAAAGCATGTGGTGGTAAGTAGGCTCCAAATATAGGCCTATATGTTTTGCCTGTTATACCCAAACGGTATATTTATTATGGTTTGGTTAACACAATCTGGCTTCATGATTTCAATTATTTTCCATCCTGATCACTAACGTTTCAAGTGAAGGAGCCGAGAGTTGGAAAAGCACCTCACGTTTAAAATTGGCTTTAGGACAGTCAGAAATAATAAGAATGCAGGACTTTAGTTTGCGATTGGTCTCTTAATAAATCATCTTAATTTATGTTGGCTATAGGATAGTTCATGGGTTATTGCCTGGACTAGTTTCGAGTGGACAGTGCTGGTCCATCAAAAGTAGCGCTTCTAGTTTATGCAAATGAGCCATGTGGTTTTAAGTTTCGCTTCTGTAAAACGTAAACAAATGTGCGCAAAGCTGCATTAAACACATTATTATTTGAGTCCTCCTTGTAGGAAATAAAAATCCAAACTAATTATCCACCCGCAGCGAACCAAAAATGCGTCTGCTTCTGTGTCCGTCATCATTTTGTCGCGTGTACCGCGTGTACCAGTGTCATCAGCCGTGAAAGCAAATGAATCTGCTAGATTCATTATCCCATATATCTTCAGCTCCTAGAGGAATTAAATGGCAGTGCGTCACATTTAGTTTACCGCAGTTTATGTCTATTTAAGACTGCATTTATGTGCAGCAATATTATGAAAAAACCTGCATTTTTACTGTAGTTTTTTTTTATTTCATTGAAAGTAACTAAGTAACTTTTACTCAAAGTACATTTGAAATGAAGTAATTTTTTACTTTTACTCGAGTACATTTTCAGACAGGTACTTTTACTTTTACTTGAGTAGGATTTAAGCAAAGTAAAGATACTTTTACTTAATTACAATTTTTCAGTACTTTTTCCACCTCTGGTAGAAACTAGATCTGTCATATTCTTTGTTTCAAAATGCACACCAAAATTTGTCCTACTATAAACTGGTCTTATTTGATTTGTTTCAGGTGGAACCTGGAAGCTTCAAAAACATTTTAAGTCTCCGTACTCTAGTACTAGATGGCTGCAAAATTGGAACTCCAGTTCTTTCAGAAATCTGCATGGAGCTTTCAGGGTCTGACATTGAAGCTCTTTCTATCAGAAAGATGAAGCTAGTCTCCCTTACCAGTAAAACATTCACAGGGCTGATAAATACCAACATAAGCAGTATAGATTTATCTGGCAATGGACTGAAGAATATAGAAGTTGGTTCCTTTTTGGGGCTACACAAACTTCAATCTCTAATTATGACTGACAATAAGATTAAGCAACTAAAAAAGGGCACATTTGAAGGACTTCAAAGTTTGAAGATGCTGAATTTAACCCGAGCTTTTGACTCCAAATTTGCCTCTCAGACAGCTATAGAGAACTTTGCCTTCCAGCATCTGGATACGGTAAAGACTCTGATATTGCAAGAATCTGCCATTGGTAAAATCACAGAGGATACCTTCAGTGGTCTCACAAGTTTAAAAGATCTAGATTTAAGTTGGACAAAAACTTCATCAGGTAGAATCTTAACTAATCTGACGTTTGCCTCACTTAAGGCATCACCTCTTAGGAAGTTAAACCTTAGAGGAACTGCTCTCAAACAAATTAATCCTGGAGCATTCACATTTTTGACCAATCTCTCACAGTTACATCTAGAACAGAATTTCATTCAGCAAACTTTCACTGGTGACGAATTTATAGGACTTGGACAACTTGAAGAACTGTACTTGTTTAAAAATGAGAAAATTACTTTGACTTCAACTTCCTTCCTCCATGTTCCAAACCTTAAGATACTAATCCTAACTAAAAGTCTTATTGGCACAACCCTAGACATGGAACCTTCTCCATTCAAGCCTCTGTCCAAACTAAATATTCTTGATGTAAGCAACAATAACATGGCAAACATTCAGGAAACATTGTTAGAAGGGCTGGTCAACTTGAAAGAACTTTACCTCCAACATAACAACTTAGCCCGCTTGTGGAAGAGTGCAAATGTGGGTGGACCGGTAATGTTCCTTAAATCCACACCCAATCTTGTAACACTTCGAATGGACAGCAATGGTTTTGATGAAATTCCTGAAAACGGCCTGAAAGGATTGTTCAACCTTACTCAATTAAGTCTCTCCAGTAATCTCCTAAATAGGCTGAAAGACGGCATTTTTGATGATTTGCGTTCATTGCAAGAATTAAAACTGCAAAAGAACATGATAACTTCGGTGAGGCCTCAGGTATTCTGGACTCCAATGACCAACCTGAAGTTACTTGTCATGGACAAGAATCCATTTGACTGTACGTGTGAAAGCATCCTGTGGTTTGTGAACTGGCTCAATGTCACCAGTGCCAATGTACCAGATCTTGAGCAAGAGTACATTTGCAATACACCACTATCCTACTTCAACAAGACTATCATGAAGTTTGATATTTTGTCTTGCAAGGACATGACCCCATTCCAGACTCTCTACATCTTAAGCAGCACTATTGTCCTCCTGCTGATGGTTACGGCTCTTGTGGTACGATTCCAAGGATGGAGGATTCGGTTCTATTGCAATATTCTAATCAGTCGCACGTTGGGATTGAGCGATGCTAAAGCTGAAGAGGGGCGATCCTTTAAGTTTGATGCATATGTTATCCATGCAGAACAGGATGCAGGTTGGGTGGAGAGAAGGATGCTTCCATTAGAGAGGAAACAGTGCAGGTTCTGCGTGGAGGACAGAGATTCAATACCAGGGATGTCACAGCTTGAGTCAATTGTGGATAACATAAGACGGTCAAGAAAGATCCTATTTGTGGTGACAGACAATCTTCTCAACGATCACTGGTGTAGACGGTACATGCAATTTTAAATTACCTATAATTAACATCATAGGAGCAGAAGGGTGATCACAGTAGTTACAAATCAATATATTAGAACATATTTGCCTAGTTGGGTTATATATATTGTACACATTTATTTATTTGTTATCACAAACATGTCAACCCAGATACTAATCAATACTAGAAACTTTTGCTGAAAACGTTTAGATACTATTACTACTACTAATATTAAAAATTGCATTTTCTTGCATCAACTTGCATCATTGTGTATTGGATTTGTTTTCAACTATCAAAATTGAGTTTGAAATATTAGAGTTACACTAATACAATAGTATAGACACTTCACATGTGATATGGGTGACAAGTGAACCAAATACATAAAAAAGACTACTTAATAGTATGAGGTACTCAAACAGCTGATTTAATGATCTACACAAGTTTGCTTAAATTTACAATTAGTAAGGTATTACTTTTGTTTGACACTGCAGGTTCACAGCCTACCACGCCCTGCACCAGGTGATAGAAGACAGCCGGGATTCTGTGGTTTTGGTGTTACTGGAGGACGTTCATGACTACAAACTGTCCCGGACCCTGTTCCTTCGCAGGGGCATGCTCAGGCCCTGCTGTGTTGTGCACTGGCCCCCCCAGAGAGACAGGGTCCCAGCCTTCCACCAGAACCTGCTCATCGCTTTGGGCAAGACTAACCACTGGTTGCAATAAGTATTAATAATTAAAGGGTAAAGAATCATGTTTGCAATCATTATTAATAATTAGCCTATATAACAGTTTATTGTTTTTTTTTTTCTTTCTGGAAACTCAAAGTTATGTTAAAAAAGAGCAATGTGTGAATTAAAGTAAAATTGTACTTGCACAAGATGACTATGACTTTTTTTCATTTTTCTTTCTTCTATTTTGGTTTAACATTGTAGAAATAAATACAAATATTTAAACAAACAAACAAACAAACAAACAAAAACTTACAGCATGATTTCAGAAGCACACTGTTAGAAAGGAAAAAAAAATGTTGGAAAATTTAATGTTAAAATATATTTTTCTATAATGCTGTCATCTAGTGGCACATATGGTTTCAAAAGTGTTAATTTGAGGTTTATGTTTACATATGTATATTAGATGCTTTCAAGAAATGCTTTCATAATTGGATAACAAATTAAATTGTAATATTACAGCATACCAGAAAATCTCAGAAAGAACTTAAGTAGAGTGTTGTATGGTGTCTATTTGAAAAATCTAGTAATTACAAAAAAATATTTTTGCGCTAGCTACATGCTCATAGGTTTTAAATTTGAAACCAGTGTAGTTACGCACAGCATTGAAGACAATGGGCCTCATTCATGAAACATTCTTACGAATACATTTGTATTTAAGGCCTTCTTACAACATTTTTGGTATTCACAAAACTTTTTCTTATCTGAAAATGTTCTTGGAAGAACAAATCCTACAAACAGTCAGGACCACTCGTAAGAACAAAAACTCTAGAATATAATTACTCTAATAATGCAACAAAAAATTCAAATTGTAAGTTATATATTTTCTGTAAGTTATATATTTCAAATAAACATATTACTATGGGATCCTGTAACATTTGTGAGTCGTTTTATAGAGCATGTAGTCTGTATAAGTCTAACAGACTTTATACAGGCTGCAGTGAGCCTCAGTGTGTCAGGGCCCCAGTTCTCTCCAAATGGGTCACTGTTACAGGCCTGTGCCTTGTCACCGCGCTGGACTCAACCGCCACTAAAATATGATATAAAGTGGGTTGATTTGTGCAAAATGTTCAATGTTCATGTGCACCAACAAGTCAACAATACACTGATTCTCTTGGAGGCTTCTAATTCAGGCTTCAGCAGCCCCATGCAAAATAATACAACCCAAATGACGACGACAGTGCCCTTGCCTATTTTGATTCTCATTTTTAAGGGTTGGGGATTATGATTCCTCAACCAGCTTCCTCCACAGGCTCCGTTGCCTTGCCAAGGCTGTGCAAGATGTATTCTTGGATGTCATTTGAGCCCTGATGATATGGCTGAAAGTTTCCTTTTTCTTACTGTTGATATTAATTGTCCTTCTGTCCCTTTTCCTTAAAGACTGACTAATTTGTTCTGTGGGTCTATGGGATCCTCAGGATGTGTCTGTAGCACGTGGTTGCAAAGTCTGCTTCCAGTCTGCTGATGCTGACAGCCTGTAGGGTCCAAACTTCACAGCTGTACACTGAAAAAATTGTCTGATCTGAGAGGGGTTGCTCAAATTGCAAACACAAATTTAACAACAAATAACATGACTTTTTTATGATTCTCTGTCCAGCATTTTTAAATCTTACTAAAGTTGCTTGATTGTGGCCGATGTTTGACCTGTGTATTTTAATCAGGCTGTGGAAACATGACTTTGTTATAATCTCCTGTGAAGCTCGTCCCTCGGGAATCCCTTCCCCAAAACTTTGAGAGGGTAAATTCAAATGTAGCAGGACAAAGGACAGGTACAGGAGCAGAGGACACACTCAGGACAAAGGACAGGTACAGGAGCAGAGGACACACTCAGGACACAGTTACAGGAGCAGAGGACACACTCAGGACACAGGTACAGGAGCAGAGGACAAACTCAGGACACAGTTACAGGAGCAGAGGACACACAGTGTGTCCAGGAGGACTGTGAGAGCTGATCTGCAGGTAAGACTTTTCAAAGATTTTCTGTGCTTCTCTGGCCTAGAATGTCATTGTTAAAACATGTTTGTGGTGTTTTATTTGACATTCGGATTAATTTAAGGCTTGTTTCCATGAAACAAATTGTTTTTGACTGTCCATCTACAAGAGTGTGACAGTTGTACAAAGATTTGAATGTGTTGCTTCCAGAGTCGTCTACAAACAAAGACTGATATCCAGAGCACTTTGCTGTAGCTGTGGGTAAGCTCATGAAAGTTATAGTTGATGAGTTGATGTTAGTCGTTTTTTGCACCATTCTAACAGTTAACTGTTAACCTCACTTTGAGAGAAAGGAAGATGTTTGAGATGTTCTGGTCCATTATTGTATTAGAGAGTAATAAGTGCTTTAAGTATATTTAAACAGAGTAGATCATCATAATGTGTCCATCATGTGTTATTCCTGCGTCCACAGGCAGAGACCAGAGTGTCTTCACTGGAATAAGTCCTCACACTGTTCAGCTCCAAACTGTGTGTCTCTGTACCTGTGCTCTGTGTGTGTTTGATTCTGTTTTAGACAATACAGAACTGTGGAAAACTAAAGACTATTTTTGTATTCTTATGTATTCTTTTACTTTAAAACCCTTTTGAAGCTGCATGTTAAAATAATAATAATTGTGTAGACAGAATAAAATTATACATAAAAAATAAAACCATAAAAAGGCAAATTTTCATGATAAGGTAACAAGATAAATATGCATATTCAGCCTGATTTGATCACATTTCATCAACATGAAAAAGTGACGTTCATGTTCTAAGAAAAATAAGTGCAGAAGGGATCGAATAAGTTTCAAAGCCTAAAACATAATTTTATTGCATGCAGCCACTTTCCATATTTTTTTAAGCAAATCGCTATTTTTTTACGAAAACCTTTTTTTCAGTGTACAGTGCCATGGCCACACCACTGCTCTCAGGAGAAGTTTGATGCTCTAATGCAGAGTTCGCTCAACACTCTGCATTAAAACACTTGAGTGCCCTGAGGTCACTCAAGTGTTGAATGACCTCAGGGCAGATCTTGCCCAGCCCAGTCCAGCTCTGATCTTGTGAAACCCGTCTGCAGTTTGTTCAATAATAGTACCCAAGTAATTGAATTTTTCCACTTGCTCTAAGCGCCACATCTCATGTTATGCTGCTCTGGATTCCTGGTGGCTGCTATTATTTTTCTTATCTTTTTCTTTTCTTTGTGCTGATTTCGCCTGCCTTGTTTAGCAGAACTATAAATCATCTGTGAAACAGGTTATGGTTTTACCTTTTTTTCCTTTACTTCTAGAACACTATCTAAAGGGTAGAGTCAGAGCAAACTGTCTTTTCCTATTATGAAATTGGAAGATAAAAAGAGTTAATGTTTATCAGTGCACACAGTGTTTCCAGCTCTATCACTGTGTGTATGTCCACTGACATGAGGGCAGGAGAGTGCAGCTTTTGGAACTGATCCCATAACATCTATATTTCTACAATAATCTGGGTCACAGGGCAGTTTGTACTAACATGATGAGGAAAGTGCAAAGAGCACAGGTGAGTGGAGTTCAGATTCTATCCATTTTGTAGGATGTAACTAAATCCCCCATAACCTAACATAACATATTAGCTGCATATATATATATATATATATATATATATATATATATATATATATATATATATATATATATATATATATATATATAGTGCAGTAATAGCACTATTACATTACTGCACTTTTTCGAACTGAGATGTAGAAGTGGAGATGATAAAAAAATAAAATAAATGACACCATTTATGTCCATGTGTTTGTAGTTGCAACAATTTAGGTGCAGAAAGAAATCGAGTCCGGTGATGGTTGATGAACTGAGGCTCAGAGAAGGCAAACTAATAGTAACTGAAACTATTATGAATGCTTCGATGGCGGACCAACATTATTATATGGTTATACGCTCAAAAACTAATATTTTGCCTAAAATACTTGTGTCCCCTTTAATATTCAATGTGGTCCTAGCATTCTGGAATAGTATACGTATAATGTATAAAGTATAAGTATAAGGACAAAGTTCATCAGAGTTCATATTCCTCTTTACGCCCTGTCCCTTGTCAATCATTCACTTCACTTTATTGCACTTTTCCGCACTGACCCTCACCTCCTGTATCATCAATATTTGATAAAATATATAATAATGTGAAAGGTTTTTTTTTCAGATTGCAAAAAAATAGGTGGTCCCTCAAAGTCCCCTCCCACCTATGCACATAAAAGGTCAGGCACTTGAAGACCAAGCACTGTCCTTCTAGTACAAACAGCCTGTATACACATAGAGAAAATGGCAGTTCTTGTAGGCAGTTACTCAGTTTCAGTGATATTGGTCAGTGCTTTCATTGTGGCTTTAACATACATCACCTATAAACTGCTAGGGGACTATGTTTCCAAGTATATTGTTATGAAGCCCATTCCTGAGATGGGGCCAACATACCCCATCATTGGAAATGCACACCAGCTGAAAATCGAATCAGAAGGTAAGACACTTTTTTAACATGTGCAAATAAAATGTTGTTGCTAAGTATATTTTAATTATTCAAAAGTTTCAACATCTATTTTTTGCATACTTGTTTTTGTTAATATCAGTTTAAACACTATTCTTCCCAGCATTCTTTAAACAAGTGGTGGAACTCAGTAAAGAAATGTTCACACTGCCAATGTATAAGATTTGGATTGGAACCGTCCCATTTGTCATCCTGTACCATGCTGACACTGTTGAGGTAAAGCATGTTTCCTAGGTACTATTCATAATCTTAAATAGGAGCAAATTATATTACAGGTACTTGCAAAATGTTACAACGCAAGTACCTGCCCTACGCATAGCCCTATATTTACTATATACACAATGTTTGTATCTTTCAGTGGAATTGGTAAATCTTAGTAAGGAGTAGAATTCACAATCAAAATGTTTACCATAATTTCTTTATTATTTAGACCATTCTGAACAACGGCATTCACATGGACAAAGCTCATGCGTACAACTTCCTGCACCCCTGGCTTGGCACAGGTCTGCTCACAAGGTACAACATTATTATGAGTCATATTTATTGTATATGTTAAAAGTGAGATGACATTTTCCTCAGAGTATATTGAATGATTTTGAAGGGCATCTAGTGTTAAACTATAACATACTGTATGTAGACAATTATTTGATCTTTTGTTAATTGTAGACCTCAATATTGATCTACAACAGTTAAATATTAAAAAAACAAACAAACAAACAAACGGTTAATTGACTTGCATTTTTAATGTTAAAAAAGTTAACCTTATGTGGCAGTAGGCCTGTGTGCCTGCCGGTAGCCTATTGGCTGTGACCTGAACCTTTCAGAGGGAGGGTCCCTCACCCGCTAGAGCTCTTGGTCGCCTCTGAGGTCACCCGCTGTCTAGGAGCAGTACAGCAGCACGAGCGCCGGATTAAGCTTTAATATTGCATAAAAATCATCTTTCTCGGGTTTAAAGCCTGGTGATTGTGCCCTGTGTTGTGTGTTCCATCCACCTACCGCACATGCACGAGGGTCAGCTCGGGACATCTCCAGCTCATGCATCTAGCGTTTTGTCAAATGCTCCATGTGTAGTGTCCAGAGCTTCTCCGTGCAAGAGGACATCTCCAGCCTTGTGCTGCACACCATTCATTCATACACTCCGGTGGGGCGCTCAGATTACACCCACTCTCCAGAGATAAGGAGTAGATGGAAAGAAAGGCATTTTCTAAGCACAAACATTCCCAAATTTAATCTAAATATAACTTTGGGTAGCCAGTGATGAGGGAATACCATTATAATATTATTAAAAGCTCATAAACATTGATTTTTTTTAAATAAAAAGTTCCTTCCTTTAAGAAGAACATAGTAATTCAAATATTAAGACAAGTATGTCATCTTCTTTTGTACTTAGAAACTGTCCAGTTAAAAAAATTAGACTGATTTATCTTAAACTGGCTCACGCCAACTCTGAATTGAGTTCTAGAAATTATAAATCTGAGATGGCTCACGTTTTTCAAAAACGCTAAAATACACTGAAGTATGTCCAAGTACCAATCTGAAAAATAGTTCTGCGTAGTCTTCTCCCCAATTATGGCTTTTTTGTTTTTCCTTATTCCCACAGCACTGGCACCAAATGGCGACAGAGGAGGAAGATGCTGACTCCAACCTTCCACTTCTCTATTCTGACCGACTTCCTGGACGTGATGAATGAGCAGGCTGAGATCCTGGTGGAGAAGCTGCAGAAGAAGGCTGGCACGGGAGGGTTTAACTGCTTCCCCCTTGTTACCCTGTGTGCTCTGGACATTATCTGTGGTCAGTACAGTGCCTCAATATGTCAGTGCCACATACAAAGAAGATAAAAGTTTATTTCACTTGCTGTGTGTATCAAATGTTACATACAGTATTTCAAATGCTTTTCAATATGTCTCCTTAGAAACTGCCATGGGAAAGAAAATCTATGCTCAGAGCAATTCTGAATCTGAGTATGTCAAATGTGTATACAAGTAAGGGAAAAAAAAGTTTTATTTGAATTATTTAGTTGTTTGTAATTGTATTCACTGTTTAGTTGTTTACACTTCTATTCACTGGTTGTCTTTTCAGAATGAGTGATATTGTCAGTCGAAGACAGAGGGCCCCCTGGTTTTGGACGGACTTCCTGTACTACATTATTGGAGATGGCAAGGAACACGATAAGACACTCAAGGTTCTACATTCCTTCACATACAAAGTGAGTCAGTACTTCTCCATTACACTTGTACTATTACAGAGAGCCAATAGTCCATTTTTAGCACCTACAGTCTAGGTTAGTGAATACAAAATAGCAAAATATTCAAAAACTTGCATCTAGATAAAATACATTTTTATGTTACTAGGTGATTCATGACAAAGCGGAAAACATTTCCAACACTGAATCAGACAGTGAGACAGACGGGAACAAGAGAAGGGCATTTCTGGACATGCTCCTGAAAACCACAGATGAAGAGGGTAACGGCATGAGCCACCAGGACATTCAGGAAGAGGTGGACACCTTCATGTTTGAGGTGAGCCATAGAATGAATGAAAAACATATTCATTTTCAGTTATAATGCTGATGGTTATTTGCAAGATAGCTTACATGCTATGTATGATGTTACCTATGCACAATTTAAATCCGGCTTTTGTCTTCAGGGTCATGATACCACGGCTGCTGCCATGAACTGGACTCTACACCTGGTGGGCTCCTACCCCGAGGTACAGCGTAAAGTGCATCAAGAGCTGAACGAGGTGTTCGGTAAGGGCAACATGCATAAATCATATTTACTTCCTTTAACTTTGTATGTCGTTACATAAAAAAATAACACTATGCATTGGTTAAGAATTATTTATGCGGGAAGAATTATTTATTATTGTTATCTATTTATATCTGTTATTTTATTGCAAACTATGTGAAATTAAAAAAAACAACAAAAAAACAAAAAAAACATACCGAAAGAAGTATGAGAAAACCCTGAGAAAATCTTCTATATTCTTGATGGTGAATGTTATCAACCTGTTAGACATTAATGAAAGCATGTAGTGTAAACACATTTGTGTGTAGAATTATCACAGCATGTTTATTAGGTTGTTTGTTAAGACTCCCTAGCAAAAGAATAGAAAATTATCAGTGACTGTTTATGTAATGTATTCAGGGACATCAGGGAGGCCCATAAATATAGAAGACTTAAAGAAGCTCAAATACCTGGAGTGTGTGATCAAAGAGGGACTTCGGCTGTTCCCCTCTGTCCCATTCTTTGCCCGCACCATTTGCCAGGACACTACCATCAGTAAGTACAGTTACTGCTTTTACATGTGTTCCAGTATTTGTGCCAGTTGGTCCCAGACACAACAGAGATTTTAAATTATAGATTGCATGGTACTGTATTGATTTTGCGCACAAATACAGTTTATTAACATCACAAGGTAGAACAAAGTGTTTTCTGTTTGAGAGAACTCAGCCTAAATATGCAGAGTTTGTCTGTTAAACATCTGTAAATGAAACAAAACACAACTCCTGGTATGTTTTTGATGAGGAAAGAACATTACAACATAGATCAGAAAATAGCGTAATATGGGGCCTGTAACTATGAACATACTTCATAGATTACAGCAGTCAGCCAATGCATTTGATGCTCATGTTTCTTTTTTAACAATCTCTAAAATCTCTGGATGGCATTTTTCGGCAGAGGGCTATAAAATTCCCAAAGGTTCCAACGTCATAATCTTCGCATATGTGCTGCATCGAGATCCACGATACTTCCCAGATCCTGAGGAGTTCAGACCAGAGCGATTCCTCCCAGAAAACTCAGTGGGACGACCTGCCTACGCCTACATACCCTTCTCTGCTGGACTACGCAACTGCATTGGTAAGACTACAGACTACATTTCAGATGGACTTGATCAAATCCTGTCTCCTAATGACATTCAGGAACAGTAGCCCAACCTCTAATTAGTGTATATCCCTAAAATGACACAAAAAGACACTTTCATTCTTTCATTTTACTGTAGTTTATTTAATAGTTTTTCCCCTTTAGTTTGGTGGTTAATGTATTGGTGTTTGGTCATCTAGCTCATCTTTCTCTTCTATCTTTTTTTGGGCATAGGATGGATTGTGCCTCTCAAAGAACTTACATTTAGGAAAATAAAATAAATGGAAAAAAAGACTGATAAAGCTAAAAGTCCTTTATTATTAAGCAAGGACCTCCCAAGCTTAGTTGTTTGTTTGGCCTTCTTTCAGGCCAGCGTTTTGCCCTGATGGAGGAGAAGGTCGTGTTGGCGTCCATATTGCGGAACTTCACTGTGGAGGCGTGTCAGAAATGTAACAAACTACATCCAGTAGGAGAACTCATCCTACGTCCAGAGAAGGGCATCTGGATCAAACTAGTGAGAAGGACTCCATGTAACGCCAAACATTAACTGTGTTTTACTATTGTACTTTGCCCAGTGTTTTGTATTTATCTAAGTAAATATATATATACACCTGCCTTGGTCACTTCCATCTGTATTTTCAGATATCTTATAAATTACATTCTAATGTCAGCTGTAAACTATTCATTATTTGTTGGACTCCATTTATATTTCTTCTTTATTTCCATGACTATTTACATTGTAGATTCTCGTAGATTCTTATCACTATGAACAAATACAGAATGTAGTAAACAAAATATTAACCCAGAATAATTCAAAACTTACATTTGAGATTTTACACCTAGCCACTTTTTGCATTAATCACTGTTTTCTACTCTTGGCATTCTTTGACCTTGATGGGGCACAGCTGTGAAGTGAAAACCATTTCAGGAAACTTCATCAAGAAGCCCAGGGAGAGAAGGCCGGGTTTGTAGCACCATCAACAAAGCAGAAGGTGGACTTTGAGGATTTTTATATTTATAAAAAAAAAACATTTTGTTGAATTATTCATTTTTTTAAACTACATAATTCCACATGTATTTTGTTTCATATATTTGATGTCTTTTGTATGTATTTAAAATGTATAAAGTAGTAAACAAAGAAAAAAGCATTTATGAAATGGTTAATGTCAGAGATATCAAAGGAGAAATTCAATTTGTCGACTGGACCAACATTTATTTCAGTAACTGTGAAATGTTTTCGACTTAAATAAACGTTGGTCCAGCTGACAAATTGAATTTCTCCTTTGCCATGGATTCTACCTGGATGACTGAGGGATTCAGAGATGAATCACAGAATCAATCACAAAGATCAGGCCATAGTTTGACAGACATGCAGTATTAAGGTAAGCAAAGTGTACAAATGATCGGTCCTAGTCTAAAGTACATTATACAGTTTTAAATGGCTGTCAAATATAAGATATCATAGGTATAATGAAAACTCCATAAACAGTACCAGCCGATATTTGTTACCACAGATCAAGATTCAGGAAAAGAGCCAGCCCGTTGTGCTGTCCCAAATACAACATGTACTCTGGACTGACACTGTGGAGTCCAGTGTTCCAACTCAACAATTTCATTACCTTTTTTCATTACCTTTTTTTCCCCACACAGACCATTTGTAGATATTTAAATGTTTGTCCTATATCAGCCTTTAAATAAATGCAAAGGGACAAGATGTACTATGAAATGATGTTTCTCAAATCATGTCATATATATCTCGTCACTACACAGAGACACAGTTTAGAAGAGTCTGGCCAGGTCAAACTGAACCAGGTCAATTCCCTATCAATTCCCCTGTCAATTATTAGCATTACTTGACTGCAGTACAGGTTAAAACAAGGTTTATAGCAGTTTTTTCACCCACCCTCAAGTTCTCCTACATCATGAATATGTCTAATAACGCTGTGCATTTTGCTGGGTTAGCCAGGAAGTAGGCAGTCCCCCAAAGCCCTCCTCCCACCTTGATTTGTGCGCATAAAGTGTCCAGGCACCAGAAGACCAAGCACTGTTTTTCTAGTACAAACAGCCTGTACACACAGAAAAAAATGTCAGCTCTCGTAGGCAGTTACTCGCTTCCAGTGATATTGGTAGGTGCTTTCATCTTGGCTCTAACAGTCCTCACATACAAACTGCTGGGCGACTATATATACAAGTACATTAGAATGAAGCCCATTCCTGAGATTGGGCCATCATTCCCTATTATTGGAAATGCACACCAGCTGAAAACCAATGCAGGAGGTAAGACAACATTTTATTTATCTAATAGCACAGGGCAGTGTATCAAAATAACACTACCAAGCAACAGTGGTAACAGTAAGAGTGGCAAATAATACTAATACTGATACTAATACTAATACTAATACTAATACTAATACTAATACTAATACTAATACTGATACTAATACTAATACTAATACTAATACTAATAGTAATAATAATAATAATATTCTGAATTCGAGTGAAATTAACTCCTGAAGATGTTTATTTTTGCTGTATATCGACAAGTTCTGTTTTTACAATTTCTTGTTAATCGTCATTATAAATATGTTGCAGAATTTTTCAACCAGATTGCAGAGCTCACCAGGGAGTTTTACTCATTACCACTGTTCAAAATGTGGATTGGCACTGTCCCATTTGTCATCTTGTATCATACTGAAACTGTTGAGGTAGGAGCACAAATAAAACGATAACTTTAAAAAACACTACTTGATTTTGATTATACTTAATTATAACAAATTAACATATTTTTAGATATTATAGCAATGTAAAAATATGTTCATGTATCATGTCTACTTTATGCTGCTCTTTGATTTTGATCTGTTATTTAGTTTTATTGTAAACACAGATGTAGAAGAACAGTACAAAAGTAGAAATAACTCTCAAAAACAAAACTAGCTCAAGATTAATTATCTTAATTAACGCTAACTCAAAATACTGTAAGACAAAGATTAAAGGACTTATATTTTTGTTTGTGTCATTTTGTGGTATAGTGTATACAGTGTCACTTGTAGTGTTGTCACAATACTAATATTTCAATCTTGATTCCGATACTACGGAATAGGGCTCAGAATACTCAGTACTGTTTCCAGTACCACTTGTACTATGTGGTCTTATACACCTTCTCTGATACATCTTAAGATCACACTAAAACTGTTCAGGAAAGGTTCATTTCTGTCCTGTAAATGTGACTTTATAAGTATTGATACCTGATCAAATCTAGTATCTAGTTTCAGTACTAGTTTTAGTATCAATTAGTATCTGATTTTTGACACTTTTGACAACTCAGTCAGTTGAGGGTGTTTATTGTAACAGCCAACATGAACTGAGCTGAACTAGATTCCCCTTGTTTACTCTTTGACAGTGTAAACTCAGCTGAACTCCAAACCATGGTAACGCCCCTGTTTATCATTCTATGCACAGCGTAGTAGAACAACCACCTCCTTTTACAACTTTCATTGCCCACGTTTTCCTGATGGGTTTCTTCCCTCTCATGTCGTGTTGTCACGATACTAAATTTCAAACTTGAAAGAATAGACTGGATACTCAATACTGATTCTGAAACCACAGTGATAAAAATACTCTAATAATATCTTTATTTAGACAACAGAATGTCAACATAATTGTAGTGTTTACTTTCATATTACCATGCGGTCTTATCTGTGCAATCTCTTAGTTGTATACGCAGATGCCAGCTCAAAATCATTCTGCTATTAAGGTTCTTTAGGTTATTTAGGTCCTGTGAATGTGAGTTTTTTTTACTGTCGATGCTTGCTCAAATGAGTATCTAGTTTCAATACTATATGATTGAATCAATTAGTGATTAATTAATGATTTTCAATACTTTTGACTCTGACAGCATTTGTTTTTACACAGACCATTTTGAACAACTCCATCCACATAGACAAGGCAGATGCATATAAATTCTTGCACCCCTGGCTTGGCACTGGTCTTCTCACAAGGTACAAGCTCATAATCAAGCAGGAAGAGGTTGACTTAATAGTATGTCAAACAACATTTAAGTTTTCATGAATGCATTTAAAATGGGGGTGTTAAACTTCTGTGGAATATTAATTGTTCAACATTCACACATTACTTATTTAGATCATATGTTACCTTTTATTGTTAAGAAAATGCTATTTGCTTAAAAAAAAAAAAAATGCCCCACATGTTTCAGTCACTCTGCCGTCAGAGTGCTATCACAACACAACATCAATGTGTATTTTGCTAATAAAACAATTTAAATTACATCGCAGTTGTGAAGTTGTAGTGTATTTTATTTGTATATTTTTGAAAAATTGTGTGGGAGCATGGGTGACGTAGGCCTGTGGGCTGAGTCTTACAGAGTCACACTTTTAACTGTAAGGAGCATTTTAACAGTGAGCAGACCACTTCAAGCAATACCCCCTCATTAAGATTACAAAAAAGCTTTCTGAATACAAAATATAATATGATTAAACCAACTATAAAGCAGCCTTTCCTATACATGTGGGTAGGCTAGCTTGAGAAACTACATGTTGTCTTTACTTGAATTAATATTTTGAGGGGAATAATATTAATTTCTTTGAAAAAATATGTGATAAAGGTTCTACCCGTATTATACTGTTAAACCATTAACAATAAACATACTTCACCATTTATACTTGCATTACTATGTGTATGTAGAATCCCTCAGTCGTCCAGGTAGAATCCATGGCAAAAGGAGAAATTTAATTTGGACAATGTTTATTTGGTTGAATACGTTTCGCAGCTCATCCAAGCTGCTTCTTCTATTCAGTTTCTCCTTTTGCCATTACTATGTGTAATATCTAGGATTGTCAGCAGATGGCACTATAGGAATGCTTTAGGTTAGTGCTTTAGTCTATGAAGATCTTCAAGACCAACATGAATGACAATGTAGTTTCCTTTATATTTTATTGTATTTCTAATATTTTCTTCTTCTTATTCCCACAGCACTGGCACCAAATGGCGACAGAGGAGGAAGATGCTGACTCCAACCTTCCACTTCTCTATTCTGACCGACTTCCTGGACGTGATGAATGAGCAGGCTGAGATCCTGGTGGAGAAGCTGCAGAAGAAGGCTGGCACGGGAGGGTTTAACTGCTTCCCCCTTGTTACCCTGTGCGCTCTGGACATTATCTGTGGTCAGTAGTCTACATCAAGTCACCAGCCACATACACTGTGTAGTCAGCAGTTGGCCCTGGAACTGAGAGATCCCGGAGGCCCACCTCACATTATTATAAACCTCAAAATCACTATTGAAACTATATTCAGCTAATCTTGACCTCTAATCCAGCAGGATTTTTTAATTAAGTCAACTGGAAACACCTTGGATGGAACCAATTCTTGCCCATGCTCACTTTTCATTTGGTAGGCGACAACTAGCAGGCTAGCTGTGTCTGTGTGCATCCATGTCCATCTAAGTATACGGTGTATGGTCAAAAGCTACCATAGGAAACATGCAATATGTTTGCAATGTTGTGATGTTGCAAAAAATACATAAAAATATAAACCTTGATCACATCTGTTGTTGTTATTATTGTTGTTTGCCTTTGTAGAAACTGCCATGGGAAAGAAAATCTATGCACAAAGCAATGCCGAATCTGAGTATGTCAAGTGTGTGTACAGGTATGTTTTTTTTTTTTTTTTTTACAAAATAATTTTTATTATGTTAAATTATTTATAATTTACTACTCTGTTTGCTCCCTCAGAATGAGTGACATTATCAGTCGGAGACAGAGAATGCCATGGTATTGGCCAGACTTTTTGTACTATTCTGTAGGAGATGGCAAAGAGCATGACAGGATCCTCAAGGTTCTTCACTCCTTTACATACAAAGTGAGTGATCAAATCCACATTCTTACAAATAACATAAATGTAAACAGACATTCTATGGGGTAATAGGTGTGCTACAATTTAAGTAGATTTAAGTTATTAAAACCTAAATTCAAAACGAAACCATGTCTAAATATATAAAATAGTCATCCAATATCCAACAGAAACCAAAAATAAAAGTTCACTGAGGGTAATATTGGCAATGTTGGCTATGACCGTATACTTAGATGGACATGGATGCACATAGACACAGCTAGCCTGCTAGTTGTTGCCTACGAAATGAAAAGTGAGCATGGGCAAGAATTGGTTCCATTCAAGGTGTTTCCAATTGACTTGCATTAAAAAGTCAATTGATCATTGCTCAGTTGCATATGCATGATGGTGCATATGTGGAGGGTCTGTTATTGATGCTCAAATGCATTAGAAACTAACATGTCACTTCTAACACTGGCTGGAAGGTAATACATGAGAGAGCCGAGAACATTTCCAACACTGAATCAGACAGTGACACAGACGGGAAGAAGAGGCGAGCGTTTCTGGACATGCTCCTGAAGACCACAGACGAAGAGGGCAACAGCATGAGTCACCAGGACATTCAGGAGGAGGTGGACACATTCATGTTTGAGGTGGGTGCGAATAACTAATGAGTAATAAAAACAATCAGCAAAATCCATAAGGCTAATACAATGGCTCTCAAACTTTTCACACAAAGTACCATAAAAAAGATTTGTTTTTTCAAGTATCACTAGCTCTACAGACACAGGCCAAAAACATAACTACTCCAGGTAGGGCTGGGCATGATTAAGAAGTTGCCTATATGATACATACCTCAATACATAGGCCACGATACAATACGTAACTCGATACAGTGAGCTTTCGATACAATACGATATATTTCAAATCCATTCAATACGGTTCAATAAAAAATAATTGCTAAATCATGGCTGTGATACTAAGTCTTTACTAAACCAAAGTTAAAAGCAAATTTAATATGAAACACACCCATTTTAATCATCAAACAGTAAATACGTCAAATATGTTGTATAAACGAGTTTCCTTCCTTAAAAAAGCAACAGATCTGTAGTGTTATAACAAAATAATTTAGTAAAATACACCAAAAAATATTTTTGACGATATATATCGATACAGCAGCCCAGGAAATCGATACTGTATCATAATATTAAACGATACAATATATTGATATTTCAATATTTTTGCACACCCCTAATTCCAGGTCTAATTAAGGGCTATGTCAGGTCTAAAAATGCACTACATCATTGCCACTGTAGTGGAGAGGAGAGATGCACTGTGCCAGGTTGTAGCACTAGAGCTAATTTCCACCTGTAGTCCCTGGTGCATGTTTTTTTTTTACAAAAAAGTATCCAGGGAAAGACAGAAAAGTGGACTAAATTAACAGGCAAACTCACAAACTGAAGAGCTGTCCATGTACCAACTGAAGGAGCTCGCATACCACCAGTAGTCCATGTACCACTGTTTCAGAAACACTAATATTCCAAATTGTCACTTTGCTTACTCCAAGTTCCTATATAATTGAAAAAGTGCTGTTATTCTCCTCTCCCTCTCCTCAGGGTCATGATACCACGGCTGCTGCCATGAACTGGACTCTACACCTGGTGGGATCTCACCCAGAGGTGCAGCGTAAAGTGCACCAAGAGCTGGACGAGGTGTTTGGTAAGATCAACATTGCTGCTCTGATACTGCTCACCTGCTAACTTCACATGTGGCTTTTTTGACTACAGCACAATCTTAAACCGTGCACGAATTACCAATAAATAAATGGAAAGCAATTTAATTTGTGTAGAATTGTGTTGTTGCAATACAAAAATGTCAAATTCATTTCAGTACTAAGGATTTGACTCAATATGCTGATGATGATACCACAAAGAAGATAAAACATGCTCCTTTATATTAATTTGATTCATTATTAATGTAATTTTCACATACAGAATAATAGTACACATTTTTATGAGCTTGATATCATAGTGTTCCCTCATAACCAACTTATGTGAGTTGTGGATTCAAGAATGCAGTTTAGCCATTTGCTTGTAGTATAAAAACTTACTTGTGATAGAGTAAAAAAGCATATTATCATATCATATTTTTTGCTACTCTACCAACTATTACAGGTAGGGTACATACAATAGTACAGCAGTGTGACAGCATTATGTGGGTGTTAATGTGGTGTGTTCAGGAACATTAGAGAGGCCAATCAACACAGAAGACCTAAAGAAGTTGCGCTACCTGGAGTGTGTAATTAAAGAAGGGCTGCGGCTGTACCCCTCAGTTCCATTCTTCGCACGCACCATCTGCCAGGACACCACCATCAGTGAGTACCGCCGCGTGGCTCCTTATGGTTATTACATTGTTCCCTATTGATACTTTGCAATTGATGTAATCAACATTCCTGGGGTGTGATGCTAACTGTAGGCACTGCTCTATCTGAGTGTCTGTTAGAGTTTTTAACACGATATGACCAGAAAGAACTGACTTCCCTCTTAACTAACATTACAGTCACAAGCTAGCTAGCATTAGCCAACTGTTTTTAGTAGGTCACACTCACACTTTTTGTTGAAAATCAAACACCTAAAGCTGGGCTTTTTCAAACTCACTGTGCGATTGAATCTCATGCGAAGCTCATGACGGGAGTGTGCACACTGTTCTGAGTAATGGTCATATATGCTGACCTGTCCACACTGTACGAGGGACATGAGCTAGAGGACTGTGTGCAGGGCTGTGGACATGTTTGTGACCCCACATCTTTTGATACATGCTTAAACTTCCAAAACATCATAGAAGTACATTAGCAGCACTGTTAACTCTAGCACTGATGTATAACTTAGTTTAAAGTCCGAAGCTTTTGTCACCAAACTGTTCTGGCTGTCGTGTGTGGTGATTTGATCACTTGATGTGTCAGGGCCGCTTTATTGGCCTATTTCACCTCTATGCTTCACCCAGCACATCGGAGCTGTGTTTACATCACCTATGACTGTGCCATGGACACGCTGCTCTCACCCGTCTAGAGCAGCGCTCAGACCCTATGACTCACGACAAATATCAGACATGTGTAATATCAGTTGTCATGTGTTCCTGGTGAGCAGGTGATTGCAGCTCGTATCCCCCTGTACAATGTATGATGTAGAAGCAAGGAGGAGCCGAAATTTGACACGATTTTAATATGGTTGTGTGGCTAACATTCATATCTAAATCGGCCTGCACTGCGTAAGCCTTGTTTAAGCAAGACCATAAATGCTTGCATTGATCACAGGTTCCTGAAGATGTGTTGTTTAAATCCGTTTTGTATTTTTCTTCTTAAAGCTTCTTTAGTTGTGTGCTAATGTGGGCATTGTGTCACTATGATAACAGCTGAACATTCCACCATAGGCATACATGAATTGCCCCCTCCCCCCTTCCTCAAACTAGCAATATACAATAAAGTAGGCTGTACTATTGCTGTACTATTAATCATATACATTAAGTTCAATACAAGTTCATCCCTCCTTGAAATTCAATGTTGTCAAATTTGCAGAGGGCTTCAAGGTACTCAAAGGTTCCACTATCATAATTGTGACATATGCGCTACATCGGGACCCAAGGTACTTCCCAGAGCCTGAGGAATTCAGACCTGAGCGATTCCTCCCAGAAAACTCAGTGGGACGACCTGCTTATGCCTACATACCCTTCTCAGCTGGACTACGCAACTGCATTGGTAATCCTGACATTTCAAACTTTAAAGATGGGTTAATATGCCAATTTTTTTTTTGGTGCTTTCTGCCATGTTATAATGTTATCTTATCAAAAACATGCCTGAAAAGGTTTTACATGTCTTCCATGCATGTTTGAGTAATCTAGGGATCCCTCCCAGGCCCTATTCGAATCCTCCTTACAGTTGGCAATATGATTCAGTACAGTTATTATTAAAAGGTGCCATATTACACAAAATTAACTCTTGTGAGTTTTAAATCATGTTAGAATGTTGTTATTGGAACGGCCCTCATTCACTACAACAGGCGTGCAGTTATAACACAGTGTGTGGCACAGCACAGAAGAGCAGAGATGCATGATGTGCAATCAGCCCGTTTGTCTATCTACATCTCCAAAGATTAAAATGCTCTGTTCCAGCTTGTGACATCATGAAGAGGTAGTTTTCAAGTTAACAGCCACCTTTTATATGTTTATTTACATAATGTACATACATGAAATTCCAGAGCTGAAATTATCCAAATGGAGTACTTCCTGTATTACCACATGACATCACAAGGTGGAGTGTTTTCTGTTTGAGAAAAGCCTAAATATGCAGGAATTGTGTTAAGTGTGAATGAAACAAAACACAACTCCTATGTTTGTGAAGGAAATAACATTATAACAGATCAGAAAATAGCCTAATATGGGCCCTTTAAACATGTTAATACATTGTTTTCAGTGAATATAGCATTTTATAAACTATAAAAAGTTACATGGTGATCTAAATGTTATGTCTTTGCAGTTAATAACCCCCTCTTTATACATTACCTGCTCTTCTTGAAGAGACACATTTATTTGTATGGTTGTTTCCAGGCCAGCGTTTTGCCCTGATGGAGGAGAAGGTGGTATTAGCGTCCATATTGCGGTGTTTCACTGTAGAGGCATGTCAGAAACGAGAGGAACTACAGCCAGTGGGAGAACTCATCCTACGTCCAGAGAAGGGCATTTATATCAAATTGGAGAAGAGGACTCCAGGGGCGTCTGCACAGTAACTGTATTTCTCTTTCAATATTTTGTAGTTGTCTTGAATTAATGTGGAAATAAAACTATTGTTGTCACCTTATTATTGAAGTAGCAATTACTTAAACTAATAAATATAGCGCAGTAACCTTGCACAGCAACATGGACAATATTTGTGTGAGATTCAAACTGTCATCATGACTTTCAGCGAGAGCTGTTCCAGATTGATAATATGTAGAACTCAATTCCGAGTGCTACACATGCCAGTCTGGTATGACCCAGGTTAGTTTTGATCTGCCACAGTCCAGAATTTGTACACTGCATCACCACATTTATGACCACTAATTTCTAGCAATTAATCATCTTTGGAAACACAAATGTGTCATTAAAAGGCCTTTATGTAATAATAATGTTCCCCTAAAGATCAACTGTTTCAAGATTGGTTCTAAAATCTGGGATAGCAGCAAAATATTACATATTATCCTAGTACATAAGAATTCACAATTAAATAAAAGTATAGCATGTAACTTTCTGGAGGTTTCATGTCACCTGAATGATTCCATGGAAATAGAAAGTTAAAACCAACTTTAGAACAGTCTCCTTGAAGAGAGATAAAGAGTCAGGTTTCTGGAGATGCAAGCTTGTACAGAGACCCATATTTTTAAGTGAAACACACCCAAAATGATAAAAACATGTTGTTGTTTTTTTTTTTTTTTTGCTAAAAGTGCCATACCAGGGTTTAAATTAATTTGCTGGAGGTGTAATATTTTGACTTTGTACAGTAAGCCCAACTAAGCAAGAATTACTTTGAAGATAGATTGCTCAATCTCATCATTCATTCCTGCAGCTCAAAAATAATGAATGGAGTTTTAATGTGTTCAGCATTCACACACGCCCTTCCTCCTGTGCTGCTGTACATTTATGCAGATAATCATTTGCTGTGAGGACATATTTGTGTGTGCATGAGAGTTGGAACAGCACACATATGTGGAGATCACTGACCCCAATAATCCTCTTTCTACTGGCATACACATCTCTTTCCTGGTTGGAGCTGAGCTGTTGTCAAGGCAACTGGCACAAGTGGGTGGGGCGATGGCAGATAAAAGCGAGTGGTCTTGTTTCTCAGTGGGACTCTGGGATGAGCAGTGGAGCGGCAGAGACATTAGCCCTGACACTTCTCGCTGGGCTGCAGGTTAAAGGTCTTAATCAGGAGTGGTTAACCTTGTAAGTACAGTAGGGGTTAGGGTTGTCAAAAGTGTCAAAAGTCAGATACTAATCGACACTAAAACTAGTATTAAAACTTAGTACCCATTTCAGCAGGTATCAATACAAAAAAGTCACATTCACAGGACAGAAATTAACCTTTCCTGAATAGCTTTAGAATGAGCTTGAGCTGTATCAGAACAAGATCAAGACCACACAGACTATATATGTCCATGGACCACTATGGAAACTACCTGGATGACTAAGGGATTTCATGGATATAATGCCACATGGTAATATAAAAGAAAGTCCTATGATTTTATGTTGAAAGTCACACATTCTATTGTCTAAACACAGCTCATCAACTCAGCTCATCAAACAAGAGTCCATTTTGCAGCAATAATAATAGGTTTATTTTACGATAACTTGTAGAAACCAGTAAACTTTATTAGTCAATTATCTATTGGTATAGGTATCTGAAATTACTTTCATTACCTGATTGATTTGATTACCTTTAATACAAGGCTTAAAATATTAAAATGTGGTGTAATACATTTTTAAAATCAGGGTAAGCTGAGGCTGCAAGATGGCCACAAAAGGGCACCTTGGGCACAGCAGACACTAAATAACAACAGTGATATAATAATACAATAGGAACAATATTCCCCTTTTTGATCCTTTACAAATAACCCATAGAATTATCATTTTAATTTCCAACAAGCAGTTCATGAGTCCCCAATGTTCACCATCTGGAAAAATACAAAGTGGGAGACTTTGAGGTTTAACTGGACAAGCTAGTGGCCAACCTCTGTGAGTGCTGAAGCTCTCCAACCTACAGTTGTCACCATGGAGCTATCTTGGGCTGGCACCACATGAGGCATGGCTGATAATAAAAACAAAGATTAGAACTATTATTAGGACTATTTGTTGTTTGAAAAAGTGGCCTTTACTCACTCATGAGAAGTTAGATAGGACCTAGGAGTTACGTGAATCCTGATGAGTTCTTGTAGCTCGAGGAAGGATGCAACTTTTACATAGCCAGTGGTAACAAACAGCGGTTTTACTAAGCTTACTGCTAACCGATTAGTGGGCTTTGGGGACTGACAGGTCCATGCTAACCTGCGCTGAGGGGCAGAAAGGCAGAGGGGCAACAGTCGACAGGGGAAAGTGCAGGATTATTGTTTGATTGTCCAAAACTGCCAACACTACAATGCATAACAGCAACTGCTCCTATCTGCAGACAAAATGCCTGAAGAAACACAGATTTATAGCTTACTGAAATTGGAAAGCTTTAGGTGACAGGCAAATATACACATACAAAGAATATGTTATAGTTAAAATAATTTAAATCTGTGTGTATTCAAACTGTTTTTGAAACAAAAACAACAAATAAAAAACACATTTGTACATAAGAAAAATAAATATTATAGATGCAACTTGAATGTTATGAGCCATTAAAGCTCAGGCAAAAAAAAAAAATGACATAAATGGGCTAATACCTTCATCAAACCTACGCCATTAAGTCTTCATCTGGCCTTTCCCTCCCCCACATAAACCACTTCAGTGTAGAAACACTGCCCTTCCTCTATCCCTGCACAGCTCCTCCTCAAAACTCCCAGCAGCACTTCAGCCAACACATGACGTATGCACCCAGATATACACACCACCACTCTCATTTATGTATTTTTCATCCATAACAAGCAAGGGAAGCTATTCTAAGCACAGATTATTGCATCTAGTGTTGTCACCAGACTAAATTCCAAACTTGAACTTGAGACTAAGGAATAGACTCAATACTCAATATTAATTACAATACTACAATAATAATAATAATAATAATAATAATAATAATAATAATAATAATAATAATAATATACATTTAGACAATAGAATGTTATTTTCAACATTAAATAGTTAAGACTTTATTAATGAGTAACCTGCACCACCTACAGAAACCAAATTTTAAATAAACAACCCTTTCCAAAAAATGAACTATGATCCTGTCATAACTGTCATTCTATTCCCAGTTTCCTCTCAATGGCCAGCAGAGCCAGTTTGCTTAAGCACTCTTCACTAGTGTTGGGCAAGTAACTTCAAAACTGTAATGCATTATTTATTACTTGTTACTGTAATTTCAAAGTAATTCGTTACATTACAATATTACTGTATTTAAAATGTAAGGCATTACACTACTATTGCAATACTTTTAAGTTATTCTCACCAAAATAACTGGAAATATGGATTTGGCCAAACGTAGCTCATGACGCTCAATTAGCTCATGACACATCCAGTGGAAGGTGATGTGGTATCTGACTGAGCTGAACAGGAAGTAAAGTTACTATCGCTAATCTGCAGCTTCACCCTGATCCATGCTGTAAACAGACACACATGACTCTCGCCTTTCTACTCTTAAAGGACGCCTCAATCTAGATTAACAGCGCTGTTTTGTGGACTGGGTGTCATTACACTGCGTTCCAAATTATTATGCAAATGATATTTTTCTCTGATTTTGCCAAATTGTCACTATAAATGACAGTCATCATAATTTTCAAGTCATCAACCTTTAGAGTACAATCCGAATGTTACTGAACAAACCTCCCAATGATAACAGTATTTTATTTTATTTTATTTTTTTTTTCAAAAAATAAAAACTTAAAATGCACTGTTCCAAATTATTATGCACAACAGAGTTTCAAACCATGTTATTGTTGTAAAGAACTGAAAATGGTCATTTGTTTATTTTTCAATTAGAATTAGCATTTTACTGAAATCAAAAGCTATTTCAATCAAAACATCTTAACAGGTCAAGTTACATTTTAACATAGGAGCCATTATTTGATAGGAGCTTCACAATTCTTGCATCCATTGAACTTGTGTGTTTGTAGAGAGTTTCTGCTTGAATTTCTTTGCAGGATGTCAGAATAGCCTCCCAGAGCTGCTGTTTGGATGTGACCTGCCTCCTGCCTCATAGATCTTTCACTTGAGGAGCTCCAAAGGTTCTCAACAGGGTTAAGGTCAGGGGAGGATGGGGCCACACCATGAGTTTCTCTTCTTTTATGCCATAGCAGCCAATGATGCAGAGGTATTCCTTGCAGCATGAGATGGAGCATTGTCATGCATGAAGATGATTTTGCTACAGAAAGCACGGTTCTTCTTTTTGTACCATGGAAAAAAGTGGTCAGTCAGAAACTCCACATACTTTACAGAGGTCATTTTCACACCTTCAGGGACGATAAAGGGGCCGACCAGCTCTCTCCCCATGATTCCAGCCCAAAACATGACTCTGTCACATCCTTGCAGACGTTGCAGCCTTGTTGGGACATGGGGGCCGTCCACCAACCATCCACCACCATCTGGACCATCCAGGGTTGCAGTGGCTGCTGAAAATGAGTGTTCATGTATTTCTGGGCCCATTGGAGCCATTTCTGCTTGTGAGCTTTGTTTAAGGGTTGCCGAATAGAAGGTTTATGCATAATTGAAAGCCTTTGGAGGATCCTCCACCTTGATGTTCGTGGGACTCCAGAGGCACCAGCAACTTCAAATACCTGTTTGCTGCTTTGTAATTGCATTTTAGCAGCTGCTATCTTAAACCCAATGTATTTGTCTGGCAGAAACCTTCCTCATTACAGCAAAAAGTAGTGCATTACAGTAATTCATTACTTGTGTAACGCGTTACTCCCAACACCACTCTTCACCCACTGTGTTGCGTTTGTATGGACAATGTCAAAACCAACTTTTGTTTCACAGAAGATCTGATTTAAGTGTGCAAAAAGAAAACATGTAGTCACAGAGAAATTGTTGGTTGTTTAAATGCAGAGAACAAATTTCCCTATGGGAATAATAAAGTGTTCCTTACCTTATTGCCACTGGAGTATATAGAGATGCTAGTGGAAATATTAAGCTGTCAAAGCTGGTAAACAGTAATTAATATGCAAATTGTACTTACAATATTTACTGACAACAACAGTGTTGAATCATGTATTCATATTGTTTCTAATAAAAAACAACATTGTGGGATAACTCTTTACACAAACCTGCCATTATCCCCTGCAGATTCACAGCTGCTTCTTACTTGTTACTGTGGGTTGGTTGTGTGTTCTCACCGCTGGAATGACTGATTCATAAAGCCTTCAATTATCCATTAGATAAGAGCTTGGCTGCTTGAGATGATGATGATCATGATTATGCTCAGCAGGGAAATCTATGAATCATGGGCTGCAAAGAGGAAAACAGAATGGGAGCCTCAGATAATAATTCACAATTACAAATATTGTTACAAAAACTATAATCATTATAACTTCACAGTTATCTATTTTACACAATATTCATGTACCCACAAAACATGGATTAAAGCTGAGCAATATTTTTGTTATATTACACAATTAATCAAATACTTATCAAGGGACTATCAGTGATACCTTATGAATGATTAATCACACTCAATTAGCCTATTAATAGCACAATTAATAATGTTTCTACTTCAATGGCTGATAGTACTAAGCTTCACATATTATCAGTGGATTTAAACTCAAAATGAATGGGAGAGAGAAACTCCTATTAAATAAAGGAGCAACAGTGATGGTCAGATGTTCTGGTGTTATTTTCTATATTTTACATTATAGGCTACGTTAAAAGACTGACAAGCATTTTAGTAAAACCACTGAATGCTAAGCACATGAAGTGCATTAAGGTATCAACATTTTGGCAGAGCTGGACCTCTCTACCATCCAAGTAAGTTGAAGTGAAATATGAAATGCCATAAAAAAGTCTGCCACAAAATGGAAAAAAAAAAAATAAAAAAAAAATTAGGTCCATGTTATCTGAGGATAGGAACAGCATGCAGGCTACCTGGATCAAGACTGTGACATTTGAGTTGTGCTGTGCTTGTACTGAAGTAACAATAAATGAAAAATAGCCTAAATAAATAACAGTTAATAAAAGACTTAAGGCTAAAAGGCTACTTTACTTGGGTTATCTAGCTGAATTCACTAACCTACCTTAGATTCCGACACATTACAAAATGTGTTGAATCGCTTATCTAATGATACACTATAGTCTAATATTTACAGTAATACCTTAACATGTGGCCTCCATAGGCTATGTAGCCTATGTTCTTTTTAAGCCCTTCTGCACGTGCCGAGATTTTCACTGAACAGTCTAAAACGTGAATGATTCTCTTGCAAATAATGAATGGGCCGCTGAACTAAAGCTAAGCCATGAATGGGAGCGTGGATGAAAAAAGTAGGACGCGCTCCGGAGCTTATAATGCAATTCCTACTTACCGCCGCCATGCGGCCGTGTTTCTCCCTGTAGATAAAAAGCTCTCCTGCCCGGGCTATTTGGTCACACGCTGGGAAGGTTTGAAGTTATCACACACACACGCGTATCGACAAAGTGAATGGCACAGCGGAGCTTGAGTGACACCGAGGCGAGAGAGCGCAGGAAGGGGAGCATCACCGCCAAAGCGCCGAGCAACCACCGGCATCCAGAGCGCGCATCCAAACACCGAGAGGCGAGAGAAGCCCAAGCGCCGTGAAAGGATGAGAACCGCGGGGGACAACAGCGTCTCTCCACCGGCGTCTTCCAAACCCAGGCTCCGCTGATTTCTCCTGTTCGGCTCCACATTGTGAAAGTTCCGCGGCTGTATACAATGGTTATAAATGGGTCTGACCTGAACAGCTCCACAACGCCAGACCCCGCTGACACCGTCCTGAACCGGCCGCCTTGGGTTACCACAACTTTGGGCTGCTTTCTCATCTTCACCATAGTTGTTGACATCCTGGGCAACCTCCTTGTCATCTTCTCCGTGTATCGCAACAAGAAGCTCAGGAACGCAGGTGAGTGATCAGGCAGAGGGAACAGCATAGCCTTGTTGAGACCACTAAAAAACTAACTCAAAGTCAAAAATGCTTTTGTACTTTTACTTAGGCCTGCAGTTGCTGGATGCATGGTGACATTGCTATACTACTTTGTAGACACACCGGTATGCATTTCAGCGATAAAAATACCGTGTTTTGTACCTTTATGTTCACTAGTTGCTGCTCACCCACCCGTGTCTTAAACAGGCTGAAGCGCTCGCCACTGTTCACTATAAAACAATAACATCAAAGGGACCTATAAATCCGCGCGGAGGGATATCTTTTAACCTATTTTTCTCCATTCAGTGTTTAAAATCTAGTTTTCTCACACTCTGTTGGACTTTACCCATGAAAGCAGTGGTAGTAATAGATTTTAATCGACCTCGCGCTGGCCATAGCCTACTTCTCAAGCGGATATAATTTCCCTGACCTACAGCAAGTGAACGGGCAGCGTTATGAGCGAGGCTCGTGGAGGAAAGTGAAGCCAAGAGAAACATTAGCAGTTATTGACAGGGAAAGCCCACCTCGGCTCTACTTATCCTGATGCTTCCAGACTTTTCCACAATCAGTGCTACTCCGCCGGGAGCTTAAATTCAATAATCATAATGACAATATTACATTGTTATTGCCAATTCCCTGATTTCAGTAATGACATGGGAGTTGAGTGTGTTTTATATGTATTAGAGATTTTTATTTAATTGAGAATGGGTGAAAAAGTGCGCTCCAGACAGACGCGTGTGCCTCTGTTGAAACTAAACAGTCTACGGGCAGATGAACGCAGGGCTCTTGTCTGTTTTTATTCACTTACAACAGCAGCAAATGTCTTCTTTGTATTAAGGCAAGGTGAGTGGCCGTGAATTTAGTTGGAAACAGAGCATTGATACAACAGTAAAGTAGAATTTCATTATTTTTATGACAGTAACAGTGTAAAATGAGGTTGCCACCAAAAAGAAAATAATTCTGTATAGCCTACTGAATATTTTGTAGCCAAGACAATTTCAAGCTTCAATAAAGTTTTACTGTTTTGAATCAGATGTCAGCAAATATCAAGATTTTATATTGGTTGTTCATAGCAATATTCATAGCCTTATTTATTTTAACTGGATCTATAAAATGTATCGCCTATAAATGTGGGTTTGAAGCAGGACTGGGGAAGTGCTGCATGTTTACAGCTCACAAGGACAAGACTAAACAACCAGAGTTTTTATGTGTTTGTTATGTGTGTCCAGTGCAAACTTTTGTGTTATTAGCAACTGTAAGTGCTTCTGCTATATTCCTAGATGCACCCGAACATCTCTCAGTCCCCTGTCGATGCCTTTGCAATGAATAATTGATAAAGCTACAGTTTCGTGTAAAAAATCAAATGTATCGGGAGTCAGCAGAGGAGTTTGACCTTGAACTTCTTGTGCTTCTTTTCAGTCTAAATGAGTACAAATGATGACAAATGAAACAAATTAATATCTAGTATAAACCTATATCTGCTATAAGGCTTATATGCTTGTTATGAACATGGTCAAATTACAGTTACATAGCATCCACTACTAAAAAAAATGTAAGCAGGTGTCTCAAAACATTAAACCCAAAGTAAATCAAATATAGCATTAAATAAAGAGATTTCCATGAGCGCTCAGCCTTATCACGGATATACAGGGATTTCATTGCTTTGTCGTAATCTGTATTATAGAGAAAACACTGTGGCATGATGGGCAAGGTGGGACTATTTTTATTTTATTTTTTTAAGATTAAAGGCGCACTCATAACATTTCCAGTAGAGGGTCCGCCACCTGATTGTCTCCATAGAAATTGTATTGCTTTTTCTAGAATGTTCCACAGTATAGATTAAACCTATCGTGAGGGAAACAAGCAGGATACAGCACTACGCTACAATACAATTCGGATCTGTGGAAAGTCACCCCTATTCACAGAAGGAATTATTGTATTTTTGAGCAATAGAAACACCTGTAATGAATAAATGCTAGATATATACTGTATGTTTAATGTCTTATCATGGAACATTCCAGGCAAAGCAATAACAGGTACTAGAAAAGTCTCTCTGTGTCATCCTTTGTATTTCCAATTGAAAGAATGTGCTGAGACAAGAGGCAAGATAAATTTAGGAAATCTTTGAAGTTCCATTAATTATGACTAATTACATGGAAGGAGGTCAGAATACAACATCAAATTAACCAAGCATGTATTTAACATATATTCAAGGCTATATTGAGAATTACCAGCTGGGATTTTTGTTGGACCATGCAATGCTGTTTTTAACAAGCATATTTTCATTATCTAAGCTTGTTTGAAGATCAATGCTTGTCACATTTCTACTCATATCCAGGGCTTTTGGACACTGGTTTCCATTCAAGCTCCAACAGAGTACGTGCTGAACTCAAAGCTGTTTCAATGCGCTCAAAAAAAATGAATGCAAATTGGCAGACATATTGATCGACATCATTCATATTTGGTTGGATTGTGATGCCCTTAAGTCGGTTTATTTTACACGATTGACACGATTTTGGCCAACTGAAATTTAGTTTGGAATCTGTAATCGGTGGAGGGATCAGAAGTGTATTTTCACTTTCAAGAAAGAATTTCTAGATTGTTGGCAAGATAAGGTGACTTATTGTGTAACTGTTTTGGTATATGGAATAGTTTTGTCATGGTGCTAAAATTCAAACTTGATTTAGATACTAAGGAATAGACTTGATAATCAGTGCTGATTCCTGCCATGATGATGATAATTTAAACAGCAGAATGTGATTTTCAAGGTTGGCATTTCTAATCTCATTCTAGACATTAACATCATTGATAGAGCAGTCTGAGCTACTGATCCACAGGTTGGCGGTGCGATTCCAACTTCCACCGATGAATGTGTACACTGGTGTATGAGTGTGTATGTGAACGGGTGGAGTGGTTCCTTGATGTGAAGCGCTTTGAGTGCCCTGAAGGTGGAAAAGTGCTATATAAAAATTTTACCATTTACTTCCACAGTCGTACAGGTTCATAGTGATCCACTGTCAGTGTGGTGTAATACTTGTTCTGATGCAGCTCAGGATCATTCTAATGCTATTCAGGAAAGGTTCATTTCTGTCTTGTGAATGTGGTCTTTACTTTTTTTAGTACTGATACTTGCTCAAATTAGTATCTAGTTTTGATACAGATTTTCAATACTTTTGACATCCCTGATATGGAAGGAACATTAGATAATTGAAACATTTTTTCAATAAAAAGTATGCCAGGCTTTATGGTGGATTGTATTGAAAAGTTTTGTCTATAGCTCTAATCCAGTGCAATAACATGAAGAGGCAGCTTGTGAGTGTGGAGAAGGCACCACATGGTGAGCGGTCCAAGCTGCAGGGGAATGCAATTAAACTCCATAACAAGGAATTGATGTCTTTGGTCACAGGGACCACAGAGCCTCCATGACACTAAATGAATTTTGGTTCTTTATAGGGGATTTTTTTTTCTTTTCAAAATATTTATTATAATATTTTTAAAGCCACAGTATGTAAATTGTAAGCCACTTTTATAGTGTTTATTGCACTGAAAAATATGCATCCTTCTTTTTACTTATTTATATAATTATTTAATAATTATACTCAGAATAATAATTTCTTTTTTTTATTTTATCTTTATACAGTCTCTAAACTTGTGTTGGAAAATGCCTGTAGGTCACTAAACATATTTTCTCTTCACTGTGATGGTTAAAAACACCTGTCACTCAGACAAGAGGCTGAAAAAGAGGAGTGCTTGAAACAAATGCAGAGGTCCCCCCATATTGTTCAATCTCGATTTTCGATTCGATCTTCTTCTATCTTATTGAAAACACTGACCCGTAGACTTCAGGCATAAAGAGCAGAGTGTCACTACAGTTTTTATTTTGTGTTGATAGGACCAGTAATTCTGGAAATATTCACAATTAAAAGTTGGAATGAGTTTGTACAATATATTAAACCTAAACCGAAATTTAGGTTTAACCTAAATGCATACGCGTATGCATTTATTA
This sequence comes from Taenioides sp. WSHXM2023, assembly GCA_029959045.1. Taxonomy (NCBI): domain Eukaryota; kingdom Metazoa; phylum Chordata; class Actinopteri; order Gobiiformes; family Gobiidae; genus Taenioides; species Taenioides sp. WSHXM2023. The sequence goes on from CM057090.1 coordinate 14,175,544, forward strand.
TAGACCCATGTGCATGTGCACGCTACCACTAACAACAGAAACACTTGTGATGTCCGTGTGCTAAATGAGGGCTCATGTTTCACTCATAAACAGTAAGAAAATAGCTATTTGCTTTTGTAACTTGGATTATAAACATGAGAAGCACCAGAGGAGAGAAAGAGAGGAGAAAAAGTAAGGAGCTGCAGCCGGATCAGCGAGAGAGGGAGGGGAGGTAGGCAGACTCCGCACACTCAGAGACAGACGGCAGACAGATGCAGAGAGACACTGAACTTTTAGTCAAATTGTGCAAATTTAAGTTTTAACTTGTGAACACGTGAGGAGACAAAGTGACGGGCTGTGGCTCAGGCTGCTTTTTCCAAAACAAGAGAGCACAAATCCTCATCAGCACCACACGCTCTTACTGCCACACGATTGGCTATAGACCTGTCGATTAAAATGCGCTCGCCTTATCATCGAGATCGCCCAAAGTAGAGATCGCAAGCTATCAAACTTACGATTTTTGTCACAGCCATAGGTCTGGGTGTGGGATCTTCTTGGTTTTACAACATCTACAGCACACTGTTGAACTATTTCTTCCCATGTTTTGCTGTACTGTTCTGTACAAGGCCGTCAGCTGGTGCATGAAATGGCCAGTGTGCTCACAAGCGTGAACCTCCTACACCACATGGCAAGTGGTCAGGGGCTACGTGGCCACTGTGAAATCAGCTCAGAGCCAATAAATCATCTCCAGTGTATCTGCTGGTTTGGAGGTAAAGACCTTTGTTGAATTAACTCAGATGAAGCGAGAGATGGTTGTATCCAGTATCCAGCATCGTCTTTCACATCACACAGGGACAAGAAACTGATTGGACATGCCCGAAAACTAGTTAACATTGAATTTTAAGAGCAGCAGCGGAGTGGAAAATGGGAGCACTTTGTTAAGTCTGTGATGGATGTCAGCACTTTTCATTGGCAAACAGTGATCTGGCATCAGCTCCCTCCCCACTCACCAGCTTCACTTAAAGTACTTTGTAATAGGGATGTCCCCAGCCTCTGTTTAGCCATAAATCATCCTTTGAGGAAACAGCCTGCTCTTTTCTCCCTGTACTACTGCATAGCAAAACTTGAAATGGGAGCTGCTAACATTTTTTAACCATATTTCAGTCCATAATTTTACCCGAAGGCCTTGTTGGAAATGGAGATGAATTGATTTTGCCAAGGCAGGGGCGGTGCCAGGTAGTGGCTTGAGGGGCACTAGCCTCCCCTAGAATGGCCAATGCACCTCCATAGCTCCCCCAAAGCTTGTTGCCTCATTTTCAAAGGACATTCAATCTTGAATAAAAATGTTCAAATGACAACCTCAGAGAGTTTAAAATGAGACTACAATAAAAAATAATTTCATATCAGGTTTTATAAATTACTACTAGGGATGGGACAATAAACAAAAATATAATTTATCAACAATAATCATTCATGGGGCATTTTATAAAATCGTGATAATCGCCAACAAAGATAATCGCCATAACTCACTGGAATGTGCAGAAAAAAAACAATATTTATCCATGATGTTTTCTTCTAGAGCACTGTTGTTTTCATTTTCACTAACAAAGTGCAATAGCATAACAGCAGTATGTCAGCAACTTTCATAATTATTGTGATATAATCATTAATTGCAATTATCTTGGCCATGATAATCGTGACACCAAATTTCTATATCGTCCCATGCCTAATCACTACAGGGGCTAACCACATGTAAAGTTGTTTAAAACAGCAAAGCAAACCTGGTAGGGGTGGGGGTGCGCTCACATCTATATAAGGCTCTAAATGAACAATGAGCACCCCCATAGCTCCTCTAATCAAAAATGTCTGGCAAAAGCATGATTAAGCCATGATGAAGCCACAAGAATGCATAGATTGCAGCTCAAATGTATCATTCTTGCTACTTCCCTGTCTCTCCCAAGCATTTCTTAGTCAAGCAAAAAGTATCAAGACCTCAGTAGTGGTTGAGTCACCTATGTTGCTTACTGGCTTTGAATTGCTATGACAGTAACTCACCTACTGTAGTGCTGATGTGATAAGACGAAGAGGATCTGACATATGCAAGGCCCAATTCTTCACTGTTGAGCTGGTGAGAAACCCCAGCACTGTTCCCTTCTTGGCTCTGTGCCTCCACAATGTTATTTCTCATTGTTAGTGCTGCTAGTGTAAAGAACATTTTCTAGCATTAGCGCAGATTAAGTGGAATTTGGAGGCATCTTTAATTAAGACCGATGTTTTAGTTTTTCTGAATGTCGTACAGCCCTTGTTTGAAGCGGAAATTGATTCAGAAATACACAGGCCTAATGATGAAAATGAGTGTGCAAAGAAAACAAATAGGACGGTTTTACAGAAATAGTTGATTTCACAGCTTCCTGTTTGAATTTAATCAAGAGGAAAACCCAAAGTCTGGTTTGGTGAGAAGCTGTGATCCCCTTGGCTGAATTTTACTGAGTTGCTTATGAAGGCGTGGCGTGACGAAGGCATGGCGGCATGGTGGCTGAGTGGCTAGCACTCATGCCTTATAGCAAGAATGTTCTGGGTTCAATCCCTGGGTCGTCCGGGCCTTTCTGTGTGGAGTTTGCATGTTCTTCCCGTGTCTGGGTGGGTTTCCTTTGAGCACTCCGGTTTCCCCCATCAACATGCCCCATAGGTAAAAATCCTCCAGGGCTTAATGACTTTGACTTGAAGTTGAACTCGCCATAACTGTATAGCACACGGCACTGTTGTTATCCATTCATGAGCCTGCGCCAGTGGAGTGTTGGGGCTGGGCAGGACAGAGCGAGTAGCTGAATGACAATAGGTCAGGTGTGTGATAAATGTTTATGAAGACTAATCACTTCATTTGAGATCGCTCCCAACCTGCGCCACTAAGACGTACTTCAGGGCTGCAATGTAAAGTAATTAGCAGAAGCAACGTAATGACTTCAAATTTTGTCAAAACTTCAGGCTCTCCCATAGAGCTCCACGGCATCACCCCGACTTGGCAAACTCAAAGGCCAAACACATGAACCAAGTGATATGAGCACATTTAACATGATAAAAATATGTCTATGCAGATGCACGTTCACTTTAAACAAATTATTAAACATATAGCCTAATAAATAGCCTTCTGAATATCTCCAAAATAATGACTTTATAATTTATTTATTTTTTAATCTTGGTCAAGTTAGGGAGTGCGGCACACTTGCACCCTCTATTGATCAGCCGCCACTGATACAAACTAATTAAACAAAACTTTGGACTGATTCCAATTCAGACCAATTTGCTGGATGCAGTTTCTGTTCCAGGATATTGGTTCAGGTAGTGTCTTTATTATCATAGTAAGGTTCCCCTTTAACTTTCTCAAACAAAAGCATTACCCAAGCCTAACATGTCTGTCCATAGAGCAGTGACATCAAGGTCACTGCAGACTGTGTTATGCAAGAAAAACATGCTCCTTTATTTATTTATTTATTTATTTATTTATTTATTTATTTATTTATTTATTTATTTATTTATTTATTTATTTATTATTTTCAAGCAACATATGGGATATAATGACAAAATTGTTCATTCTAAATAAAGAATTGCTTATGACAAAGGTTGCCACTAGCTTACTACATTGACCATTAATCTTAGTATACTGAATATTCATAATCTTACGAGAAGTTGCAAGACAATGACAGTAACCTTAATTTCCCTTTGCATACTTACTTAGATCAAAACGTAAATTTGAACAGTTACTATGTGGCCAGTCTTCCCTCTGTGTGAGTCCTTTGATTTAAAAATACACCAACAAACACTGTTTTGTTATTTTTAGACCCCAGCAGTGTAGATGACTTTAACTTTTTGGAAGTCCCTTAAACCTCAGCAGCAGCGCGGTTTGTTTAGTGCCTTTATAATGAATCGCCAGTCACTGTATATATCTGAAGGCTGTATCTTGTGATGCCAGTCAGGCCTCCCCCCAGCGCCCCCTGTGTCTCCCCCATCCCACTCTCACCCACTGCGTCTAATGGTGCACGGTTTCCAGCCTTATCTTCACTTGATTGGCCTTAGCTCACCCAGCATGCTCTGTGCCACTGCCAGGTGAGCACTGTCTGCACCTCAGTGAGTCTAAAGGCAAAACTGTGCATGAAAGATGTGCCCATCAGTCAGAGTCTGTGTCGAGTAAGCACAGATACAAGTGCTGCTGTTACAGCCTGTAGCAACTGTTTGGGGTTTGGGGAGGGCACATTTTAAACCCTTTGAAAAAAATTTGCACAATAACACTTTCATATTCAACTCTGTGATATTGTGGTTTTAAGACAGGCAGTTGTGGAAATGTGAAACATCTAAAACATGTCTACACAAAACTTATTCTAGGTACCTTAGTAAGTAAAGAATACTCATAAAGCTTTATTTGAACACTTAAATGTTTAGAGATAACTGCACAAAATGTGACTACAGAGTTCTTTTATAGATTTGTGGTTTAAAAAAATGTGTGTGTGAGTTGGTAGCAAATTTAAATAATATAATTTGGGAAAAATAATCAAAATCGACCCTACATATCAGCCCAGAAATATTGGTCCAAAAGTAAATATCAGCAGAGCTTATAGGCCATCGTTTTTTCTGGATTCTAAACAATCGGCATCAGCCATGAAAAAAACAACATCGGTTGATCTCTAGTTTAGTTTAGACCCATTGAATCCTGGTTTAATCTTGGCTTTACCTTTCATGTTTATTTGTTCTTGTGCCCTATCATCAATTTTTTTTAACTGAATGTCTTTCCAGAATTGTCTTTCTGTCTGGGAAATGGAAACTGGAGAGTGCCATTTATGGTTCTTTAAGTTAGGAATGCATCGATGCCAATGCTTGTATCAGATATCAACTCCAATCCAGACCAATTTGCTGGATGCGATATCGGTTTCTGGGACATTGCTTCAGCCAGTGTCCTTATTATTGTAGTAAGGTTCCCATATGAACTTCTCAAACTGAAGCATAACCCTACACTAATATGCTTGTCCATAGAGCTGTGCCCTCTAGCAGACTATGTAATGCAAGAAAAACATGTTCCTAACAGTTTCCTTTTATATAAAGTTCAGATCAGGCTTCAACAGCTATTGATACCCAGCTGAAAAGATTGTTTGTTGACACAGAAGAAATATAAGCTGCCTGGACATTACTGTATCTGCTTTTACAACTAATAAAACAAACATCATTAAAATCTGATACAGCAGAGCAGGTTGACCCTTTCACTCAATAAAAACACCATGCATAATTGCATACAGGCTAGCTTATTTGTCCAAGGCCTATGTTCGTGTAGTGTGACCTATTTTGGTGCAGTGTATACTGTCATTCATGTCTTTGTTTTGCTGTAGACTTGGCAAAGTGCAGAAGTTACCCAGTGCTTTGTGAGTTTCTGGGGAGACGGTGGCAATCGGCATCAGCGCGGTAAGACTGAGCGCTAACTACTTCACGCTCAAGGCTCACACACTAATTGGACACCTGTCTCAGTCAGTAGGTCAAGACTTAGCAATTAATACAAACAGTGCGGTGGTTACAAACAATACTTCAATTATGTGAGAATGAAAGTAAGACAGGACATGTTTCATAAGAAACATACCTGGAGTTTTGTTTGTTCATTCATGCATGTTCAGGTAATCTTTTCATCTATTTTCATCATCTTCTCCTACTTCAAGGCTGTGGTATTCCGGGCTGCTCTAGAGTTGTCAAAAATCAAAAGCCAGATACTAATCTATGCTAAAACTAATAATGAAACTAGATTCTCTTGGGAGCAAGTATTTACAATTTTAGTATTGTGACAACACTACTCTGCTCTTAGTAGGGTTGGGCAATATTGACAAAAATAGAACAGTTTGAGCAAAAGGGTGTCCATCAGTGCACGTGGCACCAGGACACCCTAGAACAGAGGTCAATGATTGACTTTGTTGTCGTGTCATCTGATCTCCGGCCGTGTGTCTTAGACACTCGGGTGAAGAGAGGGGCAGAGCTGTCAACTGATCACCACCTGTGAGTTGGGTCCGCTGGCGGAGGAGGAAGCCAGAAAGACCTGGCAGCCCCAAGCACATAGTGAAGGTCTGTTGAGAACGTCTGGCAGAGCCCTTTGTCAGGGGGGACCTTCAACTCACACCTCCGGGAGAGCTTCTCCCAGATTCCGGGGGAGGCTGGGGACATGGAGTCCAAGTAGGCTTTGTTCTCGGCCTCTATTGTTGATGCGGCCACTCGTAGCTGTGGTCGTAAGGTCTGTGGTGCCTGTTACGGTGGCAATCCCTGAACCCGGTGGTGAACTCCGGAAGTAAGGGATGCCATCAGGCTGAAGAAGGAGTCTTATAGGGCCTTTTTGGCTCGTGGGACTCCTGAGGCAGCTGACAGGTACCGGTGGGCCAAGCATGCTGCAGCCCGGGTGGTCACAGAGGCAAAAACTCAGGGTTGGGAGGAGTTTGGAGAGACCATGGAGGAGGTCTATTGGATGGCCGCAAAGAAATTCTGGCAAACCGTCCGACGCTTTTGTTGATTTTGTTGATCTCATTGCCTTTGCTCTTTCTGTTGGTTGACATTGCATGTGATATTACCAGACAGTGACAGTGCTGCAAACCCTTGGCCTGCTATCAATGAGCTCCTTGATTAAGTCTCCTGAAATGGTTTTCATTTCAAGGGCCTGTTTCCTACATTGCTTATGTGTCCATGCATAGGTTTGATGATCATCGAAATAAAGATGAAACATACAATAAAACTGTGTCCAAAATTTTGACTGGTAATGTTTATGGAAGAACCAAAGACATTACCGTAAGCAGGGAGAAGTAGATAGACACTCACCAGGACAGTAGTTTTTAATACAGTAGTCTTTGTGATTTACGAAGTGCAACCTTTAAAATTGCCTCTTCAGTATGATTATGATGTAGCTTGCAGCCCCATTACATATATAGGGCCTATAGACTCTTTATAGACAATAGCACTTTCCTCTTTAGTCTGTGCCTCACCATCCCCTATAATATTTTTGTACAATAACTAAATCACCCTGATCCCAAAAGGGCTTCTTAAGCATGCAGCAAGAACACATCTAAATAAACACACTCCTCCTGTTAAATTTATTCTGCTTGTCACTGTGGTCCTGTAGTTTCTTGGTACTCTTCTGGCGCTTATCCCGTCACATGCTGTCCGGATTTCACATTGTTTTTCACTTAATTTCAAACCCTCTGGGGATATATTCCGTGACTCTCTGTCTGTTTTCATCACTCTGATCCGACACTCCCACTCCCAGGAAGCCATGTTGCCAGTGCATATACCTGTGGAGGGCCTCTGCCAATAGCAATCAAACCGCTCAATCAGTAAGATTAATCACCAGTGCTATAGCAGATTTCTTAAAGGGCTCATATTATGCTATTCTCTGATTTCTGTTGGAGGTGGAACAGCGTATTTTCAGGTTATCATAAAGGTTTTCAGGCCAAAATTATAAATATATTATAAATATATGTATTATAGGCTATATAGTATTATAACAAATGCCAGAAACAGACAGTCATTTTGGTCACTATTGGCTGAACTATATCTTGAATGAATATAGATAATGTGTCTTATATTTCATCAGTCCCCTGTCCTACGCTTGCACTGTGTTTAGTTATCACAATCAGAGCACAACGCACATCCAAACGCAATTGCCAACCTCAAGATCAGGTGTACAATCATTATGTGTCACTCTACAAAAATATCAAGCTCTTGTTGAGGTTTGTTAAATGTTTATTTAAATTGAACATTTCTTACTGCAAATGTCTGAAAACCGCTTGGAGATCTCTCTTGTATGAGCGAATCGGCAGCATTTTTTGTTGATTTTCTATATCAATATTTCCGCGAGTTTTGTGTCAGCCATACATAATATCTTTCTTTGACAAAATATAAATTATTTTATAACAAATAAACTGGTAGTCATCATGTAATAATATTTTGCTAATATATATATTTTTTTTCAGAATCATGGATGACTAAAACTAATCACATTTCTGAAATGTCAAAAGATCAAAATACCACTCCCATGCCTAATTTGCTTAATCATGCTTTATTACAGATGAAAATGTGCCTCTACTAGTAAAGTTATTCTTTTAGAAACTCACATAATGCATGAAATATGAAGAAAAAGTGCATGCCATTTCAACTATGACAGTGTAGTGTCTGTAGACAATGATTTTAAAGTCATAAAATTAATATATATTTTTTAACTTAACTTGTTTCTTTCGTAAAGACGTTTTTATTCAAATGTAGTGTCCGTAAACAAAAGCCAGTACCCCATTTTAACAATGTGAAATTTACTAAATAACCTTGTGCTCCAATATTTTGGATTTAAGTACCAGAAATATTGATCTTAAGGAATACATTTGAAAAAACACTTATTGAAAATAATAATTTTGGTTATGTGGAGCAAACATCTATCACCTGATCTTAAAATAGGCGAATATTTATGCAGCAGCACAACTTGATCCACTGCTCACAACCAGCCCCAACAACACAACCTGACACACCGCTCACAACCAGCCCAACAACACAACCTGACACACCGCTCACAACCAGCCCCAACAACACAACCTGACACACCGCTCACAACCAGCCCCAATAACACAACCTGACACACCGCTCACAACCAGCCCAACAACACAACCTGACACACCGCTCACAACCAGCCCCAACAACACAACCTGACACACCGCTCACAACCAGCCACAATAACACAACCTGACACACCGCTCACAACCAGCCCCAACAACACAACCTGACACACCGCTCACAACCAGCCCAACAACACAACCTGACACACCGCTCACAACCAGCCCCAATAACACAACCTGACACACCGCTCACAACCAGCCACAACAACACAACCTGACACACCGCTCACAACCTGCCCCAACAACGTCAGCAAAACTACAATAAGAGGCTATGGTCACAACACAAACACATGGCATCAGTGCTGCTCCTACAATCCACACGGCACAACACCGGAGCAGCTCCATTGCACCCATAAGCTCATTTCCACTTTTTACTTACTTACTCAGATTTGCCCAAAACTAACGAAAACAAGCATCTTACCTTCTCCAGAGGACTGAAGCAGAGTGTATCCTCTATCCGCTGTCCTGTTGGCCCTGTCTCCAAAAGTGAATTATTGTCAGATATGAAGAGATGAAACTGCTCAAAGTCCTGGTCCAGTCAGGTCCGTGATGCAAGGTCCAGAGGCACCAGATGGTCGTAAAACTAGTCTTAAATCTGAAAGTTACGGCCAGTCCATATTACGACTAGGGCACCAGGTAGACTTTAGCCCTCCCGGCGGCGAGTCTGCGTGTCCTCTGCTCTGCTATGAGCGGCATCTCTCCCTCGTGCTCTCCTGTGTGGAGGTTTAGGTGAAAGTAACTAGCCGCCACTAGCCAGTGTGTGAATCAATATAAGAGTCATAGGATATAGATGCACTTTCCATCTTAATGCTTCTTTTCTTGCTTGGCAGAAGGGTCCCACTGAAGAGAAGACATATTACTCACTTTGACTTGAAGTTGAACTAGCCATAACTCCTGTAGCACACAGCTCTGTTGTTATCTATTCATTAGCCTATGAGGTGAGAAGGAATCCTATAGTGTCAGCTAAAGACTAGCAAAAATCTCTGGCACATGCAAACATTTTTGTTGATATATCTACAATTTGTAAAACCTTAAACAAGAATGGAGTTCATGGGAGGACACCACGGAGGAACCACTGCTGTCAAAGAAAAACATTGCTGCACGTGTAAAGTTTGCAAAACATCACCTGGATGTTCCACAGCAGTACTGGCAAAACATTCTGTGGTGGAGGGAGCATCATGGTTTGGGGCTTCTTTGCTGCCTCAGGGCCTGGACGGATTACTGCCATTGATGGAAAAATTGATTACAAATTGTACCAAGACATTTTGCAACTTAAAAACTTAAGACCATCTGTCCGCCAACTGAAGCTCAAACGAGGATGGGTGATGCAACAGGACAACGACCCAAAGCATATAAAGAAATCAACAACAGAATGGCTCAAACAGAAGAAAATACTCCTTTTGGAGTGGCCCAGTCAGAGTCCTGACCTCAACCCGAGTGAGATGCTGTGGCATGACCTCAAGAGAGCAATTCACACTAGACAACCCAAAAATATTGTGAAGAGGAATGGTCTAAAATGCCTCCTGACCGTTGTGCAGGTCTGATCTGCAGTAACAGGAAACGTTTGGTTGAGGTTATTGCTGCAAAAGGAGGGTCTAATGCAAAATAACTTTATAAATGTTTTATCTAGGTCAAGTTAGGGAGTGCGGCACAGTTGCGCCCTCTATTGACCAGCCGCCACTCTTGGAGATGTAGACAGACAAATACTAAAGGATTACTCAAGCATGCACGAATGAAACAAAAGACAACTCCAGGTTTGTTTTTTGAGAAGGTAACATTATAACATGGCTTAAAGCTCACAAGAGTCAGTTTTGCATAATATAGGATGTTTAAAGTTACTTAACTGAAACATAAGGGGGTTGGTTTATATAAAGAAGAAATAAACTATTTCCTGATTTTGTGGCAATGAGTTGTTACTTCTAGTGATACACATACTACACATGACTTCATTTGTCTGACTGTAAACATCCTACTTGCTACTGTACCTCCCCCCACCTCCCTCCTCTTGACATGCTTTCCCTGTGCTATTTTTAATCATTTACAATATTATGCAGTGCAAAGTTGTTTCTGCTTGATAGGAGCTGGGGATGACGCATGCAGGGGAACTTGGGCAATGAGATTAAGTAAAATACTACTGCACACGAAGCCTACTGTAATGCACTGTCTGATGGCATATAGAGACTGATATTGGCTGCTGTAGAGGAAGATGTAAGTTTAAAGGAGATGTATATCTTAAAGGGGACGTACAAGCGTTAAAGAAGACATAATGTGCCTGTGTCTGCTTTATAGTTATAATGTATGGTGCATGAAATATTGATCTGAAACAACTTACTAAAATAAACAATTTCACAGTCCTCCCGTTTAGAAAACTGTGGTGCCCAATGGGAGCTGATGTTGCCATAAATGTCATCACAACAAAGAGCACTGATATCTTCTTCATCAATATATCGTACATCAAAATTTGTTATCGTGACAAGTAGGGTTGTGAATAATATTGAAAATCTGATCCTAAAACTAGTATCAAAGCTAGATACTCATTTTAGCAGGTATTATTTAGGTATGAGGTTTAGAATGATATTTAGCTGTATCAGAAGACCACGTAGTATGCGCCTATGGACCACTATGGAACATACCTGGACGGCTGAGGGATAACATAGATATAACACATGGTAATATAACAGAAAGTACTTTATTTAATGTTGAAAATCACTATCTATTGTCTAAAGAAAGAGTGTTTTTTGTAATTATTGTGGTATCAGTCTGAATTGGTTTTGAGAATCAAGTCTATAGCTTAGACTCAAAATCGAGTTTGAAATTTTAGTATCGTGACAACACTTACCATGTGTCCCCTTTAAAGTGCACTGGCATTTGAAGGTGCTCGTGGCTGCAGCACACAGTTCACCACTAAGTTTTAAGTCTGATGCTGGTGAAGCCCTCCGTTTGACCAAGAGACCTCCTGTTGTGAGAGTGTCACATTGCATGACTGTAAACCTGCACAGACAAAAACAGAAGAAGACGACTCCCCAGTGAGGGCTGCTCTAACGTGGCTTTTACAGAGTGGGCAACAAGGAAAGGGTTTTAAAAATTCCCAGTATTGATGGAGCCATGCATTTTTGTATTCCAGACCAAAAAATGGCCCCAGACTTTTCCCCCAAAAATTGGCCCATGTAAATTAGCTCCATCAACTCTGGGTCTAGTTCACGTTCTATTGAAAAATAATCTCGGCTCTCTCTGTAACTCTGCAGTTGCAAAAGGTTGAGATCTTTTTTGTCTTGCATATCCCCAAAGCGTCTCACGCTCTTGAGTACCCCTATATTGGTATTATATTCCGTACTATTAATTTGGGAAACACTGCTGTAACTACTGCTGTCAGAATTTTTGTTCTGGCCTTGTGTGTATCACATGATCCTGGTGTTTTTATTTCGCAGTTTTGCCTATAAATCAAGATACGAACAACAACCAATCAGATCCCTTCTTACACTTCTTACAAGATCAGCTTTAACTAGCAATAGCAACAAGTCTGATTGACAGCTATCACACCTTCCTTGCTGAGTGTCCACCCCCTGCCAAATTAGAGTGGGTAGGAAGATGGCAAGTGCGTCACTCCTGATTGGCTCTTTGCGTGCCATGAAACGCAAACGTGTTGCTATAACTGCTTGTATGGCGTCCCTTAGTCCCTATATGGTTACACTTTGTAATATGGCACATTCTAGATAGTGCTCCCGTCTACACACATTTTGGTCATTTCCGCGCTGGAATTGTACTTATTTAGATGAACTGGATCTGTTTCCCTCAGGGCTGTGTCACTTGTAATTTTGGTTTTCTACTGAAGCATATAGAAATGTCAAGGCATATCCTCCATATGTCTTCAGTCCTAAAATCACATAGTGCCTTGGATTTTTGTTTTGGGGGAAATTTCACATGTCACCATGAGCACCGTTTTTTATATTATAATGAAAATGTCAACCAAACAAAGATTACACAAATAAAACACTGACAACTCCGAAAGAAATATTAAAACTGTCGACAAATAAACCCCAAAACAATGCCATTTTTTTAATAATCTATATATTAATCTATATTTTGTATTTGCATGTATCTGCACAGTGCACCTTATCTTATTTTCTAATCCATATTTATCCCATTTCTTTGTGTCTCTTTTTAAATAAAAAAAAGGCTGCCTCATTTAGTCAACAGCTCTACCTAAAAGCCCCGTCACTCTGCATTGCATTTCTGGTGATTATCGTGGCAGACACATGACTTTAAATGTAGTCCTGCTTGATTCAGGACATGTTGTACTTTGATGTGTCCTTGTGCACCATTGCTGTTAAACTCCACAGAAGCTTTGAGCAGTACTAAACAAATGCAGAGTGGAGCTTTAATGACAATAAACATAATAACTGTGAGGTTTATCTTCCAAAACATTCAGTCAAATCCAGAGCATTCACTTATCTTTTAAAGGCTCCTTTTGTTGGCTGTTTGCATCACATGGAGGCCACATTTTAGAGATGTGATTTTGTATATGTACTTTTATTTTGAATTACTGTAAATATGCATGACTAATACGCTCGTGAACCATATTTGTAATCTGATTCATATTCATAATTCTGACTCCTTTACTTAAATGCAGCCTTAGCCTAATTAAATGCCCTGTACAGATTGGGGCAAAGCAGATTTTCCCCATATAAGCAAAATCTGCTTTGCCCCAGTGATATATTGAAATAACATCTCTTGAGGTCAGCTTCATGCTGTCTGCATCTAACTGAAGCATTTTAATCAGGAAGAACACATTAGCATGCTATTTTTGTTAGCTTTACTGTTGTGGCAAAAATCACTTAAACTCATTGTGGTGAATAATTAGGAAGGTAAATGAGGAATAACTTTGGACCACTGTAAATCGTTTAAAATGAACAGTTCTATTTTTCACATTTTTAAGTCAATAAGTCAGGTACAGTGCCTTTAAAAAACTACAATAAAATTAGTGAGTATAAATTTTTACAAACACTGACACCAACCAATGTGAATAAACTGAAAAAAGTAATCAAAAATCTAATTTGGACAAAGCATTTGAGTCTCAGAGAGGTTTTTCTTTCTTAAAACCTTTTGACATAGTGTACCAATATGTGTGATGTTTCTTCTCACTATTTGACGGATGTAATTGGCAAGACAAAATCAATATATTTTCACATGAAGGAACACATTTAATTGGCTAAAATGCTGAGAGAAATCCAAAAGGTTTTGACCAGCATACATTAAACACATCCAACCATATTAGCTTACCAATAACAAGGAAAAGATTGGCAATTTGCCTTTCAAAAACACTGGATTAGCCCATAGTCAAATGAACAATATTGAGTGCAGTTTAACAGTACACAGAGACCCTAAAGAGGCTGTGACAGTGATATGAACCAGTACTGGCAAAGGGGGACTATGGGAGATGATTGACAAGATGATTGGAATGGCTGTTCTCTGGAGAGATTGTCGCTCCCTGTGCTTCTGACCTACGAGGGAACCTAGGGAGGCTAAATTATATTTATATGAGCCCTGGAATACTTCTCCTAATTGTCTTTTTGCAAGCAATAAAAATAAAAAAAGGCTTCATTTCTCAGCATGCATAACATTGATGAGTTAGTGTTGAACTGCAACAAAAATAAATTAAACTTGTTATTTTGCAAAACAGAAACAGTTAATAAGATAAACTTACTTTAAGCTATATTATTGGAAATGATGAAAAACACAAACTTATACACTACTGATACGTGTTGAGGCATGTGCTGTTTTTATTGAAGCTACAACCAAGCGACAGCCATGAAACCTTAATGATTTAGAGATGATTTGCAGAGAAGAGTGGACCAAAATTCCTTCTGATATGTGCGCAAACCTCGTCATCAACTACAAGAAACATCTGACCTCTGTGCTTCCAAACAAGGGTTTTGCCACCAAGTATAAGTCTTTTTTGGCCAGAGGGTTTAAATACTTATTTCACTCAATGAAATGCAAATCAGTTAATATATTTTCTTTAAAGTTATTTTCTGGATTTTCTTTTTGATATTCTATCTCTTAATGTTAAAATAAACATACCATTAAAATTCTTGACCACTCTTTCAGAAGCACATTTGTGAGTTCGCACACTGATGTTGGACGAGAAGGCCTGGCTCTCAGTCTCCACTCTAATTCATCTCAAAGGTGTTCTATCGGGTTGAGGTCAGGACTCTGTGCAGGCCAGTTAAGTTCATCCACACCAAACTCTCTCATCCATGTCTTTATGGACCTTGCTTTGTGCACTGGTGCACAGTCATGTGGAGGAGGAAGGGGCCATCTCCAAACTGTTCCCACAAAGTTGGGAGCATGGAATTGTCTGAAATTTCTTGATATGTTGAAGCATTCAGAGTTCCTTTAACTGGAACTAAGGGGCCAAGCCCAGCTCCTGAAAAACCCCACACCATAATCCACCCTCCACCAAACTTTACACTTGGCACAATGTAGTCGGACAAGTACCATTCTCCTGAAAACAGCCAAACCCAGACTCGTCCATCAGATTGCCAGATGGAGAAGCGTGATTTGTCACTCCAGAGAACACGTCTCCACTGCTCTAGAGTCCAGTGGCGGCGCTTTACACCACTGCATCCGACGCTTTGCATTGCGCTTGGTGATGTATGGCTTGGATGCAGCTGCTTGGCCATGGAAACCCATTCCATGAAGCTCTCTACACACTGTTCTTGAGCTAATCTGAAGGCCACATGAAGTTTGGAGGTCTGTAGCGATTTACTCTGCAGAAAGTTGGCGACCTCTGTGCACTATGCGCCTCAACATCTGCTGACCCCGCCCTGTCAGTTTACGTGGCCGACCACTTCGTGGCTGAGTTACTGTCGTTCCCAGTCGCTTCCACTTTGTGATAATACCACTGACAGTTGACTGTGGAATATTTAGGAGTGAGGAAAGTTCACGACTGGACTTGTTGCACAGGTGGCATCCTATCACAGTACCACGTTGGAATTCACTGAGCTCCTGAGAGTGACCCATTCTTTCACAAATGTTTGTAGAAACAGTCTGAAGGCCTAGGTGCTTGATTTTATAAACCTGTGACCATGGAAGCGATTGGAACACCTGATTTTGATTATTTGGATGGGTGAGTGAATACTTTTGGCAATATACTGTATTTCCTTTATTCCTTTATTTATTATTTCAAAATTTGCCCAAATCCGAATAGCGAATAACAAACAAGCAATGAGTTAATTTCTCAATTAATGCCATGACTGAGAGGGCAAATGGCTGAACAGAACAGAATCTTTCATTCTTGTACTCATATGCTCCCACTAAAATCATAAAAAAAAAAAAAAAAACACTTGTATCACTTTAACAACAGCCACTTAGTTCTAGCTACAAGCTGCTCTGAAACCTCTTTTGCAAAAAATTCAGCTGATAGAAGTCACAGTATCGCCTGGATAAGCAACAAAAAGCAACCTGACCAGCATGCAGAATAAATTACAGTTCGATTAGCCACCCAGGAGGTAAATTTAACATTACCTAGCATGGTCCTTTCTTTAATTAGCAGCATGTGTTTGTGCGAGAATGGCGAATCATACTATGTTGTTCATTAGAAGTACAGAAACCCCCTCTTTTTGTCATCATGGACTAAATGAGGGTTTTAAGTACATTTTCATTTGGGTGATGTGAAAAACAGCTGTGGGATCGATAGGAAGTCAAAATGTAGCAGTAGAGTTGAGTTTAATCAGGTTTTAACAGACTAAATATATATATATATATATATATATATATATATATATATATATATATATATATATATATATATATATATATATATATATATTTTTTTTTTTTTTTTTAATTAAAGGGCCTTATTTAAAATAGCATCAGGAAAATCTAGCTGAGCACATGATCTAGTCTAGTGGATCTTCCCTGGACTTGGGGCACATGGAGAAAATAATTTCTCACAATTTTTTGTTCTTGGGCTTAATTTATGTAATGGACAAAGTTTAAATTGACTGAATTCCTTGTATGAATTAAATGTGATTAACGGTTTTAAACCCCTCATTAGTTTAATTAAAGGCTCACTTATACGGTGAGTTGAGATAAGGAACTTGTAAGGAATGTGTGGTTATTATAGGCACTGTATTTGCTTTTTACTGTCTTAAAAATGTGATGAAGAGAGCTAGTTCAATACAAAATGTTTTCACCAGTCCAAAGTCATTCCTCACTTCCTTAAAGAGGGGGTATTTTTGAGTTTTCTACATAATGTTGTTTTATCCTCTTATGTCATCCATGCATGCTTCAGTAATTTAGTGATCTCTCCTGAGCCCTATTGAACCCTCCATACAGTTAGCTGTAAGATTATGTCTAATGCTCAGCCCATAAATATACAAAAGCATGGTACAAAACTCCACAAAAATTTGACAAATCTGATGCGATGTGCAGTAGTTTGATTAGCAGGATGCACGCTGATTGTGTTGTGAAAGGGCTCTGAAGGGGGAGTGACTTAGCATGGAGATATACAGCAAATATAGCATGGTGATCTAAATATGTTATGTGTAAGAAGATGATATTCCTCTTCCATTTTAGGATTAAAGTTACTGCTGGATTGAAACTCATCTTGCTTTTCTTGCAAAGATGGTTTTCTGGTCTCACACAAAAGGTGAAGAGGCAACATTTCACTTAGCATAAGAAGCTGGGCTATTTTCAAGAAGTAAATCATCTCAGAGTTCACTCACTTGTATTGTTATCATGTTGCATGGTTAATGAAAGGACGCATTGTGCGCGACTTTGTCCCCATCTTACAGTGCACTCCTGAGCAATTACTGCTGGACTTCCTTGGACCCATTCCAAAAACAACTGAGGATTATGAGTTAGGAAGCTGTCAGGACACCTACCAGCCCTAAGAGGATGACAGTGAACTGACATGGCATGGAATGTGGAGTTAAGCAGGGATAAAGAGAGAGTTTATGGAACATTTCACTAGGTTTTGTGTATTCAATAATAACATGGCCTTGGAACACTTAATAAAGGCCACTCTGCTGACTTCCAGGCCATGTTTGGTTTTGTATGTGACCAGTCTTGATATTAGAGCCACAGAATATATGGGAAAATCACGATATTGACTGACGAAACAATCAACAATCAATGAGCTATAAGGAAACAACTGCATGACACTATCCCAGACCCCCTTGTGCCATATCACAGCAGCAGAAAGTGGGCGAAGCTAAAAGTTCAAACTAAAACATGTTCCTGACTCATGGTTTGAAATCAGGTACAGGTTTAAAGGTTCTATATTACACAGCTGTGAGCTTTAAGCAATGTTATAATGTTTCCAAATCACAAACATTGTTGTCTTTTAATTAGTGGAGGGTACGCCATTTGCTTGTCTCCATGCCTGAAATATTCCACAGTATGGCATTTAATGCCATACTGTGGCATTAAATGCCATGGAGAAAAGCAAGTGATGCCACCACACCAAATTACATGCCAGATCTGTGGATATGTGAACTTGTTGCCATTAAGAAGGCATATTTTTCAATGTTTGTTTTAGCAATAAGGACACGCAATTGAAGATGAATAATATAATACTACTAATAAATAAATAGATACATTTAATGCACAACTGTGGTAAATTACAAGCAAAGCAATAAAATCTTCATGCAGATATGCAGACCCTCAAACCAAAATGTACCTTTAAGAATCTTTAAGAACGACTTTGAATGACTTTGAACTGGTTTATTTGGGAGTGGAGTGAATTTTGGAGTACCATTCCACTTCATATGATGTTTGTTGTTCAAATATTCAAAATTTATTTTTAATAACGTAATATTTCATGACCCATAATATGACCAAACAGGAGCTAATAAAATTTACAAGAGAAAACTATATTAGCACACTCACATAATAGAGCTCCATGTTTGTTTTGAGGAGCTGACCTCTTGTTCCCTTTGACCACTCCAGTGGCCCTTTCCAATGACAATATAATTACTGACTCACTCCCAGAGGAATCCTGAAAAACATTTCAAAATAACTTTTTATGTTATTAACTTTTTATTATCTGTAACATTTTTTCTGCAAAAAATTGAAAACATTATACAATTTAATTGTATAATTAAATGTTTATATTGTATAGGAACATATGGTCAGATAATAATAATAGGCCTAAAGGTAATTAAAAAATGTTCCGTTAAAGCTAAAATTACCATAGTAACTATGATTAAGTATTAGTAGTAGGATTGGTCTTACTTAAGTAGTTACTAAGTGTGAATCATTCTTTGTTCAGGCTTTATTATCACATATTACACAAAATGTACTTGTTTTAGCTTTTAACCATATTATATTGTCCCCTCACTAAACACATACCTGGGCTGTATTTTTCTGCATTAACGCTTGTTTCATTCATCTATTAATCCAAAATGGTCTTCCCTAAGCACTCAAAAATACTTTGTTTACATTTTGCCCGCATTGTTGCAGGACAGATAAAAATACAGACTTTCCCTAGGCCTAAATACCTATTGAGGAACTGAGATGTAATTTATAAAATATGCCTTCCAAATGTAGACATTATTTTAAGTTAGAAAATGTGAAATACTCCTCATAGGTCATCTATGCTAACCTCCCCCATTAAAGCTTCAACTAATTCATTAATGGTTAAAATTTGGTTAAAGTTTGTTTGTTGTGGGATAGTATTTGTGGTAAATATTATCATAGTTTTACAACAGGCAAGTGCCAATTTGTGTGTGTGTGTTTGGGGGGGGGGGGGGGGGACTGAAGAAACTACAAAAATCTGCAAAGTAAAATTATAAACTTCACCAAAATCTAAAAAAAAGTTAAAACTAGACACGATTTGAGGGTCAATCTTAAATATAATGATTTTAATCATGTGTTAGTGAAATGAATAGCCTAACCTGTCCTATGCACTTTAAATAATCCTTTAGAGAGCATAAAAGCATTACATTATGGAGAGACATGCCCCGAGGTCAGGCGTGCTGACGTAACCACAGCAACTTAACCTCATTCCTGCACAGAGAGCGGAAAATGCATGAAGCTTTACATGTCAAAGCGGAGCCAATGCAGAATATGAGATGTATTTAAGGATATCCTGATAATTCAAGTGGACTAGACAATGGCTGCTGCACACACCGTGACCGATTCTGCACATGGCCTTAAATACAATATCAAAACAAGAGTAACTGATCACTCATTCGGCACCGGTATGCATTTGTTCAGCTCCAGCAAGTCAATGCAGGCCTTATTGTTATCTTATCATTCAATATACAAACGCTGGAACAATATATTTTGGGGCTCATTATTTATCGTGTTTACTATTCTTTGCAAAAGTGAGATTTTGTGTATTTTTGTTTATGTAATGCAATACAATTTGAGCTGTAGAGGGTCGAATAAATAACTTCTATGACTAATTATTGCTTCATTCTGCTCTTTATTTGTTGCAACGTTTGAATGATAGTCTATTTAAAAATGGTTTAATGGGATTTTCTTGCATTACTGTTTTTGTGTGAGAGGCATAAAGTAGTTTCAATATTATCATTTATCTCAATATTTCTCTATAGCAATATACGGTGTCATGATTTGGTACCGTGACAGGCCTACCCTTAATACAACCAAGGCCCACCCCATGATGAGATTCCATGATGAGACCATCCTATTTCCCATTTTGTCCCATTTTCCTTGAGTTTCCTCAAGTACTTTATGAAGATGTCAGTCTGATCATCAGTGACTCTTCCTGTACCAGAAAAAATAAAGCATAAAATATCACAGGGGACTGAAAAACACCACAGATTTCTGCAGAATCACTGAGCCAAGCACTAAACTCCTTTGAGTTCCTTTGTTTCACATGCGTCACTGAAATAAACAAACCTGATTAGATGATCATGTTTGGCCAGGCCTGAGAATAAATAATTAAAAGAGATATCATTCTGGATTTTCAGGCAAGGTAAATGCATACGTTTCTGTTGTTGTGATAGTTTTTTCCAGGAGCAAGGGTGAGCTATCACATGCTTGAGTCTGAAGATAATGACAGGTGCTGAGCCTCTCTCAAACTGTATCTGACAGACACTGACAGGCGGGAGATCTCTTTTGCAGAAGAAAAATGATTATAATGACAGCTTCGTAAGATGAAAAATACTATGGAAATGCAGTATTGTGGCATTATGGGTATTTTTTTTTGTTATTGGTAATTTTTTGGTTTTCCTGAGGTTGGTTTGTTGGTTGTAGGGCTGTAGGCCTTTAGTTGTTTAGTCGATGAATTGGTTGATGGTGTCAATTACAAGGATGTATTTGGGACAACAGTTGAAAGGAGTGAGTGAATTAGCTCATAATTTGGTATTTAAAAGGCAGATTAAACTCATGATTCACCAGTTGACTCTGTCTGTCTTTTTCAAAACATCAAATTGGGAGTCAAAGACAGCTGTGCTTGTTTAAACATACAGATTGTGGAAATGTCTGCTGATATGGACATGAGTGGATTAGGGCAGTCAAAAGTATTGAAAATCAACACTAAAATGTAAAAAGTATTGAAAACAGATACTTGTTTGAGCACACTGGGTCAGGTATTGAACCTAAAATAAAAAAGTCACATTCACAGAACAGAAATGAACTTTTCCTGAATAGCTTTAGAATGATCTGTATCAGAACAAAGAAGACAAGTAAGACCATAGAGACTAGTATATGCCCATGAACCACTGTGGAACAGGGATTACAACGCTGTAACGTCACATGTTAATATAAAAGAATACAATCATTACATTCTGAAAATCATATTCTGTTGTTTAAAGAAGTGGTGCTTTTTATTATCATTGTGGTATCGAAATTGCCGTTGAGTATCAAGTCAATCAAAATCGAGTTCAAAATGTTAGTATTGTGACTAGACTACAGGTGATGCTTCCGTAAAGGGAGGCTCTGGCACTCGTCTGATGGATGCATGTCTTCCAGCTCCACCTCTGGTTACACACTAAGGCCACATTATTCAGCAAGGCTCCATTTTTCTACATGCTGCTACAGACACGTCAGTAAGAGAAATCACTATGTCAAAGTTCAATATTATGAATTTTGTGAGAAGTTTTTTATTTATTTATTTTTGTTACAATTGTCATGAACAAACTATTAAAGAGATTCAGTGATTCAGCATTATGTGACCTTGGATGCATGCTGGTGACAATGCATGTGTAAAATGTGGGAGATTTATAAGGATATGATGTGGCAATGGTTGTTATGGAGATGTGCAAAATTACACAATTGAGCATAGTCCTTAAAAAGTCCATAAAAAATATTTGAGAAGGCTGCAAAAAGAGCTAAAACAAATCGGTGCTTTCTAGTAAGAATAAGAAGATATGAGTAGTTGTTTCACAATTTGTGCGATTGTGCGATCCTGCCTTAACCGCAACATTTACAGGCACATTTTTTAGTGATTTTCTGCTGTTGATGTAATATTCATTCACATCAATATTGCCCACCTCTTTCCGATGCTGTCATCGTGTTCTTGAGCAAGGCTCAACTTAGTTCCTTCCTTCAGTCTGTCCCAGGGGAACTGTGACATGGGAGAAATTTGCCACCAACAAGTTTGTTTGAGAAGTGAATGAAAGATGCAATGTTATAACAGTGGTTGGAATATACTTGGATTTAGACAAACTTCATTGATCCACAAGGGGATTATTTGGACACAGTGGCTCAAATATAACAATAACAAAGAGCTAAATATAAATGATAATACAATTTCAAAATAATTAAAGTAGCAAAAATATCAAAGACTTCTCTCTTATTTGGGTTGCCAGGTTCAGTGTTGAAATCCATTGGTATAAACCTAAAAGGACTCCGTCACTACCTAAACCCCAGCACCTGCAGCCAATCGTGAACCAGCTCTGCAGCTCAGTGAGGGAATTCTGGAGGTTCTGAGCTTTCATTTGAGGCATGGCCTGTCTATAAACTGACCAAAATGTGTACTGTGTTTGCAAGTTAAGGCACTGGCAACCCACGTTCAGTTGTGATTGTAGGAACGTTCATTAAGTATGAGCACAGGCTACATACAGCTCATTTAAATCAGATATAGTCGCCTCTTAAATTCTATAATAATAATAATAATAAGAGTAATTAATCGTAACAATAGTCTCAGTTTGTGGATCATCTCATTACGAATAATTAGACTTGGGAACATTCACATGGAAAGGTTAAATGACCCTGATGAGAAAAAGTAGGCGATCTACAAAAGATGGTGTCCTTTAATACGCAGATTAGTGAAAAATCTGACATTTGGGTTGCTTTGGACTTTAAAGAGGCGATGCTGCGTGACGTCAATATGAAACCAGCTACTGTGTCCAAATCTTGAATGCGCAACGAAAACGGAGAGATAAGCTGTTAACCGCAGCCAATCAAATGTGCCTCATTTGATCAAAGCTTATAACCGTTTTGGCATGCATTTCTGAAAATAGTCTAACATTGACATCTAAAAGAAAAAAAAAAAACAGTGAAAGAATGCCAGCTATGAAATAAGAAGATTATATTGAGCTCTTGGGTCAATTGGGGTCAGAGAGGATGATGGGAATGTCTGCAGCACAAACGAATCATATATAATAAAGTTCAACACATGCTGCCACTCAAAGCAACCTAGTTTTTCCATGGGAACATTGAGAATATAACCAAATATACAATGGGTGGCTGGATTATTGCGATTACATAAGACATTGCTCAGAATGGGATCTGTGTCAGTGTATAAATCCGACTGGACATAGTTGGTTGCGACTGTTAGTCTAATACTAACAGAGAACTGCAATGTTATTAGTATGTCAATGTTAAGGTAGAAATGTAAAAGTGAAATTGAATTGTATTTGAATATAAAATGTTCTAAGTAGTAAATGTTGCATTCTTAAGAGTTTGGACATCAATATCATTCAAACTAATTGTAGTAAACAGATGTATTTGCCAAGTACCAAAGTTAGAAAGATTATGGAGTTTTGTGAAAATGGACATGAATCTCGAGTGGCGACAAAGTGGTTCTTTTTGAGTAAAATATGTTCTACTTTTATGCTGACTTCTATGTGCTCCCTCGATGGAGACCTATGTTTTCACAGAAGAAAGCAGATAGACACTCTCACACAGCCTATATGCAGTGTACTATGTGTGTGTATTCAGAATAGGGCAACACACACACACACACAAAACCAAACTAGGCTAAAACAAGACTAAAACAGTACAAATTTTAAGACTAAAAAGGCCATTGTGTGTAAAATGTGTCATTTTTCAGAATATTAGAATATTGATAATTTTACAATAGTGTATTGTTTAGCTTTAATTCAGAATGTCAGGACTAGCTAGCATTTCAAGGACCTTTCAAACACACCAAAAAGTAGCAGTTTAAACGGGACTATGCTGAGTTTGTTAGCTGCATGATTGAAGGCAGTTTAACTCTTACAGTAATTACAACATGCTCAAAAATCCTTTAGCTATTCAAATGCTTGTAACATTTCTATTTTTGCTAGCTTTATAAGTGGATCTTATGCAAACAGACCAACTGCATACTACACTTACAGGACTTGCATACTTTTTGTAAGTGCATTTATTATCATGAAAGTGGATCAGCTTGTCAAAAGTATCGAAAGTCAGATACTCAATCAGAAACTCTATCAGAAACTAGATACTCATTTAAGCAAGTATCAATACTGGGAACAAAAATCTGGATAATATAACTGAATAAAATTACCTTTGCTAAACAGTTTCATCTTGAGTTTTAGCGTAGTGTAGTGTAATACCACATGCTATAATAAACAAATACTACTACTTAGTGTTGCAAATGAAAATTCACGAGTCTATTTTTAGTATTGAAAACGAGTTTGAACTTTTAGTATCGTGACAACACCATACAATAGAGCAACTCCTAAAGTTGCATATGACATATTTAAGCACTAACTTCCCTGTGATGGCTGGCAGGGTTGAGGCAGGGGGTAAAAATTACCCACTCCCTCTGTTGAATAATTGAATTGAGAGCTGTGTTCACCAGCTGCTAACTACATTAAACTGTCTGCAGCTTGGCTTCAGCAGCATGTGTAAAGGCGTGTCAATGGGAGGTGGGAACAAACACACAAATGAGCTGGACACTGCTAAACAGACAGACAAAAAGAGCAAAGAACCATGCAATACTAACACTGCAGTCACTGGTTAGTACTTGTATGTAGTGTCACACTCGGATGTGGGCAACACTTTAGACCAGGGGTGTCCAAACTATGGCCCAGGGGTCAAATCCGGCCCTCTGACCAATTTTTGTTGGCCCCCAGGGAGCCTGCTGAATTTTCTCAAATGATCATAGAGCCACTGAGCAGTATTTTTTACTTCAATTTCCGGTATCTCTATCACTGCAACCTCAATAACAACTCACTGCATTATGATACAGACCTAAAATTTGTGTTCTAGGACTTTTAAAGGTGTTGTGGCTCCGTCAAACTCATATAAAATGCATCTATCTGAAAGTCTCGCTGTACTCACCAGCTGTCTACGGCCCTCCACTATGAATATGTTTGTATATGCGGCCCTGGGTTTGGACACTCCTGCTTTAGACACTTTAGTAAAAGTTGCACTATGTAACTTTTTGGTTGGGGGTCTGTCACGTGCTTGTTTCTATGGATATGTCATTGTTCTGTTTGGAATGTACAGTGTGACATTAAACAGCTGTACCTTACGTTTATTAAATTACAGGTGATTTTTATAGCTCAAAAATATCTAAAGAAACAGGCATTCTGACTGTGAACAGGGTCGCCTTTCCACAGATATGGCTTGGTCTGGTTTGATCTCCATAAAGATAAAAAAGTTTAATGCCATACTGTGAAACAAAGCAATAACATCTCCATGAAGAAAAGCAGGTAGCTTCACCAGAAAAGTAACACAATGCCCTGGACTTCCAAACACATCTTCTCATCAGCTGTTTCTCTTTTGTGCATCTTTGGATTTGGCTCTGGATGAGGCTGGGCCCCTGAGCACTTCATTGCCTATTGATGCTTTGCAGTGACATTGTGCTGGAGCGTTCATGGTCCTGTTTAGCTGTTTGAATTTTAACAAAAAAAGGTGACTAAAAAGTGACTGTTAGTGAATGCTAGCTTGTGACTGTAACGTTATTTGAGAGGGACTTGTTTAACAGCAGAAAACAGCTCACCTGTTGTAGTTCCAACTAAGTCAGATCTTTATGGTTAGAGTGCATTAAAAAGCTTGAAGTCTTAAAGATTAAAGTCTAACAAAGACTCAGACAGAGCAGTGTGTACAGTTAGCATCACACCCCCAGTGAATGTTGATGACATCAGCTGCAAAGTATCAGTAGGCATATTATTTACAATGAGCTGATAAAAGCTGATGATTAAATATAAATACATTGAAGATAGTTTTAATTGTACTAGGCTAAATGATAAAAGAAAACCCTGCAGATACAAAAGGCATAAAGTGAGTGATGCCCCCAACTGTAATTACTATGAATGCATGAAATAAAACCATGAGCGTGCGGACATAGCCTGAGGAGGAACAGTTTTCCTCAGAATCAGCTGTGTGCAGTGATAAGCTTTAACTTCCACTTCAGCTGTCAAATATATTAATGGATATCTATAAATAAACCCATCTGCACTCATAAATATTTACTATCAGTTTCTTACTTCATTTAGTGCCTATTTAAACTTGGTACAACTCACAGAAAGCCATCTTCGCTCCGTAATACTAAATCATATTTTGTTTTAAGAGAATACAATTTAATGTTCAATAGAAAGGTCTGGATAATCTTATGTAAAGGTTTAATCGTGTATTTGCGCAAAATCTGTCTTGCCCCTGTACAGATGTATTATAAGTCAAACTAAGTCTGCTCTGTACTGTGTATCTGATGAAATAATGAAGTGTTTTATTGGCCGATAATCAGGAAGTACACATTGGCTTGCTAGTTTAATATAAGAAGACTTTTATCAACGAAAAACACTTTTGACATGTGATGGTTTAACATGTTGTTAGTGAATACATTGACTTTTCCCCTGATTAATCTCTGGTTTAAAAATAAATGTTAGCCACATTTCACCAAACCAGGATTTCTTTAGTCGTAAGTTATTGTATTTTAGTAAGAATTTCACAAACTTGACAAAACTAAGGTGTCATATGTTCAACAATAGGTGTGATGAAGGAAGCGCTTAGTGTTAAATGAGTGCTGCTTCATCAGTGGTGTTTTCACAAAGTTTTGATTAGAACAGAATTCACAACTTGCTTATTACCTATTAGCACCTACTGTTGGATATGCTACCGTATGTATATCTAACACAGACGTGAGTGTTTTCTATTGACTCATGGCTGTTTAATTGAATCATGAGGTAGCTATTCTTTAGCTCTGTAGGCGCCGTTTAGTCGATTAATCGGCTGATGCTCTTAGTCTAACCTGGCTCATCCCTGATTGACACGTGTAGCACTCTGAATTGAGTTCGACACATTATCAATATAAGATGACGACTATTTGAATCTGATTGGTCGAAGTGTCATAGCAGCAGAACAAGCTGAAAAATCTGATTTTGTTACATTCAGCTGAGAGAAAAGCACAGACATCTTCCCTGTCCACAAATGCACAGCTCTTCTGCACGCTTTTCACAAACAAAATAGTCCATATTGATGGTAATATAGGTTAAAGTATGTGTGTTGGGATTGCCATGTTGGTTTTGGTTCATTTGGGCACTTAGCCTATTTTATTATTTTACTTAGAGTTTATGCATTTAGGACAATAGCAGAAAGGAGAATATATGGTGTGAGTTATCTTATGATATGGGAGTTAATCTACCATTAAAATACACAGTTTTCTTGTACATTTCTGTTTAAATAATTGATTTTGCATGAACTCCCACCCTGTTTGGGTCAGATACATGGTCAATTGGTGAAAACAAACATTTTCTGATCACTCAGCACAGGATTACTCAAACTAGGGCTGCAGTGTTTTTTGCAATACAATCAAAATCATACCAAAGTCATACCATACCGTACCATAATTTCCTTGATAAATAAATGTATCCTGTCTTATTCTGCATTCGTAGTTTCATTTCATATTTCTTCTTTCCAATTCTTCTTTTCAAATCTTCTGGATGTTCTGTATTGAGAACTAAATGAGAACTTTGAACACAAATGGTAAATCTAATCGTAATGCTTGTCAGAAAAACGGTCCATCTCATGCATGAAAAATACTACTTTGAGTGAGTTAATGTTGAGGAAAGGCCATTATAACATAGTTAAAAGCTTGTCAAGTCATTTTGCATAATACGTCTCCTTTAATCTGGTCCTCCTCACCTGTTTGAGAGCTTTGTATGTCCCACTAGTCAATCCCAGTAAAGCACATGTCTAATAATTCATGATTTATGCATGATTAATGTTCTGCACACTTTAATTTGTGGCATTCCAGGTCGTCCCATTGCCGAGCCTGGATTCTTTTATAGTGGCGTGACCCTGGTATCCCTGAAGCCTGATGAGGGCGCTCTTTTCACAATGGGTGGCAGCGACTCCTCATTAAGGATTTGCTTTCAGGGGAATGACATAAATGGGATCTGGCCAATCTCCTGACAGGTTCAAGCTTCCTGGTAATTGCAAATGGGAGCTGGAGTTACACTGTAAATGATGTCTTTGTGAACGTCACCCGGGTCAAATGAATGGAGTCAAGTTTGTTTACAGTGTAGATTAAAGGTGCTGTGTCTTAAAGGTTACACAAAATTTATTCTTGTGAGCTTTAAGCCATGTTATAATGCTGTTACCTCTTCAAAAACATACCTGGAGTTGTGTTTTGTTTTAACCACACATGCATAAGTAATCCTGGATAATTAATCTCTCTACATCTTCATAGCTCAAAATGTTCTGTTCCACCTTGTGATGTCATGAAGCGGTTCTTTTTAACTTGACTGATGCTGACACACTTGAAATAACTTAAAATTCCCTAATTTTAGTGAAATTATAAAGATCTACAGACAATTTCAGGCTGTTTGGAAGCTGATCTGATTCTCAATATCGATTCTGATAATACAAAAAGACCTTTTCTTTAGACAATAGAATGCATTTATCAACATTACATCAAAGTACTTTCTTTTACATTACCATGCAGTTTTATCCTATCTGTGTAATCCCTCAGTCATCCAGGTATGTTCCATTGTTGTCCATGGGCGTGCAGTAGTCTATGTGGTCTTATACTTGTTCTGATACAGCTCAGGATCATTCTAATGCTATTCAGGTAAAATATAACTTTTTTAGTATGGATACTTGCTCAATTGAGTATCTAAATATCTAGCTTTGATACTCTTTTTTTTAGTATTGATTGGTATCTTATTTTCAATATTTTTCACATCCCTACTCTGAATCCACGGTCACTATAACTCATTTGGGTGAGTGGGAGGGCAGATCGCATAGCAATAAACCGTGTGAGTGTGGAACAGCGTGACACATCAGCCCACCACAGGACCACCAGCACTCCCCACCACGATGCATCTCACCGGTCACCTCACGCCTACACTACAACACAAACATACACACACGCTGTGACTCATGCTATATTTGCATTATGTATCTTCTCCCAAGCTATGACAGTTGTGTTTTTAAATCAATATTTGGATACTCTGGGTTGGAGCATTTATAACTTAACCTAAACCTTAAAATATAGTGGAATTCGACTGACCTTTTGAATGGTCAGATTAAGTGTCAGGCCTCCTCTGCTGGCCACAGTGGGGAGTGTGACATGTTGAAATGTCAAATTAACAGCATGGGTGTTGTCAAAAGGACGCCAATGGATGCTTCATAGACAAGGTCAAGAACTCAAATGATCCCAACAAATGATGGTGTGTGGATGTAATTGTAAATTGTGTTCAGTAGGGATGGGACGATTCTCAAAATCAGTGATTGTCGGATTCTGGTGTTTCAATTCGATCCTGTGTTGAGTTCGATTCTCACGTGTCCCTCCATGCGCACGGGCAGGAAAAAGTGAACCCTGGAGTCCTTTCTTAGGCACAGAAAGTAAACAGCTCTTATAGACACTCACTGCTGCTGTATTCTAACAGAGGTGAGTTTTATCTTTCAGTTACTTTTTATTTTACGTTGATAGACTCGGAATTGACAAAAATATGAACTCCAAAACCGCTTTCAGCTTTACGTATGTTATTTCATATATATATGTATCACCATGTGTATGCGTCTTTACTGGCTAATTTAACCTGCATGTTTATAACCAGTGCTTCTTCATGACACATAGGGATTATGTAATCAGACTGACAACATGACAGGGGACGAGCGGCGTTTGCGTGCAGGGAGATGTGACCTGCACTGTCAGCCTGTGTGGGGCCCCTGGCTGCAAGGCTCTGGCTCATCCAACGTGACTCCGCTCATGTTCTTTGCCTTTCCCTTCACTCACAACAGCAACACAAAGAGAAACACAGCAGGCAGGTATTTGCACAACACAAGATACTCGAAGTTCTTGTGAAAAATGTATTGCTAGGTTTCAGATGACATTCTATTGGCTAATAATATTTAAAGGGCCCATATTATGGATTTTTTTGATCTATGTTATAATGTTGTTTCCTCTTCAAAAACATACCTGGAGTTGTTTTGTCCCATTCACACATGTTTAACACACAAACCCTGCATATTTAGGCAGAGGTCTTCTCTCAAACCGAAAGCACTCAGGAAGACCTCTATTGAGTTTTTGAACTCCATACACCTTCACTAGCCCTGGAATTGCCAACCTCTACCCAACAAAATGTAAAGTTAGCTGTTAACTTGAAAACTACCACTTCATGGCATCACAAGGTGGAACAGACCATATTGAGGTTGGGTGAATGTAACAAAACGCCACTCCAGAAATGTTTTTGAGGAGGCAACAACATTGTAATGTGGTTTAAAGCTCACAAGAGTCCATTTTGTGTAATATAGGTGACTGATTAGGGGTGTAACGGTACACAAAAATCACAGATCGGTACATACCTCAGTTTTGAGGTCATGGTTCGGTTCATTTTTGGTACAGTATGGGAACAACATGCAAAACCATTTGCTTGTTGTTTATTTGTGTGTTTATTTAACCAACAATTTGTTTTAGCATTAAACAAAGCAGGAAAATAAAATAAATGCAAAGTGCTGCTTGGTAATACTAATAAGTTAAATAAAATATTCTCAAATAAGCAATAAGTGTGTTGTTCATACATGGGCCGAGTTTGGAGAACATGGCTCATGTTCCACTCAGGGGTGTTGTGTTGGGCTCTCGTTAGCTCTGGATGTCCATCCATCAGTTGTGAGTGCTACTGGACATGCTTTTGACAATCTTGGACGACAGAAGATTTAGCTTGTTCATAAGGGTCTGGTATTATTTTCTGGCTGAAGTGCAGACGAGTGGGTACTTCATACCGGGGCTCAGTCACCTTTAGCATGTGTTTAAAACATTTTCAACAGCTGAATATGGTCTTAGATCCAATGCTATAAAAACTCTAATGGATGCTGTTATAGCTTTGGCCCGATCTGAATTGGCAGGGAGAGGCTGCTTGAATGCCGACGTCAGCTGTGTTTGTACATTTTTTTTTTCTTGTCGTGGTGCCGGTGATATTTGCACTGGGGTGGTGCTTCAGGTGTTTCAGGTGAGTTAGGATGTTTGACGTGCTGCCGTAAACGTACCCAATCTCAGCTGAACAGTTTTGGCACACCGCCCTTATTTTATCCACCTGTCTTTCTCCGTTGCAATATTTAACCAGGAAGCCGAAGTGTTCCCAAACAGGAGACTTTAACGACAGGGGAGGGTCTTCAAGCTCTGGTTGGTTGCTTGCAGTAGCCATGGTTCACAGGGGCTGCACAGTGCACACAAGTTTTTTTGCAGTGTGGTTAAGAGAGGGCTCTTTGATATCCACGAGGGAACTCGTCTGTGATTGGTTCGCCGTGAGACTTCACCTCCACATGATCTCAGTGGGGCGTAAGGAGCTTGAATCACGTTCTTGCATGAATATTAAAGAACCTTCCCTAAACAGCCCAATCACAGACAAATTCCCTTGTGAATATTAAAGAGCTGAGCCTTCCGTGTAGCTGCACATGTAGTGGCGGAATGTAAACACACACAAATTGCGCAAACTCACTCCTGCACAGCCTTGCACCCAACCGAACGTCCCGTACCGAAACGGTTCGGCACAAATACATGTACCATTACACCCCTATGATTGATGATAATAAAGTTCGAGAAAAGGCCATTTGTTTTTGCTGGTATAACATTATAACATTAACACATTTTATAGACATGTGAAACAATTTTGTGATGTTGTGTGGCTGAACTGCTTTCTTCAGTGTAACAGGGTTAAGCTAATAGTGGAGCTGAGGTGTTAGAAATTCTCACTTCAGATGCATCCCACCGCTAAACCCCATGGGATATTAAGGCTGTGCTATCCAAAAGTGGAGCTCATTAATCTTTTCCTTAAATAAAACTATAAGACATGGTTAAAAATGTGGCGTGGCTGTTGGCGAATTCCACTTTATTGAGAGGAAAAAAGGAAAAGTGGTACAGACAAAGACAAAGGAAGGTATTCATAAGCCTGTCAAGATAATTACTATATTTACTTAAAGGTGCATTGTGTAACTTTTTGGTGGAGGGTCCGTCAAATACTTTACTCCATGGAGATGTTATTGCTTTGTCTGGAATGGTTCACAGTATGGTATTCTATCTTCATGGACACCAAACCAGACCAAGTTACCGGTCAGCTCTGCGGAGAGGCAACCCTGCTCACAGTCAGAATGCCAGTTTTTCAAGGTATTTTTGAGATACAAAACTACCTGAAATTTAATAAATGTAAGGTAGAGCTGTTTAATGTCATACTGTAGAACATTTCAGGCAGAGCAATGACATTTCCATAGAAACAAGCAGGTGACGGACCCTCCACCAGGTAAGTTACACAATGCACTTTTAAACTTAATCTGAAACAATATACAGTATTTGTGAGCTCAATATTTATCGAGTGTGTAATTTCTTTGCAATAGTGGGAAGGTTTTAGCCATTTTTGTTGTAATATTGGAAGATTTGAACTGCAAAGAGTGGAATAAGTAACTTTTATGGCTTATTATTAGTTCAATCTGCAGTTTATTTGTTGCAGCCCAGGCCTTTAATGATATTTAAAAACTGGTTTACAGGGATTATCCTGTTTTGTGTCAGTGGCATAAAGGAGTTTCAATATTTTATCGTTAATTGTAATATATCTGTAATTGTTATCATGACAGGCCTACCTATTCAGATACCTACCTCTTTGCCTACCTACACTGACTAACAAAAGGTGAACATTTTTAAAAGAGGTTTCACAGTAGGCTAGATATTGATTGGATAGTGGTTATTTTAAGGATACACTGTTAATGATGAAATGCTGTTGTTGGAAAGCAGATGGAAAGCAGCTTGTAGCTACATCTGGCACAGAGCACCTTTTCTCTCTGAGATTAATGTTTTCTGTGCACTGTCCATTTTTTTAAATAAATAAATAAATAATAATAATAATAAATCATGAGTTTTTAAATAGCCATAGTTGTTCCAGTCAGTCCTAACAAAAGGATACTGAGTCCGCTGCTGACCACAGTGAAGCACCCTGGGACAGTTTTGCTTGGGTTGAGATTTTGGGAAGTTAGCTGGAGGATTAGCCTACTGTTTTATGCTAGGAAAGGGTTGAAATTACTTGTTAATTTTTGTAATTTTTAGGATGTGGGACTATAAAGATGGAAATTGTGTACCTGTACTAACACCTGTACTAAGGACACTTTATAATACCTGTACTAGGATGGACACTTTATAACACCTGTCACCTTAAATAAGTCCTGTCACGTCACTTGCTCTTTTGCACTGTCAGTTTGCACTGTTGTTCTGATGCTCTGTATATACTTGACTATTTTTATTTTTATTTATTTTTTATTATATATCTTAATCTTTTGCATGCTCTTACTTTATTTTTAATAGTGATACTTATTATTATTATTATTATTATTATTATTATTATTATTATCTTTTTTAATAGTGATCTCTACTTTATATTATTATTATTATTATTATTATTATTATTATTATTATTATTATTATTATTATTATTATTATTATTATTATTCAGTGTTCTGTGTTGCACCTCATCACCAAAGCAGAATTGTGTTCACTGACAATGGCAATAAAAGCTTTCTGATTCTGATTCTGATTCTAACTGTACAGTATAGTGAACACTTAGATAGATAGTGAACATTTAACGGCACAACGGTAATTTTTCTGGTAGAGGGCCCGCTAGTTACTTGTCTCCATGGAGAGGCTATTGCTTTACCTCCAGTATTCCATAGTATGGCATCACACTTTTCAGTCTCCACAGAAACAAGCAGAAGACGCCACAGGCCAATTTACATGTGAGATCTGTGAAGAGGTGACCCCACTCACAATAAGAATGTTTTTAAAGGTATTTTTGAGCAATTAAAACACCCATAAATATAAGTTATTATAACTTATAGTTAAGTTTAATATGACATTGTGGAAGATTACAGGCAAAGCAATAGCATCGCCATGGTTAAGTTACACAGTGCACCTTTAATGTTTATTCAGAAGTTTTCTAATACTGTAGTGTGATAAATGTATTTACAAGTACCAGTTGAAACTACACCGTCCTCAGGCCAATAAGCATATGAGACAGTTCTTAAAATTCATTCACTTGTTTATGGCGCCACAAATAATCTGTTATACAAAGGTTAAACAAGGTAAAAACACAGAAATGTTTTGAGGCTATGCAAATATACACAACAGCGGGCATCTTTGACTTGGAAATTCCTTCTTGTTGAAAGCAGGTCATTGTTCAAAAACCCAGAATTCTCTCACCACACAAAAGCCTCACATTTGTTAAATGTGTTGATGCTGGGCACGAATCATGGACAGGAACATTTGCTTAAAGCCACAGTATGAAACTTTTAGCTAAAAAAATTAATAAAATAAAAACTTGTTTTTCATATTGGCTGTGTTTATTACACTTCAAAAAATGCCAAAAATAAAAAGTAGGCCTCCTCCTGCTTATTCTTATGGAACAAGAATATTTACTGTAATATTCCACACTATGGCATAAATCTGTCTCCATGGAGAATTTCCTAAGTATGGTTTGAAAGGTGCATTGTGTAACTTTTCTGGTGGAGGGTCCGTTAAATGTTTTTTCTCCATGGAGATGTTATTGCTTTTTCTGGAAGGTTTCCCAATAAATCTTCATGTAGACCAAACCAGACCAAGTTACACATCAGATCTGTGAAGAGGCAACCCCGCTCACAGTTAGAATGCGTTTTTCTATGTATTTTTGAGCTATAAAACTATCTGTAATGTAATAAATATAAGGTAGAGCTGTTTAATGTCATATTGTGGAACATTCCCAGCAGAGCAATAACATATCCATAGAAACAAGCAGGTGACGGACCTCCAACTAAAAAGTTGCATAGTGCACCTTTTTCTTATGTGTTATGTGCCACCAGAAAGTTACATTCAGTATCCTTAACTTTGCCTAACCATTATTAAATCTTTCTCGTTGCATTGGTTTTGCTCCATTGAGTTTGATTTCCTCTTGTCAGAGTTTCTTTAGCACATTCAAAATTTTTGGCATTGTATTCAATTTAGGTGTTTCCACATGGTTCTCATTCAAGAAAGTTTGTGGGCGGCACGATGGCCTGGCAGTTAGCACTATCATCTCACAGCAAGAAGATGAGGGGCCTCATTGGCCTCAAGAGCTGCTTATACAAGACAAATTTTGCTCAAATACACGGAAAAAAATCAAACCAACTTAGGGCAACGCACATAAACTGCTGATGCCTCTCTCATTTGAAGTGAAGTTAACTGTCACCGTTAGCATAGTGCTGTGACATGGGAGCACCCCTGAGACTGCACAGTGCCTGCTCAAATCAGCTGTTGTGTTGATGATTCTTAAGAAGTGCAAGACAGCGCTGTATTCATGCCCCTCTCTGCTCAGGCCACTCGAGGTCATAGTTGAAAATCCATACTTTTTCTTATCTCCTTTCTGCCACACCAAGCACTGAAATACTCAAGCTCCTGTAAAATCCATGTTCAAACTGCTTACCTAAAAGAATATGGGTTAAGAACAACTTTTTTCAAGAGACGGTTGCTGCGGTTTTGACAATTTGCATAGCTAGTTACTGATATTTTTTGGTTTGGTAGTCCTCTTACCTCTTAACAGCGAAGTTTTGGGATTTGCGTTTTTGCATGCATTCTCTTGCTCTAGGACTCCTGTGTCTAGTCCTTAGACTGTACATATAAATGGATAAAGCTAACCCACTGAGCGCTGCATTCTAAATAGGAAGTGAGCATGGGGGCACTTCTGGCTCCACGCACCCTGGCTCCAATTGTCTTTACATTAAAAATGTGCCACACCTCTCTCTGTAACTGCTGCAGTGACCCTCGTCGTTTCGTTGTTGTTTGTATTTACCCACTATACATGATCCTGGTGTTTTTATTTTGCTATTTTGTCTGTTAACAAATTCCTATTCCTAATATGACTAGCATTTTAAAGGTGCTGCATTGTGCCATATTTACTTTTTAGAGCTTTTAACCATGTTATAATGTTTCCCCTTCTCATTTACTCACATTGTATTTATAGTGATTCATGCATACTTGAGTATTCTCTGTATTCAAGACATCATTACTCCGATCTAACCCTGTTTTCACCACTTTCAGAACACGCCCACTGCACTGTGCATACTTCATTCTGCAATTTTATTGTCTTAATAAATATATCAAACAAAAGCACAATATGACTTCTTTAAACATTGTAAAAGTATTCTTTGTGAGGTTAGAGTTAGGTTTAGGGTTAGTAGGCCTGTCACGATAATTACTATATTGTATATTGTTCAATTCAGGGCAGATGGAACCATTTTTTGGGGGGTCAATATTTATTGTGTGTGCTTTTTTGTACTTTTTCTTTGGGAAATATTTTGGTATTTTTTCTGCATAATAAGATTTTATCTGAAGAAGGTTGAATTATGACATAAATTATACAAATTGAAGTTGGATTCTGCTGCTTTATGGTTTAGTTTCAGTATTATCATTTATAGTCTTTATTTTCTGCAGCCTTATATATTGCACTTCAAAATTTGTCATCGTGACAGACTAAATACTGGTAAAAATGTTAGAGGAAATGCAAATGGTTCCGTCAGAACATAGATTAATCTGAACCACCTAAAATCATACAGGCTGTGGAATATCCCATTTATAATTAAGATTAACACATGTTGAATAAAACATTTTGTTCATATTGCCAGTGCACACCACCAAACAGAAATAGCTTTGAGTGATTTTCTGTGTGTTAATAGCAGGAGATTAAAGGTGCCTTAGGGTCTTGTGCTCGCTGCCTGTCACAGCTTCATTCATAAACACAATAGACGTAAATGGTGACCCGGGGACATAATGATTCCTTAATGTCATTTCCCATCCTGCCTTGCTCTCTCCCTCCCACTCTATTTTATTAGCACTAATGCCACGCTCCGAGCTGGCAAATCTCCAGTAAAGATCACGTTCAGCTTCTCCGAGGTTCAAATGGAGTTCCTAATCTGGATCACAATTGAGACCAGTAATAGACTTCCCACTGTATTTGGAGGATAAATTCACTGAACACAATTTTAGATCACACTTTCATAAAAAATAATTGATCAATCAAAACAATATAAAACTGAATTTAGTTTCAAACCACAATCTTTATATTCTCGGAGCTCAGGATGCAGTGCTGTTTTGTGTGAGTTTGTTGGTTTAAAAGTGGTAGAAAAGAGCAAAAACAGCCCTGGATCGGCACAATTAGGACTTGTACTATATTGAGTCATTTCTGTTATTTATTAGACTAATAACTAATTAGACTTAGACTTAGACAAACTTTATTATCTACAAGGGAAATTATTTGGACACAGTAGCTCACTAATCACAATTTATTATAATAACAAAAAGTAAAAAATAAATGGTAATAAATTCTAAATAAGTCTGTGATCAGTGCTGGTCCATCCAATTGCATGGATAGAATTATACTCAATTACAAGTACAAGTACAGGTTTAAAAATCTACTCGAAAAGTACAATTGCCTAAAAAAATCTACTCAGTTACAGTATGTGAGTATGTGAGTATTTGCAAAGAGTTACAGGTCACCTTTAAAGCCTCATTGTGCAAGAGGAGGTGCCCGGTGAGTCAGTATCTCCTACTTTCTGTTCAAGAGCAGCACTATATGGAACAAAACCGTCCAGTGTTGGATGGACCAACACTGACCACAGACGCTTATTGGTCGTGCGTCTCTCAGATGCAGAAGACATCTGCCAAATATTCTCTTGTCACTCATAACTAAAAACTTCACATTAGACATATGTGGCTATAGTGCTTTGATTGTTTGATTGTTTTTCCTTTCTTTTTCCATTCTTGTTTTGACATCAGCTGACCATGTGTTTCTCTGATTGGTTAATACACCGATCAATCAGGCCCGTCGGAAATCATGGAAACATGATAAACATCTTTACTGAGTATGGTAAAAGCATTTGCTTTTAAGTCTAGGAGATTTGAATAATGCCCAACACTGTAAAGCAACATTCAGCATCAGTTAACTATATAGTATGGTACTGTCCTGTAGAAGTCAAAACATCTTTAAAACATCTATAAAAGTGACTTCTTTTACAGCTACAAAGTTTACAAAGATAACATTAGCTATAACATTGTAGCCTCAAGTTTGTCCCCAAGCCAAAATTCCATGCTGCCATCTCCTCTTTCAACAGTCTCACACACTAACACATGATGGGCAGGTGCAGGCTCCAGCACTCAGTCTGGAGCAGCGTAATGAAGCCCTACAGTCACACCGCCTGCACATCCCGCCACAGAGTTACAAAGGTCAGACCTGAGAGTGCCAGTAAAGAAGTCTTTATAGTGAAGCCCTGTGGAGTTCTATTCTAATGTATGCTAATGTGCACACAATCACCCCCGGAATGTGAATACATTTTCTAGTCAAAAACAAGAGGCACATCTCTGCTATTCATTAAAGATAAAG
This sequence comes from Taenioides sp. WSHXM2023, assembly GCA_029959045.1. NCBI lineage: Eukaryota > Metazoa > Chordata > Actinopteri > Gobiiformes > Gobiidae > Taenioides > Taenioides sp. WSHXM2023. The sequence continues at coordinate 14,214,215 of CM057090.1, forward strand.
ATTTATAATCAAGGACACAGTGAAAACCGGCTTCAATAATGAAATGGGAATCTTACATACCTGCTTACCAGCAGCGTTTGTGTCTATATGGATAATTATTTATGATTTTGTAGAAGTTAAAGGTAGTGGTGGGGAGTCTGGCACCGGCTTGTTTATAGAGATGATAATACTTTACCTGAAATGTTCCACAGTATACAATAAAATCATCTCTATGAAATATATAAAATATATATATAAATAAAAAAATATAAAATTGAACATTTTAGTAGAAACAAGCAGGAAGAGGTCCTCCTCGAGGCCAAATAGGAGTCAGGTTTGTGGAGATGCCAGCCCACTCAGAGGAAGAACACATGTTTTTCAGTGCAATAAAAACAACCAAAGCCTCAGTATTTTTTTTTTTTTTTTTTTGATAAATACTGGGGCTTTAAGCATTTAAAACATCAATAATAAATAAAATAATGTCATACTTTGAAACATTCCAGGCAAAAAAATATGTTTATGGAGACAAGAAGGTGCTACAGTGACACGCCCCCACCTGGAAAGCTACGTAGTGCACGGTTTTAAGATGCATTTTTGGGGTAAACTCTTGACTTAAATCTGTGGATAACTGTAGTGATGTCCATTAATAAAATCAGTTGTGCTGATCGCTAAAATACCCACCTGAATGATTCCACCAACGTCCGCACTTTTGAATAGATCTTACTCCAAAAAAGCAAAATGTGAGCGGAAGGGAGCTGACAAGGGCTTTAACTCTCAGACTGAAGTAGTGAAACGAACAAGATTTAAGGAGAGGAAATAGACTGACTGCACTTATGCTAAGCTCCATGTCAAATCACAGAGCTTCCATCTCTGCCAAACGGCTGGAGGACAGCAGAGACAGTCCCTGCATGACCCAGTGGAAAGCTCAATGGAAAATTTCAGGATTGACTGAAAAAAATGCAGATTTAGTCAGGAAATATTTGACAAAGATGTGTGATGTGTGAAACTGTATCTTAGACATGCACTACAGTAGAACAGAACTTGTCACCCATTTACAGCTCTATCTTCAGACTCAAACCAAAACGAAGCAAACAGTGAGGTCTGTAGTCTGTGTATAGGTGTTAGATCAGGTGTCTAACTGGTCATACAAAATGTAACTTAGAGACAGTTCACACCTTAGGGTTATTCAGTTCACGGAACAAATGACAGACAATCCTTATGGCATACAACTAGGGTGTGTTAGTTCCATGTAGTTAGCTCCTCCCTTCAGACAGATAAAAGACAGTGACTTACCAGAACCTGTAGTCTGCTTCTTTATAACGACTTTGGGCTTCTTCTTTTCAGTTATTAAGTTATTTTGTTTTAAGCTCACTCCTTTTATTTATTTGTTCACCTATTCATTAAGTTAGTAAAATACATAATTTAATTGTCATTAGTATAATTTTACAGAGAAAAACTGCTAAATTATCTGTACAAATTTGAAAATGTCAGACCAACCGAGGAATGTCAAGATTATTTTGATAATCAATAATCAATAATTATCCAGATCAAAATATTATTAGAACTAAAATCTCATTTCAGTTCAACCTACTCTCCAATGCTTTTTGTGTCACAATAACTTTACCGACTTTATCATTCAGAAAGTTACTAGAGGAATTGTGATCTATAATTAGACAATATGAATGAATACTGAATTAAGAATTTTGTTAATTGCGCTATTTCCTCTCACAATGACTGTAACACTAAAATGTGAAATTATAACATCCATAGACTAGCCACCTGAACAGTTCTGCATTAAAAACATACTGGCTCGTGTCCATATTAAAGCACAATCCTCAAAGTGCATGTGGATGTCAGAAATGGGAAAGGGCCCTATCTCTGCTGCCGCCAAATGAAAAGTCAGAGCCACACGTCACCCTCAGTTCACAGTGAGAGTCCATCTGCCCCCGGCCCCCAGCATACAACCTCGCCAAGGTCAAGGCTAATGATAACACTGAGTACGCAAACTGAAAGACTGCAATACTGTCAGTCATGGAAGAGTACTGCAAATTTGTACTCAACTAAAAGTACAGATATGTGGGTAAAAATTTACTCAGTTAGAAGTACAAGTATTGCTGCAAACATTAGTACACATTAAAAATACCACTCAAAAGTACTTTGTTTGATTTTTATCAGCATTTTAGATTCATATTTTATATAAATTAAACAATTAAAGCCGAATTTTGTTGTTTGAAACCACAATCTGCATATTCGGAGGTTTAAAAACGCATAGAAGCTTCTTGGATTACCACAAGACATATTCCAGTGATTTGAGATCTGAATAAGTATATGAACTATATTTACAAGGATACTATGACTCTGTTTGTGATTTCAATATTACTTTTCAATACATTCTTTATTAATTATTAGTTATTGGATCACAAAAGCTCACAAAAACATCACATAAAAACATGTTAAATAAATTTAACATCGAAAAAGAAATTTAAAAGTCCCTTGAATATAAAAATGTAGTTAAAAACAGTATATTTCTTGTAACCATGAGTTGTACTTACCTTGGTTGCTACATATTGTGCAATTAAAACCTTCCTTTGACCAGCGCAGATCAATACTTTTAAATGAAGGGTGTTGAAGTGTATTGTGTGGCCTGATGCACCTGCAAAAAGCTCCCCTGACTTTGCACTTTGGTTTGTCCTGCTCTAGAGCTCCCATCTCTCACAGTGTTCAGGTGATTGCGTTGGTGTTACTGTCCATTTATTATTATTGGCTCATAGTCAGTGGAATATGAAAATAAAGTGTAACCGTCCATTAATTTTATACATGTATCACTTAGATTTCATTATCAATATCATTATTACAGGTATAGTATGTAATTTTCTGGAGGTGGTACATCAACTGTTTGGTACCATGGAAATAAAAAGCTAATACCATATTAACATTCACCATAGAGATTGATACGATTTAAGCCATACCGGTGAAGATTATAACAACATTTACTTGGAAACAAGCAGGAAGAGCTCCCCCTCCAGGCCAAATAAGAGTCAGGTTTGTGGAGATGCATACACAGTATTCAGTGCCAAATAAACCAAATTAATTTGTATTGTTATAATTTTAAAATGATCAAGTATAGTAAGTAAGGTTTCTGGCTTTGCGTCACACTTAGTCCACTGCTTTTTACATGGTCTTGATCTTTCATTGAGTTATCAGCATTCATATTTTTTCTTTCCATTACTTAAAGGTGCATTATGTAACTTGCTTGTCTCCATGGAGCTATTAATGCTTGGCCTCGTTCCTCAATAGCACATAAAACTAATCTATCTCCCTTGAGAAAAGCAGGTGACACCACTAGGCCAAGTTGCAAGTCAGATCTGCGCACAGTGAGAATGTATGTTTTTCTAAATATTTTGAACAACAGAAACACCTGAAATTGAATACATGCAACATTCCATAGTGCAGCTTTAACTTCACAATTACCACGTTATATTATCAAAGTGAACTCCAAAACACTATTTTGGTCCATCTTCTCTCAAATAGTTCTGTGCGGCGTCAAACAGTCACATGGGAAATAATTTGTGGGGGTAAATTTAACTCAAAACAAATCCCCTTTGAATAGGACATTGGAAAAACACGCCTGGCGCCCTCTCTGTTGCGCGCTAACATAGAGATACAATCATAACAGGGCTCATAACCGGCTCACACTAAGCTCTGCCCAAACCCGGGATCTGAAGCAACAGCAGGTGCAGTGCATTCCCAGTAGAGGACACTGGAATGACACTGACTAACGGACAAACTTTCTAATTAACTGCACATGTGAAGTAAAGTTATTCACTTTCACTAATAAAACAAATGTTACTGTAAGCAGAGGTGGGCAGAGTAGTCAAAAATTGTACAAGTAACTTAAAGAGTAACTGTCAGGACGTACCAACATGTAATTGGAAGGACAAAACATTAAATATTGCACTAAATCTGGTAATTTTAAAGGACAGACACAAAAATGAGGGTAAACTAAATCATATATGAAGCAGCAGTGCAAGAAACAATGTTCAAATCATTTCATATTGTCAACGTAAAGCTTTTGTCACTTTTAGACTTATAGTGGAAAGAGGAACCAAAACTTTTACTGAAATAAAATACTGTTACTTCAGTAAAATAATGTAAATATTACTGCTAGAAAAGTACTCTGAAAAGTACAATTTATTTAAAAAGTTACTCAAGTAAATGTAACTGAGTACTACCCACCTCTGACTGTAACAATCTGAAAATGATTCACCATTGATCAACTTGTTTGGTGGGCTGCATCAGTGAAGGTTGGTCTGCTTCTAGTCTCTATCAGGCTTGGCATGTTTTGGAATTATTCTATTAAATCCCAACTCAAATACAGTATTGTACCTTACACTATGATGGTTTCTTGGCTGTGGTGGAAATTGGGTGGCGGTTTACAAACCCAAAGCAAAACAAGAAACAAAACCTTCCGTCCAACAAATAGTAGAAATTTATATGCATAAGCAGCAGTGTATTAACCACTGATATTAATGACAACGCAAAAATAAGTGGAAGCCACTGCCACACATGAATCACCAGACAAAATACCATCTGACCAGCGGTGGTGCTAAGTGAGAGTGACAGGTCCATGGGCACCGCTCTGATACAGGTGCACCAAATTCCAGGGCTGAAATTGGCCTGCCTCTCAGTGCGGCCGATGGGAGCGATACACAGTGTGTTTACCTCTGGCTGACATACAGCGAATGCATAGTGTCATAGTGATAGGCCTGGTGACACGGTGAGCGAGGACCCCTGCACTCGAGTGTAGCGCTGATAGCGGTTACACCAGGCTGTGGAGGAGGAAGGCAACATGACAGCAAAGAAGTCACAGAATATAAAGATGGAAAGTGGAGTTTGATTTACAGTAAAGGTTTGTAGAGAAGAAGGACTTTTAACTGAAGATGGGAATCTCAGTATATATGTGCAATACATGGCTTTTGATGCAGATCATTTCACAATGATGGCACACTGTGCCAGTAAACCTGACCCACACCAAACTGATGTGTAGCACTGAAATGAGTTCTACACATAATCAATCTGGAACTGTTCTCTCTGAAAGTGATCAGGAGCGAGCAGCGGGTCTGGACCAGACTGAGTGAACGGTGTATCTGAGTTTCAAAAGGGTGCAAAGAGAATACTATCCCATTAAGTGTATTTATTTATCCTGCCTTCTCCTGCCTAGTGAGGGGACAAACATTTTACATCACAACATTCCTGTAGACAGGTCCAGTCCAGCATGTGACAGGTGCAGACAGGTGTGGCGGTGGATAGGAGCTGTATTTTCATATGGACAGGCTACTATCTTAGCGTTAGCTGAACTTCCAAGACTCTCATTATTAACAAAAATATCCAATAAGTGACTCGTTGTTGTGGCCGATAAGTGGTTGGGCTGGATGAAAAAAATAGAACTGTGATTGCAGCTCTGTGCTCAAACACTTTTCTCCTATTAGTCAGCCTCTGTCTGCTCTTAGTGAGTGACAGTTAAATTTAACCAATCACACTGACATGTGAACTCTCAGCCTCTTAAAAGTAAACTATGTGTTGTTAAATGTTTTTGGCCCCCTTTGATCCATTAGTGTTATGGATTTGACATAAAACGCAAACAGCACCAAACACTGGACATTTCAGTACTGAGCCCAAACTGATCACAGCATGTCTTTACTATTAATAAAACATGGCAGTAAATCTGCAATGTAAAATCCCCTAAAAACAAATTCTTGAATGTTACTTTTGACTCCATCCACACCCCCTCTTTCAGTTTATACTGAATGTCTTATAAAGATCAAGGGCGTAACACTGCCACCTTGAAAGGGCCTGAATGTCCTTCAATAACATGCCCATATATAATCCACTGGATCAGACTGAAAGACTTGTTTGTCCTTGACTGTGGCTCAACCTCAAATCAAATCAGATTTGTCTGGCAAATGTACTGTGTGAACCTCTCTCCAGCAATTACAATTAAAACCATTTCATGATTCATTAGCGTCCAAAAGTCAGTATTAAATGGAAGTCTGGCAAATTGTCAGGGGATGCTCCTGGGTACATTTATGCTAATTCAGAGCTGCATAAATTTACATTACACTTCTCGCTGAGACATATGACTGGTACACATGGTTTCTGGGTCATTTAGTATAAATGAATTAATTATTGTTACTTTTATGCTTGTTTTAGCATTTTCATTTAAACTGTATGTAGCTGTATGTGCTCTTACAGGTCTAGAAAAGGTACTCCAATCAAATCTGGAACTGCGTTGCCAGTGCCTTACTCTGCAGATAGAAGGCACATACAAGTATGTGTCATTCTCAGACAGCATACTATACTGCAGCAGAGGCTCTGATGAATGCTTGTCTGCACGTACTGGGGTTTAGGTAGTGACCATTCAGATCAGAGCGGTTTAGTTTAAACCAACTGGATTTAGGTGTTGAAACCAGAAATTCTGCTTTCTCATAAAGAAACAAAACCCAAATTATATATAAAAAATCTGGCCATCATGTCCAGTCTTTTCATAAGAATAAATCAGCATTTACATTTACAGAAATGTTGAGTAATGCACACTGCCTTTGTTAAATTAAGAAAAAAAACAACGCTATATTTGACTTGAATATGTTTGATTATGTTTGAATATGTTGATTAACTCATTATACATTCAGTTGCTATTCACTGCTATTTGTATCTACATATTAATTTAAAAACTTGAATTATCCTTAGAGTTATACCAACCATTTATCTGTGCTCCAAAGGGTTCAGAAACAGATTCAGTTTGAATTGATAATCATTTTAGTTACACATTTTAGGAAAAATAGGCTGGAATGGGGAGGGGTTAAGGGGATGTGCCACGTTCAGAAAGTTACACACTGTGCCTTTAAAGCTGGGGTACCTCATTTCAAACCATGAAAGGAGGAAGTAAGTATTTACATCTATCTGAATCCTCACAAACCCTTTGCACATAATTAATATTCACATGCATTGATTTTTTTTAGCCACTTGCACAGCTTTAGAACATCTTTTTCAAGCACAAAAGTGTAGCAGGGTGGACCACCCTTGTTCAGTCAATCAGCTCTCATCCCAAAGCATCACATAGTGAGTCACATGGCTCTTTCTTACAAGTTTGCAATATAAAAAGGCATTGTGCAGTTGTTCTGCTTTTACAATATATATTTTTGGGTGGTAAAGAGAATTTACTTATTATTATGAGGAAAAAAGTTGAGTACTTCACCTTTAATAGACGAAAAGGTTAAAAGATCCCTTTGTTTCTTGAGGTTCTCGGTAAAGATCCATACACAGCTAGGAACATGTCTGCATATGTCTCACCGCTGTCTTTTCTCTCTCCACAGGGAACATCTTTGTGGTGAGCTTGGCAGTGGCAGATCTGGTCGTGGCCATCTACCCATACCCCCTGGTCTTGTCCTCCATCTTCCACAATGGCTGGAGCCTGGGCTACGTTCACTGCCAGATCAGTGGCTTCCTCATGGGCGTCAGCGTCATTGGCTCCATCTTCAACATCACCGGGATCGCCATCAACCGCTACTGCTACATCTGCCACAGTCTCAAGTACGACAAACTGTACAGCGACAAGAACTCCATATGCTACGTCATGCTAATATGGGCACTAACCATAGTAGCCATCGTGCCAAATCTTTTCGTAGGCTCCTTGCAGTACGATCCACGGGTATACTCTTGTACTTTTGAGCAGTCAGCTAGCTCGGCGTACACCATCGCCGTGGTATTCTTTCACTTCATCCTGCCCATCATGATTGTGACATATTGCTACCTGCGGATCTGGGTACTGGTCATTCAGGTGAGGCGCAGGGTGAAGCCGGACAATCGGCCCAAGCTAACGCCGCACGACGTGAGGAACTTTGTCACCATGTTTGTTGTGTTCGTGCTTTTCGCAGTTTGCTGGGCGCCCCTCAACTTCATAGGCTTAGCGGTGGCCATCAAACCAGAAGTAGTAGTACCGCTCATCCCAGAGTGGCTCTTCGTGTCCAGCTACTTCATGGCCTACTTCAACAGCTGCCTTAATGCCATAGTGTACGGTGTGCTGAATCAGAACTTCCGGCGCGAGTACAAGCGCATAGTCGTGTCATTGTGCACAGCCAGAATCTTCTTCCAGGACAGCTCCAATGATGCGGTGGAGCGCCTCAAAAGCAAGCCGTCCCCGCTCATGACGAACAATAACCAGGTCAAAGTGGACTCTGTTTGAGCAGCAATCGGGATAACTGTGACTCAGAGCAAAACAAATACCAAATATGGACCTTGTGGTTTCTTTTGTTTAGAAATGTCTGCGAAACTGTTACCAGGTGCTAACTGACCTCAGAACAATCACAGTAAAAAAATAAGGGTGCATATTATTGTTTATTGAGCACTTGCTTTGAATTTGCAGTACCAGTAGTACAGTAATATATGATGTCTGTTTACACATACATGTATCATGCATTATATGAGTATTTTTTCAGATGTCCTGTAGATATTAAAATATATCAGACTGAGATTGCAGTGGGAGTCATGGTTAGTGTTGTACTTGGCAGTTAAACTTAGTAAATGAGCTCTAACAATGCAGCGTTGTGCGAAATTTACCAAAGGCAAGCAACAATTGAGACACTCAGAAGATGAAACTTGTACGTATTTGTCAAAGTTATGGAGCAAAGTAATGGAGTCTGGAAACAAAATATAAAAGGCACAGGAGAAAGTCTTGGAGTAATTCATGATCATATCAATTCGAGATGAATTATTTGTAAACTTGACAAAAGGCAATGTATTTGTAACTGACATTTTATATATACTGTAGTGTTTTTACTTGTTTTATGGTCACTTTAAAAAAAAAAAAAAATCTGCCAAGTACAACCAACCAAAAAATACAGCTATATTTTTTACATTTTAAGAGACCAATTAAACTTTTTTTTTTTTTTTTTTTTTTTTTTTTAATGTGCTGAGAGAGAAGTTTATAAATACATTTATTAACCTTCTTTGTGACACTGTAACACTAACTGAGTGGAAACAATGTGGGTTGCTGCTGTTTTATTATTGTAACTATTATGAGACCTTGAAAAACTGTCCCTTTCATTAGGTGAAGTATATACTATATTTTAGTAGAAAAACCTCACTGTTTTGCCACCCTGTGGGCTCATTATCGTATGCATGGATATCAGGAATTCTTCATATGCAAAATAAAGCTGATATTGATGGAGGAGATATATATATATATATATAAATATAAACACTGTGTTCCATTTATTCAACTTATTTTGTACAACTTACAACATGTATGTTCTCATAGAAAACATACAGCAGACAACTTAGAAACCCCCCCCCCAAAATGTTCTAACAATTCTCAGAGATGATAAGCCAGTCAGCACAATCACTTTATTAAAACATACAAAATATACAAACCTTCTGGATCGCTCTTTCATACATGTGTGTTCTTCCAGCTAACGACTACATCCTTCAGCTTGCTTACATTTAATGGGCCAAGATACTGTAGCTGGACAACAGGTTTTTATTAATTGAGCTGGTAGTCAGACGTTAGCGCTCATTTCTCATTGGGAAACCTAACCAGCATTAGGTCAAAATGTTAGTTTAGATTGTATGGTGCTATATGCACAACGCTTTTAGTCGTGAAAGGATTGATTTATGAAAGTTCTCTTTGAAGAATTATATTAACAGTACAATACACAGTTCCCAAATCTAGTATGTTTGTCTCTTGTCTTGCAGCCCTAATTTACACCAAAAAGAATTGTGAAAAGCATTTATAAACTCATTGCAGTGAATAATGGATGGATGGATGCTTGGAATATATAGTATACTAAGTGAGGGATAACTTTGTACCACTGCAAACTGTTTAAAAAGGACTAGTTCTTCATTTTTTCATGTTTTAAGACAACAAAAATCACCTAGAGCATCTCAAAATATACAACATTGAGTGTACTATTTCAAAAAGGTATTTTATTTCTGACTTCCTAATACCACTTTTGCAAAAAATTCCAAGATGCCATCCTGAAGAGCTGTGTCTGACCTCTTTTTCCTTTTGTTCTGAACATGTGGCAGTCAGAGCATGGCACAGATCCGTGTTGTGTGGTACAGCTGCTGCAGGGACGAGACAAAGACAGTGTGTATCTGAGGCATGAATGGTCCCGCTCGCCACAGGAAATCTACTGAGCTTACATAACGCCTGTCGACCAGCCCTTGTCCTCAGCGCTGACCCACTCCACAGAGATTTATTCCCAAGCGGAGCTGAATGGAACAGGCGACAAGCAAAAAAAAAAAAAAAAAAAAAAAGTGGTTATCTGAGGGTAAGATTTTTGTATGTGTGTTGTCCGAGGGAACACAAAATTAGGTGTAACTGACAGATTGCATTCATTTAGGATTAAAGGTCCTATACCTGATTCCCTTGACTTGAATTCATAACTTCATATGTATTTTTATCATTTGGTGATTCAAACAGATTCTTTGAAAACAGATTTGTTTTATCTTGCCAACCTTAGTATCTAGTGTTGGCAGTTCTACTACTCAATACTAAAACTAGTACTGAAGCTAGTGTTAGAGAAATTGTATTTCTGCGGTGCATCTAGGGCACTGTTATCTGTATTAGAGCTGTGTCAAGTACAAGTACACCCATGGACCACGATGGAACATACCTGAACAACTGAAGGATGGCACAGATACCACAAGACATGCTAATATAAAAGTTCTATTATTTAACGTTGAAATTCACATTCTATTGTTTTTTATTATCATTATGGTATTGGTATTGTGTATTGAGTAGTTCCTTAGTTTCGAAATCAAGTAAAAAAAGAAAATCATGAATAGAACAAATTATTTTTAGAAAGGTCTTGATCTCTCAATACAGTTAAACTCTACGGTTCAATTATCAAGTTTTTTTCTATCAGAATCAGGTTTGAAATGTTTGTATTGTATAGTACTCTACTCATCAGTATTTTCAGCTAATATTTTAAAAGACTAGTTCTAATAACCAATACAAGTATGGCAGAGATTTGAAATAATGCGCTCAGACCACATTCGAATATTCAGTTTCAAACAGCCCGTGGTTGTCAGTACTCTTAAGAATTAGCAGGGATGAGAGACATCTCCAACTGCAGATATCCACATATCTCAGGGCTCAGTGTGTTAAGTGAGCCCAAATGAAGAGCCAAGCTGAAGCTGAAAGTTCAAAACGTTTATTGGACTAAAGTGAGTGAACAGGGCGAGCGTGGCCAGTGCAAATGAAGCGAGTGGCAGGGCTGGCAAACTGTGACAATTAGCAGGCAAATCATTCCAACAGCTGGCCCCAAGTCAAGGCAAAAGTGTAAAAATTGTTCAGGAAAAGTCCAAAAGAAATGAGAAAAGACTGATAACGTGAGTACAATATATATTTTAGGGGCCTCCAATCTCCGGTGAGCTACCTAAAAAAAAAAAAAAAAAGCCTGAGAGCTCAAAAGTTTAGCAAGAAACTGAGTAAATATAAGAGCCACAATGAGCCTTACATGGGGTATAGTCAAATGTGTATAAAACATAAACTGTTATCCATGTATTAATTTATAAAGTTAGGCATCAACATTACAATGGTAATAGGCATTTAATTCATCAAATCTGAGTTATTCAGCACCATACATGCAATCCAGATGTCCCTTGCTTTGAAGGGAGTGGAGCCCTGCTGGTACCCCCCGAGATACAAGGTGGAGACCCCTGATGTATTTACATGCACAACAAAAACAAACAAAAAAATCAGATTTTCTGTAGTAGTCAGATTAGTTAAATGAAAAAAATAAATAAATGCATGTTTGTATTTCTTTCTGATCTTTCATACCTGTACAGTAAAAAAAATATAGTAAAATGCAACACCTAGTACCCAATCTTTTTCAATGTATTTGAGCAAAATGTTTCTGGCCCCGCAGCTCCTGTGGTCAAAATAAATTAGCTGAGTGCTGTCTGGATTTAAATGGGGTCTATTCACGCTTACACCACAAAACCGGAAGTTTGGAAACATGCGGACGACGACTTCCTTTGGGCTCTGTTGGCATAAGTAACTGAGAAAATGGCCCGGTTTTCTTCATCTAAATATCATTGTATTCTTTCTTTTTTCCTTTTATAAATTGCCCATTAATTTGTGTATTATAATTTGTCTAACTTAAGATGCCATTGTAACCGTTATGTTCGGCAGATCAACAGTTACAACCAGCTGCCTGTAAGTGACACTGAAGATGTGATTAGAGTCACGTCCCCCCATGGAACATTTTGGCAGGTGAGCATGCTAGTTGTTGTTGGCTTTGGCCTCATTGCAGTAATAATTAAGATACTCAGAATGTATTAGGGAAGTGAGAAATAACAGTAGATCACTGCAAACCATTTAAAATGATTTTTTCCCAGATTTCATTTCATTCATTGAATCAGGTACAGTGCCTTTAATGAGAACTTGCTTTATTAATTTGTTCACAGAGTTATAATTTGAACGTACCAGTCATGTTGATTGTCCCTTTCAAAGAAATACCAGGGTAAATTAGAAATGCTATAAAAGGACAAGGCCGACATTTTACTTTTCATGGAACGCTTTTCATCAAACTCTTTCCTTCCAGTTGTACATTTCATCTACAGTTCTAAGAAATTGACATATTTCTTAACATCCAGTGCCCACAGACAGTTCAATGTGTGCTTTACAGAGCATGTTCATTTATCTGGCCATTTGAATGAACTTCTTAGATATTGGCGCTACTGTGGTCAGAAAGTGCTTTTGGCAGAAGATCTGGACATGTATGTGCTCCTCCTCACAGTTCTATCCAGGAGCACTGAAGAATGGTTTAAGATATATAAAAAATATCATAATAAATCAATTAAAAAATGTCTCCAACGCATTTTGTTCAAACTGACTTTTTTGCGACCTTGTTCTCTCTCTTTCTCTTTCTCTCTCCCTCTTACAGTCCGTAGAACACCATGGGGCATTTGAGCTGACAAAAATGCAGTGAATAACTTCAAATTTTACCAAAAGGCCCACACCATTTGTGCACAAACCTTGACCCACACCTCGGTTCATTATACAGTTTTATGAATGCGCTCGGAGCTACACAGATAAGAGGTCAGTACTCATGCAGTGATTTAGGCCTGAAGAGGACCATTTCACACACGAGTGGAGCAAGACAGCCACTTTATTTTTTATGAGAGTTGTGTGTAGAAATATACAGGGCCTAACACCTCTTTTCACCGTTGCTAAAAATAGTTTGGGACATCACGTTGTCAAGACAAATAATCGCTAGCTCCATAGGGCTGCATGTAGATTAAAGGTGCATTGTGTAACTTTTCGGGTGGAGAGTCCGTCAAATGCTTTCCATGTTTTTGTCTGGAATGTTTCACAGTATGGTATTAAACCTTTCTATCTTCCTGGAGACCAAATCAGAAACCAAAAAGTTACAGGTCAGATCTGTGGAGAGGCAACCCCGCTTACAGTCAGAATGCTGTTTTTTCTTTCTTTTTTTTTTCAGCCATAAAACCACCTGTAATGTAATCAGTGTAAAGTAAATCTGTTTAATGTTTAAGGGCGACAGTAGCTGAGTTGGTAAGAGCGTTTGCCCACTGATCAGAAGGTTGGTGGTTTGAATCCGGCTCTTAACATAAACATCATTGGTTGAATAGTCAGATCCACTGACCCACAGGTTGGCGGTGCGATTCCAGCTCCCACAGACGAATGCTGTTGTTGTGCCCTTGGGCAAGGCACTTAACCCACCTTGCCCCTAGTGTCAGTGTACACTGGTGTATGAATGTGTGTGTGTGAATGGGTGTAAAGCGCTTCGAGTGCCTTGAAGCTGGAAAAGAGCTATATAAAAATGTTATACTACCATTAATGTCATACTATGTAACATTCGAGGAAGAGTAATGACATATCTATAGAAACAAGCAGGCGACGGACCCCTAACAAAAAAGTTACACAGTGCTCCTTTAAGGTACTTCGAAAAACGTTTTACTTGTATTTTCACAAGCGACAATGTGAAAACACATAGGAACCAAGTACAAACCAGATAAATGACACAATACTATTATCTTGTTTTATTGCATGTTACCATTTTCCTGCTGTTCTTGAACTGTGTGTTGCAACACTGGAATTTCCCCACTGTGGGACTAATAAAGGCATATCTTATCTTATCTTATCTTATCTTATCTTATCTTATCTTATCTTATCTTATCTTATCTTATCTTATCTTAATATGACATAAACATTCAGTATACTCTATTATAGGGATTTGCTCCACCATTCATTTGTATGTGAGTCCTAGTCAGCAGGTGTCTGGGTACTACAGAGCCTTTTCAGTTTCAGTTCATACCATTTACCACCATCCACCCCTGAATAAACCTTTGTTTTGAGTTGTGACCATAGACTATACATATAAATGGACATAGCTAGCCACCACGTTCCAAACAGGAGGTGAGCATGGAGGCGCTTCCGGCTCCACTGACTCTTGCTTCAACTGAAAACATCACCCCGCTCTCTGTCACTGCAGCTGTGAGCCTCGTCATTCTGGTCTTAAAATGTTTGTATTAACCCGTTCTACATGATCTTGGTATTTTTATTTAGCTATTTTTTCCATAAATCAATTCCTAATATGGAACTCGAGCTCCTATCAATCAATCAATCAATCAATCAATCAAACTTTATACAACTTTTACAACACTCAAGGTGACCAAAGTGCTTTACATTAAAATCTAATATAACACAACACAATATAAAAACATGCAATAACATTCCCATAACTGCTAGCCTCATGAGCTTCATTCGACTGGAGCCAAACGCTATGGGTGAGAGATAATGAGATAAATAGCAGGATCGCTAATATCGCTTACACACACACACATATATATATGTGTGTGTGCTCTGACTTCAAAAGGTTAAAGGTGTATTGTGTAACTTTTCTGGTGGAGGGTCCATCAAATGCTTGTCTCCATAGAGATGTTATTGCTTCATCTGGAATGTTTCACAGTATGGCATTAAATCTTTCTGTCTTCATGAAGTGTTTTGAGTGTTCTGAGTTCTTGAGCAAAAAAACCCACCTGTAATGGAATAAAAGTAAGGTAGAGCTGTTTAATGTCATATTGTGGAACATTCCAGGCAGAGCAATGACATATTAGAACAAGCGGGTGACGGACCCCAAACCACAAAGTTACATAGTGCACCTTTAATTGAAGAATATCTTTGGACAATTGCAAAATGTTTAAAATGAAACAGATCAGGTTCAGCTAATTTAATTCAACTAAATAAACAAACTTAAAAAATGTTCAAAAATATATAACACAAGAAGTACTTCTCTGGGGCCTGTACCTGACTCTTGTATCTTCTAGCTCAGAATAGCAAAGCACTGTATTGTGAAGGCCGGTCTTTGAGGAAAAAAATTCCACCAAAAGTCAAACAGCATTTTGTTTGCAACCATATGGAAGCAACAGCCAGAGGTTTTATTGTTAAAATCATCTTGACTACAAAGCACACCTTACTAAAACTTAAATACCAAGACCAATGTGTCTAATGTACTAAACATGGGAACGTGTGAGTGAGCAGATTTTTTTTCAAAGTTTGTGCTTTTTGTTTTGTTCTTTTACAGAGGCTTAACTGAGATGTTTTGGACATGCACAAAGATGTGGGGATGGTCAAATATTTAGCAGCTACCTTTTACCTTTAGTTCAGCAGAGAATGGCAATTCCAGGCCTGAAATCATCCAAATGATTCTAGTGAAGGTGTATGGACTTTAATAACACAGTGGAGCACTTCCCTTATTACCAAATGACATCGCAAGGTGGAACAGAGTGTTTTCTGTTTGAGAGAAGAACTCAGACTAAATATGCAGCGTCTGTGTTTTAAACATATGTTAGCAACAAGGAGGAAACAATGTTATAACAGATTAGAAAATAGAGTAAAATTGGCCCTTTAAATGGAGGCAGGTGATATGAAAATGTTAAAGGTAGGTATTAAAAAGCAAAATAGAATCACAGCTGAACTTGGGTTGCCAGTGGATTTAACCTTCAGATAACACACACGTTTTTCTCCTTCTCAGTATATAAGGTGCTGGGGTTTAGGTAGTGAAGACTCAGATCAGAGAGAGTAATTTTAGGTTTAAACCAACTGGATTTCAAAATTGTCTTGAGAACAACTTGGCCACCATGTTTAATGTTTTTGTAATTAAGAATAAATTACCATTGTTATTAATAAGAGCAATATTTGATTTGAACATGTTTCGTAAAAGCAAGTCAGTAATGCAGATGCAGTCCAGATGTTAACCTGGGTTCATGGTCAGGACAGGAGTATCTAGCTGGAGAATTAAACAGATATGTACATTTTAGTTTGTGATCCTCCCATCCATAAATAATCTCTTTAACTTTTTCGCACGATCTAAACTTTTGAACATTGAACAGTTATGGAAACAGAAACTCTCACGGTGCGGAAGAGCTGGACACGCACGAAAGTAAATACAAGCTTTGAGGAGAGTTATTTGGATAGCGTTAGTCCCAGATGCAGTCCATTCCCGGCGTCTGGCTCCCCATCACACAAAGTAATTAAAATCAGGACATTTTGGGACAGGCATTGTGTGTATCCTCAGAGGAGCTCAAGTGGTGTGTTCAAGAGTTTGATTTGGGGACATACAGATTCAAATGGCCAATATTATGTTATTTTATGAGTTATGTTATAATGTTGTGATGATCAAAAAATACCTGGAGTTGTGTTTTGTTTCATTTGCACATGTTTAACATAGAAATCCTGTATATTTAGGCTGTTTTTTCTCTCAAACAGAAAACACTCATGGTAATAAAAGAAGTGCTCCACTGTGTTATTAAAGTCCATACACCTTCACTAAAATCATTTGGATGATTTCAGCCCTGGAATTGCCTATCTCTGCTGAAAAAAAGATAAAACGTTCCTGTTAACGTTAAAAAACTACATGACATCACAAGATGGAACAAAGCATTTTGAGCTTTGGTATTGAAGACTAATAGATAAAGGATTACGCAAACATGTGAATAAACTCTGGGTATGTTTTTGATGAGGTAACAACATTATAACATGGCCCTAAGCTAACAGGAGTCAATTTTGCGTAATATAGGGTTTTTAAAACTGTGAAGGGTGTGTTTTTGTGTGTAGTGATTTTATTATGCAAAATAGTTTAAACTTTTCAGATATTTTAACTGTGTTATAGTGAGTGATTGATGCTTGTTTTTGTAGCCTAATCTTTTATTCTCCTGTATTGAAGATGTCATTGCTGCAACCCTGTTTTTAATGCTGCCTTACCTCTTTCTCAAGTTAAATTTTCTCTGTTGGTGATACATCTTGGTTTTGGCAGTGTTGCAGACATATTTTAGCACAAAAAAAAGAAAACATGCCCTGCTGCTGGCATGATCATGAACTATCCATAGGAGATACCCGCAGCATAGGTACTTTATTGTGATGACATTTATGGCCACTTACCATAAAGCATATCTATAAGCACAACGGAGAGAGAGCAGAGTTTTATCATTACAGTAATGCTAACAACATCTAGCATGCTAATGGTGCACCAGCTCTACTTCCTATTTTGCAGCCAATTAAAATGCTTTATAATTAGATGCAGACAGCGGTCTCTTTTTGACCCTTAGAAAAGGTTTTACAATAGATCTGTGCTGGGTCATAACAGATTTTACTTAATTACATAAAAACATTGTGTAAAGCCTCTTTAAGCAGACCGCCGCATCAGTCCAGGTAATTCTAAAATAAATATAGCATCACTTCCTTTTCCTTGTGCAACCTTTCAACAGTTTTTAATAGCTCATATGAACTTTCCATCATCAGCCTAATCATCTGCACTATTATAAGGCTCCATGCACAGCCACAGTAAACCATGCCACCTGTAGGCGCTGTAATAGCAGCATAAAAGGATTTTGTTTAACTTTTTTCTTTCCTTAATCTTATTTTTATTTATTTTTGCAGGTGCATTATGTTTGCCGGGATCCAGAAAGCACACTTCTTCAATACTTTGTGAAGATGTGAGTCTGGCCCCCGGTGAATCTACCCACTTTCAAATGGGATGATGAGATGATGTGATTGACAGGTTGGGTAAATGCATGTTCCTTTCTTATCAATAAAAATAAAGCAAAAAATATGAAAATGCAACATGCAGAATTAATGGGAAAATCTCACATCCTTGTTTAAAAAAAACAACAACAAAAAACAAAACAAAACAGAGATCTCATTCTGGATTTGACAGGCAAGAACCATGTACCTTTTCTGGAATGTTGTTATGAGCCACTCGCTCCCCCCACTGAGATGCTATTGCTTTTCCTGGAATGTTCACAGTATAAGTGTTTTTATTTCTAAAAATATACATTAACAATGCATTCTTCCTGTAAGTGGGCTTCATCTTCATGTTCTTCAAGTCCTTGAAATGGTAGCATTTCCATGGGGACAGATCATTTTAATGCCTTACTCTGAATATTCCAGGCAAAGCAATATCATCTCACTGTATACTACAAAAATATATTCTCCACTATAGAAGTTACATAATTATAATATAAAACATAAAACTTGTTACACCTGCATAATATTATGACTTTATTTTATTTTTATTTTTATTAAATTGTTTATTAATTTACTTTTACACCTGTATGTGACCTACTGTGTATTCTAAAGTTGCTTCTGTTGAGTCACATTGTACATTCATGCATCGTACTGTCTGCACATTACAAAATCAAGAATATTGTCCAGCGGTCTTCTCAGTCTGACACAGCGGTATCCCCTAACAGGGCTGTAACAGGGCTGCACTATATTAGATCTACTGAATTACAATGACACTGGTGCATTTTTAATATTGCACAGGCTTTATTAGAAGTCATTAAACACATTAACCTGTGCAGTGTTTATATTGTGTGGCACAATTTGTCGTTCATAAGATTTGGTATCAAAACAATATGAGATTCTTGGATATTAAACCAGGCTGAAATTGAAATAATGTTGATGTGAGCATGGAGGAGTAAGATATTAAATTGAGAAAATAACTTTGAATGTGCATCATATACTGGGATCATCTCTTTTCTGTTAATAAGAATATGTGTTTGCCTGGATTATTTCATCAGTGCATGGGGGTGCACAGGCCTATATCATGACTCACTGTGGGGTAATTGTATTTCAGCTTGTGGGCTGCTCTCTCAGTGCTTTATCTCTCTTATATACTGTGGGACTTATGCAGCTGCTGATCTTGAAGTAGTAAAGCAAATATGGAGTATATGTTTAATATTTGAGCTCATTCATAATATTTTGGATAAGAATAGTTTTATTTCTCAGTATCAGATATGAATATATAATTTAACTCCATTCATTTCTGTTGCATTGTAAAAGTTAAGACTATTTTTATGAACAATCTCATTTCTATTTCCACTTGAATTCAATTCTACTGAATTAGTGAACTATTTGAGATGTATGTTTACAGAGACTTGTTTAACCTGTGTAAAACCTGTGTTCTTTTTGTGCTTATGCCAAATCAAATCTCACTTTTTAATTCTTAGATTTTAGTGGTACACTATGTTGGGGGTCTACCATCTGGCCTCGCAAGATCACATAAAAACTAAGCAACAGCATCACACAACCTTAATGGGGACACTGCTGATCACAGAAAGGTGACTAAAGTGGAAAAGGAAAAATAAAAAGATTGTTGGTTAAAATCCTGCCTGAATACACACTGCCCTTGTACCTTTAGGTGTATTTTTTTGCTCAGACACAGGTAATATAGAAACCAGCTGCCCCTCCACAGAGCTCCATAGTACAGAGCTCATCTCATTGTTTTTAATTATTTTGAACTCTCCTTTGCACAGCAGTTGCATTATAAGCTGGGGATAAGACAGTTCACTCACATTGTCCACAGTAATCATGGTAATGGTCAATAGTGACGGACATTTTGCGTAAAAATCTGACATATTCCTGTATCACTAGTTTGCTGTGATGAACCATGGTAAAAAAGAGACCAAACTTCTATACTAATGTATTGTCCACCTCTCCTTTACGGAAAGTTCATTCTGTGTCTTAAAATAGGAAGGACAAGCCAAAATAACCCCTCTGTAAATGTTCCACTTCAGCATGTTAATTAATCTGACCTCACGTTGTAGCAGTAACTAGCGCACACACTGGGGACTCACAGGGAGCATGTGATGTCCTAATAGAGTGAGGTTAAACGTCCGCGTCCTAATTAGCGTAATACCTCTTTTACTCTGGGAGATAATGAGATTTTATTTAAAAATCACTTTGCAGGTGATGTCGTTATCTGCCAGGAAATACAGACCCAGCTCCCTCCTCCTCCCTCATCTGATCACCGAGACTCATTGTCCCTGAAGCCACACTAGCTCTGCCACATAGATTTATATATATATATATATATATATATATATATATATATATATATATACACACACACACACACACATATTTTTAGTTTGGAGTTGTGTCATGGGGATCCCCCAGGAATCAACTCTTGAATCAGTACAAACAGCACTGATTTGTAGCTCTTCCCAATGTGTAAAATGTTATTAAAAAAAAAAAAAAAAACAGCTCATATCGATTTTTCAAAATGGCAAAGGCTGTCAGATACCCAGTGCCCAAACAGTCAAAGTGACCTGACCATCATATTTTATCTTATTAGTTTATTTTAACATTGACAATACATGGGTGAAGAAAAATCTAAAACTTTCTTTACAGTAGTAGTTTACAACATTATCCTGGTGAAATATATAGAAATATTGTGAGGTTTTGCAATGTGACCCCCACATATATTATTTTATGCTTTATTTTGTACATTAGAAGTCCAGAACCCCGTTCTATCATCATCCATTATCACAATTCAAATTTAGTACAATTTAACTATTTTTGTGCGTTCATTTTTGTGCAGTTATGCTTCCATATAATCCCTACTGCTGTCTGCACTGCATTGCTCTAGTGGTTTTTGCTCTCCACACTAAGTCACTCCTCCTTCAGAGCACTGTCACCTTACAATTGCTGTGCATCCTGCTAATGAAACTCCTGCACATTGCATCAGGTTTGTAGGTGTTAGTTGTAGTTGTAGTATTTTGCATGATTTTGCATGATGTTTTTGTATATTTATGGAAAACTGCATTGAGGAAACATGGGTGCCTTGGGCTGAGTGTCGGAAGAGATCACTAAATTATCCAAACATCTATAAGTGGCATCTGAAACCTCTTCAGGCATGTTTTAGATGACAGAACAACATCACAACATGGTAGAAAGGTCCAAAATGTTGATATGGCGTAATACCCAGTCTTTAACATGGCCTTTAACATTTTCCAACAAAAACTAAACAACATCAAAATACACCAAATTTGAGACTAACACGAGGCGAATGAAAATAAGTAATTGCCCAGGGCTGGATGTGTGCGTTTAACCACGGGCTGCATTATTCACATTGAAGTGAAGTCATATTTGATTTAATGTAAGCTGCTATTTATATCCATGTAAGAGGCGTGTAAGCACACAGGGTCGAGGGGGCATCGGGAAGAGTGCTAGTGCATGGTGCAGTAGTCCGTGGAGGGCAGACAGTGTCCATTAAAGCTGCTGTTGACATCCTAAGTTTCCTATGACCTTATAGTTCTATAGGCCTTTTACCAAGAGATGTTGGTAAAAGGAAAATATGGTTGTGTGGTTGGATATAAGGTTGCAATGATTAATGGGGATAACTATGACTAGTTGGTATTAAAAGACCTTTAAACAAAAACACCAGCATTATTAAATCAAAATGTCAAAAAAGAATAAACAATTTCTGACTTTCATTAAAGGGTCACATTTTTATATAGAGCTTTTCCACCTTCAGCTGCACTCAAAGCGCTTTACGTCAAGGAACCACTCATCTATTCACACACTGAAGGCAAGGTGGGTTAAGTGTCTTGTGCAATGACACAGCATGAAAACCTCCACCTGTTCCCTCGATCCCATCCCGTCCACCCTCGTCAAAGCCTGCCTGCCAGCTCTGTCCCCACTCATCACCTCCATCATCAACTCCTCTTTGTCCGGTGGCTCCATTCCACCCACTCTCAAGCTTGCCCCCATTCTTAAACAAAACCTGGACTTGACCCTAATAACCCCACTAACTACAGACCCATCTCCAACCTCCCATTTCTCACCAAACTCAAAAAATGTTCTGTCGCCACTCAACTTAAATTTCACCTCACAACAAATAACATGTTTGAATGCTTCCAGTCTGGTTTCCGCTCCCACTACAGCACTGAGACAGCCCTCCTCCGAGTCACCAATGACCTCCTGCTCTCCTCCGACTCTGGCAACCTCAACATCCTCATCCTCCTGGACCTCACCGCCGCTTTTGACAACGTTAACCACTCCATCCTCATCTCCCACCTTCAGACCACCTTCAACATCGCCATCATGTCCTGGTTCACCTCCTACATCACTGATGGGCATCAATTCATCCACATCAATCACTGCAAGTTCCCCTCCGCTCCACTCACTCAGGGTGTTCCCCAAGGCTCAGTCCTCGGCCCTCTCCTCTTCATACTGTACATCCTCCCTCTCTGATATATAAACCGCCGCCTCGGCCTTCAATTCCAGTGTTTTGTAAAAGACATCCAACTTTACCTGTCCACCATATCCATAACCCCGGCTACACACTACACTCTTACAAACTGCATCTCCGAAATAAAATTCTCGCTCCAAACTTCCTACAACTCAACTCATTTACCTTATGCATTTTGAGCATCCTAATGATTCACTGTGATGAATTCATAAGCATTTTTCACAACTTTCAGAGGTCAGAGCAGTGTTTTGCCATCACAGTAACGAGAAAGCTTCCTGATATTTGGATGCTAAAACACTTTATAATAAGATGCAAACCGCACACAGCCAACTTATTTTGACCTCAAAATCTGCTTATTCAATGTATTTGTACTGGGGCAAGACCAATTTTGCTCAAATACTTACTTACATCACATGTTATAGCTTTACCTGGAATGTTCTACAGTAGGGCATTAAATGTATACATGAATGGAAACCAGCAGGTGATGCCAGGTCAAGTTGCCCAGATCCGGCATAAGAATGCTTGTTTTTCATGGTATTTTTGAGCAATGAAAACCCCTGTAACTGAATATGTCATGGTTTGGGCATTATCTATATGGGCATGTTACTGAATGTTCTCTGCAGTATGGCATTAAACATATCTACCTCAATGGAGACAAGCAGGCGTCATCAAGAATGAAGGTATTGGCCAAGTACTGTTAAATGCTTTGTACCTGATGTTACCCCTGTGTTCTGTACCCCCAGTTCCTGAGGTCAAAATAAGTCAGCTGTGTGCTGTTTGCATCTAAATGGAAAGAATTTTATTGTCCAGTAATCAGGAAGTACACATTAGCATGCTTGTAGTTAGCTTTACAGTCATGATAATATTTTGTTTCATTCACAAATGTTGAACACACAAATATTGCATATTTAGGCTATGTTCTTTCTCAAACTGAAAACACTTGGCTCCACCTTGTGATGGCATCAAGTGGCAGTACAGGAAGCACTTCACAGTGTTTACAAACAGCATACACCTTCACTAGAATTATTAGAAAATTTGCAACCCTAAAATGGCTAATCTTTTGAAGCTACAGCTATTGTTTAAGCCTTCCTTGGTGCACCAGAAGATACTGTAGACTTGCTGTGGCAATTTCAACTGAACAGTTGAGGATGTCACCCATAACATTCAGCCCCAGTCAAATGATGCTCATCGAGGCTAGTAGTTATAGGGGCTAATTTGGAGCTGAGTTCCATATTTGGAATTCCAATCTTAAGTATCATAGCAACCAAAGAGCCTGTTGAAGGTAACATCTTTCCTGCCCTCACCATTGGTTTAGCAGAGAGCAGGTGCTTAGCAACGCTGTCAGTCAAACCTGTTGCAAACGCTAGTGGGAGCAACCTCTGGGAAAGAAGGCACCTGATGTGTTATTCATGATTTATGGACAAAATAGTGAGGATCATGTAGTGAGTTAATACAAACATTTTAAGACCAAAATGACAAACCTGATGGCAGCAGTTATGGAGAGAGGGGCCACAGTTTTTCAACAGTGAACTGGAGTCATTGGAGCTGGAAGTGCTCCCATGCTCTCTTCTTATTTGGAATGCGGTGGCTAGCAGATGAACTATGTCCATACAGTCTTTTGTGCCAAACAAAACTACTCCTGATATGTTTTTGATGAGGTAACAACATGGCTAATTGCAATTTTGTGTAATACTGTATGGGACCTTCAAAATAAAAACTACCACCTCAAAGGCACTCTTATGTTGCATGAAGGCACTTTTCCACCTTCAAGGCACTCAAAAAGGTTTACATCAAGGGACCACTCACCCTTTCGAACATACATTCATACACACAGATACACAGTCACTGGGGGTGTGGGGGATTAAATGTCTTGCCCAAGGACACAATGGCAGCATTCATTTGAGGGAGCTGGAATCTCACCTCCAACCTGTGGGTCAGTAGATATGACCGCTAAATCAACAATGCTGAGAGCGGGATTAAAACTGCCAACCTTCGGATCAGTGGACAAACACTCTGCCAACTGAGCTACAGCCAGTTATAATGTTTACCACTAGCTACTGGAACGTGAAAGTAAACAAACATAGCCCTGCTTTGAAATACTGCTGAGCTTGCCAACCACTCTGCTATAATGACAACCACCATATTTCATCTGCTTAATTATACACCTATTGTAGTCAGAGCATATTCCAAAAGCGTTATAAATTGATGTGAGTAATCTGGCAAAGAACAGACGCGCAGGCTACATTTAGGAGCTTATCATGGCAGCTGCCCGAGATGGTGTTGCGTATACGGGCTGATTGTGCGGCATTAATAAGTGGAACATTGTGTGAGCTTTAGAGGCTGTCTTTGTGGGATAAGCCTTCACAGGTCTGACCACATCTGCATACAGGCCCACATGACCATATGGTCTCCACACAGTGTGATGGTTCCGTGACAGAATCCATATTTCATGTCCGAAACTATGAGAGTGTTGGATATGGGGCAAATGCAAATGTATTTGAAAATTATACCAACAATCTGTACATTCCTGTTTACGTTATAGTATGTTTAAAGATCCTATATAACACAAAATTGATTATTTTGCGCTTTAAGCCATGTTATAATGTTGTGTATACCTTATCAAAAATGTGCTAAATATGTTTGAGTGAAGCAAAACTTAGGTATGTTTTTGATGAGGAAACATTATTACAACATAAATCGGAAAATAGCAAAATATGGGCCATTTAAAATCTTGCCTTGGTAGTTTGTTTCATTCATACAGTCTTAAGTTCTCCTTCGGAACAGACAAAAAATAGTTAAAAATCAAATTCTGGAAATGCTCCTCCATGTTTTTAAAGTTTGTCCATGGTCACTTTTTGTTCTGATCATTTGTGAGCCTAAATTGCATCCACCGCAGCAGATCTTGGCTATTAACAATGAAGTAGCCAATTAAGTATTTGATTTTTAACTCTTCCTTGTTGCCAGCAGAGTGCATAGACACTAATCATTCTGTTCTGCTAAAAGCAGTTAATAGTCGGCTTTCTGGGCCGACTATTAACAGTAAAGGGTCTTATTACATTGATTTATATACTGTATGTCCAACCACAGTATTAGCCAATATCCAATCCATCAGATTTTTCAGTATTGGTGCCAATATGCAATACCAGAATTGGATCTGTGCATTCCTACCGGAGAGATGGGAAAAGTGTCTTGCCAAAGGACATAACAAGACCATGAACTGGGGAAAATTAGTAAATCGGTCTTGTCAGGACAAGATTATAACCTAGATACTTTTTCTCATGGCAGAATTTTCTCATTAGTCAGTATCACTATGGAATGTAGAATATATGGACAGACTCATCATATCAGCAGATGCAAAAAGGGAATGTCACTGTGTCAACATTATTGTGACGTAAACTACCACTGATCAGCTGTTTCTGATCAGGCCGCGCCACATGAGCAGGCTACAAATATGCACATCAGGAAATTAAAAAACTCTGTATCTGAGTTTTTTCTTAAAAATGTGAAAAACAGAACAGTTCATTTTAAACATTTTGCAGTGCTCCAGGTACTTACCTTAAGCATTCCAAGCATAATTATTCCATGATGATCTTACAACTAACATGGTAACACACTCCTCCTGATTCTAATTAGATGCAGACTGTACACAGAGACATATTCTGACCTCAAGAGCTGCTTATACAATAGGTCTGTACTTGGGCAAGACACATTTTGATCAGATACATGGGAAAAAGCTGCTGTTATGTCATGAATTCATCTACAATAAGACTGTTCATCACTATATATTATATTTGAACAAAATACATTTGGGATGTTTGCACTGAAAAGATGGATTGGTGTGTTTCTTCTGGTAATCTCTGTGTGGCAAAAGGCAACTTTTAATCTGTAATCAATACAGAGAAGACAGACAATTCATATCAGATAAGATAATCTAAATGTGATCAAAATTTTTGACATGCTTTCTCTTAAAACAGATACCAAAAAGTGCACACATTTACAGGTCACAAGTTAAAGCAACTTTCCGTAACTTTCTAGAGATGGCACATCATCTGCATGATTCCATGGAAATGGAAAATCAAAATTATACTTTGGGACATCCCCCGTGAAGACAGACACATTGTATACAATAACAAGAAATATTACAGCCAAAAGAACAACAGGCCTAATAAGAGTCAGATTTGTGGTGGCGCAAGCTCTGACAAATGTTTTTCTACAATTTACAATGCAATAAACACAATTCTATTTTTTTTTGGTTACAAAGTTATGCAGTCAGGCTATTAGCAAATACATTCTAAGAATAATACTTGTACATTTGCAGGTCTTCCACTTTAACCGAGCTCGGTTTACCAAGTTAGCAGTCTAAGCAGGGAGGCCCAGACTTCCCTCTCCACACACACTAACTCCAGCTCTTCTGGGGGGATCCTGAGGCGTTCCCAGGCCAGCCGAGAGACATAATCCCTGCAGCGTGTCCTGGGTCTTCCCCAAGGCTTTCTCCCTGTACTTAAAATACAGATAAATACAGCACAGTACATTTTGGATGGATTTGACTTGCCTGAAATCCAATCTGCACACTTCTTCTATAATTCACACTCATCAATATGTAAATCTATCACTGGTTCAAATGGCTGTGACTGACAGTTGGATTAGCCAATCAGGAATATATACGGTGCATCCATATCAAAACGAATATGACTGTTTACAGGAAGAAAGAAAGGAAAAAATATCACAAGGAACTGAAAAACATCTGCAGAATCAATGAGCTAAACACTATACTGTTTTTCGCTCATTGTTTCACATGCATTACTGAAAAAACTCATCTGACTGCATGATCACGTTTGGATGCGACAGAGGAAGTGGGGACCAGACTAATAAACCCCTGTATAAAAAAATCCAGTGAGATATCATTCTGGATATGACTCTGTGATTCCTGGAGTAAATGAGACATGCTGAATACGACTCAGTCATACATGAATAAACTATAGGTATGTTTACAGGTCAGAACTACTATATAACGGGTTAGTAAATGCACTGCACCTCCCCTTTAAAAAAAGCGCACATATGAGGCCTCCAGTCTATCCTTCCCGTTTAAGTTTCACCACCCTCTGCATTAATTAAGCCATCCTCCCTACGGTGGGGTGGATAAAACCGGAAAGAAGAGGCATGATGGATGTCTCCGGAGACAAAGATGGAGGGAGCGTATAGAGAAGCACCCAAGGACAGCACCTGTAGGACACAGCACAGCGGGGTGCTCTTTCAGCCCAGGCCCATCCACTGACATAAGCTGCTAATGAGGGTGTGAGGAGCTTTACTACACACCAGGAAGTCATCATGGGGTTAACCGGTCACCCCGCAAGACACAAAGCTCTCCATGCTTCTTCGTCTATGCACATCGGGATAATGACATTTAGAAAATTCTAGGTCATTGATTTTCAACCAGTGTGCCTAGAACACTAGTGTGCCTCCAGGTATTGCTAGGCGTGTCTAGGAGTAAAGGGCAATCTCAGATAAGTTTATTCCCACATGCACTTTATTGAATAATTCACAATTTTGTCCAGAGTATCCTGAGCAACTTTCAGAAACAGCTGAAGAAGCAAGACAATCATCAGTGCCAAATACAAAGAACCAGACACAGGGCAAATGAAAATACTGTATCTGCACCCTAATTTAAAAACATTTCTGCATTCATCAGCCTGCTTAACAACTCTTAAAGGACTTCATTGCTTCCTTTACCTTTTACCTGCACTTGAATGTATTTCTGATTCATGCTTGTGTGATGTTCTTATGTGAATGTTGGCTGCACCAGAATTGCCCCTCGATGATCAAATAAAGAAATCTAATCAAACTTTGGTGGATAATGTGGAAATGTGGGCTTTCTACCATGTTATAACATTGTTTCTATAAAAAAACATGACAGAAGAGGTTTTAGATGTCGTCCACTCATGTTTCAGTAATTTAGTGATTTCCCCAGCTGTAAAGCCCTGTTCCCACTGAAAGCGTCTGGCGCGGTTAAGGCGAGTGATTTACATGTTCACCCTATATAAAGGTGCGTTGACGTGTGAGTAACAGTTCTTCGGCGTGAAAGTGAATTGGACGGCACAATTCGCGCGTTTTGAGCGGTGCGAATACGCAAATTGAGCGGCACGACTTCGCCAAAGTTGAAAATGTATAATATATAATTCAAAACTGTAGATGACAACTTGACAAACCTGATGTCATGTGCAGTAGTTTCATTAGCAAGATGTGCAGTGATTGTGTTGTGATAGATGTCTAAAGGGGGAGTGACTTAGCGTGTAGAACAAAGAGAGGGGCGATTCAGTGCATCAGAAATGAAAATGAAACATATAAAACATGTTAATATGTTGGTTTCTGCAAATATAGCAGTTTCAAAACGATAAACAGTAACATGGTGATCTATATATGTTATGTGTTAGCATGTAACCCCAAAGAAGTGGAATACCCCCAAAAAAGTGCTGAAGGCTGTAAGACTCACATATTGCTGAACTCCAGATTATGATTTGACCTCCCAAAAAAGGTTTCCCGTTATACTAAACCAAGGCCTTCTGACCACACTGTGCTTATATCTGATGCCCCTGCCCCTACGGAGTTACTGTGACACCAGCGCACCAGAGGGGATGGTACTGCATTTTATTCTCTGTTTCCCAATAGGCCCTTTTCATGCTGCCATTTGGCTAGTTCCGATTATCTTAAAAGTGCGGACCCTGACTTCTCACTCCATTAATTCTCTGTGGGAAATATGCCAAGTCTTACTAAAATAAACCAATATTTAAAAATCAGGCTGTGGACTGTACAGATCAGTAATCTCAGAGGGCATGTTGTCATGGCCCCTCTCCTGCCTGTGGAGGTGGTTCTTTCTGCAGGGAGGGGAGGGTCCTGTGCACTTTTCAAATGCTGTGTGTCAGTCTAACACTCCTCCGGGTATGCTCAGGTTTTGCCTTCATGTTTAGTTTGCAGCCTGCCCAGCGTTTTAGCAGTACACTTCTGCTCACATACAGTACATAAGACTGCAGACACTACTGACTCTTATGCTCACATCTCATTAGCTCACTTCAGTTGGCCCATACCTTGCCTCTGTCTCTCCGTCATTGTTGGTCACCAGCCATGACCAGCTTGTGGCACAGAGGAACCAGCTCCACAGGCAGGGTAGGGGTCATGACAATGTTAGGTCCTCAAAGCTTATGCTATCTGAAATTAAAATTTATCACTGTTGTCATGTCTGTAGGTTGCATGGCGAAATTATCTGTTGTCCTCGCCTTCATCAAATACAGCTCTAAAGTCATTCCAGAGTCAGCTGGCCAAGCATAGGAGCTCTGCCTCGAAAATATAAATCTCCACATATGGCACTGTTCAAATACAGGAGTTTGGAGTCTGTTTACAGTACTTCTGTTTACAGTCTGCTGGCCTTTACTGGCACTGATCGCATTACCAGGTGATGTTCTTCCAGGATGGGTGGAGTAACTGAGGACATCAATAGCACACTGTGCTATGTCGCCTCAGAACTGAGCTTGTGGCAGATTCTGATTCTGCATGTGCTCCTGTAAACAATAAAGTGTAATTACTACAGTGAAAGGATTACAAAATATGCAAAGTGGTTCTTCTAAAGTTGTGACATTACTTTTTAAATGACTAATACTTATGTCATTTGATGAGTCTCCCATAATCCAAATCTTTATAGTACAATAAAAGTTTAAATATTTGGCTTTACAAAATGTAGCATGTGAATAAACCTAACCACTAGCTATCATTATAGTAGGGGCAAACAGAGCCTAAACACAGTTTCTGCAACCAAATACACATACAATGGGTCACCACTTATGCTTTGATAAGATTTCGTAATCCGTAATTTGTAAATCAGTAAAAAATGACAATGTAATACAGTGCAATATGAATCAGGATAAGAATATGAATGAGATATTTACAGGCAATGATGAAATGATGAAAACAAGGGTTAAAGCGTTCAGAACAAACATACTGTACATCTATATTTTTATCTATGCTATTAATCGGTTACAACCTATTCATCTAGTGAGTGAGGGAAATAAGAAATAGGAATTTATTAACAGAAAGAAAAGTACAAATAGTAACACACACACGCACACACACGCACACACACACACACACACACACACACGCACCCACACACACACACACACACGCACACACACACACACACACACACACACACACACACACACATATATATATAAATTATCCAAAATTAGAATAACTAAGAGTGTCTTCAGTGTAAATACATAAAAACAGATATAGCTTACAGTCCAATCCAAAGAGATAAAACCTAAGACAAAAGGTCCTATATTACACAAAATTGACACATGTGAGCTTTAAGTTATTTTGTTACCTCCTCAACTACATACACGGAGTTGTGTTTTGATTCTTTCACACATGGTTGAGTAACCGTTTGTTATTTAGTCGGTCTACATCTCCAAACCGCAAAAGGCTTGAAGATGAATTGACATTTTCTCAGAGTACTCTCACATCGCTGACACTGAACAGATGCCTGGTCATAAAGCATTTTCACCTTGATTGCCATGTCAAAAATGTCATGAAACATAATTAGCCGAGTGAGGAGCCACACTCACATGGAATTATAATGGGTTAAAACGCCGCAGAGAATATGATTAAAAATACTTTGGGTCATTAGGCCTTCATTGACAGTCATTATATTAGTGCTAATGCCTTATCTTTGCAACAGTTAGAGCGATAGCTTCTTGATGAAAACGTGACCCGGGTTGGAATGACTAGCTTCGAATTACTTGCTTCGGGTAGCCATCTGCCGCTGAATAAGGCTACATAGAAGATCCTCCAAAGAGAGCCAAAGTTCACAGAGGTGGATTAGGGTCATTTATGGCGTGAACAATTCATGAGCTAATTACCATGGAGTTCCACACACATGCACACATACAGGCATGATGTGACGTGATAGAACTTTAAATTCAAAAAGGAAGCCAAAGGTTACATTTCCCTGTGGTGTCATTATGTGTTGTGAAAAAAATATTTGACCTAATAATTTATCAGCTTATGCAACAGTTGCGTTTGGTGATTTTTAATGCTTGGTTAACATAGTACAGTCATACAGTCCTATCATGTAGTTATGGGTAGAGTAGTCAAAATAAGGTAGAGTTCAAAACAGTAGTTTCAAGTAGAAGTTTAAAGTAATGGTCCTTTTATAATTTCAAGTTCAAGTACAAAGTAACATTTTTGGCAGAGGAACATCATCATACGATGAAAATACAGAGAAAATAAAATCATACTTTGTCAGTGGTGGAATGTAAGAATTAAAAGCAGTAAAATACTGTACTTAAGTAAAAATTTTATCTGTACTTTGCTTAAGTACATTTTAAAGTGGATACATTTTATTTTTACTTCAATACATTGCATGTATCTGTACTTTCTACTCCACTACATTTTTGAATTGGACTTAAAAGTAAAAGTATTTTTTATTAATGTCTAAGACCTGCTGAAAAAGACTCTTTTCTTTTTTTAAACATGTTCATATGTTTTAGCAAATTAAAATATACAAATAAAAACAACTATCAATTCATTTTTAGTGAACAAAATTCAGCACAAATCTTTACACAAAATTTTATTAGCACTCAAAATCTGCCTGAAATATGTCTAGATTTTACTCTTTAAATACATTTTTAAATGGGTACTTTAACTTAAGTAGATTTTTTATACCAGATACTTTTACTTTTACTTGATTTTTTTTTGCTCTGGTATCTGTACTTTTCCTTAAGTATCAAAATCGAGTACTTCTTTTATAGTCTTAAATAGCATATTATAATTGACTTGAATCAAATACTGAAAATACCAACAACGCCACCCCAAGGGAAATTATTAAAATAAGGCTCACGTTTGACTGATGTACAGAGACATGTATATTTATGTTCAGTATAATATGTGAATATTAAGCAGTATAAAGTATAATATTAGAATGGCATGATGGGGGCGATTATGGGCAAAGAGACTCAAGATAAGAGCAAAGACAAATGAGCGCGCTGACATTTGTGCTTTGAGAAGCAGAGGCTGAGTTTGAGGTTGCCAGATCTGCTAAACATACGTCTCCAGGGGGCGCAGCGACGTACAGAGCTACCAAGTGCAAAGTCACCTTGTCGGTGGACTGGGCTTGATGTGTTACAGCTGTTTGTGACAAGACCACAGGAGAAGCCTTCAGCTACTAACTGTTAATTTCCCAGTAGCAATAGGTTTATCCATATCCCTAATGGTTCCATATTATAAACATCATTTGAAAACTTTTTTTATCTGTTGTATTTTGGGATTCCTGCATATGATCATCATGTGTGGCTCCCCGCCATCTCCATGGTGTGCTCCATGTCCTGCTGCCATCTTAGGCAGGACTCATTTGAAAAAAAATAAAAAAGAAACACAGGTAATCTCAGGACATTGTTGGTAAAAAGGTATAGGTGATAAATACAGAAATGACTGTTATGTTTTAAGAAAAATCAACCTTTAATGTCAGTAAGGTTCTTATGACCCTGTTTGAACAATTTTTGCATTATTTAACATACATTGAATTGTATGTTGGTATGGTGCATTTTTTTTGTATAAAAATAATAAAGTGGAAAGTTGATATGTGGAAAAACTCCATGTTGTTAGCACTAAGCCTTTTGATTTTAGGTTTTTGACCTGCAAAAGTTGTAACAGAATGAATGACTCTGACCCCACAGACATGAGGAGTGTCACCACAAATCGCTTAAGAGAAAGTTCAGGGAGGATTTCAAATCTTGTTAAAAACCTCCAGTGTTCAGCAGGCAAGCAAGGGGGGGAGAAACATTTCTGATAAATGTGGACAAAAACTAGAACTCATATACTGTGTGGACCAATCTTATAGTAGTTTTAAAAGAACCAATAAAAAATAAAGAAAAATATCCAACTGAAGAATAAAATTGAATTCCATACGTCACTTAATATTCTTCTGTTTCTGTATAACTGTATGTATATATGTATGGATATATTGTATAAAACCTTCAGTTATGAGCAAGTTTTGTTAGCCTATTCACAACGTAACTTAATAAGGCTTTGGCTAACTCTCCAACAAAAGCTTTTACCAGAAAAAGGCCCTGATAATTCTTCATCTGGTACTGCTCAGAATTCCTTGATCCCTTGCAAATGACGATGGCATTTCACCTCTTCTCTCCTGTCAGAATCTTAACTACGTTGTCATCTGTAGCCGGAGATGCTTAATGTGCCATATCCCTCCGTAATAAACAGCACATAATGGGAGCTCAGATTCTTGTCACTTTTGCCAGTTGAGGGTGTTTAATCATGATTTTCTGAGTGTATTTGACATTGATTTCTGTGGACTTTGAGAATGACGTCAAAGAGTGCCTTTTTTCTATAATATATATATTTTTTTCCTTTTTTTGTGCTTTTTTAAAAACCCTGTACAATTTGCGGTCCTCCCACAATGCCTTATGAGGCTGTTTAGAACCATCTGAAACATTCATACTCCCTTGTTAAAAGAAGTTTTTTTTACCACTTGATGGACATGGTGTATATCTATTTATGGGTTTCAGACAAACAATTTCTTCCTGAATTAAAGGTCATTGTGAGGATCATTCCCCATTCAAAGGATATACAGTAGTATTTGAATTGCTTATATGCTATGACCATAACGCCAGATTTTTCTTTTGATAACATTTTACTTGGCTATGAAATACGAAAATTCACAATGAATCTGATCATTTCTATTACCATTAGACCTATTTCTATTACTATTAGACTATTTAGACCCAAGAACTCATTGTATTACAAAAGAAATCTGCATTTTAACAATATTCATTTTAGCTGACCCTCTGCATTATTGGCCTATAGAATGTTTTTATCAATAAACCAATCCTTGTACAAGTTATCATTTGTGTGCATATGTGTGTGTTCATTGATAAATGCATTCAGACTCTACAAGGAAGCTAATTCCTTGATTCTTTGTGTAGGGTCCACTTGTACAGGGCACTAATCTCACAGTGAGCAGTCCCCATGTCAGCTGCACTGTCAGCAGAGGAATAGTAAATGACAGTACTCAGCTGCTGTCCGTGGTTTCAAATAGGCTGTCCCAGCTCCACTTGGTGATGGATAGGTTAGCTTGCCTTACTCACTCATTGAAAATGTATGCTACATATCATATGCAGATGTTTAAGTAAAAAACGCTGCAGCAGTATTTCTGCATTCACTCTTATATGCACTGACATCATTTTATATGAAAAATGTTCCTCCACATTTTGAATGAGCAACTGATAAAATGTATTTCTATTTTTTTATTGACACATTTTTGTCAGTGGAGCTACGGTTTTGCTCAGATTAACTTAATACTGTGAAATGAAAGCTGAACTGTTAGGTAAAGGTGGGGGAGATAAATGACATTTCAGCTTGCCCAACAACAAATAATTTCCTCAACACAGATGAAGAAACATGTTATTTAAGGAGAGAATTGCTCATTATAACGACAAAAGTTTTGCAGCCTCGTCTTCGGCTGTCCTCACTCCTTCGGGCTGTTTTTATATCCATAAACTCAAGGAGGAGCGCGACTCATATCTGCCTCACTATTTAATAGATATTTCATGTCACTGGACTTATTTTCTCTTCTAAAGCCTTAGCTCTGCTGCGCCACATGTAAACAAACAGCACCACATGATGACGTCATCGAGCCGTGGCCCGGTTCGGTTGTGCTGGTGTGAGTGCGGGACATAGAACCCTACGCAATCGTGCTTGAGCACGGGACGGTTCTAAAGTCCTAGTGTCAGTGCGCCCTACACTTAAAAAAAAAAAAAAAAAGTAACGTGGAGTAGTATATAGTGGAGTAACGCAGTTACTAACCCAGTTACTTTTTGGGAGAAGTAACTAGTAACTATAACTAATTACTTTTTCCAAATAACGTGCCCAAGTGACATCTTCATAGAAAGATCAGGTGATGAGCTCTCCACAAGAAAAAATATATAGTGTACCTTTACAACATCCATACTGTATGTAGAACAATACATGGCCTACATGCTACACACATCTGTATCTCCAGGCTGTCTATTGTTTTACTGCAGTACGCAGTACAGTTATACTGCACTGCTCAGGGGCTCTATTGCCAATGGATGAGCTTAACTTTCTTGACGTAGTGTCTGGAGAAGAATGATACACACTGTGTACTGGTATGATTGAGTGAGTATGTGCTGTGCTCTCTCTACCCCTGAGTATTGTGGTTTGCATTATGTAAAATTCCAGTTGAGCTAAAGGTACATTTTTGGCTACCAGACACTGACCAAACTTAAACAGTAACAATGGATTTTGTTTATACTCTGGCATATGTGATAGAACAATCTTCTTATAACCAACCAGACAATTCAGATCCTACACTAGTTGATGTTGTTATGCTGTTAGGCAAAATCAACACCCAACTCAACTTACCTGTGAATGTGGTGAGTAGTGGATTAATTTGAAAAGCCTTCACTGCAGATTGCAAGCCATGTTTTTGACAGTTACTTTAAGTGTTACCCACAGACTACTACCCCCAATTTGTAAGTACATCTGGAGCATGCTATATTCTTACCTCTAGATGCTATGGACAGTTCTTTGTTCTCAGAACAAGAACACAGCAGTAACATCCTCATCTCACAAGTGCAACACCCACTCACCCTCAGCCTTGCATTGTTAACACTTGGACATATGATAAGATCACGTGCACAGTATAGACCCATGTATGCAAAGTAGCTGCTAGCACTAGCATGCCAACATAATAAGATTTAGCATAAATTTAAAAAAAAAAAAAAAAGCATCTGACCTGCAGGTGCAGCTGAAATGGAAATCCTCTTAAAATGTCAGTTTATCCATAATCTATTTGCTTTTGGTTTGTACTCCAATATCTGCACTATGTAATATTTATACCTGTTAACTAAATCTGGGAAAGCCAAGTTCTGCTATGATGTGTTTGAAGGACCTTCAAATTTAAACTTTCAAGTCCTAAATGCAAAACTCTGCTGACTTACATGGTTCTCATAATTCTGCAGTATGAACAGGAATATGGTGAGGGGAAGGAGGTTTCTCTAAACTTCTCTAAACTTGCAAAAGGTAGCTGTTGCATTTATTTCCATATTAGAATAAAGCTGTATTCAAAGTTACACACATTTCTGGCATGTAAGGTAAGTCGTTAAAACCTTTTTCTGGTCACTTAGATAATACCCTCGATCCACCATTAGAATTTTGTCGATGCAGAGCCAACTTATGAATCCACGCGTACTGACTCCAAGTGCGTTTTGGCAGATTGTTCAATTCAGCTGATCCTGTCGCACCTTTTCTTTGGAGCTGGACCATTTCAAGGGAAACATATGGTGCTAATGAAGCGTGCTGAAGGGGACATATGCCTCTCTCTTTGGCCCCGCCCTTCTCCAGGTGGCTCCATGTGCCGCCCTGTGGAGGAGGGACGTCCCGTGGTGAATAGAGAGTCAAAGAAGGTCAGTGCTTTGTAGGCTTTTCTTCTGAAGAACTAGTTCATTTTAAATTGTTTACAGTAGTCCAAAGTTATTCCTCACTTACCTTGCATTCCTAGCATCCTAATTATTCACCACAATGAGTTTAAAGATCTATATTACACACAGTGACTCTTGTAAGATTTAAGCCATTTTAGAATGTTGTTACCTCAGACACATACCTGGAGTTGTGTTTTGTTTCATTCACACATGTTTGAGTAATCCTTTATTACCAATGTTTCCGTTTACCTTTAGTTCACTAGAGACTGGAAATTCCAGGGCTGAAATTATTCAAGTAATTCTACTTAAGGTGTATGGAGTTTAAAAACACAGTGGAGCACATGCCATCACAAGGTGGAACAGAGTGTTTTCTGTTTGGGAGAAGAGCTTAGCCTGAATATGCAAGGTTTGTGTGTTAAACATGTGTGAATGAAACAAAACACTACTCCAGACATGTTTGAGATCAGGAAACAACATTATAACATAGGTCAGAAACTAGCGCAATATGGGCCCATTAAAGATGCATTACACAACTTTTCTGGTGGAGGGCCTACCACCTGCTTGTCTCCATGGAGATGTTACTGCTTTTACTGGAATGTTCAGTGGTATGACATGAAACGTATCCATTCTAGCATTTATTCATTACTGGTGTTTCTATTGCTCAAAAATACAATAAGTCCTTCTGTCAATAGGGGCTGCTCTTCACAGATCTGAATTGTAATGTGTGTAGTGCTGTAACCTGCTTGTCTCCCTCATGATAGATGCGTTTAATCTATACTGTGGAACATTCTAGACAAAGCAATATCATTTCCATGGAGACAAGCAGGTGGTGGACCCTCCACCTAAAATAGAAATGTGCACCTTTAAGATTATAATTCATTATTTAGGACAGGCATTACAGGATTACTCAAACATGCACAACTCAAAAGCTTATAAATGAGATCACATACAACCATGTATTTGCACTAATACCAAGTACCACAGATATTCCTCTCTAGCAGTGTAGCGTGAGACTGGTTGTCTTGCTGCATGGATGGTTGGCATATTTTCTGTGGGATGCGGGGACATTTATGTGATGTCAGCACACATTAACCTCTGCGAATAGTACATAGTAAAACAAACAGGGAGACATGAGGCCGGACCTCAGCATCTCCTCAGGAAGGACTGGACCTCACGTGGCTCAGATACAAATAGAAACAGATAACAACATGGGGTCTTAAACCAAAAATATGCCTAATCTGGACAGATGTAGATAGCTGGAATAGTGTCCTGAGATTAGTAGATAATTAGTAATCCATGAGCCTAGTGTTTCCAGTTTTTTACAATTACTTTTCAATTGTGTCTTGGACGTTATGTGCAAGTCAGTGCAATTGGCAGGATCCTGTCTTGGATTGTTTTTTTTCTGTTTGTGGTGGCTGTATTCAAACACAAAGACATTTATGGTATTGGTTAAAAGGATTTAAAGACAAAAGACTCAAGTTCGTGGACGCAATCCCTAACAAAATATTGATAATGTTCAATGTTAATGGATTTGTCTTTTTGGATTTCCTTTAAAAAAAAAATAGTAAATCACCCATAAAATTATACAGGCCCTTGCCCAACATCTAAGATTATGACGTCATCAAATTCTCTAACCTGAATACAACCTATTGCCTTTGATGGTATTGAATCAAATGTAAAAAAGATGATTTTATGTATAATGATCCAAAATATAAATTTATTTTATTTATTTAGACTATGTAATCTTCAAAGCACTGGTTATGTTTCAGCATTGACTTAATTAATAAATCTCTTTTGCCTCTTTGAACTTTTTTTGTAAATGCAGAAGTTAGTAAAACATGTTAAAAAAAAGTTTTAAAAGGTTTTAATCTATTGGAAAACCTTGGAAAGTGTTCATGCTTTACACTCACTACTAAAATCATTTTGACTATATATTATTTTTTTGCAGGATGTCTTTGTACTTCCCACAGTCATTGATTTGACATGTGCGTTAGAGCCATGCACAGCCTATTTTTCACATTTGATTTCATTTCATACAAATGAATATTACTACACTTAAAATCTGTGTCTGGAAAACCACCCAGTCCTCGGCTTTTATGGGAAAATGAATGACATGCCACTGTGATCATTTTCTGTGAAGACAGAGTAAATTATTATGCAACCTCAGAGGGGTGCCCAAACTTTTTCATACAACTGTATTTTATTTGGCATTAATAAACCCATTTTAAGCAGCCTAAACTTGCGGAAGTGGTCTAATCTTGCGCACATTTAAAACAATTCCTTTCTGCTTCTCTGTGTTTAATAGAGCTTCGAAGACATGGCAGAAGAATAGAGCACCTCCAGTGACTCTCACAGTGCTTCAGAAGTAAGTTCTTCTTTACAGAGTGGTACATTCATCGTCAAAAAATCAAGAAACCTGAAATCAGACATTTGGAAGTCTTTTTCGCTGCCTTTGCATGTTGTGATAAGTGCCAAAAGGTTCTGACATACAACAGTCATAAATCAGGCACATCAGGCCTGAATCACCATGCACGTGCTGTCTTGAAAGGACAACAAGTGTTGGAGTTCAGAAGAAACAGCACAGAAGTGACAGATGGTCTAAAGGCAAAGATCATGGAGAAATGTGTTGACTTTGTTGCTGCAGGCCTCCATCCGTATGACAGCATCGCTGGTCGGGATTAATTCAATTGGCTTAGTTGACACGGCAGCCACAATAGGCAAATTCGATGTGAGAGAGATTCTGCCCCCTCCAACAACTGTGTCATGTAGATGACAGGGCACGCAAATTTAGGGCTATTTAAATGTTTTGTATGGCTGAACAATAAATATGTCACCAAGTTACCACTTAAGGAATTATATGTGCGTGTGTGTTTTTTTTTTTTTTTTTCTTTTTCCAAGCCAATGAAAAGACCTTTTGTGAGAAAGAAAGCGAACATCCCGGGATTTGCGGTGGGAGCAAGACAAAATATCGCAGATGCGGGCGGGAGCAGAAACGAAAATTACAATTCTTTGCGGGCGCAGGTGGAACCGCACAATGTAGGACTGAAAATTCTGTCCCGCACAGACCTCTAATATGTGTCATAACATCCACCTATGAAACATAGCCAGTCAACATGTGCCAGAGCAGGAACCTGCTGACCTGTGATCTGTTTGTTTTACTGGGACTTATTAACTTGGAGCACATCATTACACCATCAAATCTCTAATAAGCAAAAATGCCACAATCCAAAAGAGTTTTAATTGGCTTATGCAAACATTGGTCAAGATGCTGATAATGAGCCTCCCTGAATATGGAACATGACTGCGTTTGGAGACATTCTCCAGCATTGATTCAATAAGAGGTTTGACCCACCGGAACAGTGAGGTGAGACAAGATGCTAATGCATAAAAATAAATCCAGCTGATACTCCTAAAGGTGCACTACATTTTTTGAGGTGATGTGGTCTGCCACTTGTTCATTCTTCTTCATTTATTTTTGTTTAGTTTTCAGTGAGACGGTGTACAATAATAAACATTATAACAACGTAATTAGCCAAAAGACTAGTTTTCATTGACATTCCCCCTGCCACATGGTTACAGATTTCCTAAAAGTTAAAAAGTTTGTGTAAATGTTAATATTTTAAAATGTATCATCCATGGAGATGTTTTCACTTTACACAGGAAGTTCCTTACTTAAATAAACTATGTTCCAATTATTCTATTCAATAGAACATGTGTTTTATTCCTGAAAAAAGTATACTTCCAGGCAGGGTTGCACAGATATGACCTGTAATTTAGCTTGATGTCACTTGCTTGACTCACTTGGAGATAAGGTTTATGTGACACAACAGAACATTCCAGGCATCTCCATATCATCATAGGTCAAGAAATGAATGAATGAATGTGCACTTTAACAATGTGTCACCACTATTTTACTCATAGTATAAAAACAGGGATTTGTCTTGTAAACGCTGACAATCATAAAAAGTTATCTTAGCTAAAAAAAGATTTGAGCTGACAAAACCAGCTCATACCATAGGCAGAATTGAGTCACGTGACGCTGTCCTCTTCTTGTGTGGTTACACCTTCATCTCACCATGATTTCA
Organism: Taenioides sp. WSHXM2023; assembly: GCA_029959045.1. Classification (NCBI taxonomy): domain Eukaryota; kingdom Metazoa; phylum Chordata; class Actinopteri; order Gobiiformes; family Gobiidae; genus Taenioides; species Taenioides sp. WSHXM2023. The sequence continues at coordinate 14,255,354 of CM057090.1, forward strand.
AACTTTTCTTGTCAAAGTGAGTGGGTGCCGCGCTTCACTCTAGATCAGTCTTTGTCTAACTCCCACGTTTATTGAACATTGTGACAGATCAGCAGCTTCACATTACGGCTCAATTAGGCGCATTGTCTGCTTCATGTTGAGTGGGCTTGAACTCCTGACCCTCTTTTGCACATTAGTGTTTTAAACTCAACTCACTTTCCCTCAATTGTTTGTCCGTTACGCCCTCCAGAACAATTTGACTGCACAGAGGAGCCGCCTTCATGCCTTAGCGATCTCCCCTCACAAGTGCAAATGTGCATGCTAGATTTTAGGAACTGAAATGATCCTGTAGTCTGTGTTACACCGGTGGGGAAGGCTTTGTGAAATAAAAAAATAGTTCTGAGACCACTTTTATGCTTCTGATGTATATTATGGGAGACCAAAAAAAAAACAAAAAACTGCAGCCTTTTCTCTTAATAAATAGTTATCGCATAGACACATGGTCTTTAAAGGTGATGACAGCAACAGCACAGCACACTCTGATTGTAAGTGTCCAACACTGGGGATGCAGCTAGACCAGGTGCAGTCTGAGCAAGGTGTAAAACTTCTCTTCCAAACTATTTCAAATATAATGGTTAGAAGTTACAATAATTACTCTTAATACATTTTATGCTGATTCCATGCCCTGGAAAATACTCCACAGTTCCTCAGTGTGTTCCACTTTGTTTTGTGGAGTGCTGATGCAGCAAGACTCCCATGACACATGTGGGGAAGATCTTTGGTCCCATCTGCCCAAGTCCACTGCTAGACAAAGTATAAAACTCAATCTTTTACTTCACATTATATGCAATATGTCTAAGTCGGGTTATTATGGTTGTATAATAAACTGGCTCTGACCAGAAATACCATTATTGCCTTTATATAACCCCAGGCTAGTGATGGTAGAGAGGCAGATGTTATAAATCATTGTAATTGATGGAGACTGACAGTAATAATTTTGGATTGGGTCTGGCGGGTCAGCTGTATGTTGCCACAGCTCCCATATTTGTTGGGTTGTGGGGTTATGGTTAAGGTTAAGGCCTGGTTTTGAGATTACGGTTAAGGTTAGGGCCAAGATGAGGGTATGGATTATAGATTTACTTTCAAGACATCTTATAAATGTAATAAAGCCCCATCATCAACCGTGAATGCATGGCTCTGTTAACTTAGTCTTCAAATGGCTTAAGTTCTTAATTTGTTTATGTTCTAATTGTTCATTGTCTGTTGCTGAGAGCACGGGGTTCTCCAATGCCCACATACCTCATTGAAAAAAGTGTTTTCACCAAATGTTGGTTTTAAGTTAGAATATTTTAAGTTAGAATATTTGAAATACTATTACAGAGATGACCAAAATGTAATTAAAAGAAAGAATGCATAATATGTGTTCTTTAAGATGAGACAAAGAGGCCGATCAACTTTTAGCAGTATACTTTTTATTAATTGACCTCCCTCCATGACACCTTGCTCAAACAGTGCACTAAGCCTTTCTACTTATCCTCTTCAGAGATTAGCTGTAGTTATAGCCGATGAGGGAGTGAAGACAAGTTGGAAGCAAACAGCGATGGAGAGCAGATTTCAAATTAAGCCTCACTGTAGGCTCAACAGGACTTACCATAGGGGATAAGAGTATACAACTTAAAGCTTGGATGTGAGCCGCTACTGTCTGCACATAATACCACTTCATAAAAACTGACGGCCAACTGGAAAAGGTCAAGACATTATTGGAACTTGTCATTATTTAAAGGTAATCCCATGAGAGCCACAGGTGAAACACTAGCAGATCTCTGCGCTACACTAGGTTCAGTTTTGAAAGACTTTATTAGACTCTTATATAAATGAGTTATGTTCAGTTATGTAAGAGGTAATCTAATCATGTATTATATTATATTGTAAATTATATTTATATTGGGAGTGGGTGGGCAGGGCAATTAACCTGGCTCACATCAGATTCATATGTGTGTCACTCTGAGTTCTACACATTATTAATCTGGAACAGCTCGCGTGGAACATCATGACAATTATTAAAATCTGATTGGTCGAGTCGTCACAACTGCGGAACAAGTCAAAAATCTAACTTTTGTTGCATCCAGTTAGAAAAGCACATACATTTTCCCATTCCACAAATACATGTTTTTCAAATTTTCAAACCAAATTTTCCATATTGATGCTAAAATAGGATGAAGTATGTCTGTCGATGTCGCCAGATTTGTTTTGGTTGGTTTGGGCTCTTTGCCTTTGGCTTCCACACAAACCTTAATGCTGCTCTGTGATTTGTTGCTAACCACCTGTTGGGTTCTATCGCACCAGCGGGACATGCCAAGATGGATTCTCATGAGTTTGTGAACTCACAAATATCGTGAGAATCCATGTTGCTGTGCAAGGTTAGGGGGCAATAAAAGATCAGCAGAACAGACAAGGAGACAACCACACACAATTTAGGATTTCCCAAATATTTACAAGTTACAAGCAAGACACTCAGAGCATTCCTGCATACTGATGATTTCAAATCTATAGAGTTCAACATAATCTGTGACAATACAAATACAAAACTTCCTTTTTCCTTAGGGCAGCTTGTTTAAGAACATGGTGTCTTCATGGTTGCATGCATCTGTTTGCACACATAGTACTTGGTAAAGACAGAAGAGATTTTTTTTACTCACAGATTCATTTGTTTGTAAGATATGCCAGCTCAGCTCAGGACAAGCTGTCGTCATGGCAACACCTGTCCCTTCGGATTACAGAGACTGTCACTGGAGCCAATTCAGCAAAGGGATTTTAGCTGCCTGCTATAACATCCGAGTCCAATGAACAACATTTTTTTATTTAGGAAAAAATGCACAAACTGATTGATGCACACACTCAATATTAGAGTGGACCTGTCAATATGGACAGTGTCATATGATTGGCCAGTCTGTGAGGTCAGATGTAAAGACCCCCATCTAAATGACTGGCGTCTGCATGGGTCATTAGTGGGATGGAAGCCAAGTTTGTAGGGCTGTAGTGAACTAAGACATATAAATACCAAATAAAAAATAATAATAATAAATAAAATAAATAAAAAATACAAATTCTTCAATTCACTCACTAACTTCTCTTTTCTGCTGTTGCTCCATATAAATCCTTATAATTTAGTCTAAATAAAATAGTCAACTGATACAAATTTTGGTGGACTAAGACACTTTTGGCAGATTAATTGATGAAACGACCTACAATCCAAGTTTGTCCCAAGTCCATTACAGCTCAGCATTGTTCCACCTCTGAAGACCACACAATTTAATGCATGCGCATGCCCCATAGGACACAGCATCAACTCTTGACTTTCAAATAACTCATAAAAAGTGCAAAGTAAGTTTGAAGGTTTCATAGTCAAAGGCATAAAAACCTCTAGTGGCTGAATTGAGGATAACTCCAAGCGGCTAAGTTCTGACACATTTGTGAGAACAAATATGGCCCTCTCCAAACTAGAGTTGTCAAACGTATCAAAAATTATTGATACTAAAACTTGTATTGAAACTAGATACTTGATGGTAGCGGGTATTGATACTAAAATGTCACAGGACAAAAAATAACCTTTCGTGATTAGCTTTAGAATGGTCTTGAGCTGTATTAGAGTAAGTAAGTATAAGACCACATACCCATGGATCACTATGGAACCCACCTGCATTATGTGAGGTATTACACAGATATAAACCCACTTGGTAATATTAATTAACATACTATGACTTAATGTTGAATATTGCATTCTATTGTCTAAAGACAGAGTGTTTTTTTTTTACAATATAATTCTTAATCTTGCGGATGCTTCTTGCTATCCATGCAGCTTGGAAAAGAACCTATACATTTCCATGAAACATTGAGTAATATTAATAGCAATGTCTGTGCAAGACATGTCATTAATTTGCTGCAATTACTAATGAAATGACAGTGGAACATTTTTAGAATGGAGTAATTGGAATCTGTCCGATGTGAATGCTACTACACTGAAATATGGTGATATTTCCTGGTATTTAAGAGAGAAGAAGCCTTTCCTTAAGAATCTCATAATTACAGATATTGATACTTTTCTGAAGAGCATAACAATGATCTTGAGCTGTCTCCATATAAGACCACAGGCTAGTATACGTGGACCACTATGGAACCTACCTGGACAACTGAGGGATTACACAGATATACGGCCACATGGTAAAAAAGTACAATTATTTAATGTTGAAAATAACATTCTAATGTCTAAATAATTATCACTGTGGTATCAGAATCAGAATCGAGTCAATTCCTTAGTACCGAAATCAAGTCTGAAATTTAGTATCATGACAACACACTGGCAGCGTTCACCGTTTGACTCATTCAGAGAAGCCTATAATACAGATGGAGAACAACGGAAAGCGATGCACGAGCTCTTGATGGATTTAAAACAATGCTCGTTACTCAATAAACAGCGGAGTCGTGGGTACTTAATCTCATGAATATTTAATGAGCTGATATTAAAAACGCGGTCACTCATATTGGGCATACGGAGCAGGCATGCCATTGTGGCTATTTTTAGAAGCTCCTTGGACTGTTTCCGGCACGACACGTGAGGCGATGGAGGGAATGTCAACGCCAAAGCAGTAGATAACAAGACGGAAAATGGGGAAATGTCAGAGATGACAGAGGCACTGTATTGGAGATTGTTCCTCTAAATATTGTCACCATGATTAGCGGCAGACTGCGAAGTGAAACACTGGCCTTTTGGCTGTCAGGCACGAGTATAACGCTTCTTTAAATGCACATGTTCTCCACGTCTGGGAACTTTTCTTTATGTTGCAGCTCTTTATAAGAAAGTGTTGTCACATGAGATGCTTTAGCGAAAAAGTCAAAGATATACTTACAATAATATACAAAAGTCAGTACAGGTCCATGATCTGCATGTTATTGCTTTGCTTGGAATGCAGTGTGATATTAAACTTACAGTATTAAATGTATCTATCTGACATTTATCCAGGTTATTAAATCAGGTGTTTTTATTGCTATACATTAATAAAAATGTATTCTTTGCCCGTTTTACAGATCTGACCTGATTCTAACCTTCTAGGGCCCAGAATCTAGACAAAGCAGAAAAGTTATGCAGTCCAAAGGTATAAGTAGAGCACATTGACAATAAGCAGGTATTTAAAGGTGTTGTTTAAGTTTGTGTGTGTGTGCGTGTGTGTGTGTGTGTGTGTGTGTGTGTGTGTGTGTGTGTGTGTGTGTGTGTGTGTGTGTGTGCCTCATGGTGCACTTTGAGTTAGCTATAAATGGCAAATAAACTATCCTAACCTAACCTAAATTTTATTGATTTTTATTTTGGATATTTCTGTCAAAAACAGTAAATCTTGCAATATAGGACCTTGCCCAATATATGAGATTATGACACAATCGAATTCTAAACCGTGAACATTGCTATTTGTTAGCGTTGACTCTACCCACCCAGATTAACAGACCATTGTTCCCTGCATTTCTCTGGTTCAGTCCTGGTGTTAATCTCCTAATGGTTTTCTCTGATGTACATGCACCGTGGGCACACTGTGAAACCCCCCAGCTCGTGTCCATGGAGAAGTGTATATATATCTTTAACACATGTGGGACTTCGTGACTTTCTGATGTCTGTACTGCTTGGATAATGGCCTTGTAGAGACTTGAAGGTGAACTGCAGTTGAACATAGAACAATGGCTTTTATTTTGCATTGTTTCGTGATGACAATTTTGACACAACAAGTACAAGGTTTTTCAGTTTAATTAATGCTGTTGCCAGCAGAAAGTCTCAAGAAAGACATAAGAACACATCTGGAGGCTTGTTTCTTTCAAATAGTTTTTTTTATAGTTTGAAATATATGCTCCATATAAAAAGACACTGTGTTTATGATCAGTGCTGGGAGGAATACTTTGTGAATTTATTTAGCTACAGAATACTGAATACCTGCATTAAAATGTTATGCATTTTTATTTATCACTAATTACAAAAGAAAAAAAAAAATGCACATGCAGTCAAGAAATGTATTTCTCATTACAATATTAATAGATAACCATAGACAATATTTTTTTCAAAAACCTTTGGCAACACTTTGGTAACCCTAACTATAACTTTTCTAATTACAGTAATTACAGTTTTTACAGTAATTACAGTTTATATGTATTAACTGGTGCACTATGTAACTTTTCTGGTGTGGGTTCTGTCATGCTTGTGTCCATGGAAACATTGTTTTTGCTTTGTCTCAAATGTTCCACACTATGCCATTAAAGCTGACAAGATAGCATTATTCAAGGTGTTTTTATTGCTCAAAAATATAATTACTAAAAATAAGTCATGTTGTTATTAGATTTTAATACATTTTCATTTAAATAAATCTATCACCCACCTTTTGAAATATTTTTTTCAATATGTGGAGTTAATATGATTGGCTGAGATTCAGGAGGACCACGCCTCAACCAATAATACAAACAAATTGTATTATTGGACCAACCTCACTGCAGGCACACCAGCTGGTTACTTTACAAAAACAGTCAATGGCACTCTGTCCTCTGTAGCACCCTTAGCGTCAGGGGAAAGTGTGTTTAAGTACGCTGGGAAAACTCTACAGCAGTGAAACTTCCCTCACTTGGGTAATTCATCTGATGAAAGACTCTGCGACCTTCATTTTCTTGACAAACTTGTTTAAAGGTCGTGCCCAAATGGAGCGGTGGACTGAGTTTATTCAGAAGTGTGTCCTTGCATTTGAGATGAGTGAGACATGGCAGACTTGAGCGGCAGATGACATAAACGGCTGGAGACAGAATTCAAGCACCACGTAATGAGTCTCCATGCTCATAGAGGGAGCTTGATTTGAATATGTCTACACTCATGTCCCCGGGTGGAATAAACATGGCAGTTTCCAATCAAATATTGGACTGAAAGCGCTGATATATTGAACTGTCAATCTTAATATGCAGAAACAACTATGCATCGGTTTAATATGTTGGGCATACATAATAAGTTCTGCTCATGTTTTAGAATTTGATGATGATTTCAGATGCAGGGCTGGGCCTTTATAACTCCATCCACAAATGTATCATATTAACTGTATAATTTCAATTAACAATGGTTACTACTTTGGGTTTGAATAAAGGCATGACTTTCTGAAGCTATTGTGACTAAATCATTTTTGTCACTTTTGTTCATTAATAGTGACACAACTGATCTTCTGTATGTATGCATGGTCACTGTTGCGCTTCATTACAGAGATATTAACCATAAACAATGTAAAAATATGCAATGAAAGTTAAACTACAAATTCTACTTTGGAATTCTAACCTGTCCTCCAGCTTTAAACTATAGGGAATCTAAAACATTGTAATGACTTTTTTTTTTTTACCCTCTTGTGGGCATTCAAGGGGACATTCACCCATTTTCACTCCCATGCATCATACTTAGACTATATTTTCTATTAAAGGACATATTGGGCTATGTTGTCCATGTGGTTAGGGTTTCTGCCTCAGTGCAAAAACCTGGATGCGTTTCTTTGTTGAGTTTGCAAATTCTCCACCTGTCTGGGTACTCTCAAGCTTCTAAGAATATATGGGGTCCCTTCCGTGCCCCTGGGATACATCACACACTTTTGATTTAGCATTTAAGCAAATTGTCAGTGTGCACATCTGTAATGCCCCCCTAAGGGTTTGACCGCCCCACAACAGCAGATATTGTGGATCACCAGAGAACTATAGAGGCTTTAGTTCCAATGATTTTATTTACAATAATCCGCAGCAGTTTTAATTTAAAAGGGGAACCAGCATGTTATATGGGTGGGGAAAGTCTGTTAAGGGGTTTGTTAAAAAGCTTAGAGGGCTCGTCCAGAGGTCCGGCGTTTGGTCGGCTAGTGTGGCTCCGTGGTGAGCAATTGACGACTGGCACCGCTGGTGAGGCGCCTTGTCCCCAGAGTGCCCCAGTTTTACTCATGGAGCGGCCGATGCATCTTAGGACTGCCCGGGGACCTCGTCTGGACAAATAGATGACAAGATGTGAGAGAAAGTCAATACAAATATTCAGTCCAAACAACAAAATGCAATCTAATTAAACACCCAATTTAACATTAACATCCCTTTAGTATTTTCAGTGAGTGCCATGTGGTGAGCTGCTTCCTACTAACCTGGACAAAGAGACGAAGGTGTGAGAGAGAGAGAAGGTACAGGGATTTAAGCAGGAAGAACCGCCCCCGTACAGCTGCTACTACACGGCCATTAGCCCACACCAAACAAGGAAAAGTCACAAGGAAAGAAACCACACCCAATTACTCAGCTGCCCATTACACATCCACTTGCAATTACTTTATTTATTACACTGTGTCTAGATATCAAAGGTTATTAAAGGTCCTATATTACGCAAAATTAACTCTTAGAAGCTTTACGCCATGTTAGAATGTTGTTATCTCATCTAAAACATACTTGGAGTTATGTTTTATTTCATTCACACATGTCTGAGTAACCATTTGTTATTAGTCTGTCTACATCTACACAGTTCAAAATGCTTTGTTCCACCTTGTGATGTCATTAAGTAGTAGTTTTCAAGTTAACAGCTACATTTTACCATTGTTCAGTAGAGACTGGCCAGGTGTGAAATTATTCAAATGATTCTAGTGAAGATCTATAGGGTTTGAAAGCACAGTGTAACATAATACAGGAAGTATTACCACAAGGTAGAAGTGTTTTCTTTTTGAGAGAAATAAATATGCAGGTTTGTGTGTTAAACATGTATGAATGAAACAAAACACAACTCTAGATATGTCTCTGATGAGGAAACAACATTATAACATAAATCAGAAAATATCATAATATCGGCACTTTAAGCCAGATATTGCTTTCAGGTTTTTTGAGAACTGTCACAAAATTGTCAAAGAATCATCAACAATACAAATCCTACTGACACATTACATTATTTTGTGATTGATGTGGATTGAAGTGCCTTTTGGCTTTTCTCACCTTCGCCGTTGGTCGCTTTTTGACATGATCCTAGTGATGTGAAATGAGTCAGACTGAGCAGTGATGTCATGATTAGCGTGTGTTAAGCTCGGTTTGTCAATCATCCAAACCATCTCTGCACCCATCGAGCCCTGTAGCGAGGGAAGCCAAGGGCACGCGATAAGGCTGATGCGCGGAAAAACACGGAGAGGGCAGAGTACGCTCGGAGGCGCATGGAATTTTATGGAGGCTTGGTTGGAGAATTGTCAATATTAGCACAGAAAAGCCGGCTTGAGGCATGGGTGTATTTCAGAAATGACTACACACCCCATTAAAATGAAATGCACTATTTTCATTATTGCCATTTTTGGCTCTTAAACATGCTTTATATTGGTATTATAAGAAATTGAAATACGGCTAATTTATTTGAGAAAATCATTATTTGGAAGTACTGAGTTTTCAGCAGATGATGTTTAAAAATTTGCACACCATCTGCTAGCAAATGTGGTGAAAAAGCATAAAAATAAACAATAGCAGCTATTTAGCTATGTAACCGGCATGCTAATAAATTCAAACAATCCTAATTGTTGAGTGCAGAACATCTCGAAATAAAGTGACTGTTTATTGACTCAAGAACTGTGCAGGAGTTTCCAATCAGTTATGTCTTTCAGTTAACTTCTGAGTTTACTTTGAACAGAGATATTTTAAACTGACATGTCCCCAGAATATAAAGAATATAAAACTGACAAGGAGAGAGTGCAATGAAATTGATGTTAGCCCAAATTTTCAAGGTGTTTAGAGCATTTATTACATTAATTCTTTCTGTACAGTTATTATCTCAAAGCTACCATCTGCAAGTTTTTTTTTTTGTTTTTTTTTCCCAGCAATTGATGGCAGATGTGAAAGCTTTTCCCCCTACCCTGACCTGGTCTTTGTTCAGACTCACCTGTGCTCTGTGGTCTTCTTCTCTCTGGTCAAAGCTGGCACATTATCAGGCAGCAGTAATGTAGATAGCATTTAGTGGTAACATGTGAGAATACAACAGGGTTGGATCGGCCAATCTAATTACAGAAGATAGCTTTTAGTTATGTTAATATAAAATAATAATGCCAAGGTGTTGGAAAAACTTCAAGGCATTGCACATTTTTAATATGTCTTCTGTATTACTACTCTGTGTATGACACTTTTGGTTGTATAGTTATGGCATAGATCAGGCCTTTATTTAATGGTTAAACAAAGTCATTTTTGCAGGATTATGTTTAGGATTATCAATTAACCTGGTTTTGAAATTAGAGTTAAAAGTGCACTGCGTAACATTTCTAGTGGAGGATTCCCAACCTGCTTGTCTCCATGGAAATGTTATTGCTTTGACTAGAATGTTCCACAGTGTAGATTAAGTCTGTCTATCACAAGGGAGCAGGTTACAGCACTATGCTACATTACAATTCAGATCTGTGGAGAGTCGCCACTACTCACAGAAGGAATTAATATATTTTTGAGCAATAGAAACACCCATAATGAATAAATACTAGATATGTTTAGTGTCATACAATGGAACATTCCAGGTTAAGCAATAACATCTCCATGGAGACAAGCAGGTGGCAGACCCTCCACCAGAAAAGTTGCGCAGTGCACCTTTAAGGTTAAGACCAGAATGAAGTGCAGGTTATAGAGGGAACAAGACTATTGAAACATTAGGTAAAACTAAATGTAAGATGCTTGGTTGGTTATATATTCTTCCTGGTTGAATTTTTGCTTCAGCTTCATAAAATAACTCTGAGGTTACAGTTTTGCTTATTGTAATAGCCTGTGCATTCAGTGGAGGCAGCATCTAATCTGATCCCCGTTCTGGTACGTGGTGAAATCCAGCGTTAATGTGGAGTAGTGAGGAGCCTTTGTTTTACTGCAAAAGGACTAATCACTGACAGTGTTCCCAGCAGGAGCCACGTGCACCTGACTGTGTGGAAAAGGCAAACCCAAGGGCATCTATGGGAATGTAATAAGAGGCTTTACAAATGTGGGGGGAAAGTCTATGAGCTATGTATTCATCTTAACATCTCAATAACTTTGGGCCTAAGTCCTGCTACAATCACTCTTGCATACTCATACGCTAGTGACAATACAGCTACACCAACTGACTGATCTTTTATTGACTGATTGATTTATTACTTAACACATAATAGATAACAAAGCATGAAACAAAGGCAGAGTAAAGAAGAGGGAAGGACGTGTCAACATATTTGAAAACTGCCCTGTCTCATTTTCATCACAAAAAAGTATTGTTATGTTATTCTTAACATGTGTGGCATCGTGTAGAAATCTGGAGATATGGACTTTTTTTTAAAGTCCATAAAGCATCGCCCAACTAGTTCTGAGCAGTTCTGCCACCTAATCACATTGGAACTGCATGTTTGTATGAGCATGTTGGGTATGAGTGGTGTGGCTAAAACGCTTAAACGCTTCAGCATGGGCTAATGGTATGCAGCAAACCAAAGAAAAATCCAGGAATAAATTGGTATGAAATAAGCTTTGTAACATGGTTAATAGGTAAAAAAAAAATCAGTTTAGCATAATGTGTGTAGAATCCCTCAGTCGTCCAGGTAGAATCCATAGCAACAGGAGAAATTTAATTTGTCAACTGGACAGAGTTTATTTGGTTTAATAAGACTGCAGTGAGCGCTACATTGGAGAAACAAAACAGCCACTTCACAAAAGGATGTATCAACGCAGACGGGAAAACCAGGGTGGGCCGCAATCTGCCGTACATCTCCACCTAAAAGCCACAGGCCACTCCTTTGAGGACAGCGAGGTCCAGATCTTGGCCAGAGAAAAGAACTTGTTTGAGAGGGGAGTTAAAGAAGCTATTTTTGTCAAGAAAGAGAATCCTTCCTTGAACAGAAATGGGGGTCTCAGACATCATTTGTCTCCCATCTATAACTCTATCCTCAAACCTAAATCAAAACAAACTGGGAAAACAATGGGACTAGCCAGGTCAGGTCCAGAGGTGTGAAAACTCCCATCATGGCCCTGAATGGATATGCTAACTACTCCCCCACTCCCACTCCATATTGAATAGACCCACCTAACTAACAGAAACTATAAACAACTCCATATTGAATAGACTCACCTGACTAACTGAAACTGTATTTAAATATGTGTTGTCTCAGAGTAATTTTCATTTTGTAATTAAGCTCCTCCCTTCAAGCAGATATAAGGCAGTGTCCACCAGCATCTGACCAGAACTGAAGAAGCAGCTTGGATGAGCTGCGAAACGTATTCGACCAAATAAACTCTGTCCAGTTGACAAATAAAATTTCTCCTGTTGCTATAGTTTAGCATAATGTAACCCAGGTTATAAAATGTGCCTAAACTGCGTAAAATATATATTTTCCTCCTTTTTTTTTTTTTTTTTTTTTTTACCTGTACGTCAAGTCACATGATGCACACACGCACGCGTTACGCACACACAGCGTGGTCTCAGCCAATCGCGTTCCTCGCAGCGCCTGATACAAGCCTCCTGTGCTTTCGCTCCGCCTTTCGGGAGTTAGGGAGAGGAGCCACAGGACTGCTGTACAGGTTAGTCTTGCAAATAATCGCTATATTCGTGTCTAAAATGTTATTCGCTCTAAAATTAAAACTGCACCTTGCGCTTTTAGTGCCACGGAAGCAGAGTTCAGGCTGCGCAGAGTGGGATTGGTGAGTCTGTTTGTTTGTTATGCAACGAGTTGTTAGCATTAGCAACAAAACGCCGCTAGCATTTTGCACACGTTTACTTGCTTTTTACTTGTCGATTGTCCATGTGCATTCATATGCTAATGTCGCCTATTACAGGCCATTGTACCTTTTCTTATTGCTTGGCTAATGCACTTAAGAGCCATTTTGGTTATTGTTTCCAAGTGTAATTTGCTTTGTTTCTATGTTGTACTCTTAGTGCACCCTTTAAAGCAAGGGTATTACTAGAATGTGTTTTCTTGCACTTCTGTAAATAATTTAATGTGTATACACTGAAATTTAATTAACTGAGATCGCTAGCTAATTAACCTATATATTATTGATTCTGTTACTGATGGTCAGTCCTGTCTGTTACTATACAGGCCAGGTGTGCCCAGTCGGATATAAACCCCATGCGATGGCAGAGCTACAACAGCCCTCCGGTCTGGTAGGAGGCTTGTTACAGCCAGTCACTCCCTACACTTCTCCATCCTACTTACTACTCACATCCACAAACTGTTTAAGCGCATTAAGGACAATCCATGAACTCTGTCATTACTCTGGACTCTCACTCCACTGCTACTCGTGGAGCGCAAACCGTAGTGACTGTTACTGCCGTTGTAATAATTTCATTGGGCATTGCACTGGACTGTTAAATACTGTTTAATACTGTTACATATTGTTGATTGTGAGCCAAATCTATTTGTGGGAAACACATTGCAAATCAAAGTACTTTAACTATCAAGCTTGATAATAATCTGCTCATTGTAAATATTTGGGTTTTTGTTTATGTCTTTTTCACTGTTAATATACGGCACTAGCCACAAACCCAAATCACTGTCTCTTTGTATTAATACTGTCACGCTCCTCCGAGAGCCGATGCCTACCTTCTGACCTAGCCTATAACAGCCCCTCTTTTAGCTCTTTTGGCCAGCATCTACACATGTGCTACAATAACATAAGACCATACAGACCATAGAGGACCTTGTAATAGCAGTCGATCATTATATCCTTTCATTATTGCAAATGGTTAGGCATTGCATGGTACGTTGCTTTCCCATTTTCCCATTCTACATTCTTCTGTGCTGTTATCTTGCAATATAAGAGTCCCCACATGAAGCCCCCACCCAGCGCTGGACACAAGGTGACACAAGGTGACACTGGCATGAGGCTGAATGACTGCACACAAAACTGGGCATGCATCTTGTTCGGAGCCAGCCTGTTCAAATAAGCATCTCTATTGTCCAGGTTCTGTTAGCATATAGAGTGTTTCCTGTATTGTCTGAATGCAAAAAGCACATCAAATTGCATCTGGTCCTGTATTGTGTTCCAGTGAAGCGTGTATTGTCCGTTTTATGCAGTGAGAATTGTACATGTAGCCAAATTACACTCAGGAATTCTCTGCCCGGGTACTTGGAGATAGTTTGGGATCTCCAATTTCACACATGAAACACAGTCCACAGCGGCAGTGAGCTTGACCGCTCCCATGTGTGCAGAGCTACACAGCAAATTTACATTTAGAGGTCTGTACAAGCAGCACCCCCGGAGCTTTTTCCAACAAGGTTTCAAACACAGCATCAAGGCTAAGAGGGCTGGAAGGGCATGTGCTCCTGCCTCGTTTTCACCTTGAGTTCTACAATCCATAATTTAAACTGAGTTGGAGGACATGATTATATGTTATATTTTAGCCTACTATTGGACTGTCAAAGTGTAGCTTTGTTGACCTTGTTGTTTATTATCTGGGTAATGATTAATAATTAGTAATGCAATTGGCCTATCCACACAAAGCAGAAACTGGCACAGAGTTTAATGCCTTCTCTGCCAGTACAAGTAAAACAAAAATTATTTTTTTTTAGCTCAGAAAGTGGTGCCATTATTCTACATCTTTGACACAACTGCTGTCAGTTCAACAAGATAAGGCTGAAGATTTCTTTCAAAAACAACAAATCTCCCGAGTTACATAGGCCCATGCTTTCCATCTGAAATGAGGATAACATCAAACTCTAGAACTTTAACGCAACATATTGAAATGTAGCTTTAAAACATGTAGGCTACGTATTGCAACATTATGGCAGAATGATGAGCAGCTGTAATAATCATATTAAATGATCACTGCAGTTAAACACAGCAAAGGATTATGTTTTTTGTAGTTTTGTCTGGTTTCAGTGTCAAATTGCTAAAACAAAACCGTGTACTTATTATCCTGGCCTGAAGAAAAATCTATGATCCACTGACAATCTAGCTTCAGTCTCTGTTGTAGGTGACTGGGAAACTAATAACTGTATTTAATGACAGCATTTAATGCAGTCAAATTAGACAAGAAAACTGTAGATACTGTCAACAACATGATGTTTTATGTAGTGTTTTTTTATTACACCAAGAATCAAACCTTTTTCATCTAATCTTTTGTGATACTTTTTAATTAATTTATTTTTTATATCATTCTAGCACGTATGAAATAAAAATTCTAACTTGCTGACCACTACCTTGAAAAAAAAAAGTGAGATGAATGACTACATAAATTCTGTGCAGATATTTATTTAAAATATGAATTTTGAACAGAATCTTATTAATAAAACAACAACTGCAAGTCTACTCACAACTACACAACTGTTTTTCCCCAATTTGTTTAGCCCTATTTGAGGTCCACAAATGCTACATGTACTTGCCATTCTCCTGTGCGCCCTGTGCCCTGTGGACAATCACAGATGTTTTGGGAGTAACATCTTACAGCTGATGAATTGTTATAATTGCACACATATTTGTTGATTTAACATCAGCCTTGAATTTAAAACCTTGACTGTGTGTTGCTACATGATTACTGATTGCTGAAGAGCTGACCCATTCCTCCTCCTTGTTTTCAAATGTGATTTGTGCTGAGAGAGAGGAGTGGGAAGCCTAACTATATTTATCTAATGCACCCAAGATGAACTGGGAAGGGTGCAGAGAGACTGGGAAAGCTGAGAGAAATGTCTATCTGTGTATTTAGCCATTTCAACAATACTCATATCAGTATTTCGTAAGATGAAATTTTATACTGAACAAAATATAAAACTAGACACAGTACAATTGCTGAAACCATTGTGAATTAAATTGTTACTGAGACACCAAGTTTTTATTTTGCTACACCCATTTTTTTCTGGGTGTGAAGGTTGGGTTCAAGGTTGTGTTAAAATAATATTTTTTTTCTCATTTAAAAAATAAATAAAAGTTTTCACTCAAAATGACTTTGTCATTGCAGCTGGAGAATTGTCAGTACATACAGTATTTATCCTGTATACAGTTTTTCCCATGTATCTGAGCAAAATTTGCCTTGCCCCAGTATTAATATATTGTGTAAGCAGAGGTCAAAGTAAGTCTGCTGTGCAGTGTCTGCATCTAATTCTAGATCTATTTGTAGTGTTTTATTGTTCGATAATCAGGGCATGCTCGCTTAGCATGCTAGTTTTTAGCATTGCCATGATGGTTAACGCAGCTTTGGCCTCGTGGTCAATAATTTGGATGCTCGAAATGCATAAGGTAAGTGAGGAATAACCATTTAAAATTACATCAGTATGGCACATTTAATGTCAGAATGATTGCAATGTATAAATAAATAAATAAATTAAGTCAATTAAGCAACCAGTGAGTTCTTGAACCACTGCTGCTCTGGAGACTGAGAACTAAAATGCTGTGTCTGTGATGTTAAAATGCCATGTTACTGTCAGCGCTAAGGATGCCTACACACTCGCATGCTCACATGAGAACAATGACATTCAGGACAAAATTAAATATTGCTGTGTTTACTCCCCTTATATTGTGTGTAGAATATCCTTGCATGAAAAAGTGATTTTCCAGTTCATTTGGCTGACCTTTCACGGTTCACCTGGTTGAGTTGCAGCTCCTATAGGACCCATGTTTATCAGCAGGCAGAGTGGAGCATGACATCACATCCCCATGTGCTGCATGTGCTGGAGATGCCAGCAGCCACAGTACACTTCAGTCGGGTGCAGTCTCTGGCACGACTCCAAAGGGCAGGTATCATCCAACACTAGGTATTGGCCCGAGACAGTAATGAAATAACTGGTGACAAACATTGTTCCTGATCGATTTCTTATTACATTATTATTATTTTTCACCCTAAAATTATTGCATTTTTAACCCTCTGAACATTGATGAAAAGTCTGGGGTAGGATTGACCGTACCAATAAAAAATGTGATAAAATGGGCATCACAACAATGTCTGACATGAACCATTCAACTCCGTCCACAACCACAGGTGTTCTGCACTGTGTAGTAATATTGACAAAGATGTTTGAAGAAGTACTATTTCATTAAAATACATCAAATACATAAAGTGCTGTCTCTCTTCATACTTACAGGATGGAGCTCTGCACAGAGATAATGTAACAAACAGGGCGTAGGCAAAGTAAGTAGCCTTTATGAGTTAGTGGCCTGTGCAGTGGTCAGACAGGGAGAAGTTTTAAAAGTTTATGTATTCATTTGGGACAGTACATGTTAATGGACGTACCACACACCAGATTATAGCCTAATGCTAATTTCCATTCGTTGTCCCAAAGGGCTATAACATATCACCAATGAATAAGCATGACTGTTACTATATCATGTCATTCTGGGTATTTTGTCTTCTCCCCACAGATCACACCTGTGACGTCACCAATTGGACTTAACTAGCTTATCTTAAATCCTAGCAAAGCATTAACATTCCCATGCAGACAAGTGGGTGATGTCCCCCACCCATAACAGGATCTTGGTCTAGAGTACCAAAAAGAGAATTACCCTAACATGCATGGTTTAACTGGATTCATAATGGCACAAACACTGACAGATAGGGGACAGTATTCAAACTTCACACAGAATGGTCTGGTATGTACCATTATATCAGCCCCAAAAAGCTGTGTGAAGCAGGTCCGGGTCACATTCCCATATGGTCGGCCATCAGAAGCACAGGTTTACTGGGGCTGAGCCAGGGCAGGGCATCTGTAGCTTCCTATGCCACAGGATGTGAAGCAGCTGTCAGGATCAATAGGCCACAATTCCTGGAAGTCTGCTAGCTGCTAGTATTCTGTCACTAATTAAGGTGTGTTCACGTTTGCTGATGTCATAATTTACCATAGAGTTATGTAGGTCCTCCATGTGAACTCCACAAATGTTGATCATATCATTACTGT